>OY756208.1:26987199-28230441 GCA_963576795.1 Metopia argyrocephala
TGGTGAACAGACCGTAAATATTAACAAACATATTCATAAAAGTTAAAATAGATTTAAAGTCACTTTTTTTTTAAATGCGTTTCAAATCTATTTTAGTTTGTTATGAATAAGGGGTTTACAAAAATCAATTCTTACATCGAAAGTTGTGGAATATATTGGGGGTATTCACTTCAGGTGCTAAATGCCTCTTATGCTTCCTAAACTCGTAAAAATTAATGATAGTTTAACAGATTAATAGATATTTTCAAGAAGCATTTGGCATATTAAACGAATATCCTTATTAACCTTATAATGAAACTTGTCAAATATTTTAATCTATTGTTTGATTAAATTTTAAATGTAGTTTGTTAGGCTGTTTGTCAATTTTTATTCATGAGTACCTGGACCTACAGTTTTAAGTTGCCTTCGAACGACTGACTAGAGAAGCTTGTTGATGGCAATCAGTTACTCTCAGAGCTTTTGCTAGAAGAGTGCTAAGAGGTAGTCGCCGAAATAAATATGTTTTTCAGATTTCTTTCTTTTAAGATTTTAGAACTGGGGTTTGATCAATTGTAACGAGTGTTTCAAATAGAAATACTTTTTTCAATAGCCTTTTTTTTTGACAGATCACGTGTAAGTCGTATCATGCTGTCATGTTATTTTTATTTGTAATGTTTGGCATTTCATATGGAAAGACTTACGCCTGAACAACGTTTACAAATCGTTCAACTTTACTACCAAATATTCACATTCTGTGAGGAATGTGTTTCGTGCACTTCGCTCTATTCATGGTTAACATAATCGGCCTACTGAGCATACTATTCGCAAAATTGACAGCAATTTGTCCCATCGACATAAGGCGCTTAACATCTTTACATCCATCTATATATTTAAAATTCCGATACAATGCACTGTATTTAGTAGGGGTTTACCCCTTAGTATTGGTCTTAAATAAAAAAAAAAAAAAAAAACACAATCACCCATTTTGAGACCCAGCATTCATTATTTGTTAATATTCGACCGCATAGAGCACGTCCAGTACGCTGTGAAGAAAATATAGCGGCTTTAAAAATGATGCCGGTGCGAACGCAACCGTCAATGGACACCCTTATCGTGCCACGATTACCGAATATTTGACTGTCATTCGATAGTTACCAGTCGAAATGCTCGAGCTAGTCTTCGAAAATTGAACTCAACATTTGATAGATATAATCTTCAAAAAATAAATGCCAAATAATGTTCTTTCAAATGATAATTAACATTCCGCATTAAATTTGGATTTTCTGTGTTTTTTTTTTTTTTTCTTGCTTGAAAACGTAGGCAACTTCGAAATGGACCACGCTTTATAATGGTTAAAATTATTAAAATATTTTTCGTTACTTTAAGCAGTATCACAAATTTTTAACATATAATTTGAATTTTCATAATTTTTAATATGGAAACACTGGTTACTTTTGAAAATATCACCATCGTCACACAACAACAAATTATTCGTTGTTTTTTGTGTGAATGCATTTTTGTAGAACTGAGTTGACCTTATTAAAAGGGTTTTGCAGAGGGCTTTCCTGTATTCCAGCGATGACTGAAAGTACCCTCCCTGGCTTTTTATTTTTCCTGCATCTCAAATCGCGGGTTTTTTATCTTTTCTTTATTACTTTTGCAATATTCTTTATTTTCTCTCTCATCTAAAGCAAATACAAGTGACATAGAAAGAGAAAGAAATACAAAAAGTCATAGAAAAACAGAATTCGTGATATTTTTGAAATCCTCTGCTTTTTCTATTCTCTTCACCAAAGCATAAAAGACACCTGCCTTTTCCATGAAAAGAAAGTGACGCAAAAGTCATTTTCTGGATCCACGGTTTTTAGGTTTACATTTTAATTTTAAATATTTTAAATTTAGAAAAACAAAGCCAATTAAGCTTGGCCATGTTTTTGTTTTTGTTTTTCTTTCATTTTGACCTTTCTTTGAAATGCTTAAAGGAGAAATAAAGTACGAAATAAATGAAATCACAACTCTTTCCTTTTTTTTAAATTTAAGAAAAAGGTCAATGATAAAAATGTTAAAGTACGAGTAACACAAAAATTAAAGTTTTCCACAGGGACCTGGGAGTGGTGCAATAAAAAACTTTTTCTCTAAAATTCCCAAAAATTTTAGTGCAGTTACGAACAATCTAAAACGTTTGGTTTTAAAAATTTAGATTTTTTTTTTTATTTTAAATTTTTATTTAAACAGCAAAAATGCACGAAGAAATTTTGAAAAGACTTTTAAGAGAGAAATTTAATTTTTTGAATGGGTACGTAAATAACAATTTCCACTACAATATGAAAAGAAGATAATTTAAAGGTTTTTTGTTAGTATTTTGCAAGCATATTAAAGGCCTGCCAATGTTACTCTATACGGCATAGTAACCAGTGTCACACATTGCAATTGCAATGCCATGTTATGCCGTTCACACATGTGCGATAATAACATTATAACACAATGTAAAATATGTTGGACCCAAACCTTTGCATTGTGTTTATACTCATTTTATACACAGCAACATGGAAAATCAACATGTCAACACATGCGAGACATGCGAAATGTGTTCTTAATAATGAATTCTGTTCATTTGTTTGAAGTATTATACCCATAAACTAAAACTGCACATAAATTCGACATTTTTTAAATCTGAATTCTTAATGCAATAACGTTTTATATTGAATATTTTTCTCTAATTAAATTTGTGTGTTTATTGTTACATATTGTACTGTAAAAATATTATATTATTATTATAAAATATTATTGTAAAATATAAAAACTCAAGTTATATAAATAAATATACTTTGTAAAACTGAGTGATGTAGCGAATATTTGTACAACAGTATTACAAACATTATACACAAAATATAATTATGGACAGGGTATTTGGCACAAGGAGCGACCTTAACCCTGGTCCAATTTTGCACTTTCGGAAGTTGAGTCTATCTGTGTTCCAATTTTCAACAAAATCGGTTCAGTCCTTTAGGCGTGATTGACCCACAAACAAACAGAGAAACAGACTTACAAAGTAATTTATAATACAAGTACAGTCGAATTCGGATATAAACACACCGTTAAAAAAAATCGGATAATTACAAAATAAATGCCTTTAATTTCACGTTTAAAAGTAACTCTGTTTTAAAGAAAAACCGCTTAAAAGAAACAGATTTTGCATTAAAAAGCACAAAATTGTATAAAAAGAAATCTGCTTAATTGCAAATACGAGTATTAAGAATTTATGGACGACAAAAAAATGTTTTCACCGGCTCATTTCTTTTTTATTTCGTGCATACCTACATTTTCAAAAGTATTTTTTATGACAAGAATGTTCATTTAGTGCCGGGTTTAAATCTCAGCTCTGACATCTTGAAAAAAAGAAATATGAAAAAATTATTTCTTTCGGCCTACCTCTTAGCAGTTTTCTGGCAAAAGCTCTGGGAGTAATTGATTGCCATGAACAAGCTTCTCAAATTTATCGTTAGGAAGCGACTTTAAACTGTAGGTCCTGGTACTCATGGATAAAACTTAACACCCACAACATGAGTGCTGCGAGAAGCTAGGCCGTAAACCTGACACAGGGTTGTAATGGCCAATTATGTATGCATGTACAGTCATGGACTTAAGTCTTCTTACACCCCCAGTATTAGAGAAAACTTCTAATTTAAGAGCAACATAAAAAAAAGTTCTTACAGCAAAAGTAATTTAATTCATTTTAATCAGTGTACAAGAATAAAAATTTTAATTCCCCTTAAAATTAACGGAATACACTAAAAAAACTAAAAGTAGAGAGGGACAAAAATGTTCATACAGTGTAATCTCTTTTGCTTTATTCCAAAGATTCGCATTGTAACTTTTTAAAAACCGTTAGTTTTTCATATTGCAATGAGGTGAGGTGTTACTTGAATGATTAGTGGATATTTTATTGGTTTTAAGTGATCAAGTGTCAAGATGAGTACGCGTAAAGAGCTTAGCCTTGAAATAAAGAAATTAATTGTGCAAGAGCACAAAAACAACAAATCCTATCGGGAAATAAGCAAATTATTAAATGTGCCGTTTGCTACAATTCAGAATGTTATTAAAAAGTATAAAAATACTGGTTCCATCGAAAATATGCCAAGGCCAGGACGCCCGAAGAAACTCTCCAGAAGAGATGTAAGCTTTGTTTTGAAAGAAGTTAAAAAAAATCCGCGAACTACTGCCTCAAAAATTGCAAAAACTATTGCTAACACTTTAGACAAGACTGTTCATCCTAAAACTGTTCAGAGGGCGTTGCGAGCAAATGGTTATGCAAGCAGAGTTCCCCGCAGAAAACCTTTGATATCTGAAAAAAATAGGAAACTACGCCTTGAGTTTGCAAAAAAGCATTTAAATAAAGGAATAGACTTCTGCAAAAAGGTTTTGTTTACGGACGAAAGTAAGTTCAATTTATTTAGAAATGATGGTCGTGGGAAGGTTTGGCGCAAAAAGAATGCTGCACTTGATCCAAAGAATATTGTTCCAACAATAAAACATAATGGTGGCAACGTAATGGCTTGGGGAGCAATAGCAGCATCTGAAGTTGGGCGGTTAGTGTTTATAGATGGTATTATGGATCGATACTATTATAAACAGCTATTAGAATGCAATTTACATCCGTCTGTTGATATGTTGGGTCTTGGCCAGCATTGGATTTTCCAACAGGACAACGATCCCAAACACACAGCGCACATTGTTAGAGATTGGTTGCTTTTTAATGCACCAAGACAATTAAACTCACCTCCCCAATCGCCGGATTTGAACCCCATTGAGCACGTTTGGGATATTTTGAAAAGGAAAATTGATCCTACTGCCGTTACAAACAAGGAATCCTTAAAGCAAGCTTTGCATAGGGCCTGGTCTCAAATATGACTGAAAATCTGGTCGCATCAATGCCAAGGCGTCTGCAGGCAGTAATTGATGCTAATGGTGGGCCAACAAAATATTAATTTTTTAAAAAACTTTACTCAGCTTTCTTATTTCACATTTCAAAAAAATAAATAATTGTACTGTATGAACACTTTTGTCCTTCTTTATTTTTAGTTTTTTTTTTATCCATTGCTTAAATTTTTAAAAAGAAACCAAAAATTTTGTTTTTTTTACGCTAATAAGTAAATAAGTAATTAAATAATTTTTGAAGAAAAAGGTTTGTAATGCTTCTCATTTAGCAGCCATTGAAAATTTCGGGGGTGTATGAAGAATAAAGTCCATGACTGTATGTATGTATGTTAATAATCTGTTTGTTAACTTTATCAGAATTTGAATTTTTCTAAAACATATCGATTTGTTTTGTTTTTATTTCAATAATATCTTAAAAGTTCGTTTAAACGAAATAATTTTTAATTCATTTGAAGTCCTTTTAAAAGAAAATTCCGTTTATAAGAAAAACAATTGCTGTCTTTTTACATTTTCTTATAACAGAATTCGACTGTATTCATACCCATAAGTATGTATATGGATTTGGATTATTTGTCAAGAAATGTGTTATGTCGTAATGTTTTTTACCCAATTCAAAAAAAAAATAATTTTTCGTTTTGTTAATTTTAAATTATCTTTAAATTTAATGATTTTTTAATTATGTCGCTTTGTTTTTCATTTTTTTTTGTTGTGTTCAACAGAATGTGAACAAAAAACACCTCTTTCTCTCTCTGGTTAATCATTTGCTGCAACAAATATCAAAGTGTCATTAAGACTGTCAACTGTCTTTCCCTTGACTTCTTGACATTGATATGACACTGAATTTTAAGAACAACAAAAGAATATGAAATTACACAGCTGTAACAGTTTCGATGAGTGTTTAATTTTTATTTTTTAATTATTTATATACAAACATGTCGTTGGTCTCAAATAGAAAAGCCCTAATTTACGTAAAAGTATAATAGAAACTTTAACTTTTTTTAAATGAAGGTTTTAATTAAAATAAAACACAAATTTAATGTTTAGACAATATTTTTTTTGTAACAAGTTGTAACGTATTTGCGTAAAAAGTATTGGAATTACTGAAAAATACAATTTCGTAAAAAATACGAGTTAGGGCCTCTCTACTTGAGAGGTAAATGTTTGGGTTGAAAAAATATTGGGGTTGTTTTATATATTTAATTTCTCTTGGGGCAGTTAGAGTGGTAGGAGCAAATTTTGTATAAAAATGTAAATAATAGAGGGTAGGTATGTTCGAAAAAAAGTTGTGGGTAAAATACTCCAGGGCAGTTGTGGAGCTTTTTATGGACTTTTATTCCTTCACCCCAACCTTTGACCTCGATCAGACGCCATTTGCCTTCATCCCACATCCCTTCTTTTTGACTCATCTACTTTTTTGTTGAACCTGACAAAATAAGCGGTTCTAGCTAATCAAAATCAAAAAATCGTATACTATCCCACATCTATCAGAATGTTTTAATCTCTTTGTAAAATATCTTCCCTTCCAATTTGATTTTTATTTCTTGATCCAAAAAGACCTCCACTCTAAAATTTGTCATAACAGTAGACAAGGAAATTATCTTTGGCATAATTTTTTTTTTGTCGCCGTGGTCTAGTGGTTAGTGTGTTGGCTTACTAAGACATGGACCCTGGGTTCGACTCCAGGCTCTGACATCTTCAAAAAAAGAAATATGAAAAAAATATTTCTTTCGGCGACTACCTCTCAGCAGTCTTCTGGCAAAAGCTCTGAGAGTAATTAATTGCCATGAACAAGCTTCTCAAGTCTGTCGTTCGGAGTCGACATTAAACTGTAGGTCCCGGTACTCATGGATAAAAATTGACACACACAACATGAGTGCTGCGAGAAGCTAGGCCGTAATCCTGACTCAGGGTTGTAAAGGCCAGTTATGTATGTATAATTTTTTTTCCAAATTTTAAAAAAGGTCGCTTTCGGAGATATAGGCTTCCGACTTATAGATAAAGAAAATTGACCTTTGACTTTAAAGAAAAGAAATCATGCTACGTATTAAATCAAAGGTAATTTAATACCGACTTTTACGAGTTGCATATCTATAATACTTTTCAAGAAAATGAGAATTAAGTAGAACTTTGTGCATTTTTGTATTTTTTCCGATTTTACAGACCTCATATTTCCAGATCCAAATGTTCAATTCTATGATATACTACATTTCTACAAAAAACCATAAAGTTTGGGGTGTGGGTTACACCGATTAGTTGATTTGACTTGGAATGACCCATATGGCTTAACAAAGAATATATAAAAAATTTAAACAAAGATGTCTTTATTTCTCTCAGCGATAAATCGGGTGAATAAGATACGTGATAAAACAATTCGAATTTATTGATTTTAACTATTGCCATAGTAGATCTGTGCACTGTTACATTGAGTTGAGGAAAGAAGACTTTCATATTTTTTTCTTTTACTAGTATTCCATAATTATTATTTATTATTTTGGAGGTGTTTCACAAATTTAAGAAACATATTCTTGTTATAATCTACACTATCGTGTTATCTAAACAAAAACAGTTAATTATCGCTATTAGTTCAGCCAATCGTTTAAAATCAATGCAACTTTTGCAATGTAATTTGAAAACGGCAAGTCTCAAAATTACTTTAACGGCTTATCTAAAATGTCATAATTAAAGGCATTTAAAACTTATAGAATAGCAATCTAAACTTGCAAGTTGTTAAGAATTGAATATCTTTTATTTAGGGCTATTATTCTGAATTTTGTTTACATGTAGACACCCTTGTCATGCCCAAGAGATTGTGAGATCATTATAATGAAGCATCTCATGAACTAGTTGCGCTTAGTTTGGCCCCCTACTGATATTAAAGTCAGCATAGTATTGCGAAACCAAAAGTCAGCATAACCTCTTTAACCGATACTGCTGACTAATCATCTTCTGTACTTCCCACAACCATACATACATTAATCTATTTATATACCTACATATCACCCTTAGATGTTTAAAACAAATCCCATTGCTTTCAGAGTAGCAGGGGGTTATTATAATGTTTGTAAATACACAGTAACAGAATACTTATATTTGTTTCCACATACCTCACATCATAACATCATATTTCTACGCAGAATGAATGAACGAAAATTGTTATTAAAGAATTGTGTCACTGTCAGCGCATGAAATTGTTTTCAATGTTTTCAGTTTTGACGTTATTCGATCTGGTATGCAGACAACAAAATTTTATTGTGACCATAATTTTAAACGAAGGTTCGTATCTTTTTTTTTTTTTGTTTTAGTCTATAATTTTGAAATCAATACAGCATTTATCTTTAACATTTAACCGACAAAAGAAAATGGGAAATGTTAATAAACTTAAGGTTGTTTAAGTTAGAGAAGTTTGTTTAATAAAAAAAACAAGAACAGAACAAAAATGAAGAGTAAATCATGTACAAGTAAATTTTAATAAAGGGTGTTTTTATAGGGTGACACAAGTTTAAATCATAATAAAGCAATTAAATATATTTTTAATATCAATATAACGAGCTTTATTGAAAAGAAAATTTTATGAAATTAATGTTCAAATATAATTTCTGTCATGTGGCCGCCACGGCTGACGCGTAGAAAGCGCAATTTGGAATACCTGTTTTCAACAACATGAGTCCGCACTCCAAATGCAACAATTATGCTTATTTATGTACCCATTCAACCAGAAATGGACTTCATCGGAAAATAACATTTGGAATGGAAATTTAAAATCAACATTAATAGAACAATTATTTTGATTAGAAATTTCAACAATTTGCAGGCGTTGCTTTGATATAAGTCGATTCATATTGAAATTTCAAAGCAAATTTAATAAAAGGCAACTGTCCGCTGTTAAGTGGGTGGTCTAATGAAGTAGTGATGCAACTCAAAGTTGTCACATTCTATAAAAAACACCCATTACGTATGTACCAGAGCAAATTTATTTAAATTTTACGAAAGCGGGTTTAAAAGTAACTTAACTGATATACGGGTAACTTTGTTTGATTGCTCTTTGTGAATAATATTGAACAAATTAAGGCTTACATTTTTAATAGTCCATCTTCAAGAAACCGCTCCAAAGTAATCGGTATTAATTTTTTATATGGATCACAGAATAATCATAATTTCCTATTAAAATATTTCTTTGCTAAACGAAAATGAATTAAAATCCTAATTTGTGAAATTGTAAAATAACCGAAAAATAAATGTAAAAAATCTACCTCAAGTAAGATTTGTTGGAAACTACGACGTTTTCAAACTTTTCTATCACTAATAGAGATTTCCAGTTGATATCACTAGAAAAGAGTCTAAAAATTAAAGAAAAAATTAATTTATTTAAAAGTAAAAGTTTTTTTAAAGTTGTTTTGTGAAAAGGAATTCAAAAGCAAGTACTTGTCGTAAAAAATCTTTAAAAGATTATTTTTAAAGTAGGTTTTTTATTTATATGTTAAACATCCATTAAAAATTCAGAATAATTAACACATGGTTACAAATATAGCAAAAAAAAACAAAAACTAAAAAAAAGTTTGTTTAATCACAGTACACTCTATGCCCTCTTATAAAATGCAATTGAAAAATTTTTCTTTATAATGAAAGCCAGCTTTGAATGCAACATTTTGCTGAAATTAAAAATACAGTAGAATCTCGAAAAGGTTAACCGAAGTGTTCCAAAGGCAAACAATATTTTTGAACTTTTAACTGTTTTAAACATTTTAAAATACTCAATGAAGAAACAAAATACAATAATAAGCTTAAAAAAACTTAAAAATCTGCAATGATGGTACGAAAAGGAGAATATGATAGAAACTGTTGTGTGACTTTACTTCGACTAACCCATACATGTGTATGTACATACATATGGAAAAAAGTATTTTCAGAATATGATTTCTTGAAAAGTGTGGGTTAAATAGATGAGATTGCCGTAGCTGGAGTCGAAAACATGTATGTTCAGTTTGGTTAGTGTACTATTCCTTCACGGACATCATTTTCTCCTTTGATCATCAAAATGTTCATTGCAAAAAAAAAAAATAAAATTCTTTATAGATTTTAACCTTGATCTGATTAAAGCGTTTCTGACAGAATAAAAATTAATTTAAAAAAATTGATCGCATTTCCTGTGGCTCGAACTCGAATCCTCAGTATATAATAATAAGCTTAAATTTTTTTGTTAAAAAGCGTATAAATTTCTTTCCAGAGTATATAATAGCGAATACGTGCTTAGCTCTAGATGTTAAAATGGAATTCGTTACTACACAATTACGCTGACGTTGGTTTAAGAACAATTTGTGCAAACTATTCTCAAGATCAACATATTCCATCTTATGAAGTGTTTTATTGTGTGATTTTTCATATATGTTCTACAAACTCTATAATTTTATGACGTTTTTCTTTAATTTTAAGATGGCTGCTTGAAATACAATTTCTTTTCTTGAATACCTTGATCAATCCTTTTTAAAATCCACAAATACCTATATAATCTGATACGCAATGATTTTTTCTGCTTTAACATATTTTAAATAAACACAACACAACCCACAAACTCAACGCTAACGACTAAACGAAGTTGAAGAGGGTCATACGTTTACGGCAGTTTAAAATAAAATTCAACTCTAAGGAATACCATATTTCAATAAAAAAAATTAAAGCTCAGTTGCCAGTGAGAGCACTTTGAAGGTATAAGAATTGCCACTTTTAGAACCTAAACAATTATTGTTAAGAAAACAATATCATGCGCTCTGAAAAATTATCTAAAAGCTTAATTTTTTAGAGTAGCACGTTGATATTGAAATACTGTTAACTTGTCCGAGTGTTTAACTTTTACGCGAGTTTTTTCGAGATTCTACTGTATTTATATGCCTGTACTAAATACTGAATGCGAACTGCAGTAGTGTAACAGCGTTTGTTGCCTTATAAAAATGAGGTTCATGAATGATTCATTACAAAATGAAAAGTGTTAGAAAAATAAAACAAATTAGTTTGTAATAATTTCACGTTTTACTTTTTCCAATTTGATTTATATACTTGGTCAATAGGCTTACGAGTATTTAATTATTTTCTATCATTCAATTAGCCTGCAATTAATAAAATAATTGTTTGTTTTCTAAGATTTGTTAATATTTCTCAAATCGTTTATCGGCATAACAATTAATATTTAAAATATTAATACTGTTGGCACCTACAAAACACATGTTACTCGTATTTAAATATTTAAAAGCGAATACAAGGCGACTGGAATATTTGGCTAACAATGCCTTAATTATAGATGAAATTGATCGGAAACCCAGTCCAAGTTTGCTAAGGTATTGATAAATTATGAGTATTCGCATGACATTTTTGAAGTGATCAAGGTTGATTGAAGGGCCTTAAAATGATCGTGACTATCAACCACTTTCTGTTCTCATGAATTTTTGCCCTATTTTCTAGAAACGCATTTTAATCGATTTCTAAATTTACTTTCCCTCTTCGAATCATCATTATACATAAGCTCGGCTTAAAGTTGTTAGAAATAGAAGAGGCGTATTTTAGATGGCCGCAGGTAATTACTTTATATTTGACCTGATCAGAAGCCATGTGATACTGAATAAAAACTTCATTGCATTAATAGTGTAAATTTTTTTCTTTGATTAAGGCCAGCACTCAGAGGACGACCCCTACTCATGGAGTACTTTGTGCTGGTCTAATAAAATATATTATGGGAAGGGGGAAGGAGGGAGTTGTGCTTGTGCACATCTGATTAAAACTTACTGATATCCTAATTGACAGGAAAAACATTCGCGGACAGATTATTCCAATAACGATCGGTGCGGCTAAAGACGAATTCTCTTTATAATGCATTGTGCGGTTCACTGGATAATCCACTACAAAAGGATATGCTCTAAGAGTAGTCTGTAAAAATATGCGATTATCCGGAATAAAGATCTTTATTTCATTAGAGCAACCTGCCATTATAGTACCGATAGAACATTGGAATGCACGTAATATTTCGCCGATGTTCTACCCTTTCCTGTACACTTTCGAGAAGCCCAAAAATAGACTTTGAAGCACCAGTCTACATACGAGAGTTGTATTCTGTCCTAGTTAGAATAAAGGTCTTGTAAATATTGACAAGGTCAGATGGAGTGAAGTATTTCTTGCGCCCTTTTAAAAAACCGAGGCATTTGAATGCCTCTTTCAACACCGAAATATATGATCAGCCCAACGGACACCACAATTTATTATCATGTGTCCGCCTCCTCGATATTTACATTAGCCGTAGTCACAGATGACAAGATTATATCATGTGTGATAAAACAACTTTGTTCCTGTTTCCGCGAACCCACTCGGAGATTAGTAGTAGTAGTAGAAAAATTTTTATTTACTTTTCAATTTTATAAATCGTTCATTAACAATGTTATACTTATTCTAAGCCAATAAAGTATATATCATATATAAATACACATTCTGAACAAGTAAATAAAAAGATTACGATCTGACTTGCGTCGTTGATCGGAAGTTCCCTTGTTTTGCAGATACAAAAATTATTGCTTTATAACTAATTATACGTGTGACTTGTGAGAGCAACCATACGTAAGAAACATTTACTGAGGCATGATCAAAAATTTTCCTCAATTATTTTATTTCTAAAGGCGAGCGCGGTTTTTATGTACGATGCTAGTTTCGCCCAATCTTTACCGTTTAAAATGTTAAATATTTCTGTATTATCAAGGGTTTTCGCTTTATAGTATGCAGTCCTAATTTCCGAAAAAATGGGACATTCCCCGATAAAATGTAAGACATCGCCTTTAACTTGAAGATTACAAATTGTGCATAGTGTTTTCTCACCACTTAAGTATGGCTCGAAGCATAATTTTAACAGTTCTCCTCTGGTTTTGAAAATTGTAGTAATAGTGACCTGATCATACTTATCATTGAAGTAATTTATTTCACCAAGCTGATAATTGAGTTTACTGTAGCAATCTCTTTGTGTACTGTTCCTTGCCAGTTGTACATATTGCTCTCTATCAGTTAAATAAATACTATTAAGCAAATCACGCTGCCAAACATTCCAAGTGCTATAATTTTGTACGTTAATTTGAACTTTATTTTCCTCAGCAATGGTTATCCATTTTTTACAGAAATACGATTGGTTTGATAACGCGTAATTCACTAATATTTTTTGAATCCGAGTATTAGGCATATTCATAACACGATGGATGTAATTGAAATGCATCTTTAACGTAAACTCATAAAGAGTTCCTAGCCCCGTTTCTAAGTGTAGCATATAATTTGGCGTGTTAACTGGTAGATGATAAGTACGTTTTATATAAAACCTTAGCAGCTTCTCAACATTTTCATACCTTCCTGCTCCCCATATTTCAGCACCATAGCATAGGATTGAACGAACAGCTGCACGAAAAACTTTATACTTAACGGACAGCAACACATGTTTGTTACCAAGTACATTCTTCCACGTACTATTTAGAGCAAGTTTAGATTGTTTTAGTTTTTCTGCAATATGTTTTTCAAAGCTCATATTGTATGTCATCCATACACCTAAATACTTATACTCTTTTACCACTTCTAATTGTACACCATTTAAGTACCATTTTTCGTTGTTCTGCTGACGTCGCATATGTTTTTTAAAGATCATTACTTTCGATTTTTCTATATTGATAGTTAGACTCCACTGCTTACAGTACTCAGCTAGACGATTGATCATCAGTTGCAACATCCTAGACGAGTCAGCTATTATCACAATATCGTCTGCATATAAAAGCGCCTTTATATTAAGACCTGCATAGCATATTCCACCTGGTAGGGTTTCAATTAAATCATCGAGATATAGAGCAAATAATAACGGACTTAAAACACAACCTTGTCTAACACCTAGGGATGTTTCGAACCATTTTGATACACCATTTCCATCCCATACTGCTGATTTGTTTCCATTATATAAATTTTGTAGCATCTTTATCATTTTTGTAGATATTCCATAATTACTCAGTTTATAGAATAATGCATTTCTCTTAATAGTATCGAATGCAGCCTTCATGTCTACAAAAAATACATACAATTTTTTTTTGTTTCTTTCCAAATACTCCATTGCTATGTTGGACAAAGTAAAGATTTGGTCTATCGTTGAAAAACCTTTTCTGAATCCCGCTTGGTATTCACTTAATATTTTGTTGTTATCTGTCCACTCTCTCAGTCTATTATACAGAACTGAACAAAAGATCTTCGTTACCGAATTTAAAAACGATATTCCTCTATAATTTGCTGGATCTTTTGGATCACCTTTCTTGAACAAAGGAAAAATAATAGATTTTTTTAAGATATTCGGAGCTATACCTGAGCTATATATTTCGTTAAAGCTACCTGTTAATTTATTGATAAATTCTGCTGAGGCATACTTTAAAAATTCCAATGGAATGCGGTCCTCACCCGGTGCCTTGTTTCGTTTACAGGCTGCTAAAACGTGGTTGACTTCTTCTGCAGTGATTATTTTCAAGTTATTTGTGAGTGTGTCATTCATATTCTTTCTTCCCACCTCAATATCCAAAAGACTCGGCTTCCGATCCAATGAAATTGAAAGGAGAAGATCGTTTAGGAAAATTAAAAATAATTAATTTTTATATAATCCGTGATGCGAACACAGGTCGTCTGATGCGGATTTCTCAATTGTTGCACAACTATTGCTCACCATCATTATGTTTGTGTTAAATACTATAATATAACAACTATAATGTGGTGTAGGGTGCTCCGGCCTGACAGACAATTTTTTTACCTTTTTTATATTGCAGTAGTAGGCTCTATAACGCAAAAAACAAAAACATTTAAATGCAAACAAAATATTTAATTCCATTCAATGCCATCGATGCGTGTATCTGACATGCAAAAATATTCACCCACAATTGATGTTTTGTTCTCTATATAATTTATTTATTTTTTTTAACTCGGAAATCACATAAAAGAAACAAAAGGAAAAATATAATTTAAAAATTTTTTTACACATTTTCTCTATATTCCGACGCGTATGTCTGTATATGTTGAAGAAAAATTTGTGTTTATAACGGCATTAAATGATTGTTTTACAGCTAATTATTTGATTTTAAACATTAATTATTTTGCACGTAAACAATTTCTAAAATAAAAAAAAAATAAAAAAATGTTTAATGGCCGATCTATTTTGCATAGCTTTTAGTATGCAATAAAGCATATTTAAACATATTTTCTTCCAATTATGTCGGCTATTAACCTCTTTTAACAATTTGCCAAATTTAGTTACTTTGAAATTCGTTAACAAAAAATAGACTATGGCGAGTGGACAAGTGAATAATTTGTTGATTGTTGCTAGAAGAAACACTTGTAGCGGTAATTATTTCAATTGAATATGCACAGTGGGCTTATGAAGATAATAAGTTAAAAAATATATATATGTACATTTAAATACTCGTATAATCATAGCCAGAATTTTTTTGGAATAATTAGTCGAATTGAAATTTTTTTAGAAAGCCAGAATATGCGTTCATTTTCTGATCATAACACATTTTTTTAGAAAAAGAGGTACCTACTGGCTACTTTTCTTCATGAGTCATTTATGATACAAACTTCTGACATGTTTAATAGTATTTATTGCTTTTTCTTTCATCAGTCGTTTATCAGTTTTTTTTACTTTTTTTTTCCTATTCTAATATTTAAACAGTTGAATAATAACCGAATCTTTTCAAATGGTTGGAAAGTAACCATGATTAATCGGAGCATTAAATAAAATAGCTTTTTACCATAATTTAGTCAAAAATAACCAAATTGGATAAGAAATAAACAAATTTTAAATTTTAGGCAATTCTATCCAATTGATTTGTACTTATATATGTCGTTCGACATAACGATTAAAAGTAGAGTATTATCGTAATATATTTCTATTTGTTATGCAACAAAATTCTTCAGCTTAAGAATTGCAACTTTACTAATATATCAGATAGATAAAGGCTCAACATTTCAAACGACCTTTGTGGTCTGTGTCTAAATAATAACAAAGATTAATGAGTTTGATATCAAGTTCAGTTTCTAAAGTGTACTCAGTGAAACAGAAAAGAAATATTCACCACTGGTTGATAATATATCGATAAAGTAAACGAAAATAAGTTGTTTACAACTATCTCCACTCTCATTGCAGTTGGACACAATAACAGAAATTTCCAAATTTAAAATAAACAACCAACATGATTTATACGAGTCTATAAAATAAAATGTATTAAATAATCCTTTTAACCAAGATAATGAAAATTAATTACTCGTATCACTATTTATTTAAAGTAAGAATATCTTTTTGACTTTAAAAAAAAGTAACCAATATGGGAGAACAGTACACATTTAAACATTGGTTCGAAATAACCAAAACAGCAATATTGCTCAACCTTCAATTGAATGGGTGCATAAATCCTTGCCACCCTTTGAAAAAAAAAATAATTCTTTATGTTCTGACTTGTGCAAAATAATTTTTATATAACAAATACCTGACATTCATTAATTTGGTTTTAAGTTTTCTTTAAAATTTAAAGATAAAATCATTTAAAAAATTTATTAAAAAAGTAGGTGCGAACTGCCGATAATAAAATCAATATATTTGTAAAAAGAAATATTTTTGTAAAGAGCCGGATCATAGCAGACTTCTAATTATTTTATTGTAGCAAAACAAAGAGCCGACAGAGCGTGGGCTTTATCAACAAATAGTTATGTAGTTGGTCATGTTGTTTTATGAGTATTTTAAAACTATACTAGTACGGGTATATTGAGTGATTGTGAGTTGAAGTAAAATTTTTCTTCAAAACATTGTTACCATTAACAAATAAACACATTGATAGACAAGCAAGCAAACCAATTTTTGTAAATAATTACGTCATGGTAGCAGATGTTTAATTTTATTATTTTTTTTTATAAAAATAGTTTTATTTTCTAATTTATTTAAAATAAAAAATTTGGGAAATGATAAAATTAATTTGGTTTAAAACGTTTTTAATAAGAATGATGAACCGATAAGTATGTGTACACTCACAATAAATGTCCACTTAAAAGAGCTGCAGATAAATACATATGTATATATAATAACGAGATATCCATTTCCCGATTTCAAAATAAAAGTTTACTAAGGCATACATACATAAAGCTATGGTTTTGATGCAATTTATATTTCATTATAATGCTCGGATCTTGCCATTAACAATTTAATAGGAATTTTCGAACACATTTTCGCACAATATATAGATTATTCCAACGCAGCCTTACAAAAAAGTCTAGCAGCGTCAAATTCCATCATCTATTAAACCAATTGAGTAATTAGGCAATCGGGAAATTTCTCATGTCATAAAGCCAAAATAGGTCGTCATCATAAAACTACATACTGCTCAGTTGATAATCTTTAATAGAAAAAAATCTGTTCTGAATCTGAGTTTCGCAAACGTTACACAAAGTCATAAACTTTTCAAATTGTTTTTAATGGTATTGTACATGAGCAAAACCAAAACAAATACTTTCAAAATGAGAAAGAGCGCAAATGAAACAATTAGGTTTTTGCTCTTGTGCTTGCTATATTATTCCGTTACATTCGTATAATTTGCTATTTTTTTCTCTTCTTCTTTTCTTTTTCTTCTCATTCATTTTTTGTTGTACCTACGCACATTTGAATTAGTGTATTTGTAGTGCTCAAAACAAAAACAATATACAAAATTAAATGGGAGAAATCGTTCTTACTGTTTCTGTTTTGTTTTACTCATTGTAAAGAACAAAACAAAATGAGATCAAACGTTCAGTTTTGTTTATTTTCCTACTCTGTTCTGAATAGACGGTAGAGGTTTTATCAGCATCAGTTTTGCAAAAATACCTCTAGTACATAATACATATAAAATAGCATACTTTTCTGAATACAATGGCTTCAAATGATAGAATTTTTTTGTCTTTCTTTCTGTTAAGCGCCTTACGAATGAGGATAAATTGCTGTCAATTTAATCACTCAAGTACCAGTGCTTATATCTTCATCATTGAATGACCAACAGCAATTGGTTGATGTTATCTCTACTATTACTACTACTTCTCAGCAGGTAGCGCTTTTTTCCTGACCATTCCTTTCTTTTTTTTTTTTTTTTTTTTTTGATTGGTGGACTAGAGTGGAATGTAAGAGAGCGGTTTCTTCTGGATGGATTTCTTGGAGGTAGGGGAAACCTCCTTTTTTTATTATAATTTCTAAAAAACCGCAAATTTTATTTTTAATTTCTCTCCTTTGCTAGGCTGTTTGAGTTATTGTGCGAGCGCTTTAACCACTATACCAAGCATCCCCCGTAGCATATATCACAGTACGTCGTATATAGTAAATGATGTTAGTTTGTACTAATCTTATATAATATAGTGTTACTATTGAAGGGTTAGCAATTTTACTATCAACAATTATCGAGTGTATAATTTCATGTTTAAATCTTAATAAAGAAATCTATTGTGAGTTAATCAAGCGAGAAAGCCAGAGTAACAAAACATAAATGAACACAAAAAATTAAAGTTCTTTTTTTTAATTTACCCCATATTTGTTTATATATATACATATATCATTACATTTTCTTTTTAAACTTAAACGAAAATAGACAAAATGGTTTTATACATAAAACAAAAACAAAAAAAAAAACAAAACAAAATCAACCATAAATAACACTTAAAATAATAAGTGTTTGAAAAAAAAAATAACACACACAGTTTACTACTCACTGCTACTTCTTATAATTTAAGATATTGCAGCGATGATTTGTTTACACATTTCCAATTTTGTTGCTGTTATTGTTGTTGTCGTGGTTTTTTAACAAAATTTATAAAGTGTTGGCATGTGTTTAACGAAATACTCGTACATTTTACAATAATTTTTAGTACTTCTAATATCACGTCATTCATATGCTTAAAAAGTGCATAAAAAGAAACTCTAGACTTTATTATAGTGCACAACAACAGTATATATAATAATATAAATAAAATACTAAAAGTAAATATAAAATCAAAAAAAAAAAAAAAATATGTTTGGTTCTCGTTTTGTTATTAAATCTTAAACTGTTAGAATTAAAAAATTATAAAAAATGCTTAAAATTTATGTTAGAATTTTAAGCTCAAATATAAACTTTTTTTTAGTTAATACCAAATTAATTGACTCTTGAAACATTTGTAGTCAAATTTTAGTTTTACTGTTCGGCAACTACACATACTTAACAAAAAAGGAGGAAGAGAAATATTATTTTTTATTATCCCACTCGACTGTGAATAAGATGTTCAGTATCATATGCAAGTGGGTTTCATTCTCAACCTAATTAGGAATTTGTTATGCACATCTCTGCATGAATTTTAAAGCATTAGGGTGAACATTTTTTAGTACCAATTTTTTTTATTTTTTGTTTTTTTTTATAGTATTATTGTTCTTAATTCAAGAGATATTAAACACGCACTAAGATTATAGAGGATCAAGTTTGGCTACTTAAAATTCTACTCCATAACTATAGAACATCTAAAGTCGCCTTCGCACATTATATTCACTGAAATGTCGAATATTTACGAGTATGTACAGCAGCCTAATTCTGTAATTCTCTTAGCTAAAGCTTACGCTAAAATGCTAAAACGCTAAAATAAATTTACGGCAAATATTTTAGCAAAGTCACTAAATTTGTATTCTGTAAATCTAACAGCTTAGCCAAAATATAAGTTTTTCGCCGTAGCTTATTTGCTATCACTATCTATTCTCTTCTCTCATTGTTATTTCTTATTAGAGTTGCCTATGTTTAAAATTTTTGTTTTTCTCTAAATTGATTTTTTTGTAATTTATTTTGGATTCAAACGTGAATTTTTAATGATATTTTTAAAATATTTATCTAAATTGTATTATAGTTTTGCAACATGCATATGTATATATAAATGATATTTAAAAATATAACCTATGTGCATAGCTGCCAGATTTGACGATTTATCGTCATTTTGACGATTTTACGACACAAAAATAGCATCTTGACGATTTGACGATTTTTGCCCTTAATTTGACGATTTTTACTCATTTTGACGATTTTTGGAAATTCAAAATTTGCGACGTTTATTTCTTCGAATTAATGGTTATAATTATTATCACACTATTTGTAACTATTGCTTTTGGAAATCAAGTATAGAATATTACTCTATTTCTGAAGAGATTTTTGTATTTTTTACATAAATAAAATCCAAAATTGGCTTTTGGAAATTCAAATTAATAAATTTAAATTTAGAATATTATTCTATTTCTGAAAGAATTTTATGCTGTTTTTATACAGTAAAATCCAAAATTGGCAACTGTTGCATCCACCAATTTAATGCATTTAATTTTGAAAGATGTTATTATTAGAAATAAAGCCAAGATCAAACATTTTAATTTGGTAGATTATTAAGATAAACAAATTTTTAAACTTCGAAGAAAAGATATTTTTTAAAGAAATATAAAAACGTACTATTATTATTTGTTTCAAACATTTTTTACAACAGTGTGGCCAAATTAGATTTGATTTTAAAAAACGAATATTAAGCTTTAAGTACTTAATATATATATATATTAAACAAAGAAAATCGTTCGTTTTGTGAATGAACTTAACCATTTTATTGAAGAATGTGAAAGACAAGAGCTAAAGGCTGAATTAGGACAGTTAAAGTTATTCAATTTAGAGAACAATTTCGACCAAAAGAACCTTAAACTGTTAGATTAAAAAAAATATATATCAGAAATGGAAATGAAAAACTCTACTTGTTTTTCCTAACTCTACCTAAATTTATTTGAAAAAAATTAGATTTACTACATTATTTTGCAAACGGAAAATGAATATTTAGACAAATAAATCTAAAAAAAGAAATCGTCTTTGGCGGCCATTACGTTTACAAAAAACCATTCTAATATAAGGAATTGAGAATAATTAAATTAAAATTGTAATTAATTTAAAATTGTACCTAAACTGACTAAAATGTGTAATAGTAATGCATGTGTATAATAAATATAATATATTTTTGATGTTTTTTTTTTTTATTTAGGTTTCGAAATTTTATATACTGTTTTTCAGTTTTACTCAAATAAAAACAAATGTTTTTTTAACCCTCCATTACGCGCAAATTTTTTAAATTAAAAAAAAAACATGACGATATTTTAACTCAAGATATATGTGTAATCTAAATTTGTTTATATTTAAACGTTTATAAATAATAAACATAAGGAAAATTTATGATATTATGCATATAAAATTATTTTAAAAAACAGCCTGGGTCGATTATACCCATAGTTAGTAATAATGTAACAAAGATTATGGGTCGATTAGACCCAGGTTAGTTATACCGTTATACAAAAAATATATGATCATTTATTCGCATTGTAATAAATTAAAACGCAAAACCACGTGCTCTAAATGTGGAAAATATATTTGCCAGAAACACTGTGCTCAAATTGCATTGCTTCTGCACAAGAGAAATCCATTTTTGATGATATGTTTGATGATGAAAATTCCGAATAAAAGGTAACATTTACAGTACATAACTGAAAAATGTTTGCTTTAGCCGTACCAATTTTTCTATCTAACATTTTACTATTATATTTCAGGTTTTAAATGCACTTTATTTGACGTCAATATCTTAAAAACTCTTAATTTTATGCGCAATTCGGCTGGATAACTTTTTTTTTCACTTTTTTTTAGCTATGTTGTAATGAATTCATACTTAATTTTAATTTAAATATTTTTGTTTTAATTTACACCATTGTATACTAAAATTAAACAATAAAAGACTAAAATCTACCAAAAGAAGTATACGTTGTATCAATTTATAAGTTGAGACGATTTCAATGGATAATACAATTCAGGGTTGATAAGACCCATGGTTAGTAACCATGCGACATGATTTAAGGTTAGTAATGCCGGGTTAAGAAGGTAATATTTTATAATTTATATTATGTTGACGATTTTTTGACGATTTTATGGAATCAATTTGACGATTTTGACGATTTTTTTGTCGATCTTTGACGATTTCATGGTAATTTTATCTGGCAGCTATGCCTATGTGAGGTATTTCGCCACTACAAGTGTGAATTTTTTTTATTTGTTGAATGATGGTAACACTACAAAGAATTTGTTTACTTTTGGGTAAATGCCGAGTGTTGTTTTCCCTACAAGTTCAAAAAATTAGAAAGTATGAAATTGTTTTATAAAAATTGTATAGTATTAGTTTTGAATATAATTCTTATAAAATAACTTAAGGTTTTAATAATTTATCTAATTTTAACAAAATCGAAAGACCGTTAAATTAATAAATATTGTAAAGTCTTCTTACGGTTCCATTCTTCATTCCATCTTTCAATCATTCATTAAATTCTGATGTTAAAGAAACATTTGTTCTGCGTCTCTCTACACAATAAAAAAATTTATTTATTCAAAAATTAATAAAACAAATTTGGTAAAAAACTACCAGAGGTTCGCCGACTTCTGCTTGTTCCACCAAAGATTCCTTCCTCATGATGGCAATTATGCGATCATCCATTTCAGTTAACTTTAAATTTTGAGGGCCATTTATGCCACTTCACTCTAAAGAGCTTTTATGCTCTTGGAACTTTTGTTTTGCCTTGCTTCTGTTAAATGAAAAAAAAATGGAATAAAATGCTTAAACATAAAAATTTTGTACTATAACTTACCGCATATTTGTCCAAGTACTCTTCTAATCCTCTCCACTTATGAATGCACCTCCCAATGAGTTAAGTTTCTCGGCTAAATGCTCCTATTGCTCAGCAAGGCTTTTTGGTCCCGTTGAATTTACAAATCTAAAAGAAAATTTTTATATTTGCGTAAAATAAATTATAAATGACATTTTACCTGTAATGTGCAAATTCTCTATGATCCGCCAAATACTGAATGAGCATGTTTTTCTTGCTCTTTTGTTACCCTTTTAGTTGTGTCTTCCATTATTCTGCAAAAGTTAAAAAATATATATTTAAATACATAACAAAACATCAATTAAAACAAAATTTATATTTAGCTTACCCTTTGGCACTTAAAAATTTTCGTAGCTAAAATTTTACAATTTTTGGAGACGCTGAAGGTTATTTAACGTTAGAGAATACAAAATAATGGATTTTAGCGATGAGAGAAATACACGCTCAAATTGCGGCGATTTCAATTTTAACGGTATGCCAAATTTAGCATTAAAAGTTACAGAATTGAATATGTTGCCAAAAATCGCTAAATCAATTTTATGCATTTTTAGCGATGGAAATTTAGCTTTAGCGACTTACAGAATTAGGCTGCAGGTGATATTTGTGTAGCGTGTGACAGACATAAAACATTTCATGTGTGTGTCACTTGAAATTAAATATCGTAAGTTTAAAAAGAAATCTACACTGTTCAAGATTTATTACTAATACAGCGTTCACACCTGCCACTACTGTATTGGAAGTAACAATGCATTCACGGTTTTCACTAACAAACTTAAATTTTTTCAATCATCCACTTTAATGTCATGCTATTTTTTTAAGCAGTGATATTTAAATAAAATATAAGGGCAGCTATTTGGAATTTTCTGTAATATTTAAAATATTATAGTAAACAGATTAAAAACAAAGAGACTGGAAGCAAATTATGGTATTCGCTACCGAACGAAATTTTTATAGTAATCACTTTTCGTTGCAAACATCCTTGCAAGCCTTGCAAACCAGCAACCGTAGCATATATTCCCACATTTTGTTATTGTTTTACTTGATTTGGTATGTTAGCAACACTTGCAACGGTATTTGCAACGAAGAGTGATCACCATTTATGTAAACCGTTTTAAAATTGTACAAAATTGTACCCGAATTTTAATCGAATGCTGTAATTTAGCATCTCAATTTTGGTTATTTATATAAAAAAAAAATATTTTGAATTGCAAAAATTGAAAAGGGGGAAACAACTTCGAATAAATAATTTCTGTCATTAAACGTGTTTATTAGTTTAGAACTAAATTCTGTTGAATAAACTTTTGATTTAAAGAAGAAAATAATATTCTTGAGAGAAATGTACACCAGTCGAAATGAACATTTCGGAGCAAGAATCAAAGAATGCTGTAACTGACAAAATATTTAATATTCACCAGAGCCAAAAAACCTGTATGAAAGTAGAAAGAAGACACTGATATTTTTCAAAACTCAGACGGCGTAAGTGAATTTCATCATAGAAATCTGTTACCGGGACCAAACGACGCGTATTTTTTTTCTGCTAAAAATGATGCAAACAACCTATTTTCTATTTTTTGTCAGTTACAGCGTTCTTTAATTCTTGCGACGATGTGTTCGACTCTATGTACGGAATTGGCTTGAAAGCAATAGCATTCATGCAGATATTAATGAACTATAAGCCAAGTTCAAGCCGCCAAAAAAAAGTTAAGCATCAAAAAAGAAAGGAAAATAGAATAAATATTATTAAATAAATACGTATCTATTAGGTTGCCTTGATTTATTCTTTACACTGTAAATATCTACTTACTTACTACGCGCATTCATTAACTTAAGTAGTAGAGTCTTAATATTTTATGTGCCTTAAAACTGTTCTGGATTAATCGAAGAATAATACAGAAGATGAAATTGAATTTATTTTCTTATGATTTCTAACACAAATTCTCCCCTAATGCTTTTATAGAAACGTAGTCTGTTTAATTTTGTTAATGCCTCCATAAAAGATTCGACACATTGTGTGCCACACTTGTGTTTGCGCACTTTTATTTAACGATACACCATAACACATCAGATCATTTCAAATGCATTATATTTAACAAGTAAATTTAGTTTATTTTAGTTTTTATTATAGATTTTTTTGTTATATATACTCGTATGTTTATACATCTGTTGAATTCAACCGCAAAATACAAATAAAACACAATAAGATTTTTACAATAAATTCTATATATGCGACTTACAGTATGTAGTGTGATAATATGCAAACGTCATGATGTATGTTACATAAAAAACAAGGCAGCATTAGCGAATGGCAATTTGAGTAGATTCTTAAGGAAATTAAAAAAAATAGAAAAAATCGCATGATCCCAATGGGCAGTTTACATAAGCCTCACATAAGCTGATCATACCTATCAATGCCACATAAGGTGTGAGCTATGTTGTTTGTGTCCTTATCACCCAATTCATACAAAACTTATTAGTTAATCATTGGCATATAGTTATACAAGTATGTGCATCAACAAATGAGCACATAATTCACACAAAACAGTTTTTTTTTTGGGATTGCATTTTCGTGTGGATAAATATTTTTCTCAAATTCGATAATTTGGTTACCTGACCATTCAGGGTTGTCAACATTAATTCCTAAAAGTGTTTTTTTAAGACCAATACTAAGGGGAGTAAACCCTTACTCATACTAAGCATTGTATTGAAATAGATAGTTAGATACTTAGGTAAATAAATGTTTCTTTTCATTCTATTAAGCTATTTATTTCTATCAATGAGACAAGTTGCCGTCAGTTCATCACTCAAAGGCCAGCTTTATATTTTCACCCTTGAAATGATCAATAGCAATTTCCCCATCTCTTGATATTAATTCTGTATTGTAAATTGGTGAAGATATTTGCTAAGTTGGTATATTACTACCCTAGCTTTGTTCTGGCTATTAGTTACCGTTAGGTGGCGCTTTCGCCTGATCATTTGTTTGATGCTAAAGGTGGATAGGGTGGAATGTTAAGAGGCGGCTTCTAATGGAGGAACGTCTTAGAGTGGGGAAGTAACTTCTTTTTTTAATTAAAACTTTGAAATTATAATTTTTCGACCCCCAAACGTAATCATCATTATTTTATGGAAATATTTTATGCAAAACTTTGATTTGATCTTAAAACTTCTGTAGTTATATGAGAATATAATATAATATGAGACAATAAATAAAGAAATATATTTAAAAAAATAGCATTTACGATTTCTTCATCAAATTCGACCATATGTGACCGTAGCTTAAAGCTCTATATGCCATTTCCCTCTTAATTTGTCAATACAGTGTTTTTATGTCGGTTTTAATACGCATTTTAATTATCTGATACGTTTTGTAGCATTTTTTTTTTTGCTATTTTCAAATAAATTTATGCACTTGTTCTAATTCTTTTCTATGTTAGTTTTTTCCGAAATCCGATGTGTTAATCTTTTTAATACAGTACTTATATGTATATTCTATGTCATTCTTTTCTTTTTATTTTAAGTTACTTAGACAGACAGAATATGTTTTTTTTATTGAGCAAAAGTGTATTTTTTTTATGCATATTTGCTTTTAAAATCTCTTTAAATCGGCTTTTAAGTTGAACTTCTTGTTGTCGTAGTGTCGTAATGAATAAAATGTATTATTTTCATAATATGTGGGAATATTTTGTTTAATTTAATTTTTTTGTATTCTAAAAAATTAAGTGATGGTATGTTTCTAAATAATATATTGCAAACATGTTGCATTATTTGATTAAGCAAACAATTCAGTTGAGAAAAACTATTTCAAGGTTGACACTTTAGTTTGTGATAGCGTGTATGTGCCTCTTAATGGTTGATATATAATACGAGTATTTACTTAAAAATAAGAAAAAACCTCATATTTTCCTTAATATAATAAGCCATGTTGTTGGTAGGTTTTTTGGCCCTTGCTTTAGTTCTGGCTATTACTTCTCAGTAGGTGGCGCTTTTTCCTGATCGTTAAATTGATAGGTCAAAGGTGGATAGAATGAAATGTGAGGGCGGCTTTCTTAGGTATGGAATTCTTAGAGGTGTCAGGGGAACGCCGTATATTTGTTTAAATTAAAACTCCGAAATGCCGCACAAATTTATTTTTAATTCTTAACTTTCTCTAGAAGTGGGTCCCCAACCTGGGCTGCTTTGTGTTCTAAACTAGCGCTCTAACAACTACACTAGGCCACCTCTATTACAGTAAATGCTGATATGCTTTCCAATACTTTAAGGTTTGAGGATAATTTCGTTTATATTTCATAAATTAAAATTTTATTTTAAACTTTCTTATAACCAAGATAGCAGTTTTCATCTATATTTTTCGCAAAAAGGGGCTAAAAGTGCTAAAAACCAAATCAAAAACGGCCATTACAGCTCGTTTTTTAAAAAATTGGCTAAATGAAAAACACGCGCAGCGGGCAATTAAAAAGATCTAGAAACTGAATTTATGGGCTAAGTTGGCATCGCTGTTTTTACACTAGTTACGTTTCTCGTACGATAACAAATAATAATAATAATAATATTAATTTTAATATTATATTGCGATTTAGTTTTCATCTCTAAAGTCATTGAGTCCAGGATGCAGTATACTTGGTATTAATTTCTCTTTTCTTTTTTTTTTTGCATTTTAACATGATTATTGAAATTTAGTATATACCAACCTAGAAACTAATAATTAATCATTGGCATTTGTTTGAATAATTAACACCTTATTTTCTAAATTTTATTTATACAATGGCGATATATGTAAATACATATGAGTACGTACGCACAAACCAAAAAATTCGTGAAAATAATGAAAATAATCTAAAATAGGCTGCTCAATATAAACAAGTAAAAAATATATAATTTGCCAAAAACAACTTGAACGATTATCTAAAACAAAATATAATTTTTGGAATAAAATCACTTTTGTGTGACGTAATTAGAATTCCAACAATTTTGGTGTCATGAAGAATGTATAGAATATATTTTTCTATTACTGCTTGCATTGAAAGTCTTAATTTGGTTCTTAATAAAACATCCGATAGGTATGTTACCGAATCCAATAAAATATCTTTATTTACTCATGACTCTAAAGAATTAGTCTTGTCTTATTAAGGAATCAAAACGCCATATTCTGCCAATAGCATTCGTATAGTTTTCAATATATAACTCCTGTTGAATACGCATATTAACTTTGTCTCTGGAGTTATTCCTTCAAATTTTAAGGCGATTTACTTTACACAACATCTAACCTTTGAATGGAAGTGTATTTCGTGCCTAAACTGTCTTATGGTTGGGGGTTTGCCTACACGATTCTTTCGATATCGTGAAACAGGCTGTTAATTTTTAGTAAAAGTTCTACATTTTATTTTATTTTTGTTTCCATTCATTAATTCTTATTATTTATATTTTTATATATGTATATACATATCTGTGTCGATATGAAAGAACATCTTAAGTCAAAACATGAAATTTTGAAATATTCCGAGATTTATGTAAATTTTACTATAATTGGTTTTTGTAACTGTAATTTTACCTGCTTATAATAGACTTATGATACAACAAATATGGTCTACAATATTTTAAATTTTATTACTACACTGAGATTTATGAAGCGTGAAAAATCCTAAATTATTTTAAGCTTATGTCGACTTATGCTATTCTTCCATATTGCCACAGATATACTTATATATGTAAATGGACTCATAGATTATATTACAGGCTTATTAAGTGCTATTTTGTCAAGTATTGCATACAAATTTCTCAAATACATGTTTACTAAACGCAAAATATTTTTTTTTATAAATACGAGTACAACATTAAAAAATAATAATAATTTTTTTTGTTTGTATTTTTTTTTTTTTTGAGATGACTTACATTTATTGAATCTTTAATTCTTTTACAGACCGATATCATCAAATATTACTGTTCACTTTTTTCCTGCCAAACAGAAAGGTGAGTCATAAATATATCTTTCGTGTAATTTATTATTTAAAGCTGCAGAAAATATTACGTTTTATTGCGACCTAATTTGCTCATTTTAGGTTGGTCAAATTAATTTTACTAAAAATTAGTTGGAAAGCAAAAATTGCAAGGATTTGATTACAACTTTTGAAATGAATTAAATGAAATACATTTATATACAATATTAATAAATTGGTTGATAATTGCTTAACAATACAATTCTCACTTATTAATGGAATGCATAGAAGCAATAAAAAACATTCAAAACAAAAAAAAAATAAATAAAAAATAAATTTGCAACAGCCAAAAGTGCGTGTGGCATTAATTTTGATTAAAAAAAAAATATCGTATATTTATATACTAAAATTTTAGAAAGATACAAAATGCAACAAAATGAGTGACGAGAGTTTATGTGCTTTACCCGCCATTCATGATGCCACTTTAGGTTTTCGACCCCACATTTTCAAGACTGCAATCCGTTTTCGGTTATCTCGTCCAGTTTCGGAGATGAATATTCGAAAACGAATTGCAGGTTTAAAAATTTTGGTGTCAAAAACCTAAAGTGGCATCATTAACTCGAGATATATAAAATGGCGGATAGAACACATAAACTCCCGCACGACGAAATATGTCGAAAATTCTCTATGCAACATTGCGTAGTACTTAGGAACACAAATTTAATGCTACGTTCGAAGAAATCGAATTTTTTTATTCAACTTTCTTTTTATTATCATATGCATTATTGATAAAAGAACACTTTAATTTTATTTTGCTTTACAATTTACTTTAAAGAAGATATATTAGTTAAACAAGAATGTTGGTTTATTTTTAAAAAGAAGATAACTTGACAACTTGATTTGGAAATTTCGAAACGAAAACATGTAGTAGACAAGATTGCCAGATCTTGTTATTTCTCTCAAAAAGACGAGATTCGAAATCAAAACAATAATAAGTGCATTTTTTTTTTATTGGGACCAATGCTCAATGCTGTTCAAATGTTGTTCATTGCATTGAAAGTTTTGTGGAAGGGGCAGTAAATATATATATTTTTTTCTTAAACTACTTATGTATTAAGTGCCTTAGGAATGAGACAAATTGCTGTGAATTGATCATTCAAAAGCCGGTGTTATACCTTAAACCTTGAATGAACAACAGCAATTGGTTCCATCGTTACATGTTGATTGTGGTGAGTGTCTTCGCTAAGTAGGTTTATCTTTTATTTCCTACTTAACAATAGGTAGCGCTTTTCTCCTGATAATTTGTTTTTGTTGTCAATTGTTAATGTGGAATAGACTGATACGTCAGGGAACGGTTTCTTTGCAGATGGACGTCTTATGCTAACAAGTTGATGATTTGCAAAGTCAGTCCAGTGAGTACATTTCACTTTAGTTTTTACTCGTACTTTGTATGCTTACGATTCCAAAAGGTTTTTAACATTATTACGTTATCCGAAAAATGTATCTTTAAGTGAAACAGTTGAACGTTTACGGACTTAACGATTCGAACCCTGACTATCTGTTGCATTCTCAAATATTTTTATAGGCTTTTTATTAGGCTTATTCAACAATTATTGAAATTTTCCAAATAAGACTTTAAAACTTGTACTGGATTTTTTTATTTATTCTAGAATTATTAATATTGAAAACTACCACGTGACTCTATTTAGTAAATTTATTCCATATTTTTAAAAGATAAATAGTTCTCTCTTACTTAATAATGCAAATTATTTTAGAATATTTGTTCGTACATACATATGTATCTGTAGGCTAATAAACCAAATTTAAATTCTATACTTACGATTGCATAGCTATTGAGGATAAGTTGTTTGAGCTGGTGCTGGCACCAATACCACATGTCGTGGAGTGCATTTTGTGTAGCTTTCAACACTTTTGACAGCAGAAGAAAAAAATAAAAACAAATTGTTGCAAAAATAATAGAAGAGATGAAAGTAATTTTACTGTTTTGCCTATTTATGCCTTTTTTTCTTTATTTGCTTTTTAGTTGGAACCGTCGAGTATTAATATTTGTTAGTGTTTTTGATTTTATTTTTTGGAAAATAATTTTAATAATAAAAACGGCACGTAACGAAAATTTATAGAAAAATTTTAAAACACAAGAAAGAACATTTTCTGTTTTTCTTTAACGTCTTAACGCACGCGACACTTTTGGCACAGAATCATATAAATTTTTTTCTTTTGTTTAGATTTCAAATACTATTTATATTTTTTTTATTATTTATAAATTTTTTCTTTTCATTTTATTAGTTTTGTTGAAATATAATCTTTACATTAAATGCACTTTCATTCACATATAAACGAGAAAAAATTTTCAATTTTTATTTTTATTTTAATATTTCACATGACCGTTGTTGCAATTATGATGATGATGACAAACAATGATGACTATGATGGGGCATAAAATATTTGTTCTGATGGAAATTATGCTCCAGCATTGCTGATGTTTAATTTAATACTAAAAATTCTATATCCGTTTTTAGTAATGATCACCCCTGTTTCAAATATATAGAGAAGATTGTTTGTCTGTCTGTGCATCCAATTGTTTGTTTGTACGAGTATGTTTTAAACGAATCATCTTTGAATTCTGTATAGAAAAAAGTAACAACAACACATTTGTATAGAGAAAAAGTGAAAACGGCCAAATCTATTAACAATTGTGAGAATTCACACCAAATACAATTCTAAAATACAAAAATCGTATTAATACAGTCGATATGACTGTTAACCAAACCAACAAGCAGACGTTCAGCAATTTAAACTGCTCACCAACCATACAAAATGATTTAAAAACAAAAAACAAAAAGCACAAAATTTTGTTTTAGATTTTATTTTATAAAATAAAAAAAATGTACTTCTTTTTTCTAATACAAAATTAAATGAAACAAAGCAAAATATAAACCAAATAATATTTTTAATATTTATTTAAATATTGAATTTTTTGTGGCGCTCAGTATCTACTGTTACATTTAAAGATTAGATTTTTTTTCTTTTCATTTAATTTTGAAACAAATTTTTGTGCAATCATAAAAGTAAATAGAAAATCATCTTAACTTTGTATTTTTATTGCTCATATCTCAGCAATTGGCAATTGAACTTTCAGTGAGAACATTTCTCACTTTCTAACGAATGAACAAAAGCCATTAACAAATTTTATTTGAAACAGAATGATTAATTAAAGGCGTCAAGCAATCTGATCTGTATTAATTATTAAAGTGCCCACTTTTTCTTCTTCATAAATTACAACAAATATTTAAGTCTTCTCTTTCTACTTGAACATTTGAAAGGAAAGTTTAAATCGCTTAATATTCGCTTAAGTTATTACTTATTAAGTATAAAACAAACTCGAAAAAGTGTTTCCTTTTGTTTATCGTAACTTACGTTTTTTGGGTGTTTAACAAATTTTAAAAACAGATTCTTGTTAAATCGGCAATAGATACCAGAAAAATAATATCTATCCAATCTGTTCAGATATTATTAGTGTATATTCTATTATATTAAACAATTTAAAATTTTTAAATCAATTTTATAATAAATTGTGATACATTTGTTAAGAATATTGGCGAATTCAGAAGACCCTTGTATTGTAGTACAGTTATTACAGAGTACAACAGTGTATGCTTGTTGTAGGGAATATTAATAAAAAAATTCAATACATACATGCATACATAATTGGCCATTACAAGTCTGTTTTAGGGTTATGGCCTAGCTTCTCGCAGCACCCATGTTGTGTGTGTTAATCCATGACTGTTTTGGGACTTACAGTTAATGGCAATTAGTTAATCACAGAGCTTTTGCCAGTAGACTACTAAGAGGTAGTCGCCGAAAGAAATATTTGTTGATATTTCATTCTTTCAATATTTCAGAGCTGGTGTTTAAACCCGGAGCTCTTGGCTAATAACCACCATTCTACATACTATACTACGGAGCCAGGTAGCAACAGAACTTCACTCTATTAAAAAATCGACTATAAAAAGAAATCGACTGACGTCATTAGAAATATCGATACATTCCAAAACAAGTGACAGAATCCCAAAGTATATAAAATTCTGACGTTGGAATAAGAATCCGTTCGTATACGAATGGTAGAGTTAGCACACATGGCTTCTGGATTATGGCCATGCATATCGTTTCCTCGGCATATCTTTTGCGCAAGGTAATCGATTCCTATATGACGTGCTGCAAGTTCGCTCGCGCAGCGTACTATTCACTCTGGAAATCGTCTGGAAATCTGGAAATCGGCCCTGGGGAATTAAGGTAGGCGAAGAATTGTTTGTTTTAACCAATGTAGATTTTGCTGCCATTTTAGTAGAGGCATGCCCAATAACGCTGCATGTAGTGAATTTAGCATCAATCAATGATTGATTTGATCGATATCGTCGACGACAAGGGCGCAACAGCCTCTTCGTTTTTTGTTTTTCTTTCTTTTATAGATCCCACGATCTATCCAACATATGCTACCCAATATCTTAACTTGTTAAACAAAATATTTCATGTCTACTCTTGTAGTGCTGGCATTTTCCCAAAAACTCCGTCTTAGTTAAGTACAATAATAATTTAAAATGAACCACCACGGCTACAGTCATACATGTCGTCGATGTCAACTTATGTGGCTAAAATAGAATAAGAAAGCAAAAACAAAAGAGTTGTAATTCTGATTCATCTAAATAAGATGGCAATTACAAAAATACAGTGATGGTGAGAAAACTGGGGCATGATAGAATATGTTGTGTTTGACTTTACTTCGACTAACTCGTTACAAATGTGAGTGTATGGACATATAGAATAGAAGAAATATAGTTACAATATATGAGTTCTTGAAAAGTGGGAGTTAAATAGTTAAAGTTTGGTCTTGAATATGCACAGGATAGTGTACTAATCCTTCACGGACATCATTTCTTTTTTTGATCATCAAAAGTATTCATTGCAAAAAATATAAAATTCTTTATAGAATTTAACCTTGATCTGATTAAAGCGTTTCTGACGAAACAAAAATTTAAATGAAAATATTTAGCGTACTGGGCTCAATGATTTCCAAAAATAGTTCAGGATGAATAATATTGTGAACAACATAATGGTGATTTCTAGAAATGTTTGCAAGAAAAACCACTTTAATATTTAAGTTCTTAAAATGTAACATAAAATAGTTACAGTTAAACCTCGATTAACCGGGCCTCTATTAATCGGTTACATCTATTAACCGGCATGTGGTTCTTTTTATTTTTTCTCTCTATTATCCGTATTTTACCTCTGTTATCCGTGAAGCATTCCTATGTTTTTTATTGCATACATACATACATAATTTGCCATTACAACCCAGTGTCAGAGTTACGGCCTAGCTTCTCGCAGCAGTCATGTTGTGTGTGTTAATTTTTATCCATTAGTACCGGGACCTACAGTTCGAAGTTGACTCCGAACTATCGGCAAATTGTAATAAAGGGCCTTAGTATAATAAATAATAAATGTATCCCAACTTTAAGTTGCCCAAATAATTTCCAAACTGCTTAAAGTAAGACAATTGCAATGTAATACAATTGACTTACTTAATATAACTTTATTAGTATTAAATTAAAGCAAACACGATATAATTTGCCAAAGAAATAATTGATATTCTAGTAAGGAAATGTGTTTGTAAAAAACTTATAAATTGGACTGATAAATTTTTATTTCTTCTCGCATATTTTAAAGAACAGATTGTATATATTTGGCGTAAACAAATTGGCAGTAATCAAGCAAACGCCCCTTACGTATTATTTAGAAGTTTTTTTCTATTTAGAATTCAAAAATCTTTTTGCGAAAAGTTCAATAATTGTTAAATTGACATCGTAATCTTCTAAACATAATAAATAAGACTTCTAAGCAACTAAAATATTATAAAACTTTTTACTAATTTTGTTTTTTTTCATATTTAATAGAATTTTTAGTTCTCTTAGAAACTATTAGAAATGAATCATTCTTTTCTTCCTTAGCAATAGTTTTCCTTTCGCTAAGTTCACCTAATAGTTAAATATTTATAAAATAATAAATTTGTATTGTTTATCGATTTTATTTTTAGCCAGGAATGATTTTGATTTGTTTATTTAAACCACTGATACATATCGATGTTAAAGAAATTACTTGAAAATTAGTTTTAATGTATTGCAAATATTTCTTTTACGCAGTATGGAAGCAAAAAAAAATAAATAAAAAATGAAATAAAAAAACATTGTTTTTATTGATTCTTTGAAATTTGTGATTATAGGGGAAAAAGTCATAAATAAATATACACAAAAATCAAAGAAAAAGGCAACGTCAATATTATAAAGACAATATTAAAAATTACTTCTAGATAGAATTAAATTGAGCTGTCTAAGGGGGTTCCAGTACAAAGCTACATTTTTATATAAAATTTGCTCGCATTACTCTAGTGAGTAGAGATAGGGGGTAATTATGTTCGGAAAAAAAGTTGAGGGTAAAATATTAGTGAGGGTCGGTATTACATTTTACCCCTCTAAGGGCTACTCCAGGGCAGTTGTGAAGCTTTTTGTGAACTTTTATTCCTTCAACCCAACCTTTGACCCTGATGAGAAGCCATCTGCTCCCATCCCACACCCCTTCGTTTTCGCTCATGTGTTTTTTTGTTGAATCTCACAAAATAAGCGGTTCTAGCTAATCGAAATCGAAAAATCGAATACTATCCCACTCCTATCAGAAAAGTTTTAATCTCCTTGTAAAATAGTATCTTCCTGTCCAATTTGATTTTTATTTCTTGATCCAAAAATACCTCCACTCTGAAATTTGTCACAACTGTAGAGAAGGAAACTATCTTTTGTTTTTTTTTTCAAATTTAAAAAAAAATTGGCTTTCGGACATATAGGCTTCCGACTAAGAGATAAAGAAAATTGACCTTTGACTTTTTCAAAAAAATCATATTGCATATAAAATCAAAGGTAATTTAATACTCTTTCAAATGCGACTTTTATGAGGTGCTATTCAAGAAAATTACAATTAAGTAAGTATAACTTGGTACATTTTTGTTTTTTTTCCGATTTTCAAGACCTCATATTTCCGAATCTTAGTGCTATACTTTATTCATACCAAAAATCAGCAAAATCGTTAACAGTCATTTCAAAATCGGAATATTTTACGTTAAGTTAAGGTGGTTCACCCCCTATAAGTGTTATAGATACATATATTCTTTTTAAATAAGTAGTCAAGAATTTTAATTCGAACTAATTTTTAACAAAAAAATTTTAAAATATTTGGTCTCTCGATTGTAGTCTCTATTTGATTGGGTGTTTCTTATGTCTAATCCATATGCTGTTATTGGTCTTTTTTATGTTCTCTCTTTTGTTTTTGGGTTAATTGCTGTACAAAGCGTCATGTGAAATTCTCCAGATGGCCTATTACTATAAAATGTACGAGTAGTTAAGTTAAATAAAGACTAGAATTTAAGTATCAATTACACTCTTGTTGTGCGTTATTTATGCGGAATAATTAAAAATTCATGATTTTCTTACCGTTTCTATATTTAAAATTTTCACTGAATGAAAAGAAAGTAACATTTTAAATTAAAAAGCAGTTATCAAGCAACGACACGTACTTCCGCTCATTCAATATTTATTTTTTCTTTAATTCGACTTAAAGTAATTTGGAATAATTATTGATTGTTAAACAAGTTCGTTAAACTTTTTTTTTGCAAAAATTAAAATATTTTTCCTGATTAATGCTTTAAAATTAAAATAAGTTATAGTATTGAAAATATTTTAAAAATTTCTTTTACAAAAATAAAAGAAAAACAAAAATAACACAAAAATTCATTGAAGTTTTACCGCAAAAACCTGAATTTTATTATTTTGGTTTTCACTTTTGTGCATTTCCATTTTTTTTTTCGTTGTTTTACGAAAACGAAAACAAATTTTAGAATCATCTCATAAAAGAAATTTAATGAAAGAAAGAAAATAATTTCTTCACCATATTTGTTTTACCTTTGTGGCTACAAAATATATTTCTTTTATTTAAATTCAGTTGCCATAACTCGGCGGTAATGCATGGAATACCACATACCACACAAAACCATAAATAAGCAACCCAGCAAGCAGTGTTTGAATTATGGCCAATAATATTTCTGAATTTACAAATCATGCATACAGGCATTGTACTCGTATATTTAAACAATAATTAATGCCAATATTTGTTGAAACTAAAACCAATAATCATAATATTTCGTTCCTTATTAAGATATGGCGTCGCATGCCAAAAATATTTTTTTTAGGAAATTTAAAAAAAAAAAAACATTTGTTGACTAGAAATTAATAGTGGCAATGCGAACAGAATTGGTTTGGGCTGTCAATCAATGTTTGATTTTGTCTGACGCCATATTGACTAACATAAAGTGTAGTTTAAGCACAGTAGGACACAGGAAAGGCAAAAGTGGTTAAATAGAATTATTTTTTTTTCTTCCCATTAACCTACTACTAAAAATTTTGAATAACGAGTATAAAAATTTCCAAAAATTTTCATAAAGTTGATATGTGAAAAGTAAATTAACACATTTTATGTGCCCTAGATGTCAGATTAGTAAATCCTAATCAAGAAGACAAAATAGTTCGTCCTTGTTTTTTATCAAATAACACTCATTTACATTTAAAACATAATTGGTTCTATTCTATTTGTCTGTCGCTATTGAAAAAAAAAATAAATAAAAGTGAAAAATTGGCAGCACTATTGGCATTATTGACACATATTGAAATTATATTGGTATCCCAGATTTCGAACTGTTCTTTTTACAAAATATTCTAATTTCAGCGTTATTACACAGTTTTATTATTTAAGGAATTTTGCTTATTAAAGCTTTAATAAAAAGGTATATAACCAATTTTTTTGAATCAGAACCAGTTCTGGTACACCATCCGGCCCAGAAGGCTTATGTACGTGGAGGTCTATAAGTACCCTTTTATTAGCACAGGCTCGAAAGAATATACTAGACATAGTCACTGATACCCTTTCGAGCTCGTTTAATGTTTCCGGCAAACATGAATAATTTTCAAATAATTCAACCGCGTTCGTGAATGCTTGGTCATTTTTTATAAGCTCTTAACGAAAGACGAAAATCTCTTACTTCCCCGAGGAAAAGAAAGAACTTTAAAACGAAGACGTTGCTCGTGTAAAGCTTTTTCACATCTTAGTACTGCGGCACACGAAGATCTCGCCTGTTTGCGTAACGAATCAGTATATACGCTCTTATTATTGCGCCAATTCCTGAATAATTCCTCTCTGGATCTGACTGCCAATCTGCACGTCTTTTTAAACCAGTCGTTGGCTCTTGGTTTACCCCAAAAAATATTTTAAACGGAATATAGATTTCCATCCCCAATTTTATTATAATCACAACCATTTCTGTCATGGCATTAAAATTTAAATCAAGAAAATAAAGTTTCCGAAAAAATCATTGAGCTCAGCCCAATAGGCTTTTCCGTAATTAAAAACTAAGCGTTTTGTATTACATAGCTTTTATTGAATCCTCATGAAGCCTGGATAGCGGAAAAGAAGTAGAGATGGTACAATGTTTTTCACACTTGTTAGGGTTTGATACGAGGAAAAGTTCAAGTGTATTAGTCTGGCGCCCATCAACACACGAAATGTGAGTTGGTTTATTCACTAGTTGCACAAGATAATTGTGTGCCTCTAACAACTCAACATATTGGCCTTCTGGAGTCATGCGTCAAGAATGGTGGAGCCAAAACGAATTATGAACATTGAACCATATGACATAACAATTGACCATATGACATAAGAGTGATTTAATTCCGAATTTTTGTTTTTTTTTTTTGTTTTTGATTTTCTGGAAAACACAAAATACCGATTCAATTCCGATTTCGAACGGAATTCAAATCTGTGACATCACTGACTATTTCTGTTTTCATTTATTGTTAGTGTTACTACTGTGTGTTAAACATTTTAATCGTAATTGATAAAAACATCAATAAAATAAATAAAAATTTTTATTGTAAGAACAACTAAAATAAAAAATTATACTCGTAATTTATTCAAAATATTAAAATTTACCATTTACTACACGTTTAGCTAATATCTGTGTATTTTCATACGCAACAGTGAATTTACAAAAATGTTCATAAATTTTTACAATAAATATTGATATTTACATACATTGTATGTATGTAAGTATTTACATACATATGTATATGAAAAATCCAAAAGAGGCAAGTACATATGTAAACAAATACTAGTAAATATATTCATTTATATGCTTTTGCTTGAAATAATTCATTGTAAATTTTTTTCAGAACTTTAAATTATTATCTACACCATATATAAGTATATACATACATACATATATATCCCCCATGTACATATGTAAATATGTACGTGATTGGCTATAATTGGGAAGAATAGATAAACAATGGTACTGAATTAATTTGTACCAAAAATTATTTATTTTTTTTTTAGTTTTAAGCAGAACTTTAAACAATATTCAGAATTACTGACATTACTTATTTACACTTGTGTTATACCAAATAAAAAAATTATATAAAATTCCGCGCAACAATTTTAAATTAAAAAAAAAATAAATATAAAGTTTTATTTTATTTATACCGTGTAATGAAGGTGTAGGGAATATAGAATTTTATGAAAATGTTGTTCAAAAAATTCTTAATCTTCCTTTCAGAAATTTGTTAATTATTGTCAAATAGTATGTATAGATGTCATATAAATACAGTACACTCACGATAAAATGAGCATACTAAAATATGTACAAACATTCATAGCCCTCTTTTTTGTTTTTTCAGAAACGTTTTAATTAGATCGAAGTAAAATCTATTAAGAATTTAGATTTTATTTGCAATGATTTTTTTCGTAATTAAAGAAAAAAAATTACAATGTGTTTGACAGATGGCCTGGTAACAAGCTGGAAATATCACAAATTTTACTCCATTAAACGAACTGGCTCGCATCGCATCAGTCGAAGTTTGATTGTGCTTTGAGCATCATGTTTAATGCTGTAGGCACATTTGAGACCACTGACCATCACCTACAAAAGTAGATAAGTAATCAGCTACTTTTTTTCCGATTGAGACCAGCACTCAGGCGATTACCCCTACTTATGCAGTACATTGTGTTGGCCTAAGAAAATAAAAATATGCACACATATGATCTATTTTTGACAGCTTGTAGTCGACGGCCTGTAGTCTTTGTTGTGTTCTTAGCACAAGTGTGAGTGCATACTAACGAACTCATAGGACATAGTGTGTTAAAAGCAAATAAAACTTTTCTAAGCCAGTATGCGCTTTGCACCACAAGCTAACTTCTAATGATTTAACTTATGGTTTACTAAAAACTGATTCAGAAGAGTATTTTTCGCATCCACTGCCTCATACAGGTTGACTTCAAGCTATATTTAAGTTAATTCAAATCCGTACACGAATCAAAGGCAACTGTTATACACCATATTATAATATTTTCTACGAAATGTTGCGACATCGTTTGCTTTACTTGTATTCTTCTATTAAATACTCGCCCTAAAAACGCATACCATGGCATAGAGAATATATGGACAAGTTATAGCCTAATTTGTTTTTTATTATATTTTATTTTTTTATGTACATACATACCTATGTCCGTATATATGATATGCATATTTTCTGAGGAAAAATTTTAATTTTTTTGTTATAAAATATAATTTCAAATACAACTTGAATATTTGGGGAAATAAGTTTATATTTAAATTCATTTATATTTTTTTTCTAGACCATTTTTTTTTTCTTGACTTCATTCATCATTAAAAAGTAAAAAAATCATTTTTCTTTTTTGTTTTTGGCACTTTTGTAGTATTTGGATCAGTTTATGTTAAAAAAAAACGTTGTTTATTTCGACCAGCATGGATTGTTTACAAATTCTTATGTGGCATAGAAATACAAATTTATGGCATCAGATATATGCCTTTTAAATGTACATACATACATATGTATATAGTCATATGTACATACATACATACATATAGTCGTACATATATAATTTTTAAGTCTATTAGATGATGGATATGGGCTATGGCTATGAAACATATTCACAAAGTGTAGCAAAATACTTATTTCCGTAACCACTTCATAATGCTTTTACAAATGTAAACAAAAATATTTTAAAAAGAAAATTTACTCGTAAATATAATTATTTGGTTGTGGTAAGAAAAACAATTTTTTTTCATTTATTAATGTGAAAAAAAAAGAAAATTTCAACATAATTTAACGAGCATATTGCTGCCCATATGTGTAATTTGTAATGACAGCTTACGGTTGTCTAACCAGCAAACATATGGTGGGACATTTTTAGATTTATTTTATCATTTGTAATATGAAAAAATTTCATAAATTGTTGGATGTTAATCACTTTACTGACGGATTCTTTTCTACTAAAATATGTTATCCATTATATTCCTTCTCAAATATTGTCAAAATGTTGGCTTTTTATAAAATTATGCTCTATATATAGGGTGTTTTTTTATTGAGGCATAGAACTTTAAGTTGGCATCACTTTTTTAACTGGCGGCCATTTTGTCAGCTGTCAAGTGATTAATATTTAGTTTGGTTTGCCATTGGTCGCCGTGGTCTAGTGGTTAGTGTGTTGGCTTACTATGATATAGGTCCTGGGTTCGACTCCAGGCCCTGACATCTTCAAAAAAAGAAATATGAAAAAATATTTCTTTCGGCGACTACCTCTCAGCAGTCTTCTGGCAAAAGCTCTGAGAGTAACTAATTGCCATGAACAAGCTTCTCAAGTCTGTCGTTCGGAGTCGACATTAAACTGTAGGTCCCGGTACTCATGGATAAAAATTGACACACACAACATGAGTGCTGCGAGAAGCTAGGCCGTAATCCTGACACAGGGTTGTAAAGGCCAGTTATGTATGTATGTATGTATGTTGGTTTGCCATTTCATCATGAACAGGTTGACAAAAGAACAACGCTTGCAAATCGTGCAAATTTATTTCGAAAATAATGGTTCAGTTCGCGAAGTTTACCGCAAGCTCCGTCCATTTTATGGTCGACATAATCCTCCATTAGAGCAATTAATTCAGTTAACCATGGATCGTTTTCGCACTACGTTTACTCTATGTGATAATACGCATCCGCAGAGACGTCGAACAGTGCGCACCGAAGAAACAATTGCCGCTGTAGAGCAAAGTGTTGAAGAGAACCCGAATCGATTCGCCACCGTGCACAGCAATTGGAGCTTTGTCCATTAACTTTATGGAAGATTTTGCGCAAAGATCTTGGCTTGCGACCTTACAAGATCCAGCTTGTGCAAGAATTAAGGCCGCGAGACCATGCAATGCGTCGTGATTTTGGTGTATGGGCCGAAAATGAGATTGATCTCGATGCTGATTTTCATCGCAAAATTTTGTAAAGTGATGAGGCTCATTTTTGGTTGAATGGCTACGTCAACAAGCAAAATTGCCGCATTTGGAGTGAAGATAATCCACATGAGACCCTTGAGACGCCATTACATCCACAAAAACTGACTGTTTGGTGTGCTCTATGGGCTGGTGGAGTCATTGGGCCATACTTTTTCCGAAATAATGCTGGAGAGTCAGTTACCGTTAATGGAGACCGGTATAGAGCCATGATAACCGACTATTTTGTTCCCGAATTGGATGGCATGAATGTGGATGAGTTGTGGTCCAACAAGACGGCGCTACATGCCACACAGCGCACGTCACAATCGATTTATTGAAGGAAACATTCGATGAGCGCATAATTTCGCGGAATGGACCTGTCAATTCCCCACCAAGATCGTGTGATTTGACACCATTGGATTATTTTCTTTGGGGATATGTGAAGTCGCTAGTCTACGCCAACAAACCAGAAACGTTAGGGGACTTGGAAGCCAACATTCGTGGCGTTATTGCCAACATACGGCCCCATATGCTCGAAAAAGTGGTTGAAAATTGGACCTGTAGAATTGGCTTTATTCGAGCTAGCCGCGGCGGCCACATGCCCGAAATCATATTTAAACATTAATGGCATAAAATTATCCTTCCAATAAAGCCAAATTGATGGACATTAAAACGATTTTCTTGTGTTTTATTTCAATTCGAAGTTCTATACCTCTAAAAAAACACCCTGTATTACTCGATAAAAAAAAACGCTTGAAACAAGACAAGTAGTCGCCGTGGTCTAGTGGTTAGTGTGTTGGCTTACTAAAACATGAGCCCTGGGTTCTACACTCAGCTCCGACATCTTAATAAAAAAATATGAAAAAATATTTCTTTCGGAGACTACCTCTCAGCAGTCTTCTGACAAAAGCTCTGAGAGGAATTAATTGCCATGAACAAACTTCTCAAGTCTGTCGTTCGGAGTCGACATTAAACTGTAGGTCCCGGTACTCATGGATAAAAATTTACACACACAACATGAGTGCTGCGAGAAGCTAGGCCGTAATCCTGACACAGGGTTGTAAAGGTCAGTTATATATGTATGTATATATGAAATGTATTGCTTATAGGGATAAACATATATCTATGGCCATTTTGTCTCTGTTCAAAAAAATCGCAGAGACTTTTTCCAAAATATGGTATTAAAACTATAAATTCTAATGTTCAAAAAATTACACACTCAATGAGAATTATATCGCATTAAGTATATAAAAAACAAATAAAATAATTTAAAGTCAATATATTCCCGTTTCTTAAATTCTTTAATTTTTTATGTCATGGAAATATAAACATATACGGACACCACTACGTGATAGAAGACAAAAAAAAGTTTTGCCCAAAGTCATGAAATATTTTTTTATGAGCCCCCAAACATTTGGAGCCTCGGTGTCATTTTTGCAAAAAAGTGATCATTGTCTCAGGCTCATATCTTGCAAACTGTTCAGAAATTTTATTTACATTTTGAGGCAAAGTTGTAGCTCTTCTCATGTGCATACCCAATAGCTCCCACAAAACGGGCCTCAATATTATTGGGATCTCTCTATCTATGAGTTTGAGTTATTTGCATGTTATTATAGACCTCAAACTCTATTAGAAGTTGAATATAATAGATAGAGTAAAGAAAGTGACTGCAGAGCTTTACACTTGGAAGAGGGCCGTGATAGATCCTGGTTTACACGCTTGATGAACGACGTTCAAATACAAGTGTTTTTGCATACTATTAGGCAAATAGGGCAAAAAATCAGCTATCCTAAACACCAGCACCCTCCATTCCATTTCCACCATTGCCATTTTTGTTTTACTTAACTGGCTTGTCCTCTGTATGCTGTGGAAGGGAGCTAAACTGTTGGAAATGCCATCTATGGCTCCAAAATGCTGGCAGTAGACTTCCGTATAGGCTGCCTGATCTCCGCAGTATATTTAAGTAGGTGGTCATAGCTATATCAAATCAGTATAGTGCTTAGTTATTTGTAGACATTATTCTTCAGGGAAGGCAAAAACTGGCTCTCTGAAGGCTAATAAGATAGTAACGTCACTGAATGAATTGTGTCGATAACCTGGTTGTTCACAAATAAAATATAAACGTATAAAGAGAGACTTTTCACTTATTTTATTCATGTATATATGCTGTATCGGTAATAGACGGTTAATAGATGTCTAAGTACGAATTTAAGCAAATTCATACAAAGAATAAAAGTATACTTAAAAATTAAAAAAAAAATCTATTCAATATATGGAAACACCTGCGTAACATCATTACTCTTATGCCGTGAAGATGTCAAAAATATATTTCCCAAATTCTGTTTCTGAGTTCGTTTGGTTTTTTTGGATTTCTTAAACCAAAATCTCTTTTTTAAATTTAAAGTTGAGCCATCATTTCTGTAAGCAGTTTTCATAAGCCACTAAAATAAATAAAATGTTTGTGCTTCTATTTTACAAAATCTAGGAGTAAATGCAACTCTCACCTTAATTTCTTCCTGTTTACGTTTCTTGTCAATTTCCAATGATCTGGCAGCACAATAAGGTCTTACCGTTATATAGTAAATAATTTCTATAATGGAAAATATACTAAAGCCCATAAATAAACCCAATAGGCCACCAGTATTAGCTGAAAATATATTGTCTTGCATTAAATCAACGTTTAATAGTGTAGTTGTGAACCACAACTCACATAGAAATTCCGTAAAACCAAACATTTCCGATTTTGTGGTGCTACGAAATATATTCGAAGTATAATAAAAATGCATTATCGATAAATCACTTATCCTGTCACTGATATTAAAAATTTCAGGGGGAAAATCATCAGAAGTTCTAAAATTTCCATAAATCATCGTTGAGGCTGTTAATACAGTCTGATAGTTCAGTTCGAAGCAACCGGGTAAGCAGCTATCACACGAAATACTTTTATTTGATGATTCGATTTCCGATTGCACTTTATTGGTACAGAAATTATCATTGGGGCCACAAATGGGCACATCCGGATTAAAGCGAGGCAAATAGTAGAGAACACATGAACATTTTTGCATTAAAATCTTGGCTTCACATTCTAATTCACAATTTTTACGAGAATACGTACGGTAGTATACCAAATCGCCCTCATCAGAAAATAGACAGCGGCGTACAGATTTCCTTATAGATCTTATACTGGGTACTGCATCCTGATAAATAGGTTCAATGGGTATACGAGCTTCTCTGCCAGCAGTCATTAGGAAACCATAATTGCTTATTTTGGGCAACTCTGCTGGATTGTGTACCAATATCTAGAAAAGTTTATGTATTTAAGACTTTATTAAAATACGAGTATATAATTACCTTAAAACCCACACATTTTGTTTTGCTGCAATAGTATTCCTGCGAAGAGACATTCAAAATGACCGTTAAGCCCATGCGTGTACCTGTTCCACCTGAAACACGTGGATAGTAGTGTGGCGGGAGATCTGCAGGATAACCTCTTTCGGGAGTCCAGTCAATGGGAATGTACTGATTCTCAATGGCTGGCATTAAGAGATTTTCTTCGCTGCCAGGAAAGAAAGAAAAAAAAACAGACTAAATCTCTAAGAATAATATGATTTATTACAGGAACGTCTAGTTTATATCTGACAAAATTATTTTCCCAAACTATTGTTGTTTATGTTTGGCAAACTGAGCTTGTAGTGAGCCTAAAGTTTGGGAATATTTGAACCAAATCTTGGAGAAAAAAATACAATAACAGAACCAACCTCACCAGTGTAATTTTCTACCACTCCTGTTTTTGCAGCCTATAAAGATAATAAAGGGTGATTTTTTAGCTATTATCTTTTTGGCAACACTGGTTTAAACAGCTGACGCATGTTTCGTGTTTTGTTTCACTGACAAACATCTTCAGTTTGGTCTTACAAACGAACAACGCTTGCAAATTATTACATTTTATTATCAAAATACGTGCTCTGTTAAGAAAGTTCATCACGCGCTTCTTCCATTTCATGTTCAGTTTAATCGACCCACTGAAGCGGCTATTCGAGCTATTGTGACTAAATTTCGCACCAAATTTACATTGTTGGACATTAAACCACCAACACGCTTACGTAGACTGCGAAATTTAGAAAATATCGCAGCTGTATGGGCCAGTGTTAATGATGACCATCAATTATCGATTCGTCGCCGTTCGTAGCAATTGGGCCTCTGTTACTCAACGGCGTGGACAATTTGGCGGAAGGATTTAGTTGTGAAGCCTTACAAAATACAGCTGGTGCAAGAACTGAAACCGAACGATCTACCGCAACGTAGAATTTTTTATCAAAAAATTGTGTTCAGCGGCGAAGCTCATTTTTGGCTCGATGGGTACGTAAATAAGCAGAATTGTCGATTTTGAAGAGAAGACCAGCTAGAAGAATTGATGTTTGGTGTGGTTTATGGGCCTGTGGCATCATTGGACCGTACTTTTTCAAAGATCATGCGAATCGTAACGTGTATGGTAAGCGCTACCATGAGATGATATCCAACTTTTTTTCCCAAAATGCAAGAGCTTGACTTGCATGACATGTGGTTCCAACAAGACGGAGCCACATGCCACAGAGGCGAGTTCGGTGAAAATTTTATTTCACGTTCGGGACCGGCCAATTGGCCGCCTAGATCGTGCGATTTAACACCTTTACACTATTTTTTGTGGGACTATGTTAAAGCTCATGTCTATACAGCCAAGTTCGCTTCAATTGACGTATTGGAAGACAACATTGAAGCATTTATTCGTGACATACCGGCCGAAATGTTGGAAAGACTATGCCAAAATTGGACTAAGTGGATGTACCATTTGAGGCGCAGTCACGGTCAACATTTGCATGAAATAATCTTCAAACATTAAATTATATGGACCGTACTATCGATTCAAATAAAGATTTCAATAATTTTTCTGAATTTTATGTGTTTTTTTAACTTTCCTATAGCTCTTAAAAAATCACACTTTGATAGACATACGTGCCAAATTTTATTGCTGTAACTTAACCAATTTTCTAGTTGTAAGCCACTCTTTGAATGGGCGTGACAACCCGCCCATTTTTTGTAGAATTATCAATTCTGTCAAGTATAAACCTACCAGATTATATGTATTTATAATTATTTACGGAGTTATTCAGTTTTTTTTTCACCTATTTTTAGTAACCTGCAAAAATATTTTACGAAATAGCAAAAATTTTATGGGCATGGCTTAAGTACTTATAATTTTCTGGTTATCTTAATAAAGACTTTGCGGCTCTTTCATTTCTTGCAAAATTGTCGATAAATTTTCCAAGTCTACATACATCTATCAAATTGTATAGATCGAAATGTTTCTTTTAGTTTTTATTACTTTGTCACGCTCCTTTTTATAATAAACCTATAAAGCATTCACATGAAACAGTACATATGCATGAGAAATTTCATAATGAGTGGTTGAAGTCGGACAAACAAGCTAACAGACAAACAAGTCAATAGTCCATCCCCTTAAATGAATAAAAATAATGCGACTTGCAAGAGAACTTATTTTCTTACCTATAATTCCTTAAAAGAAATTTCGGATCCAAAGCATTAAAAGTACAGCACAAGCCATCATCCGTTAAGACTGTATTGAAAATCATAGAGCAGTTTTCGATTTGAGAACCAAAACTACAATACAACAACATATCCTCACAAGATTGTGCCACCTACGACAAAATTAACAGGGAATTTAAGCACTCGCAAAGTGTATAAAATACTTAAACATTATATATACCTCAATTAAAATGGCCTTAAAATATTTCCAAGTGCCTACATACGTTATCGCCAAATCACTATTGCCCTGATTACACAAACTCATAAGCAAAGAATAATTGGAACTTGATCTGTAAAATAAATACAAATTTGTTAAATATTTTATTTATGCGAGTTTTATTTATTAATTCTAATATTACCTGGTAATAAACTGAACTTTAGACTTTTGGGCCTGATTCAAATTACAAATGGTAATAGCTGGAAAAGGTACCTCAGTACTTGAAGTTTGCTTAGCACTTGTGGATATAATTATAGGTGAAGCTCGCCATTTTTCATATACATTTGATATGAAAAATGCCGATAAAACGACAACACCAATAAATGAAAAACCAAAAAAGACTCTAAACGTAAAAAAATAAAGAGTTAAAGGCTTATTCTGTAAAAAGAACTTTTGCAAACGTTTGAAATTTTGTATTTTACGAAAAACCACAAATTTTAAAACTTTTATAAACGAATTAAAAAAAAAAGTTAATAAAAATACAAAACCTTTCTGGTATGGTAATTTTATCCTCTGCTATATATTTTAAACCATGCAATGTAGTATTCTGTAAATAATATTTAATACTTTTTTTAACCGCTTCACGGGAGCATAAATTTTCATCATCACTTGGATAATCGGGAGGCTTTTCTACAGCTTTATTTTATAAAAAAATAATTTTTATAAAAATATAAAATATTGTTTTCTTTTTTTGCAATTTAATTATAAACTTACTTGTATCAGCTATAGATTTATTATTTAATTTATTGAAATTATTCTCTTGCAATTTCCAATCCATGCGAAAAAATTTTAAAAATTTTTCTTCTGTAGTTGAACAATTTGATTTGATGTTGTAATTTTAATTACATTTCACTGGTTTATATACTTTCACATACTGCTTGATTTTTGTTAATGATAAATCCACTTCATTGGTAAATATTTTTTAAGAGTAAATATGAAATTGTTGCCATTTTAATCGAAGTTCATCAGCATAATCATATTGACAAACATTTTTATAAATGACATTTGACATGCTAAACTATGGCAGCAAATGGTGAAAGATATTTTCATATTAACTAAGAGTTTTAAATTAAATTTACGAGTAATTTTTTAGAATTTATTTTTAGTTTAAAAGTCGTACTGAACTGAGGTATAAATTCATATTTTAATTTTTATTTTATTAAAACAAAACTGCAAAGTGAAACAACATGGAGAATTAGGACGTTGAGATAAATTGTAAATAAAATCGAGTTTCAGATCAATTATAACGATTAATTTTTTTTTTCAAGCTGACTACATCCACATTATAATTGATGAAATAATAAAAGATTTGCAATTTCTTGTGAAAAAATAAAACACAGTATATAGTTTCCATCTCCTCTTAATTTTGATTTAATTTTTTCATCTTGGATACAAAGAAACTTAAAAAAACTGCTAAAATTTTTTGTCGTCATCACATCATCATAGCTGTTACTGCAGTTTGGTGATATGGTTTCTAATATATATATTTTTTTAATGTTCTTTTTAAGGCTAAAACCAAGTCCATACGTTTGTATTGGCCATATTTCAAAACGACATTAAACACTGGTAATACTGTGCTGCCATCAAAGAAAGGTTTCTTTATTCTATTCAAAACCTCTGGTATAGTTCGCATTGCTATATGGCACTGGCAGTGAAGACTATAAGTTTTCTCTTCAACCTCACAAAATTTGTCATTAACAGTTTTTTTTGAATAGTCAACTTTTCTTTCTTATCTGCATTTTGTTCCATGTCAGAGAACTTTTATTTGATCCACATTTTTCTCCAAATCGCACATTCTTCCTCGGAAACTTCAGTAAATTTTTCATTTGTTATTTTTTTATATACATGCATACATACATACATAACTGGCCTTTACATTACGACATTTTCTTCGATAACTACCTCTTAGCAGTCTTATGGCAAAAGCTCTGAGAGTAACTGATTGCCATGAAAAAGTTTCCCAAGTCTGTCGTTTGGAATCGACTTTAAACTGTAGGTCCCCGTACTCACGGATAAAAATTGACATATACAACCTAGATGCTGCGAGTAACTAAGCCGTAAATCTGAATCGGGGTGGTAATGACCAATTTTAATTGTATAATAATATTATTATATAATTGTATAATATATAATTATAATTATTTATTTATAATATAATACATAATTATGTATGTGTGTAGGAGATAGCCACACTATTTAATAGTCAGGCTGCCATACGAGCACTTGGCTCCTATGAAATTGACTCTAAGTTACTGTCTGGTGAAACACAATCGGCTGGGCAGGAGCAATAAAAATGGTGGACAAATTTGCCACGAAGGGAGCATCCATGCTAATTGTGACATAGGAAATGGAATTTGGAAGGGCATACTGGCACTGGATATGAGAGGAAACCGCAATGCGAATACTCTTCTTGAACCAGACTTGAAACTGTCACGGTTGTCAACCGCCGACATTTTAAAATTCGTCAGGGCGACGAAACCAGTAAAAATACTATTAGAAACCCAAGTTAAGTTGAGAGCTTTACAGTAGATGTTTAGGTCTAAGAACTTTTGTTACCTCATACATATATGATTATTGAGTTTCTCCATCATTGTGGCTAGCGGTGAATTAATGTCTACACTTGTTTATTTTGGTTAGTGCGCATACTTTGCCTTCTTTTTTGTCGATGAATTGGTAGTCGTCGATGTTCGTCCAATAATCTTCATTGAAGCTCCACCTTGTCATCAATTGTCGGCAGCTTCAACTTATTTCCAATCTACAGTTTCACTTTTGATACAAATCGTTACGAAGTGTTCTTTATTAAAGTATTATATATTTAAGAGGTTCGTTGATTGTAAATTTGAACATTGATACTTTGTTTTATACTCAGCTCAAAACATTAATGTAAATTTCTATTTATGGTAGATTACAATTATTCCAGAACACAGTACTGTTACTATGAGTGGTTATAATATTTCCCCAACAGTTATGTTAAACATTTGGTATTTATTATACAATATATAAATCTAATATTTATATAAAATTTCCGTGTGTTTGTTGCAAAACTCCTAAGAAATATCTCTACCGATTTTCAAGAAATTTTGTGTGTATATTGGGTAGGTCTCAGAATCGGTCAACTTCTATTTGTCATACTCTTAATTGTTAAGGGTGTCCCAAGGGATGATTTATTTATAAATAACGAAACGACTTTGACAAAATTTTAAATGAAATAGATCTGCGTACCGCAGAATTTTTATTTTTTAATAAATATTCAGATGGGGCGGTTCAGGGGCTATTTTTCCCTATCCCCAACTATCAAACTGAAGTACTGAAAATAGCAAATAATCGTTCGTTAAAACTATAAGTAACGCAGACATTGATGTCGGTAATCGTTGAGTGGTACCATATTCACCTCGGCTGAGTTAAACATTGAGGCCTGATATCACTGTTGACATTTGCAGTTCGGTAAAGAGATCAAATTTATACATTTGAACGTAAAAAAATATTTCCTAGAAGTAATTTATTAGCCAAAACAACGTTTGCCGGGTTAAATAGTATATTATAAAATGTTAACATACTAGCATGTTTTGCTTGTAATAACTTACATATGTAAAGTATATATGAAACTTAATTGTTAGAATTTATAAGAATATAACGAAAACTCATATAAAGAAATGTAATGATATTTATTAAATTATTTCTTTGTAATCTAAATATATAAAATAGAATGTGTGTTTGTTTATTTGTTTGTTTATTTGTTTGTTTGTTTGTACTTTATAGGAGACCAAACCTCTGGACCGATCTTCCTGAAATTTTCACAGCATTTAACTGGGACTCTGACATGGTTAATAGGGTACTTTTTTTCGACCACGCCTACTTTTACGCCCACTATTTTTAAATTATGTAATTGCCCCCATATAGTTTCAAAGATTTAATCCAAATTGTATACACATTATACTCCAGGCGAAGTATAAATAATAATTTATTACTCCACGCCCTCTTTCACGCCCCTTTTAACGCCAAATTTTGCTTGAAAGTTTCAAACTTTTTGTTCTATGTAGAAATTTGTATTTTTTTATTTGGTAATATATTGCTCTTACTGTTAATGTCGTCATTTAACTATGAACCACGCCCACTTCACCGCCCCCTTCTCTTTTAATTCAGATACTTACACCACTAATAATGTTTGCTATACAAAATACTTTTTTTGTAATATGTATATAACGAGAGGGTAGCGAAGCACACCGGGTTCAGCTAGTACAATATAAAATGAAAAAATATGTAATTTAATTTAGTTGCGAGTATTTCTTTAAAAGTTCTTATAAAGCAAAATCTATTTCTAAATACCACCACCATACATCACAACAAATGTTGTATTGTAATGTTCCCATAAACCAATGCGTGTAGTAAAATTGTTCAAAATATTCATATACTTATTTACGAGTTTATTTTAAAAAATATTTTGGTATAATTTTAAAACAAAAGTTATAAAAAACTTTGAATAATCCACATATTTAATAATTCAATAGAAACATTTGACGAATAACAAAATGTGCTGTTAATTTATTAGTAAGAAAATTGAAAAAGCGTGTTACAACATATACAAAAATATTGGAATTACGAATACAAATGAATTTTAATTTATGTAATAATATTGTTGTTCACTTTCCAAAGACTTTTTTTGTTGTAAAGATGACGTCAGTATGTGATTTGAATACGGCATTAAACGATTATCCATATAGTACTGATTTATATTTAAAGTGTCTGAAATACTTTTAACTTTGGCTGTTGTACGAAAAATTGAAGAATTAGAAGAATATTTTTTTCTGTTTCTTACGCTGCTACGTTTTGAAGACGAAGTGGCACATACTTTAGCTTTAGCAATTTTAGCTTTTTCTATGGGACGGCGACAGTGTTTGAAAAACGCATAGAAAATAATTTCCGCCAGTGAAATAAAACTGAAACCAAAAAACAAGCCAATCAAACCGCCAACACTAGCTGTAATGAATTATTTAAATACACTTTACATATGTTGACTCATTAATTTTATTCTTTACATTATTGACAACTTACAAAGCACATCTGTCATGCCAATAAATTCAGTTTGTTTTTTACTGCGATACAAATTATCTTTATAGTACATGGTTAGTATGGCAATATTACGTTCTATGTATTTGCTGCTGAGATTCTGTAGTACACTATTGGCTATTTGAAAGCCTGTATACGACAGTGGTGTTGTAAAAAATTCCGCATAATGTTTCAAATCAAAACAACTTGGCAGACATATTTCATCACACTCCTCTTCATGTTCATGAGCAATACGCATGGAATGCAAACGAATATGTTCTACACAGGCCACATTGTAAATGCTGCAAACGGTTGTATTGTCAAAATGTTTGGGCATAAAATGTGAAACACAACCGCAATGGCGCATCAACCTTTTTGCCACACACTCTGTTTCACAGTTATGCTGGCTGTAGCTGGTAAAGTATGTTAAATTGCTCTCGTCCTGAAATAAACATTGACGATGTTTCTTGTGAATTCTATGCAGCATATAATCTGATTCTAGTTTTTCTATGCGCACTCGGGCCTTTGTTTCGTGGCCAGCTGCTAAAAGTAGGCCCACTTCTCGTACATTTGGTGTTTCAGTAGGACTATGCATGACAAACTTGAATCCTTTACTATTTGAAGATGGGCAATAGTATTCATCGGCCTCTACATCTAGGATAACAGTGAGACCTAGTGATTCACCAGTACCAACCGCTTTATAGGGATAAAAACGTTTTGGTAAACTCGTTGGATATCCTTTTTCTGCCGTCCAAGGTACTGGCGTGTCTACTTCACTGTCATTCATTGAAGTTTCGTCAATTAGTGATACAGTGCTGTAAATATTTTAAAATAAATTTAAACATCTTATTGCAGACAGAGATTGTAGGAATATACCCTTTTTGATACATAAATTTCGGATGTACCATATTAAATCCACAACACAAGCCCTCATCTGTAATAATGGGATGAAATAAGTGACTGCAGTTATACGAAATACTGCCAAAACGACATGATAACAACATTTTTGCACAGGGCTGGGATATCTATTTTAATAAATAAAAGGAACATTCAAAAGTCAGAGCTTAATACAAATAGGCTTAATATTAAGAGATGATATTTCAGAGGTCCCTCAGATTAATAACAAAAATTTATATAATCTCTTGTAAAGAGAATTGATTAAATTCTTTCCAAAGAATATTAAAATAAAACTATAACCTGTATTTAGTTTTGATTTGTTGCTATTGCTAAGTTTAATTTTTTCAAAACACACAATGATTAAAAATTTTATAAATTAAACACTTTATTTAAATAATCATTAGAAATACTTATTTAGATCTACACATCTTGACGAATGTTCAACTTTACATATTTGTCCATTAAAATAACTCCATTTAAAACTCTTACACGCTTATTGATTATTAAACTTTACAAACTGTATTATTGATCTTTACTACGATCTTTACATGTTCGCTGCTCCTCTACCGTTGGTGTATTCCGGCTATTTATACTTATTTGTTGTGTATTTTCGAAATTTCCGTGTCATTTGTTTATTTTGTAAAGTTCTAACATGTATTTGTTATTATTTGCTTTAATGCTTTTGCGTATATATGCGGCATATGATTAATATAAAAATGCAAGTGCTATTTGTACTACGACATGCTGTCATATTTTTTAATTTAAAGCAAAACCATCCAAAAAAGGCAGTACAGATAAGTTTTGCAAATTCATTTGCTATAAACGTATAAAAAACGCCTCCTAGATACTGAAGAGTTAATTTGTAAGCACATTCCGCATAAAGATTTGCTTTTCAATACAATGACGCTCTTCTTTTATCTTGAAAATCCATATGGAAAAGAACGTATTCCAACGTGAATTGATTATTAACTTCTAAATACACCTCTAGAAAATTTAAAAAAAATCGGTACAACTTCCACCGATTAAGACAACACTCTGAAAATGTTTTACACTTAAATTCTTTAAACCGTGATTCTTTATGGTTTCATTTTTTCCTGTATAAAACGTGGTCTTTATAAACTACTGCATCGATTTTTACCTAATCCATATATCCATATATACTTATATATTATAAATCTCTTTGTAAAACGGTTTGTCTGTTTGTTTGTCGGTCAATCACACCAAACGACTGCACCGATTTTGTTAAAATTTCGAATATACCTATAGATAAACTCAACTACTGAAAGTGCAATAGGGTATATTTTTTTTTCAAAATTGGTACTGGGCGTGGTACCACCCATACAAACTAAGTGCTGGTTTTTGTAAATTTTAAGAACGGTTAAAGCTAAAGTTTCTAAATTCGGTCTGAATGACTTCATGGTAAAGAAAAATCGTCTGTCAGAAAGTGTGTCGGAAGCCACTGCGCTCAGACTCTATGTATTTTAAAATAGAATAGATGTGCCAGTGTATAGCTTACAATTACAGACAAGTTTTTGAGGTATTTGAATAAAAAATTTATAACTTTTTATGGATTAATTAACTAATTGATTTAATTTATATCTGGCTCTTATGATTTGTTTATAAACCTTAAAGGCTGTACCAAATGTAAAGATAGGTGATTAGTTAGTATTTAAAAATTAAAAAAAAATAATTTATAGTAATATCCCTCTAAGTGGGATAATCACCTTGTCGTGGTGTAGAGGCTTACACTTCAAGGACTCAATTAACTTAGCTGGCGGAGACAATGGCTCTCTGACAGGGTCTCCCATGCCAGAAAGGCAGTGAGAAGAGCAGTAACATCATCTCCAATATGATTACAATCTTTTATTCCTCCCCTAATCTAAACTTTAATCTGCGGGCTTCTTGGGATTGTTTACTGTTGGATTATTTAGTGGTGAAGGTATAAATAACACTGGCCATTAAATAATCAATCAACAGCAACGGTTTTTCTTGCGGTTCGCGTTTTTAAAGTAGGACCTTTGTTTTCTCTGACAGATATCAAATATGGTCACTCTCTTCTCCCCCTCATATATTCCTAGGCCAGCATGAGTAGGGGGGATATCCTCTGAATGCTGGCTTCATTATAAAAAAAATAAGCCGCCGATAATAAGCTGCTCTAAATTATTTTTTTAATGTCTAACCGTAAGTTCTACACAAATTTGTATAAAAATTGTTTCCTTGTTTTAGCAAAATTCAATCTAGTATAACACTTCTTGAGTTAAAAAAATTTTAATAACAGGATACTGAATGTGCTGTTGTGAATCCTCAATTTTAAAGTTAAAAATAAGAAACATCACATACTCACATTTGTTATAAAACTGTTTAAAATATTCCAATCTTTTATGTCATGTGCCACCGTTTTATTCACTTCACGTTTACACAACATTTGTATCATCGCATATTCTACTGAATTTCTAAAAAATAAAAAATCCATAAAGTTTTAAGATCACTTGTTATTTTCCACATAAAATCTTTACTTATTGTATTTATCTACCCGAGAACGATAGGCCTGATTCATATTGCAAATAGTTAAAGCTGGAAATGGTTCATTCGTTATAAAAGTTGGCTGAGGGTTAATACAAAATATAACTGGAGTAGTATTCCATTTCCGATAGACATTAGTAATGAAAAAACCAGCTATAACCACAACTGACATAAAAGAAATGGCAAAAAATGCCCTAAAAACACAAATTAATTGTAAATTAAGCAACAAAAAACGAAAAATATAACATATGCTACATACACTGGGCAAGTTTTGATGTTTTAATTTTTACCTTTCTATAGGATGTAAATCCTTGTTGACCAAATAACGCAAACCATGTAATGTTGAGTTCTTACAAAATTCTATAGTATTTTGAATAACAGCAGTTTTAATTGTTTTTAAGCATATATTTGAATTCAATTTATATGAAAATTTTTTTAAATTGAACATTTCTAAGCTTTTCACTTATATTCTCTACTGAACACTTTACACAATCTCTTTTGCTTAAGATATAATTTTAAGGATATCTGATAAAAGTTATTTGATGTTATATAGGTAATGAATTAAAAGTATCATAATTGTTGCTTTTATATCAATTTTGGATAACCAAAAATTGAGGCAATAAGTTTTGAATTCAATTAATAAATTACAGAAATAATTTTTCTAAATGTTAAATTAATATTTTTCTAAGAAATTTGTTTATTTTTATGGGGACAAAATAAACAAATTAGTACTCAAAGCATTTTGAGCCCATAATCAAAACATTACGTATTTCAGTAAATAAATCCTTTAATAATATGTACTCGTATAAGTAACTTAGAAAGTTGATTTTGTTTTTACTTACAGTGAAACTTCGTTATAACGAACTTTGTTCTTATGAAAAACTCAATACAATAAACATTTGTGATAGGTTTCCTTAAGAAAACCTCTTTGTAACGAAGTTTTGTATACAAAAATGCTGAGCTATAAGGCCTCTATATAACGAAATTTTTATTCAAAAGCTCTGTATAACGAATTCAGAATGAATAATAGCAGGGAATGACGCAGGGCAAAATGAGTGCACTAAAGCGTAAATTAATTTCTTTACGTCAAAAATTTTTAATATTGACGTGGTTATAAAAGTAAGCAAGAAATTTCAAAACAATTTAAAACACCACTACATACATACATAATCGGCCATTACAACCCTGTTTCAAGGTTACGGCCTAGCTTCTCGCAGTAGCAATGTTGTGTGTGTTAATTTTTATTCATGAGTACCTAGACCTACATTTTAAAGTAGTCTTCGAATGACAGACTTGAGAAGCTTGTTCATGGCAATCAATTACTCCCATGATCATTTTTTCATATTTAATTTTTTTTTCAAGGTGTCAGAAAGATGGAATTTTACCCTGCGGCTCCTGTCTTAGTAAGTCAACACACTAACCACTAACTCAGGTTACTACAGGTACTAATATCTACAATTGTAAAAAATTGCAATATAATTTACAACACTAAAGCCACAGTGTATACAGTAACGAAACTCCTACAACTATAACAAGAACAACACACAGCAAGATAGCCACAACGAAATTTTAGCACACACAAAATCACAGTGTATAATAAGATACCCACAACAAAATTGCACACACAGCAATACAGTGCATAATAAGATAGCCACAGCAAAACACAGCTGATTTTAAACTCTTTGAACTGTCATTTCCTTTATCACTGTATACACTGTGCTAAAGCTTTAAAGAACAAAAGCCTAGCAGAAAATAGTGCTTATCAGTAAGTTATTTTGTAAGGAAGAAATTGTAAACAATCACTTACTCGTGCCCCTCAATAATGCATGATTTTTATATGAAATCAGCCGCAAACAGTACAAATAATAAAAGTAATACCTTAACCTGTAGCATATTTGGAAGCTTTAATGTATAAAAAACAATAAAATGCTTCCGTTATTACTCACAATTTTATTTATTGCTTTCAAATCTTAAAAATTTTCTGCTGGGAGTAGTCAAATAGTATTTGGATTATGAAAAATGTTTCGTAACAAGATAGCTAAGATGCTTAAACAAATTTTTTTTTTTATAATTTTGGAAATTTTTGTGACAACATTTTTATTGCCGGGTGTTTTATAGACGTTGACATAATTAATAGTTTAACGAAACCACAAGATAATGGTGGACAGCAGGAATAAGAAATATAAGATATTGAAAATGTTGTAACCTATAGAGAAGTTAAATAAATTGTTGAAAAAACGCAAACAGGCACAAGATTCTATACTGCAACATACGTTGCATTTTAAGCTTCTCTAAAAACTAAAAAAAAACAATTGGGGGATTCAAATTTTCCTTTTAAAGTCCTATATCGTAAAACAATAACACGAAAATATATTATACTATAGCTCTGAACAACCTGTCACAGTTGAGTATATTATTTTTCATTTCAGTCAGCTGATATAAAAAAGTAATTTATATTCCCAACGGCGGCTTGTGGAAAAGCTTTCATTGGCTGCCAGTCAAATGAAATATTTTAACAAAATATTCGCACTTGAATGCAAAAATATACATTTTTATAAAAGCAATTTTTTTGTAATTTTTTTTTAAAAGTAATGAAAATATAATTCAGTGTAAGAGCATAAACTCTTTTCACTCGAAAATTCGGCTGCTTGTAAATATTATCGCCGTCTAACTAAAGAGCTTTAATCATTCAACTCTGCATTTTACCTCTAATTTATGACAATATGATAATCCTACCTTGAAAAGCCTTATTGTTTTGTGATTTTTTTATTCACAGCCCAATAAGAAATTTTTTAAACTATTTTGAAATTGTATGATATTATGACAATATATCGTAATAGAACACCGTTTGTATCCCCTATATATTTTTTCATTTATTTCTTAAATAAAGACTGCTTTACTTCATACAATAATTAGTACATATTTTTATGTTTAAGAAAATCGCTGGTTAAAAAATCCTTATTGTAACGAAGATTTGTCGCGCTTCTCAAGCTTTCGTTATACCACGGTTTCAGTGACTGATACATACTTATGTACAATGAAGCAATAGCTTTAACGAAGTATTTTTCAATCCTCCTCAGATTAGTTATATCGAAGTTTCACTGTAATTAGAAAATCATATTTTATGTTAATCATTTGTTTATTTAATCAATTGATTACACCGTCCGACAAAAAAAGAAAAATAATGATACTTGAAACGGATGATACACATACATCAGACTATCTCATTCAGACCAAATGGACTTGAACTGAGTTTCCAGTTTTTTATTTCAAGATCCATTGAAGCGTGTTTGTAAATACAGTCGAAACTCTCTATAACGAACTTCTGTATAACGAAGTTTTCTTTATTGCGAAGCAATTATAAGAACACTGTGTTTTACGTCTACTTTGAGTGTATTATAATCTCCATATAACGAATTTCCATATAGAGAATATTTCCTTATAACGAAGCATTTTTGCGACCGTAACTTCAAGATTGAAACGTTTTCAATCTCCATATAACGAATTAGGTAAAACCAAAGAATATAAATCATATAGAATGTGCATCACGTACAAGTAAAATTTCTTATGGCGGGTCGTAATGTTGGAACCCGCAAAAAGAATTGTTACTCTCTTACTTATCAAAGAGAATTCGTTTACTCTCTTACTTTGCACACACAACATCACAGTGTATAAGACTATAGCCACAATAAAATTTTTACTTCGTGTCCTTTTTTTTTTTGCTTAAGTACAGAAACGGTTTCATGCTAACAACAATATTCACATACAATACAATTTATGTGTTTGTGTGTCTTATTCATTGTGAGCTGTTTTCGTTTTTTAAATTTTAAAACTTAGAGAATAATGTTGTTGGTTCAAATATTTTTGTGTATTAAAGAATACAGTGCTCCGATACGACTATGTAAGCTAGTGTAGGGCAAAGCATATGTAATTTGTAGTTGCGCGACGGAAAATACATTAATCTACATCGAATATATAGCGCCCTATTTAATCTAATATATAAAATTCTCTTGTCGCAGTGTTTGTTGCCAAACTCCTCCGAAATGGCTCGACCGATGTTCATGAAATTTTGTGTGCATATCGGGTAAGTCTGAGAATCGGTCAATATCTATTTTTCATACCCCTAAATGTTAAGGTGACCCGCCCCAAAGGAAAATTTATACCTCACCCAAATAACGTACTGATTTCGATGAAATTTTAAACTAAATACATCAGCGTACCGTAGAGCATATACGGTTAGGATTTTTTTTTTAATTACTCAGAGTGGGCGGTACAAGGACTACTTCTCCCTATCCCCAACTAACAAACTGATTTTGATTAAATTTTATTGGTGTCTTAACACAACTTTAGATTAAAAAATGTAAATTTTAATATCTATTTTTTATACCCCTAAATGTTAAGGTACCCGCCCCAAGGGAAAATTTATGCCTCACCAAAATAACGTACCGACGTCGATGAAATTTTAAGCTAAATAGATCTGCGTACCGTAGAACACATATGGTTTAGTTTTTTTTTTTTATTAAGTGGTACTCAGAGGAGCAATACAGGGGATATTTCTCCCTATCACCAACTATCAAACTGAAGTACCGAAAATGGCGGATAATCATTTATTAAAACTATTAGTAACGCAGACATTGATTGCTTATATCAAGGTTGACTTTTGCAGTTCGGTGAAGATTATCAAATATATTTGAAATAAAAATATGTTTCCTAGAGCAAATTTATATGGCAAAACAACGTTTGCCGGTCAGCTAGTATCGTTATAAAAGTGTAGTTAAGAATATGTTTTATTATTATTATTATTTATTTAAGATCAACAAGTATTCTTATGTTTATTTGAAATAAAAGGTTAACTAAACCAAAAAATGTAATTCCAAAAATATTAAAAAAAAAACAAATACAGTGGCCGACAAAAGTCTACATACGACCTATATTTTTGCGATTTTAAGAGCCCAAGATACTTAAATAAAAAAGTAATGATGCAGTTTTGTTTCAAATATATTTTTATTAAAGCAGACCAAAATTTACGTTTTTTCAATAAACATAGGAAAAATTACTCAAGAAAAACATCTAAAATGCATTGACAAAAGTGTACATACGATCAGCATACCCAGGCGTTTGTTGCTATTAAATAACGATATAGCGCCGTTATTTATTACAAATTTTTTTTTGTTAAGTTTATAGATTGTTTTAAACAGCTTTAAGTTGTAATTTAGTCTTCATCGGTGTATATTTAAGTAAAATAATGTCTTCTCGTAAAGAAATTTCAATTGATGTCCGACATTTATTGGTTAAGTACAGATCTGAAGAGAAATCCTTTGGAGAAATAGCAAAACTATTAAATTTAAGTAAATCTACAGTTCAGACAATATTTAAGAATTTTAAAAATAGTGGAACTGTTGAAAATAAGCGTCGTAGTGGACGCCCAAAAGCACTTACTCGCAGAGATGTAAGCTTTATTTTAAAAGAAATGGACAAAAACCCTAAAATTAATACAACAAAATTGGCCGAAGAGCTTGCAACAAGATTAGAAGTGATTGTAAATCCCCGTACTATTCAAAGAACATTGATTGGAAATGGTTATTTTAGCAGAACTGCTCGAAAAAAGCCATTAATAGGTGTGTTTTTTTACTTTTTGGGTAAAGTTCGGTAAATAGAGAGTAAGCAATAATTTCTCTCAATAAGAGACAAATTTACCCAAAAGTACGGGAACGCAAAGAACCAAATATTTTACCCATTCGCATAAAAATATAAAAAAACACAACTTTATGTCACACACACACACATATTGAACATGTACTTTTGCAAAAATAAACGACAATAATTCGACTTATACATGTTAACTAAGGCAAAGATAAACTTTTTTATATAAATATTGAATTAAATTATACTATAAGCCTTTCACTGCAGGTTTATAAATATTTTTTAATTCAACTTTTGAAATTCTTTTAGTTTTCTGAACTTTTCATTTTTCTGTTATTTTTTTAAACAGCTGATTTTTGTTTACTTGCACAAACTAGCCCGAAGAAAAAGTACGGGCTATTTCGGGCATGAAGAAGAAGAATGTTACTCTCTCAAATTTTCTCTCATTTACCCAAATTTTGTGTACGGGAACGCTTTTTGGTAAAATTGGGATCCCGCGGGCGCCCAATGTAGAGTAAAGAAACAGACTTAATAAGTGAAAAAACCGCAAATTTCGTATAGAATTTGCCCAAAAGCATATTGACAAAGGTTTTGATTTTTGGAAGCGGGTCTTGTTTACTGATGAATCTAAATAACATTTTTGGTAGTGACGGTAGATCTAAGGTGTGGTGAAAAAGAAATACTGGCTCCTAAATACTTAATTTTTACTGTTAAGCATGTGGGGGTTGTGTAATGGTTTGGGGTGCCATGGCTGCTTCTGGCGTAGGAAAGTTGGTGTTCATTGAGGGTAATATGGATCGGCACCTTTACAATTCCATTCTAGAACGGAATCTAAAACCCTCCGTCGATATGCTAAGCCTTGGTCGAAATTGGTACTTCCAACAAGACAACGACCCGAAGCACACTGTTCAAATTGTGAAAGATTGGTTGCTATACTATGCTCCCAGACAGCTGTACACTCCACCTCAAAGCCCAGATTTAAATATTATTGAGCACGTTTGGGAGATATTACAACGAAAAATACGTAACTACCAAATTACTAATGCCCAAATGTTAAAACAGAGACTCCAAGAAGAATTGCAGAACATAAGACCCTTAGAATTAGAAAATATGGTGAACTCGATGCCTCGGCGACTGCAGGCAGTTATAGATGCCCGTGGGGGTCCGACAAAATATTAATTTTATTAATAGGTGATGATTTTTTACATTTACGCTAAGTTTTTCTGTGAACACTCTTGTCGTATGTAGACTTTTGTCGAATGTTTTTTATAGTTTTTCTTGAATAGTTTTTTAAGTTTATATCGGAATAAATATTATTTTGGTTTATATTAATAAATATAGATTTGAAACAAAACTGCATCATTATTTTTTTCATTTATTCACTTGGACTGATAAAATCGCAAAAAAAGGGGTCGTATGTAGACTTTTGTCGGCCACTGTATATATTCATTAATGACAAATTTTCGAATGATAAATTGATGATTTTTCAATTATTTATAAGAAAATTCTATTTTTAAATTTGTCATTAATGAATATATACTTGTTTTTTTATATTTTTGGAATTAAATTTTTTGGTTTAGTTAACCTTTTATTTCAAATAAATATAAAATCAATTGTTGAGCTTAAATAAATAATAATAATAAAATATATTTCTAACTACACTTTTATTACGATATTAAATAGGGCGCTATATATTCGATGTAGATTAATGTATTTTCCTTCGCACAACTACAAATTAAATATGCTCTGCCCTACACTAGCTTATATAGTCGTATCTGAGCACTGTATTCTTTAATACACAAAAATATTTGAACCAACAATATTATTCTCTAAGTTTTAAAATTTAAAAAACGAAAAAAGCTCACAATGAATAAGAAACACAAACACATACATTGTATTGTATGTGAATATTGTTGTTAGCATGATACCGTTTCTGTACTTAAGCAAAAAAAAAAACACGAAGTAAAAAATTTGTTGTGGCTATCGTCTTATACACTGTGATGTTGTGTGTGCAAAAATTTTGTTGTGGCTATCTTGCTATGTGATGTTCTTGTTATAGTTGTTGGAATTTCGTCACTGTATGTACTGTGGCTGAACGAAAAAACCTAAACAACAATGCAAAAGAAATAAAACACACATTAGCACAGTGCATACACTGTGACATTAGTTTCTCTTTGGTTTCTCTTGTTTTGTTACGCTCTTTTCTTTTGTTTTGCCTTTTGCCCTTCCTTCCCGCGTCTGAAAAAATGTTGACAAAATATTTGGATAAGTGTTGAGATGCGCATTCTATATGATTTATATTCTTTGGTAAAACCGAACGCACGTACAAAAAAAAGAAATCGATGTCGCTTTGTGTTATTGGTGTTGTTATTGTTGCTCTGTGTGTTGCTTTGTTGCTTTCACAACGCACAAGCAGAGTCTGATGCTTTGAATCGTTTATTTATCATACAATTAAATTTTTCTTGCAGTCGCTATCCGTTTGCCTTTGCATTGAAGAAGAAAAGTAGAAATATGTACTTCAAACCAAAATAACTGACTACTACAAATAAAAAATGTTAAAAGGAACAATATTGTTTTTCTTTTCCATATAGCGAATTTTCTTTATAATGAAGTAAAAATTCAGTCCCTTGGAATTCGTTATAGAGAGTTTCCCTAAAAATTATGACAAATTATTTTGTTCCGTTTTGGAACACTGTTGTTGTTAATACGCAAGTAAAAGCAAGAAAGGCATTAAAAAAAATTTAATGCAAAATAAATACAACACGCAGCACAATGACACCGCAGGAAGACAAGTAAGCGGTTTCTCTTATAATATATATCACTTATTATTTATATTAAAAAGTGGACACATAACGTATTAATTAATGCAAGATTGGATAGAAGAAAAGAATTAAAAAAATAATAACGTAGTGTTGACGTATGACGAATTATGATGCAGCATGATATTACTTTTGTTACTCCATTTTTTTTTTCAAGACAGCAAGTCGTTTCTGTTTTTTGTAATAATACATACATACATACATAATTGGTCATTATATTTATTATGCACAAAAAAATAACCATATACGGATACACTACGTGATAAAAGACAAAAAAAGAAGACCCGTGTCTCCCAGTTTTGCCCAAAGTCATAAAATTTTTTTATAAGTCCCCAAACATTTGGGCCCTCGGTGTCATATTTGTAAAAAAGTGATAATTTTCTTAACTTATATCTTGCAAACCGTTCGGAATTTTGATTTACTTTCTGAGGCGAAGTTGTAGCTCCTGTCATGAAGAACAAAAATTGTGAATTCATAAAATCAAAAAAAACTTCACCTTCAAGACCAAAAGCGCAAAAAACTTTAAGAAATTCGATTTTTTTTACCTTTTTCCCACTGTTTAGGTCCATAGGTAGCAAATCGTTTTCTGTTTTCCGCTTTACAAGCAGAGTAATGTTTTTGTGAACTTACTTACCCTGGAAAACGACAATTAAAAACTCAACAAATTATAAGAAGAACTTACAATTTTCTAAATATGTTTTCAAAATTCATAAATTTATTATAAAAAAATTTATCAAATAATTTCAGTAAAACTCTTAATAGTTATTTACTCCAACCAAATTTTGTTGTTGCTTTTCTCATTTTTTTCAAAATCATTACTTATAAGAAAAGGTAATGGCTTCTTTGCCTCAAAAATACGAAACTGATCATATTGAAGGTGAGATGTTGATGATGGTGATGACAATAATGATGAAGAAAAAGGTTTTTTATAATGTTTCTTAAAGGATTTTCTAAAAGTTTTTATTTTCGTTAAAGATGTTTGACCTTTCGAACCATTTTCTATACGGTTATAAATATCTTGGGACTTCTTGAATTTATTTAAAGCACGAAAAGGCCGTATTATGGCAAAGTAGATAAGTTCGGCTATAGAAACAAAGCTAAAGCCTAGAAAAAGACCCATTAAACCACCAATGCTGGCTAGAAGAGTATAAAAAAATATGTTTTTCGATTGTTGATATTTATTTAGGTCTGCTTTAATTTGAAATACTCACACAAAAAATCAGATATACCAATGAACTCCGTTTGTATACTACTACGAAATGAATTTTCTTTAAAATACATATGCACAACAGCAATATTCTGCTCAACAAAAGAACGGCTCATATTCATAAGACGACTGCTGATAAAGTCAAAAGTTTTGTAAGAAAGTTTCGTCGAAAATGCATCCACTTCGAAATTCAAATCGTAACAGCTGGGCAGACAATCATCTAGACACGATTTAATGCTATTGTTCATGCGCAGACGCACATTAAGCTCACATTGAACATCATAAATGCTACACACTGATATGTTTTCATTTACTCTCGGCATAAAATAACTCACACAACCACAGTATTTCAATAATACGTCTGATACACATTCCATTTCACAGTTGCGTTGGGTGTAGTGAGCAAAAAATTTCAAATTGCCCTCACTGTGAAATAGACAATGGCGATAGTACTTAGGGATCGATCTCAAATGCTGATCAGATTCTGTTTTAATGGGACGTATGCGTAGCTTCGTTTCTTTACCGTGTTCCATGAAAACACCTGTTTCTTTTATATTGGGCGATTCATTAGGGCTGTGTAGGGCAACTTTAAAACCCACACTATTTGAAGAGGAACAATAATATGTATCCTCTTGTACATCCAAAATAATCGACAAACCTACAGATTCTCCCACACCTGGTACCTTTCGGGGAAAGAAAACTTTTGGCAATTTCTTAGGATAACCCTTTTCGGAGAACCAATCTACAGGCTCATGACTTTTGTAATTTGTATAATCGTAGTAAAATTTTGGTAAACTGGAATACATATTTACAATGAAATCAATTAAAACAAGAAAAATTTGAATTTAACGATTAATTAATGACTTACTTTGAAACATACATATACTTTGGATGCAACATATTAAAAACGCAACATAAACCCTCATCTGTTACCAATGGTTGAAATAAATGACTACAGTTGTAATTACGTCCCCCGAATCGACATTGAACTAATAAATCTTCACATGGCTGAGAAATCTGTAAGAATAGAAAATTAAAATAAGTAAAACGTAAAATGTTACTTTATTTTGGTAATTAAATTCTGCTGAAAGACTAAGTCCAATATTCATTTTCTACTGCTGTCTATAACGTAGTCACACTGCTGGATTGTTTATCACTTTAAACATTTATTTGCAGAAAAACTTATTGCGATCGAACTAAATTTCCTTACGTCGACTTTGAGGAATTTTTCATTGGACAGTTTACCCAAGACAAATAAATCAATTTTGAGAATGGAAAAAAACGTTTTTTAACTTCTTTTAAAGCTCTTGATTTCCTCCAAATAAACACTCATAAACGGCGAGTTTAAGATAATTACCAAGAAATTGTTAGATCGTTAGACGGATTAATATCTACATACTTATACAATGTTTGATCCTAAGACTAATGAAACTTTTTACAATTAATTTACATGATACATATCAGAGAATCTATTCACGTTTGCTAAGTATTCATGCATTCTTTGCTTTTGCTATGCATTCATTGAACATCAATTTCTACGGATGTTGTTTTATTCACACTCTTTGTTTTTGTTGATTGCCTATTGCATTCTCTATTTTTATAATGCTGTTATATGTTGTGCAACGACTGTAAATGTACATTCATATATACATAAATACTTTTGAAAAAATATATATTGCATTCCATTCATACCGCTCGTTGCTGTGTTTTCTTTTTTGTGGGTGTTAGATGATTTGAAGAGAAAACAAGCAATGTAATGCATGAGGTTCGTTTCATTCGCTCTTTTATTGTGTTGTCTTGTATTGCTCAAATAAAATAGTGACAATTGACAACAATACTTATTCAGTGTGAATGCATTCAAAGCTCATAAACAGTAAATCAAACTGTTCTCTGATACATATACTCTACATATTAATGTACTGCATACATTTTGTGCGCAACATTTTGTGTTAAATTTAAAATTATTCAAAAACGGCTAAGTTATTGAATGTAGCTCGTTGTGTTGAATCTCATGTCCATGAATTTTGTTTATGCATAATGCACTGCATATACTGTTCTGTAAATATTCGCTACATCACTCAGTGTTACAGATTATACTTATTAATATAACTGGAGTTTATAAGATATGTACATAACTTAAAGCATATCTAAAAATTGTATTTTTATCTCGTTTTTTCACTGAGTGGCTTGTACTTTCCCTATAAGTTTATCTAAATTAAAATGTTTAAATGCATTTATCTCAGAATCGTTTTTTTAGTTATACTGCTCTTCTCGCCGTAGTCGCCGTGGTCTAGTGGTTAGTGTGTTGGCTTACTAAGACGATAGTGCCGGGTTCAAATCTCAGCACCGACATCTTGAAAAAAGAAATATGAAAAAAATATTTCTTTCGGCGACTACCTCTCAGCAGTCTTCTGGCAAAAGCTCTGAGAGTAATTAATTGCCATGAAAGAGCTTCTCAAGTCTGTCGTTCGGAGTCGACATTAAACTGTAGGTCCCGGTACTCATGGATAGAAATTTACACACACAACATGAGTGCTGCGAGAAGCTAAGCCGTAATCCTGACACAGGGTTGTAAAGGCCAGTTATGTATGTATGTATGCTCTTCTCGCAAATGACCGGTATGTATGCCGCATGTCTTGAAATGCTATATTTCCATGTTGATGTATAAAAACAATGCATAGGTTTGACTCCAACATATTTTTTTATATTATCTTAATATGTTATTGTTGAATATGTTTAAACGACATAACATGGCATGGTAATTGCATGATCTGATACTTGTTACTATGTTGTATAGAGTAGGGCGTTAATACAACATACCATATGGATGTGTGTGTTACTTACATACATACATACATAACTGGCCTTTACAACCCTGTGTCAGGATTACGGCCTAGCTTCTCGCAGCACTCATGTTGTGTGTGTCAATTTTTATCCATGAGTACCGGGACCTACAGTTTAATGTCGACTCCGAACGACAGACTTGAGAAGCTTGTTCATGGCAATTAGTTACTCTCAGAGCTTTTGCCAGAAGACTGCTGAGAGGTAGTCGCCGAAAGAAATATTTTTTCATATTTCTTTTTTTTTGAAGATGTCAGAGCCTGGAGTCGAACCCAGGGCCCATGTCTTAGTAAGCCAACACACTAACCACTAGACCACGGCGACTACTGTGTGTGTTACTTACATTTCTAATAAACCTGCCAAATGTATTCCAATTTGTTATCGTTTGCAAAATAGTTAGATTAACCTCATGCTTGCATAGTAATTGTAACTTTACATATTCTGGAGAATTTCTGATAAATAGGAAATTTAAATAAAAATTTTTTTAAATAAAATAAATATTTCAAATTACCATATACATGCATAGTACCACACTTACTTGGGAAATTGTTCTGCCTTAGAAGCTAAAGCCTGATTTAAATTGCATATTGTTACAGCGGGAAATGGTTCATTTGTTATAAATGTTGGTACAGGATTAATTCCCACAATAATTGGCGATGTTGACCATTTATCATAGACTCGTAAAATTAAATAAACTGCTAAGCAAATAACTGTTAAAACGGAAAAACCAAAAAAACACCTATAAAAAATTAAATAATCTTGTTTTTATGAAGTAATTTCTTTTAATTTAAGAAAATCGTTGCTATTCAAACTTTTTTGTTTTTTTGCCAATTTTTTTTTTTTTTCATTTAGAATTTCTTAAAGATGTCGCTATATGATTACTAAATATAGACCCAGGACAACTGTTCTGGAGAGGACACTGTGTTCTTTCGAGTCTACTAAGTATTTGTTCTGCGAACCTCACGCCTTCCTGATTCATAAAATTACATGTTTTTATACGTTAATATTAATATTGTATTCTATTAAATAAATAAATAAAATAAACATTTTGCCTGTAATCTAGCGATTTTCGTATAGCGAAAATCTAGCGAGTACTTCTTAAGCAAAAACAATCTGTAAAACATGAAATTCTTTAGTTATTATAATATAAAAAAACAATATTAAAACCACCTAAATATAAATTTACGCCCTCTAAATTTTTCCCTAATTTCGTTTTTATTGAGACCAATACTCAATGGTAAACCCCTACTGATACTGTGGATTGGAATTTTTTTGGAAATATTAAGAGCCTTGGGAATGAGACAAATTATTGCGAATTTATCATTCAAACACCAGTGTTATATACCATTACCCTTGAATGATCAACAGCAATTGCCACATCGTTGCATGTTGATTGTGTGTGGTGAGTGCCTTCGCTAAGTAGGTTTAGCTGTTAACTCTGCTACTTCCCAATAGGTAGCGCTTTTCTCCTGATCATTCGTTTTTTGTTGTCAATGGTTAAGGTGGAATAGAGTGGAATGTCAGGGAGCGGTTTTTTGTAGATGAACTTCTTGAAGAGGGACCTCTTATTTTTAAATTAAATTTATGAAAAAACTGCAAACTAACTTTTTTTATTTTTGCACCTATGCTGGGATTTGAACCTGAACCGTTTGAGTTTTTGTGCGAGCGCTCTAACCACTATACCACACACCCTTCAATTGGGAAAAAATTAACTGACAACTTTATTGGATACACCTATTACGGCTATTGCAGAAGTATGTAGAATAATTACATTGGTGCAATACTATACTATTCTCACAAGATTACTTATATCGTAGGAGTTAGAATGCTAGTAAAAGGAATAGTTATAGCTAATCAAGTTAACATTTTATTTGTTATATTAATTTTTTGTATTTAAGTTATGATTCCATGAAACATTCTATTCCTTTTTAAATGAATCCGAACATTTGTTCGATGCAATAGTTCATTAAACGAATGTCTCTAAAACGATTCGTATTCCAAGTGAAGGAAAAAAAATTAAGAGGTTCTGTTTTAGTGAAGCCCATAGTGTACTGAAATAGTTTTAGTTTTTTTCGATCACATCGTTAAGTGTCTTTTTTAATAGCAAATTTAGTGAAATACCCGTATTCACAAAACTTCAAAAAGTCGTAATTTTTTGTTTTTTAATTGATTTTCAAAAAATCTTTTTTAATTTGAAAACATTAGTTTTATCTTTTAAACAAAATAATGTTTACAAAAACCAGTTGGAAAATAGCAGAGTTACGGACGTTTAACTTTAAAGAAAATATAGTTTTTCAATAAATTTTCATTTTATTTACGCTCTAAACTAAGACAATTTCAGTACTCTATGGCTTCACCATGTCAGAACCCTTGCATATATTTGGTGTAGCACAGAGTAATTCTTATATAATTGCCATCATATTTATCGAATATATCTTTATATTTCTATTTTTATTTTTTTGGTAAGTCTGATTATAAATTTTTTTAACATACTTCTAAATTTACTTACCTTTCACAAGAGTTCAATTCATTATCAGCCACATACTTTAGGCCATGCAAAGTAGTATTTCGACAAAATTCATCTGTATTTTGTTTAAATATTTTTTTAACATTTAAACCCTTATATTTTCTGATGACAATTTTAAACCACTTCATCGCTGTTAAATGCTTCAAAGTATATTACACGACTGAATAAATAAAATAAATTTTTAGTGAATTTACAAACATCTATTGGCTTTATATGCCCTAATTTATACAGTTTTTTAATTAAATTAATGGCCAATATTAAACAGTTAACATACTAAATGAGAACAATATTTGTTAAAGAAGTTAAATGAATGTATCCTTTTAAAAACAAACAGAACTAGAAATACAATTTTTTTTTCTTTTTGGTTATTAGCAGTATTAATTAATTTTAGTATTATATTATTACATAATTAAATTGAGTAGAAAAATTGTTAAATAATTTAATTGTAGGTTAAGAACACGTTTTTGAGTGACTGAATTTAGTAACTTCCGTGTTCATAAAAAAATAAAACATTTGTATTTATTAAAGGCTTATTTGCCAAATTTCTATGCAATACCTTCCAAATAAGCAATTTTAAAAACTATTTTCATAAAACTTTTCTACTCAGATTTTATATTTTGGCATCGGAGTCACGAAATTTAGTAGGTGCTCCAACTTCAACTCCAATCTTACAGCCCCGGTTATAAGATATTATCTTTTAGCTAAAGGTCTATGTTGTCCTTCCGCTTCTAATTAAGATTATGCATGACTCATAAGTCTAGTGAGCAGTATGCTAAACTGCTATTGCGATAGGTTTTGGGTTCGATTCTCACCAAAGATCCTGCTCTGTGACACTACACCGAACATATGGTTTTTATCACTCCGCTCTTAATAATACGAATATAATATTAATATTATATTGTGTTTCATTTTTTATTCCCTTATTGGGGTGTAATTTCGATTACAATAGGTCGCCAAATAAAAAAAAAAATTAACAATGCTATAGTGGTTAAAGCGCTCGCAGAAAAACTATAACGACCTAGTCGAGGTGAAAAATTAAAAAGTTAGTTTGCGATTTTTTCAAATAAGAGGCCCCCTCCAAGAAGTCCATCTACAAAGTAACCGATCCCTAACGTTCAACGCTATTCCACCTTAACCTTCGACAACGAAAAACGAATGATTAGGATAAAAGAGCCACCTATTGGGAAGTAGCAGATAACAGCTAAAAACTTACATAGCGAAGGCACTCACCGCAATCAACATGTAACGATGGGGCAATTGCTGTTGATCATTCAAGGGTGAAGGTATAACACTGGGTATATATATATAATAATATAAGAAAACAAAATATATCGTCGCAAGAATTAAAGAACGCTGTAACTGACAAAACATTTAATGATCATCAGAGCCAAAAAACCTGTATGAAAGTAGAACACAGACACTGATATTTTTCAAAACTCAGACGGCGTAAGTGAATTTCCGTTCATCATAGAAATCTGAGGCCGGGCCAATCGACGCGTATTTCGTATTTCGTTTTTTTGTCAGTTACAGCGTTCTTTAATTCTTGCGACGATATGTTCTGTTCTCATAATGTACTGTCCTTTCCACGAAAAGTCCAATACGATGCATATTATTTAGTAGGGGTTTACCCCTGAGTATTGGTCTCAATAAAAAAAACTCCCCAAAATCATTGTTTTTGTCGTCTTTTTTTTTTGTCACTTTTTAAGGTAGTTTTTAAAAAGGGCCAATGTTTTTCTTTTAGAGATTTTTATTTTGAAGCCCATTACCACCAATTATTTAAATGATTAAAACAGTAGTAGTTCAGGTCATACAAAAATCAAATTACTAAAATCCATATTGATATTGAGTCCTTAATGAGAAAAATTATTCCTTCCTTATGTTCATATGGAAGTCGAATAAAATCGCATGAGTGAATAAGGAAACAAACAAGAAATCAATTACTTAAATAAAATAAAATTTATTACGAGTATATCAATTAAAAAAAAGTACAAATTGCCCAATTCTAACTCAACAAATTAACTGGTTCTTAGAGCTTTTTTGTTCCTTTACATCTACGAGGGCGGATCATTAAGTTTGTGTCATTTTGAATGACACACAGTTGTTTTTTTTATTTATTATTATTATTATTTTTTAACTTATAGTATCCTAATACTGATATTCTTATGAGAATTAACATCCGTTATGAACAAGGACAACATTTATGCTGCCAATTCCGTCCTTCCAAGGACCTCCTACTAGGCGAACGCTCTTATTGAACTGCTCGATCGTTATCCTGTCCTTCAAGTTCTTAGAGTACAGCTCCGACATAAACTCGTCCGGCGAGATACTCTGGCTAACACCACGAACCTCAAGCCTGGGACCCGGTTTGTCGTTCACCGTTACTTTTAGACCGACTTCTTCAAATTTCTTGTTGGCAATAATCTTCTGCCTCTCATCCTTCGAACGAGTTCTGATGACAGCACCACCCCTCCTTATAGGCTTCACATCATGGATCCTAACATCACCCATGGTAGGGCCAACCTGAGTCATGAAGGTCTTCACGACCTCATCCGGGGTAACAGCAGGGTCACCATGCTTGAGCACCGCAGACCAGGTCTCTACAGGCTTTTGAACTTCAACGGCGGCGGCAGCAGCAACAGCAGGAACAGCGGGAACAGCGGCAGCACCTCTGGTAGCAGCAGGTAAAGCGGATGACCGCAAGACCGACAGCTGCCATCTCATCTCTGCGTTCACATTCATAAGATGAACCATAAGCGACCCAAATTCCTCAACCTTATCAAGAATTCTTGCCAGCACTTTAGTCTCCAAACCTGCTTCCAGGATTTCATCTCGTAAAATTTTCTTCACAGCATTCATATCCGCCATCTGGTCATCAACCCCGTAAGACCTAGTACGGCGAGGTCTACTACTTCTAGGTGAGCTCATTACAACAGGAGGAGCAACATCAACAGGTGCAACATCAGCAACAGCAACGTCAGCAGTGGTGTAATCTGCGGTAGCACCCTCAGCTGACTCTACGCCCTTACCAGACCTCAAATGCTTCGAACCGTCCACTATCACCTCACTATCTGAGCACACATTACTACTGTCCGAATGCCTCAATTTCGGCTTAGACGTCGGCGGCAACATTTTTCTATCATCGTCCATAGCGCTATCGGTAGAGGCATCGCCTCTCGCCTTCTTCCGCCCTTTGGCAGACATAATTTATAATTTCAACAATTCAAAAACAGTAATTCGTAACGTATCAATAATAAAAATAAGCCAAGACAGCAACAGACTTCCAATGATTTTCAAACTGTGGTAAGATCGTAGACCAGAATCGACAGCAATTTAGTTACCAAAGACAGGAATCTCTTTCTCACCACTCCCTATTCACCAAAGGTTAATTAGTCGGAGCAGCAACCAAGAAACCGGAAATGAAAGACCGGAAACCGGAAATGCAGCGCCAACCCGGAAGTCGCGCCAAACGCAATAATTTTTCGCGAGGACCGAAACCGGATATGTCCTCCCCGGAAACTTCAAGTTGGCAACACCGGGTGAGGATGTTACCAACACACAAAAGGGTATTGCCAGTACTAACAAGCAATACCAGCTGAGATCAGCCGCTTACAAATGCAGTCAGCTGCGATCAGCTGTAGTCAGCTGTTTATAAAAATGCCAAAATTGACTCACCTTGGTACAACTGCACGACCAGCCAAAAGCCACGCGTCTCACTAATACTAACGCACTCACACACTACCAGCAGTAACTTTCAAAATGCCGGCAACAAGCTGTATGCTTATAATTTAAAAAGTATATAGGGATTTTTAATCCGGCTATATCTTATCAATCTCTTAACCGATTTTTATAATTTTTATGTCAAAATACGCGGTAGAATCCGCACTTTCCGCCAATATAAAAATCAACAATAAATTCGCACTTCTAACCACTTTTTTCGCACTGTAAACTTCGATAATTACTCCGCACTTATAAAAAGACGTCTGTTCACTACGAGTTAAACAGCAAAAGTAATTTGTCTCATTGACAAATGGCTCTTACTAAAATTGAAAAAAAAATCTATCTTCCAATTCCAATACAATGAACTGCATTAGTAGGGCATTTACCCCTACACGCCGCCATGTGTTTTACACGACATGTTCAAATTTTTTAAGTATGTAAAAATTTGGCATTTCATATACATAATTTATTTTTTTATTAAGACCAACACTCGGGGGTAAACCCCTACTCATGCAGTGGATTGTATTGAAATTTGAAGATATATAGACAGATTTATTGTATTTTTTTTTTTTTTTTTTTTATTATGCGCCTTTTTGTTTATGAGGCAAATTGTTGTCAATTTCAACACTCAAAGGCCAGTGTTATACCTTTGTGTGATCAACAGCAATTGCCCCATCTGAATGTGGATGTTGATTGTGAGTGGTGATAGTCTTCTCACTAATAGGTGAGCGGTTATCTTCCCAGAAGGTAGCGCGATATACTGCTGATCATTCGTTTCAAAGGTGGAATAGACTGGAATATAATGTGAACATATCGTGTAAATACAGCTTTAAACTGAAAGAAAATCAATTCTCGACATTTTTAATTTTCTTCTCCTTTTTTTTTTTTTTTTTGTTTTGTTTCAAATGAAATTTCTAATTTTATTAAGAACTAAAAAATTTTTGAATTCCGTTTCGGAATGGAATAGTAGGAATTTAAAAGTGTAAAAAATGTTAAACAAAACTTTAAATGTCGACAATATAATCAAAATTCGGTTCTGCCGAATCTACATAAAAAAAATAATTTTTAAATTGAAAACATAAAAATGAAATCTTTTATTTTAAATCGTACACACTAATCGTGATAAACTAATTTATAATTTGTCCAGGGAAACTTGTTTTTGGTATCACTTCTCCGAAGTGATCACTGTTGCGACGTTCAATTTGTCTCGTTGGAAATTGTTGTAGCTTTGAAGACTTAATCAAAGGATCAGTAGTCATATAATACGAAGGTGTTTCTACAAAACGTAGGGAAGGATTTCGTGAGTTTTGAAAGGAAACATCAGCACGACTGCCACCTTTAATGCGATCATGGCGTTTAACTACATGATAGGGACGTAAAATGGCGTAGTAAATAAATTCGGCTATAGAGATAAAACTAAAGCCCATAAATAAGCCCATTAAACCACCAACACTGGCTGCAATATACATAAATGTTATATTAAAAGATATTTTTCTATTTTAAGAATATTTGATTATCTCTTACTTACACAGAAAATCTGTCATGCCAATGAATTCAGTTTGTTTTGTGCTACGAAATGTATTATCTGTGAAATAGAAATGTACCACAGCCATATTTTTTTCAGCATATTCACTACTGGTATTCTTAACAAACTTGTTGGCTATGAGAAAACCCTCGTGAGATATGGGCGCCGAAAAGAAATCAGTGTAGAAATTTAAATCAAAACAACTGGGCCAACATTTGTGCTGGCAATCCTCCATAGCTGTATGTGTTCGATTACGTTTGTTGTGCAAAACCATCTCAACACAAGGTGTGTCCTTCAGACCACATATTCTGGCATCTTTCTCTAGCATAGGCATATAGTAGTTAAGACATTTGCAAGAGTCCAACAATTGTCTAGCCTGACATTCCCTTTCACAATTACGACGATTGTAATAAGAAAAGTACTCCAGTTTCTCTTCTCCATCGAACAGACATTTTCGAAAATCTTTATCTATCGACTTTAGATTAAGTGCTGCTTCTGTTTTATCTGTTCGTATACGTATTTTTGTTTCACTGCCTGCTGGCAGTAGAGTACCAATTTCTCTGACATGAGGAATTTCGGCTGGACTATGTAAAGCCATTTTTAAGCCCACACTGGCAGTTGACGAACAGTAGTAATCGCTTAAATCAATATCAAGTGTTAAACTTAGACCCAAAGTTATGCCAGTACCAACAGCGGTGCGTGGATAAAATACTTCAGGTAATTCATCAGGATAGCCTCTTTCAGGATCCCAATTTACTGCTTCAGCTTCATCGTTATATGTTTGATTGCGTAGTTTAGAAACTCTTTAAATTTAAGGAATTGAAAACAAATTACATGAATTATATATTTATTTAGTTTTTTCTTAAAACAAATTAAAAGGGATATATGAATTTTATTTTGAATGCTAAACTTACTCTACGTTATACATAAAGTTGGGACTCAGCATATTGAAAACGCAACAAAGGCCCTCATCGGTGACTATGGTTCTAAAAATATCACTGCATTTATAGTCTACAGCTCCATAATTGCAGCCGAGAATCATTTCTTCACAAGGCTGTGATATCTGAAATTAAAATTTGGAAATAAATTTTTATAATATTTAGGATGCTTTTGTTCAGACAGATTAATTTGGACAAAAAAAAAAAGCAAGAAGTAACAGATACTAAGGGTTCTTCTAAAAATTAATTATAAATTCAACTGTATTTAGTCTACTCTTTTTGTCATCTGAAGGGAGAGTTGAAGTATCTTTGTACAATTTGTTTACTAGAGCTTGAAAAATTGCCAGAATTATAAATTTTTAAACATTATTTGTATGTCAACAGGGCACAGTTAAACTAAGATAATTTTGATCGCCTGAAAAATTAAGACTTGAATATATACTCTGTACTCTTAGTAAAGCTAATTATATATGATAATTTTTTTAGTGCAAATCAAAACCATCGATTCGTTTAATGGCCTTCTTTCTGTAACACACCAAAATTGTTCTAAAATTATTAATTCCTCTCGAATATTTTTTTATTATAAAGATGTTGGCATTTTGAAAAAAGACAAGTTTGATAGCTGAGAGCTCAGAATTAGTTAAACTGGAGCGTTATACGATACAATAACATGTTTTCATTATTAAGAAATATTTTAAAAAATACTTAAAAGTTGGGCTCTAGCAGTTCAAAAAGTTTACACAAAATATGGTAAAAATAGTGTTTTAATGGAAACATTTCGAGTCGCTGGATTAGCTGGAGACAGAGACTACACCGGTAGTCGAAAAAAGTCTTAAAATGCCAATATGAAAGCTGTACGATATACTCGCTGTGTTGGTAAAAACACAGGGCAATTCGACGTCGTGACCAAGAATTACAATTTTCAAAATGTTCTCTACAGTGTATACTCACAAAAAATCATGTGTAGTCATGAACAGCGAAGAGTTTTCAAATTACATACATACATACATAACTGGCCTTTTCAACCCTGTGTCAGGATTAGTGCCTAGCTTCACGTAGCACTCATGTTGTGTATATTAAATTTTATCCATGAGTACCGGGACCTACAGTTTGAAGTCTACTCCGAACAACAGACTTGAGACTTGGCAATTAATTACTGTCAGAAGTTTTGCCAGAAGACTGCTGAGAGGTGTAGTCGCCGAAAGAAATATTTTTTTCATATTTCTTTTTTTTTTAAATGTCGGAGCTGGGTGTCGAACCCAGGGCTCATTTCTTAGTAAGCCAACACACTAACCACTAGACCACGGCGACTACAAATTATCAAATTACCCCAGAGGAAATAATCCATCGGAAATCACAAGAACGAGGTTAATGTTGACATCACTGGCCTTTGTTTTTTTTTATTAAGACCCTACTCATACAATGCATTGTATTGGAATTTGAAGATACATATACAGATTTATTGTATTTTTTTTATTTTGCTGTCAATTTGACCACTCAAAACCCAGTGTTATACCGTGTTATATATAACAGGGTTATATAGGTTAGCTGGTCCCTCCCCAGGTGGAATAGACTGGAATGTAAGCGAGCGGTTTCTGGAAGATGGACACTTTAAGGGGTGGGAGATCTCTTATTTTTAAGTTATAATTTTTATAAAACCGCAAATTTAATTTTTTGATTTTTCTCCTTCGCTGGGATTCGAACCTGGTCCGTTTGATTTACTGTGCGAGCGCTCTAACCACTATACCACGACCCCACTAGCACGACGGTCCCACAAGCATCACAGTCGGCAAAACAATTCAGTTAATTTCTTGATTTGGTTATGTCGATTGGCCGCCTTGTTTTTGCGATTTAATGCCGCTGAATTATTTTCTCTGGGCGCATTTAAAATGCCGACGTTACGTGAACAAATCACACACAGCTGACGTTCTGAAAGATGAAATTCGGCGGTTCATTCACCGGATAAGAGAAGCTTTATTGCAAAATGTGGTTTAAAATTGTATGAAATGAGCGGACATCTGCCGAAGTGTTAGAGAGTGACATTTGCCAGATATCATATTCCATTATTAATTCCCATATCGCTACTTTAAATTGGTATATTTAAACCAATTCAAATTTGCCCACCTTTTATTACCTACATATAGTTTCGAAATCAGAGTCGTCGTTGGAACTATGGAAAGTAGACATCTTTGGCAAAACTGTGATGTACAACCCAACAATTGAAATTTTCCTACACTCTCAGAAGTCAAAACACCATATAAAATTTAATAATCTTGTCTTATTTCTTCAAAAAAATATTATTTTCCTCTTCTTCTTCTTCCACCAGTGGAAAACTGACATGGTAGCTAACCATGGTGAAATACATTTTTCTACTATAACCCACCATGCAACCGATTACTTTTCACCAATTCAAGCTGTGCATTTCAAAATCAGCACAGCCCTGATTGTAACCATTGAGTGTGTTATTTTTGTTTAAATTTCCAAATGGACTCTAAATTTATTTACGCTGCAATGCAAACTATTAAAAGGCATTACATGCATACACACATAATTGGCTATTAAATCCCTGTTTCAAGGTTACGGCCTAGCTTCTAGCAGCACCCATGTTGTGCGTGTTAATTTGTATTCATGAATACCGGGACCTACAGTTTAAAGTCGACTCCAAATAAGAGACTTGAGAAGCTTTTTTATGACAATCAGTTTCTACTCACAGAGCTTTTGGCAGAAGACTGCTAAGAGGTAGTCGCCGAAAGAAATTTTTTTTTTAAATATAGTTTTTTAAATTTTTAAAATATAGTTTTCGGAAAAACCGCAAATTTAACTCTTTTTTTTTAATTTTTCTCATTCGCTGGTATTGAGCTTCGGTCGTTTGAATTTCCACTATACATACTATGTAAAGGGAATTGTTTTTGATATTTATTATTAAAATTTGAAAATTATTTGATATTTATTTTTATTAAAGAGATATTTTCATAAACTTTAATACAACTAAACTTTGTGTTCTCAATCTATACATGGATACCCAGATAAATAGATTACAGTAAAATTAGGGATCAAACATGTATTTCGTTTGGGCTTCCATTGACTTTGGTCGACACTCAATAGTTATCAGAATTGCTACTTAAATAATTTCTTTGAAAACTGGTTGTGGTGTAGAATACTAAAGTACAATATGTTCTCGTTATTTACGTTACTGAAGTTTTTATTTCCTATTTGCTTTTTTAATTTCTTTTATATTTTATCCCTATTATTTTTATTATTACACTTTATATTAATTTTATATTACTTGACCAAAGGTTACTTCCTTTTTCTTAAATTTTTCATTTAAGTTTTTCTCAATTATCTTGCTATCACATTTTTTTCAGTTTCTATTCACTTTTCATTATTCATTAAATACTTAAAACATTTGCATATTTAAAAGATAGTTTACCAAAAACTTACATTCACAATAAAATCTTCGAAATTATTCCAATTAATAGCATCCACCATTGACATATTCACTTCACGTTTACACAACAATTGCAACATCGTATATTCACTTGCATCTCTAAAGATAAAAATTAAAAAATGTTAACTGCCACCATATACGCGAACTTTTAGCACCAACACTTACTCCCTATAACGTTTAGCTCTAGCTTTTGAAGCCTGATTTAAATTACACAATGTAACGGCCGGAAAAGGTTCATTAACGATAAAACTAGGATCCGGATTAATACCCACTATAACCGGAGTTGAACGCCATTTGGCATAGACATTGGAAATAAAGAATATGGACATCAATACGACGACCACAAATGATAAAGCAAAAAATATCCTCTCGCCAGGATACAATTGTTCATCGACAATATATTTTAAACCGTGCAGTGTAGAATGCTGACAAAATTCATCTGTATTATCGGCTATAGCTTTTTTAAAATCTATAAGAGTATCCTGTTTCTTCAAATCGGGTCTTTCGAAATTATTACGCCCGGATTTATCATTTGTTGGTCTCCGTAAAACATTTAAACGTAACGAATTATCACGATTAGGCCTAATAGCCGCTTCCGGTTGTATACGATTTAGGACATTCATGTCTCACGTTTAAATAATAACTGATGAACTACTGGAGCATTTACTTGAATTTATGCGTTTTCAGCGTTGGTAAATTCTCAATTTCAATTTTATTGCATGTTTAATTTCCGGTAATTTGTTTATTATTGAATTGGTAAATAAAGACAAATTATCTTTTTTTGAACTCTCTAGACAGTGTTGTAAATATAGTACGTTGAGCGTATGGAACATCACTTTCATTTTCAATTTTTTTTGCTCTTTTTTTATAACTCACCCTATACTTAATTAGAAGGGTATTTGTATTTAAAGGATGATGATGGTTGTAGGCAATAAAGAGGTAGTAAACAGATAGAGATTTTTTTTTTGTTATACTTTAGTATGATCAGAAAGGTTCAGATAATAATTTTATTTTTTTTTTTATTTTTTTTTTGCAGTATAAATATAGAATAAGAAATTCATATATACATTCAATCATACCTAACCATATGCATAAAATCGTCAAATTTTAGGGAAAAAATCGTCAAAGTCAAAAATATAAAAAATTACAAATTTCACACAAATTTTTTACACAATTTGTTTATTTTTGTTACAGTAAAAAATAAAACATGTGGTTATTTTAATACTCATAGCATTGAAATTTAATAATAAATCGTAATTAAATTCAATACAAATGGACCAGAAACTAAAAAGAGTTAATTGATGGCACAAGTATACAAGGTTTTGGATCTAAGCAACCAAAAGCTGTTTCTAAGCTTATTTAGAGTGCTGAATCCGAATCTTTACTCCGTTAAATAAGCAAATTTTTGACAATTAAGCTTCATTTGATTCATTAAAATGTGTTAAATTAGAAATGAAGAGCCGTCGAACTGAGTCCCTTTTAATATTTGGGATCTGGTTCAAGCATTAAAGTCAAACAGTAATAGCTCATCATGCCCTACTCCCAAAATCCTTGGTATCGTCTTTCGCTCTTCTTGCTCGTCGCTTGTTTTACCTCAGTTTAAAGGAAACAATTCGAGATAGGCATGCAGAAAATGTATTTTATTTGCAATAATTTTGCATCGAACTGTCGATTATCTGCTTGAAATCCAGGGAATTGCGGTTACCGAGAAAGTTGTGACCAATGTCTTGAAATTATGCACATGCTGCTACTTCATTGGGCGTTAGACATTTTGTAAAGTTTCTGTCGGCCATTAATTTTTGAATATCAGGTGCGACAAATATTCCTTCTTTGATTTTTTCGAAGGTCAATTTGGGAAATAACTTGGTCAAGTACACAAAAGCCGGTCCTTCGCTGTCGAGATAGGATAGGATAGGATAGGAAAAAATTTGAGATAGGAATGCAGAAAATGTATTTTGAGAGACATTCGAGCTACAATATTGCAATAACTTTGAAACAAACGGTCGATTATCTGCTTGAAATCTGGGGAATTGCGTTTATATACCGAGAAAGTTATGAACAATGTCTTGAAATTCACGGTTGAGCGCTTTGACAAAGTTTTGGATAAGGCCAACCTTTATGTAAAAAGGTGGCAAAAAAATATTCTGTGGGTTCACAATTAGTATAGAAGAGATGTTTGTTTTCCTGGTAGTATGGCTTGGCCGAAATCACAAACTAGAACCAATTTTGAAAAGCAAAACCCAGATTTGAATTTAGTACCTCAAACAACTACAAGTTTTGTTCTCATCTGCTCTGTGCCAAAAGTTCACCGGAATTTGTTGTAAACTTGTGTAGTTAAAGATTCTATTCGTAATTCACAACTAACGTAGCAACTGCTCTCAGCTTTTATATAAAATGCAACCCTGCATACTGGCATGAAGAGAAGATAAAATATCGACAATATTCTGAACGGTATACATACATACATACATAATTGGCCATTACAACCCTGTGTCAGAGTTACGGCTTAGCTTCTCGCAGCACTCATGTTGTGTGTGTCAATTTTTATCCATGAGTACCGGTACCTACAGTTTAATGTCGACTCCCAACCACAGACTTGAGAAGCTTGTTCATGGCAATTAGTTACTCTCAGAGCTTTTGCCAGAAGACTGCTGAGAGGTAGTCGACGAAAGAAATATTTTTTTTATATTTCTTTTTTTTTTTATTTTGAAGATGTCAGAGCCTGGTGTCGAACCCAGGGCTCATGTCTTAGTAAGCCAACACACTAACCAATAGACCATTTTTAGTAACCTTCAAAAATCCTTCACGAAATAGCAAAAATTGTATTATTGGCATGGCTTAAGTACTTATAATTTCCTGATTATAAGTCTATCTTAATAAAGACTTTGCGGCTCTTCCATTTCTATCGTCTTGGTAAGCCAACACACTAACAACTAGACCACGGCGACTTATATACTGTAATTAATTCAAAAGCTTGAGGGATCTATTAGAAACTTTCTCACTTTTATTTTACGACTTTATATATGATATATGAAAAAAATAACAATATAATTTTTGTTCAAGAAAATTAAATTTTATGTAACAAAATGAACAAGCATTTCTTAATATTTTTTTTTTTTCTTTTATTAGTTCTGACCAAATTTTTTAATATAAACAACTTAAAAAAAAGTCATTAATTGAAAGTGAGTTTTATTTTGAGCGAAAAAATAAAAATCATAAATAATGATTATTTTTGAGTTTTATTTCTTTTGCTCAAATATAATGATTATGGCTGATTTTTATTAATATTACTTAAAAATAATCATTACCATTGAAGAAAATCTTTAAAACTCACAACATAATCATTATTGTGTAATTTTTATTATAAAACTCATAATGATTACGGTCCCTGTTAGAAAGTAATTTTTGTTCTTGAAAAAAATTCATAAAAATTTTAAAAAGGAAATATTTTGAAATAACTTTTTTCAACATCAATTAATATAAGGGCCTGGAGGCAAAACATTTTAAAACATTTTACAAAGAAATTTGCCGTAATATGCCCCCTGGTTTTCGGTTATGTGTGGATTTTTGTGGACACTTTAAAAATGAAAATATTTTAAAATTCTTAACTTTTTCCACAATATTTTATTTTGATATGTATTTGAAAATCTCTTAAAATTTCTTTTCATATCTTTAATTTTGTATTATCATTTTAAAAATATTTCATTTTTTAATAGAACTCGTATAAGTATAAAAATATTAAAAGAATGTGTCAGTTAGTTGGTAATATAAAATTGGATATGAAGGATATCAAAATGGGTTATAGATCCTTCTGGGGCACTCGATAATCGTCAGTGACTGAATGTGATAACATAACTTATTAAGATGCAGATTCCAAAATACTAGAGTATCATTATTTGTAGCACACAACTCAATTCGTTCTTTATTTGATTAATTTTTAACTTTTTTTTTTGACATATTCTTTTGTAATAAAACTGGGTTGGTCTCTTTAATGCTAACCGCCAACACTTTATTGTTGCATCTTTCATTGGAGTTGTTTATTCATTTCCACGTTATTTTATATGATTTATGAGTGCGATGAGTACACATACTATATTGTATGTGTATAATCGTATTTAGAAAATATCCTTCAAATTAAAAATTGTATGCAGATATATGTATGTATGGCTGTATTTGTGTATTAAAATGTCCTACAGGTTGTCTTTAAGTATGTGTATGTATGTATGTATGTATGTTTCTAAATGACTTTTAACCGCTATTTACACTTTTAGTAAAAAAAATTCTAATAAAATTCAAGACCAAGATTTCAACTATCTGGAAATATTTAATTACACTCTTTATTTACATATACATATGAGTGTATGTATTTGTGCATTAAATTGTGTACAATGTATGTATGTGTTCTGCTCGCTTGAATGTCTGTCGTCTGCTTAATATTTATTTTCTTTCGGCACCTTTTTGAAAAATATTCCTTCGCGTAAACAGAGTTAATTGTTTTATTATCTTTTTTATTAAATAGATAGTTGGGGGGCTTTTAATCACGTGCTGAACATTCTAACAAGTGAGAGAATAATGCGTTGGGTTTACACACTTGTAATACATTTTATTCCCTTACTAATATAAGGAAGTGTGAACATTAATAGAAATTTTTCAAATGTGTTAACTCTGAATCCAATATGCTATACCTACATACATACATATGTACGTATATAAATTAGGGGTAATAAAATATATTTTATTTAAATATTATCTTTAAATATCATTAAACGATAACACGTTATACACCAGTGGGATTTAATTTATACTAGTACATACATATGTATGTATATGTTCATATGCATATACATATTTCTATGCCATATTAAATGCGTATTAATTTACGGCTTAAAATATTAAATTTCCTGGCAATCTGTCTAACCTGACGTCTATAATGTTATCTTTATTAGTACATAATAAAAATAAATAAATTAATCGTCGTTATACATCTATACAAATATACTGTAAAGGAATCTAATGTAGATGTCTAGGAATATAATTCTGATGAGCTAAAATGTAACATATTTTTTCGCGTTAACAGAAATAAAAAATAAAACTTAGCGATTCGGTTAACTGTCAAATTGTAATTTATGATCATATGGTCAATAGTAGACCTTCCTACTCTCGTATATCAAAATCGTTCAATTTAATGACCGTTCATTTTTGTTTAATCATCAGAAGTTATTCTGATCCATTCTTTCTCTTCATTTGTATTATTTCCCAGATTTACTTTGCAAATCAGACTTTAATTCTCTCAATTCGCGTACAGACATTTAGTAAAGTATTCCGTTTGGTACGGTTTACATGCTCGTGACATCATTAAGCCTTCTAATTCTAAAAAAGAGGCTAAAACTTGCATTACATTCACTAGAGTCGTTAACGCATGATCAATGGTTTTTTGTTTAAAAATATAAATGACACTTATTCAGGTGACATATGGTGGCTTTTCCTTACTTAGCTGGCCATAACAATCCGTTAACGGGTTCGCCCTGCTTTAGCACTAGACTCCAGGCGCTTCTGCTTAGCGCGCACCTTCTCCAGTTGGTTACACAAATCGATGACAGGGCTTCATCAGCTTGATCCTTCAAACGTAAACAGGGTCGTCCTTTACGCCGACGTCCAGTGACCTTCGCATCGAAAACTTTCTTCGCTGGAGCAGATTCTTCCATCCAAACAATATGGCCAAGCCAGCGTAGCCGCTGGATGTTAATACGCTGAACAACACCTACATCGCCGAGGAGCTCATACAGTTCATGGTTGGTTCTAATGCGAAACTCATCGCCATGCCTTAGAGGACCAAATATCATACGAAGATTCTTGGGGTGGATGGGATACTTCGGACAAGGCAAAGTCTCTGATTAGGGTCAACCTGGAGGCCTCCAGTACGATCCTTGTTCCCGTTGTATTCAAGTCGACATACAGCCTCCTCGTGGCCCTCCTGTATGGCAATCTAGCACCCGCTAGCTTATTAATTAATGTATGCGGCGTTGTCCAATCCCCTGGACTTTAAATTTAGGTTGTGCGTAGAGCTTGAAACCCATCACGTAAAAACTATTTTCAATGAAAACCTCAGCAAAAGAATCTAAACGGTGGTTTTTCCTACTAAAATTAAAATCAAATCCCAGCACTGGGGAAAATAAAGAACAGAAATTTGTGCGGTATTACTAAGTTTTAATTAAAAAAAATAATAATAAGAGGATACGCCCACTCTAAGAAGTCCATCTCTAAGAAGCCGCACACTGACATTTCACTCTATCCAACTTTGGTTGGATACCTACGTTCGTTTGAATTTAATATGACGATAAGTACTTTTTTAACGCATGTACTTACTTTTAAATATTCCTTCGCGTACACAGAGTTAATTGTTTTATTATATAATAAACAGTGGATACGCATATATCTATACATACATACATATCGTCACCTTAAAGACCAAACAACTTATCAGCAAAAATTTCAAAATTGCAACATTTTGAACGTCTAATATTACAAATAACAAAGCTTTACCAAATACCCTATCAGCAAGTGTACAATTTTCTCAAACTAAATAACTTATCAGCACACATACTAAAGAAGAAATCAGAGTAACTATTTATTTTAATTTTTTTTCAAGCAGACTGTCATAACTTTTATGACAACACCTACTTTTTGAGTATTTTAAGTCCTGAAGGCTCGGGTTCAAGCCCCTTTTGAGTAATTTTTTATTGTAGTTTTATTTAAAGGAATGTTTTTTTTTTTTTTTCATTTAATTTAACTTTTTATTTAGTTATTAACATTACAATAAAAAAAAATAAATTTTTTGTAAAAACACCTATAATTTAATTACAAATTTTAGGAAAAATAAAAAATTTATACTCTGGAAGACCGTGGCGTACTAAAAAAAGAAATAAAATAATATAAAAATAAATTATCAAAAATTATGATAAAATTTTAATTTTGTTGCATAGTGTAATTTAAGCAAACATTAAGCACTTTTTGGTTTAAACAAGTAAAAGAAACTATAAGTATTTTATTCATACTAATTAGTAGGGCAACCAAAAATATGCTCTATAAAATTAGTCTTAAGCGCCTAAAATATGCGTTAAAAAAACAGTTTTAAGCGTTAAAAATATGCTCTATAAAACTCATAATACATAAATATGTTGACGTAAAATTACATACATATATTTTTTTCAAAAATTTTAAAACATGAGGAGTAACAATTAGCAACCAACCAGATAAAATAAACTTCCTTTATATTTACATATCGCTCATTTGCGAGAAGAATGACATAACACAAAAAATGTGCTTTTTGAGTTATTAATACAGAAATATGAGCCGAACTGTAATTTAAAACATATCTAAAAATAATATTTTTATCTCTTTTTCCACTGAGTGACGTCCAGAAGTGTCTTGTACTTTTCCTATCAGTTTGGCTAAATTAAAATGTTTAAATACATTTATCTCAGAATCGCTTATTTTGAGTTATGCCACTCTTCTCGAAAAAGGCCGATATATTTATTTCAAATCCAAAATTAACAAAAAAATAAAAAATGTCAATAAATTCAGACTGACAAGAATACAAAATAAAAGAGTAAAAAATTAATTTAAATTATTGTTGCAATAAATAACAATCATATCGTTCAAATTTTGAAATATAAAGCTTTGTCGTAAAACGCTCTTGTACATCGAGAAACTTTTTTCGACATCAACGGAAGTAATTGATGCAAATTTGAAAGCATAATTTCTTGAGTTGAGCTTAATACTTATGTTTTTAACTTCCGAGGTGTTATTTTAAGGTAAATATTTTCTTTGCTGACACTGGCTTATTGTAAACTTTACAAAACAGAATATTCCTATTAGTTTTAAAATCTCGGTATTCGCTAATATATTATTTAGTCTTTTTAACAGGGATTGCTTGATTTTCTGCATTTTCTTACGAAAATTTAATTAATTTAAAAATCAACTTTTAATTTAATTTTTTATATCATGCAATTATGACAATTTTTCTCCAATAGATACAACGTTGAAAAATACGTAATTTTTAATTGAGAATTCATTATAAAGCAATTTTTTTAAACGCTAATTCCCATAAATGTATATAAATTTGTATGCTTTGTATTTAATTTGTGTTTTGCTTTGACAATAGTTTAAAAAGGAGCTTCGCAAATTTTCCCAATGTTAGTTTTAAGCGTTTTAATGAGTACCCTTATTATTTAATAGATTATACTTAAGTAATATGTCAGTATATGGTCATTATTTTGAAAAATAAAATTTGGTAATACACGTAAATTCTTCTAACATATTTAAACATTTGTAAAATATGCCATATAAGTATGAAAAAATTTGAAAAATGCATAAGTATGCATTTATGACGAAATATGCAAAAATATGCCGTAACAAATAGGGATTAAACCTCGTAGTTTTTCCTAAAATGAATATATATTTTGCTTGTTTTCTCAGTAACATTCAGAAAAAAAGATGCTAATGCATATTTTTGGTTGCACTACTAATTAGTATTGCTGATAGGTCGTTTGGTTTCAGATTTTTACAATTCCAAATAACCTAAGCGCCATATCATAGGCTGTGTTTAGAAAAATAAAGCTTTCTCAACCGATATATACTTCTGGTTTCATTTTAATCAGAATATATAATTTTCGTTTTTATATTGCAAATAGTTCCAATTTTATAACGTTTTTTTTTTCTCTCCTGTAAACTTTTGAAAACTGCTGATAGGTTGTTTGGTGTTTAAGGTGACGATATGTATATGTAGGTGCGGTCTCTTGTTAAATTTTTTCAATATCTTCTCTTTAAAATTAAAAAAGAATTTAAAAACAAATCCTTTGTGACAAAAAGTTAATGAAATATTTCTATAAATTAATTTAACGCCTTTATCAAGTTTTCATGCCACAAATTCATCATGTCAGTTATGACATACGAGTGAGTACATGCATCATATAATGCCATAATGATAAGGTCGAATGCCAGACACATTAAAAGTCTGATAAGAATAATTCATTAGAATCCAAAACGAATAATGACAACTCCACTTATACTTAAAGTATTTAAGTAAGAGTATATGTATCTAGTTTAAGTAAAATTCTGAATTTTCTAAAAGTAAATTGTGTTTAACGACAGTAATTTTATGTTTAATTTAAAAAGTCATTCTTTTTGTTTTTGTGCAATATGCAATTATTTTTTAAATCTTATATTTATTATATTTCTTAATTAAAAAAAAAAATCTGTACAAAAAGATGTGTAAACTTATTTTGATCATTTGTTTTTTTTTTTTCTTTTTTTCATTATGTCGGTTGCAAAACATTAAAACATAATTTAATTAGTAAATTGAAAAAAGTCCACTGATAAATTTAATAATGGATTTTCTGCTGCAGTAATAGCTGACGATGTTTCTTTCATGTGACTTGCTTCGACAGCATTATCACTGGCATGATCTATATGAGGTGGTAAAATTTTTGCTACCACTGATGTGCTATTAGCCGAAGTTGTTAGACTATTGGCACTGATTACTGGCTGTTGTTGTAACATGGAAGATCCATGGATTTTGTTTATGTCCGTCTGTACTAAATCATCTACAGCTCTTAAAAGGCTTTCTTCGGAAGGTGGTAGAAATTTACCACCTGCCGATAAATTAAGTTTTTGAGCTGCCTCATCGGTAAGAGTTTCATCTAAAGTTATGGATAGATTAGTATAATCTAAGCTGCGAGTATTAATGTTACTGGGTTGTGAATGATTATTTTGAGCTGAAATGTGCTCAGTAAGTTCTGGATCTAAAGGAGCCTCAATTGCAGAAATATCCAAAGCATATTGGCCTTCTGGTATGCCCAATAATTTTGAACAACGCTGATTTACATAATGCAAACCAGATGTATTGCGTATTAATCGAGGACTTCTTAATTGTAATTGTTCTATTAGATCATTTAATTCGTTGAGGAATAGATCGGCCTTTTGATCCTCGTTAAGATTTTGAGAATTTTGTAATTTTGAGATCAAAAAACGAAACAGTGACATATTCTCTGTAGGAAGATGGCTAGTATCTGCATTATTCTCTGCCGGTGGTGAAACTATTAAATTCGTACTGGTTATTTTCATATGATCCGGATGTTGAGTGAAATGCCTTTGTAATCTACGACCCAAAAAGATTTTTTTGCATGTTGGACAAATGGCTTCTGGTGGTACTTTACGTTTTGATTGAGATTGTGTTGTAGAGTCTATGGGAATTTCGGCTGAAGTTTCATCTAATACATCAAACTCATTTGAAGGTTTATTAAGATTAAGTTTACTGTTTTTATAGTCCTTGTCTTGCAGTTCATTTACAAGAATTTTTATATTTTCCTGTGGTGTCGGTGGTGGCAGTAAAATATTATCTTGTATTGTACTGGGAGTTTTAATAATACGTCCTGATCTTGTTCTTATATTTGGAGGGTTTTCTGTAATTGGTTTTTTCTCATCCAAAACAATTTTAGATTGTTCTTCTTTTTTATGAAGTTTATTTGATACTTTTGCGGTATTGTCTTCTTGACGTCTTTTCCTGGGCCTGCCAAGTTTATTTACAAATTTCTCGCTAGTTCTGAAATTATCTTCTTGGTCCACATCAATTATTTTGTTGGTATTTTCTGAAAAAGGTTTCAAACCCATTAATTCTGGTGCCAAGAAACGATAAATGGTCTTTTGCTGAGTATTGTATTGCGTTCTTATAATTTCATTACGTTTCCGATCAATAACAATGTGATCCCGATTTGTCAATTTTAAAATATCATAAGCAAGCCGATTTAAAGCATCCCATTCTTTGGGTATGTGATCTTTCTTTGAATTTACCTCGATAGTCTTATTGTTTTCTAACTTTCCTATTTCTTTCACTTCCTCGTCCTCTTCATTGCATTCCATAGGCTCCAGTAGTAACACTCTTCTTAAGGGGGGCGCTTCACATTCATCGGCTAAGACGTAAAGGCGTTCAAAATCTTTTTGTCTTAAAATGCGTCCATGTCCTTCTAGTTCACTTATAAAAACATTGCATTTACTGCTCTCTAATTTTGCTTCGTTAGAGGCCACACCCTCTATTCGCTTATATATGCCCGGTACCATAAATCTTGAAGAAACAGGTTGCAAGCGATCTTGTTCCACTGTAAATAGCAAAGGATCTTCTCCCAACAAACTTTGACTGTCAGAGGTCAACAGAAAGTCATCCGAGGGGGTATTAAAAAAGTCCAAATTAACTATTTCATTTAGCTTAGTTTCATCCACTTTTTTCTTTTTGCATTCCTCCTCCTTTTGTTGATTTTCATATTCTAAATTCTTTAAAAGGTATTCTTAATATGTTTATATGCTTATTTATACATATACCAGGTTAAATTGTTTACCTTATTGAATTTCAATAAATGCTCGATTTCCTCAAAAATATTCGTTTCCGTTTCTTTTTCCATAACAATATCATCACATCCCGTAGCGCATACATCTTTATTAAGAAATGCATTTACGTCCAGAGCTATTGACATTAAATATTTAAAAAATTAGTCTTTTTCCAGTTCTTGTTTTTTTTTAGCAAAAATGTCTGTTTTTTGCAAATGAATTTAGAAAACTTCCTCTTCTTTAACACAACCGTAAACAAAAGTCAGCTGTGTGGCTTCTTGAACCCACCACAGACAAGTGTTGCCATAGGAGAAAAAGCAGCGTTGTCAACTAGTAAATTTCATAAAGCATTAAAGTCGCAAACAAAACGCATATTTTTAAAGAAATAATTTAATTAAAAAAATAGTTAATTACTAAAAGGGAAGAAGAAAAAACCCAAGGTCAAATCCCCAATATTCATAAAAAATATTAAAGGCTTATATGACAAATTTCTATGCAATACTCTTCATATAAACCCAACTTATAATACATAGTTTTTATAAATACAGCAGTAAAAACTAAAAGCACTAAATAATCAATAAAAAAATTGTTTGCATCGCAAAAAAAAACCGCATAAATTGTTAACACTAAATGAGTATTTGAAGTATTGCTGGATTGAATTTCTATATAAAAATACGCTCTTAAAAGCAAATGGAAAAAATCATTTAGGTTAATAGAGGGCAAGTGATGTATTATTTATTTCAGATAAAGGAATTTATATGATAAATTAATTTTCCTTTTAATATTGGCTGCATAAATAATTACAAAGATGTAAGTTTGTTTTTTATGTATTACAGTCCTATATTCACCACACTTACAACTTTTTTGGTGAGGAGAAAATAACTTAAGTGTGTGGCATACTTTTACTCTTTAAGTGATACCAAGTTTTATCACAAACAAGCACCATTAGTTTCTGTCTCTGGTAAGTTCTTTAATATCGTTTAATTTGAAAATTTTTAATATTTTTTAACGGATAATTTTAAGCTTGTATTCAAATTTGTTTAAAAATTTGGACATTTTAGTTTTACATGAAAGTAAAAATTTTGAATAATAATTTAGGAGGTTATTTTATAAATTGCTCTGGGGATGCGTTGCGAATTTAAAAATGAAAATTGTTTTTGTAACAAAAACAAATTATGTATACCCAAATAACGCAGCACATCACTTTAGTTATTTATACAATAATCCCCTTAATAATAATAATAGGTCATTTAAAATTCATCCAACTTCTGAACTTAAATATAACAGCGACTTCTGTAAAAAATTTACATATTCATGCTATGAGCTATTTCCAATGCCATATAATTGAACTAATTTTTTACAACATTTATGTTTATTTTGTACAAAATTTTCGAGTTTACAGGTTGCTTTGTATTACCATTTACATTTTAACCAGAGACTCTGGTAAAAACGCTATACAGCACTGAACATCGCTAGATTTCCTAGTAAAATATATAAATTACCATCTTTAAATATATCAAACAAGCGTTAAACATTTACAATTATTCAATTTGCCTTCATAGTAGATAATTTAATATAAAAATTTTTAAATTTGTTTCAGCTAATTCAAGTGCTAGTTTTTTTATTTTTTAATTTTATTAAATGAAATGCCAAAAATCTAGAATCAGATACATACTATATAAAATGGAATAAGGTACTACATTTTAAATCAGAAGTGTGACAGTTTTAATACAAAATCTCCAATTCTCGAACTTTTATTTCCAACAATACTCGTGTGTCCAAAGTTAATGACCAATATAAAACAAAAATATATTTTTGGGTGAATTTTTGTAAAATATTAAATATTTGTCGATTTGGACTCTACTTAGGTAGAGTTATTACTTTGTAAATTAAATTTGAGTTAAATAGGATAAATTAAAATTATATTATTTAACTGCTGTATTCATAAAAAAATATTATAGGTTTGTTAAGGGCTTAATTGACAAGTAAATGTTATATAGAAATTCGTCAAATAAACGTTTGATAAACCTATAATATCTTTTATGATTACAGCAGTAGTGTTTTACATTAGGGAAATTTGTTCAAAATTATATTTGGGTGATTTTCACCTTTTTGCCGCTTTTCACATCACAAAAACTGCAGTTCTAGCGGAACAATGCTGTTCTGACAGCACTGCCAAAAGCTTTTTTAAGCTACAAACATGTCTACAAACAAATTATACTCTGTTTTAATGTATGCAGCGTTATAAATGAGTTATATGGATATACAGTCGAAACTCTCTATAACGAACTCCTGTATAACGAAGTTTTCTTTATTGCGAAGCAATTATAAGAACACTGTGTTTTAGGTCTACTTTGAGCGTATTATAATCTCGATATAACGAATTTCCATATAGCGAATATTTCCTTATAACGAAGCATTTTTGCGACCATAACTTCAAGATTAAAGCGTTTTCAATCTCCATATAACAAATTATGTAAAACCGAACGCACGCACACAAAAAAGAAATCGATGTCGCTTTGTGTTATTGGTGTTGTTATTGTTGATCTGTGTGTACTTTGTTGCTTTCACAATGCACAAGCAGAGTCTGATGCTTTGAATCGTTTATTTACCATAAAATTAACAGCCAGGCCCAGGATATCGAATCGTGTAGTTTTAAGCGACAAACTGCTGATTTGCGGCACACTAATTTTTGTGTCGCCAAAAATAAATGCGATTGGTAACACCAAATTTTTTTACACACATATACATAAATAAACAAAATCGGAATAAGTTTGTTTACTACATTGTCAAGCACACGGTTGCATTTTTTACTGTACAATTTAAGCATTTTAGCGCTTTTTTCGTGTTTATTCGCGATTATTTTTTGATATGTTGATATGGCAGCTTTGTTGTTTATTTGCATTACGTTGGTAACGTAAAGCAAAGCGAACGATAAAGTGACAATTAGTGGGCCGCAGTTTAGATTCACAGTGAGTGACTGATTTTCTTTCGCTTAAGTTTTCTTTCGATATCGTGGGCCTGGCTGTAAATTTTTCTTGCAGTCGCTATCCGTTTGCCTTTGCATTGAAGAAGAAAAGTGGAAAAATGTACTTCAAACCAAAATAACTGACTACTACAAATAAAAAATGTTAAAAGGAACAATATTGTTTTTCTTTTCCATATAGCGAATTTTCTTTATAACGAAGTAAAAGTCCAGTCCCTTGGAATTCGTTATAGAGAGTTTCGATTGTACATACCTACTCAGACATAGTTTGACACATTGCCCTGCAAAAATAATTGGACTACATAACCCAGATGAGTAGTTACCAGAATAGTCCTATGTAATAAAATTGTGTACTTTTTTGTATGTTTGAAGTAAAATTTACAATTAGGTAACACTGGCGACACATTTAAGTTAAAAAATTACTGAATGGTAACGCTGGCGGCATTCATGTTCAGTTTTTCTCAAAGTTTGTGTTTAAATACAAGTGTAAAATCATAAAATATATTAGGGCTTAAAAAGTGTAAAAAAAATGTAATTAAAATTTGATTTAAATTTTAAAGGTTTGTAGGAAATAGTCTTCTGTCCATTAATTAATGACATAAAAAAGTTACCAAAATAACTACAAAAGTTGATCCATGGAGTATATATGTACGTGAAGTAGTTATGAAACTAATCTCAATTGTATAATTCACGGAGTAGTTACATGAGGGTAGTTTTGAGGTTACTCTTATGTTATATTTGGTTGGACCTGGTCCTCTCCTAGGACATCGCAATGTAAAATGGGTCACTTTTTTACATGCATAATGGGTTAAGGATGTTACTAGCCATGGTCCATCATGGAGTACATTTTACACACGTGCATGGAGTAGTCGCACTTTTTGCAGGGTGTAATACAATTCAAAAACATTCGCATGCAAGAACTAAGTCTCACATGAGTGTCCAAAGTCGAAATCTGCCTAAATCGAAAATAGTACTCCACGTGAATTTTGTGAGCATCAGTCTGCAGTCCTGGTGTTTTTGATCGATTCGCCATTAACACATTCAGAAGACAATCCAAATCATGGAAAAGACGTGCATTAGTACATGTATTTTTCCAATTCCACTTACTAACAGCTTTTGTAATAGCCATATACATTATGACTTTCCTATACTTCTCTATAAATTATAATTATACCGCTAAGAGGCTCAACTGATTTCTTTCGAAAGGCTCAGAAAGTTGCGATCTGTTTCCTTGATATAAAGTTCTGCAAGTACTAATAATAGTCCGCCTAAGTATAGCCTCCTCAGCAGGCATTCATCTTTTAATCTTTTTACGCCACTAAAGGGGTATGAATGTCCAAATTATGCGGTACCTATTTTAGCTTAGAATAATGATGATTTCAAAGTTGGAATGGTGAGTTAATAAATAAATACATTTTGACATTGAAACAAGAAATAAATTCCATATACTTACATATGTATTTTAATATTCTTCTTCGAAACGAAACGGAGTAGCACGTAGGAAATTTCAAAAAACAAAGAGACTGTAAAATTTTCATTTCAGTATTTTCTCTCAATGTCATACGCTCTCATTAGATATTACACCATACTATTCTTTGTCTTCTACACAAAAATTTGACATGTTGTAGGACTTGTATTACCACCGTCTAAACTCGCCCTTACTAAATAAGAGCTTCGGGTTCCAACCCTAGCTCTGACACGTTGAAAGAAGGATATATGAATATGGGCAACCACTTCTTAGCAGTCTTCTGGAAAAAGCTTTGAGAGTAACTGTTTGTCTTCAAGTCGGAGGCAACGTTAAACATTAGGTCCCAGTACTCATCAAGAAAAATTTGCAAACACTATATGGCTGCTGTAAGAAGCTAGGCCGTGCCTCTGGAAAAGGGTTGTAATGGCCGACTATATATGCGGTATTTGTGGAATTATCAATTATGCTCTTTTTTTTTTTTTGAACCATGCGGATTGATAATAAGGTAATCAGATGTGTATTCTTGTATTGCTGGTTAAAGTTGTCAAAACTTATTTCATTACTATGTTTGTTGTAAATTTGCCTGCAAGTTGTAAGTAATTTACCTTGATTTATGTAAATCAAATATGTATTTTGAATTTGGAAAAGTACATCAAAGCCACGGTGCATAAAAATATCGCTTAATTCCTCTTCTACTTTGTTTTAGAAGTCTCCATTCCCGTATAAATGTTAAATATTTTTAAAATTAAATTTTTATCAAATTAATATGGCTTTTACGTTAATTTTCTGTTAATAAAACTTTTAATTTAATTTCAATTATATTCGTAAAGCGCTTTAGAGATAGTGAAACTTAATAGAGAAATTTTCCAAATTAAATATTTCAAAATCAATTGCCAGACAAGCTATTATTACGTTTATCATTATCATCTTTTAAGTCAATTTTCCCCTACTTTTATTATTTATTATTGTTTCCCAACCTCCTCCTCTTTTTTTATTGTTATTTAGTTGTTTCTTTAAAATGTCAAATTTTATGACAGTTCAATTAAATGCCAATTATCTATAATTATGGCTCAACAAAAAAAAAAGGAAAGAAAAATAAAAATAAATACTATAAAAAAACTTTCTATTCTTCTATAAAAATTTGGATGCATGTTTGACTGACTGGTTGACTGACTGACTGACTAACTGAATGTACATATATTAGACGAGAAAAGACCAACACAATAACAAATTGAGTCTAAAAGTTCATAGTATGTATGTATGTTGGTATGGTGTGTTCATATGATGTGCTAAGGAGAAGTTGTACTGCAGGATAATGGTTGCTATTGTTGTTGCAGCATCAGCAATGAATAAATGACATGAGAATATTTCAACAAAAGCCACAAATTGACAAGTGTAAGCCAAAGAGCTTCTAAAATTTAGTTGTTTGAGATAAAAATAGAAGGAAAAAAGAATGCAAAGAAGGAAACAACCAAAAGTTTTTCTCACACTTACAGCGATTAAGGCTAAAATGTTTGGGTGTAGTTTTAGAAAAAATAGATTTCTAAAACAATGTAGCCAGATTAAAGAAAAATTATATAGATTAACAAAATTAAGGCAGGGATTTACAAAATTTTTGATTTTATGGTTTTTTGCTTCTTCTGTAAAAAAAACAAAAAGTGTAGTTATGTCCGTTTGCATTTTATATGACGGTATGCTCCAAAATACAAAAAATTTTTTAGGTCCAATTGTCGAGGTTTTGTATACAATCAGGGGACAAATTACGGCATTCGATATCGAGTGAAATTTCATACAATTTAGAAACAGTTTACACAGAGGTTTCGTTCGATATCGAATGCCGTAATATGCCTCCAGCTATAGAATTAAAATAATGTTTCCATTAAAAAAACTCAAATTCGTCTAAGGTGATTTACAATACGCACCAAATTTTTTCTTTTTCTTTACAACATGGGTGCTGCTAGAAGCTAGGCCGTAATCCTGAAACAGGGTTGTTAAGGCTAATTATTTTTGTATGTATGTATATATTTTTGGCAGAAATAAAAAGATAAAAAAAGTTGATGGTACAGCATATAGCAAATAGGCATAAAAGGGTTATTTAAATATGATAATTTTAGCAATTTTCTGCAATTTCATACAAGAAAGTACTCGTATCTGGCAACTCAACATTTAGTATCTAAATCAGTGTATGAAAAGTCGAAAACAAATATAAATCAACTACTGACTCACATACCTCAATTACAATATATTCTCCAGATTCATTGTCATGGCAATATACAAAAATAATAAAATAAAAAGATTCCTTTATACAGTCAATGAAATCCTCAATGATAATGTCCTCGTTTGAATTAAAAGAAAATTATATAATTTTTGTTGTTGTTGCTATTAGTTTAAGTGGCTGTCATTATTAGTGTGGCTCTTTTTAAAGTTGTCCACTTACATTTGCTTGCTACTTGCTCTCACTTACAAATACTTTCTTTCTATCGTTTCCTTATGTGTTTGTTGCCCTTATATGGGGATATGCATATGTATGCATATGGCCTTTAACAAATCCCAATTTAAATTGCAGACAAATTCTAATGATGGTCAGTATTACTGACTTTTTGTCAAACTTCCGAAATAAAGTGGTTTTAATTTCATTTTACTGCATATATACATATGTATGTACTCGTCTATATATGTATATTTGAAATGCAAACACACTTCCCTACATATGAAGGTATGGTGTATATGTGTGTAAAACGAAAAGAAAAAGAGTGCTAGAGTCAGAAAATTTTGATTTTGAAATTGTTCCATAGTTCATTTCATTTCTTGACAAATGCAGTTTATTAAAGTATGGTTGTGCTAGATTAGAGTCAATTGTTTTCTTGAGTACTCGTATTAAAACATTCAGTTTAATTTTATCTTTTTCTCTTATTGTCTTTAATTTGCAACTGTTCTTTTTACTTCCTTCCGCTTTAAAGTTTTACCAGATTTTCTATGTATAGGTATATCCGTACTTTTATATAAATAAATAAGTGTTGGTATAAAATTTATTTTCTTTTAAATAAAATCCAAATAGTTAGACAAGTTTATCGACATAAATTGTTGACAAACCGTTTGTCACTTTGCTGTTTGTGATCTGCTAGTGATACATTTAATGGAATTGTTATTTTCAAGTTTTTAATCTAAATATATAAAATTGAATATGTGTTTGTTTATTTGTTTGTTTGTTTATACCTAATAGGAGACCATACCTTTAGACCGATCTTCCTGAAATTTTCACAGCATTTAACTGGGTCTCTGGCATGATTAATACGGTACTTTTTTTTCGACCACGCCCACTTTTACGCCCAATTTTTTTAAATTATGTAATTGCTTCCATATAGTTTTTAACAGATTTATTTCAAATTGTATACACATTATACTCCAGGCGAGGTATAAATAAACATTTCTTACGCCACGCCCCCTTTCACGCAAAATTTTATTTGAAAGTTTTAAACTTTTTGTTCTCTGTATAAATTTGTTCCTTCCAACGGATTTTTTTTTTAATTGGAAGTATATTGCTCTTAATATTGTTAACGTCGCCATATAACTATGAACCACGTCACCGCCGTTAATTTAATTATATAACGAGGGGCTAGCGGAGCACACCGGGTTCAGCTAGTTTCTTCTAAAAATGCACTCGTTAGGAAATTGAATTATTTTTAATCACTAATTCATCGTATATTTTACGACAAATTTTTATTGTAGCAAGAACAAATGTTTCTGTAGTTCGACAACTATTTGATCTAGTGACATGCAATGATATTAGAATTTAAAATTTGGAATGTATTCTCAGGACAGATTCATTTTATTAAGGCCCCTATTATGAGTTGCATTCGACAAACGAAATTTGTTGGCTGCCGAATATCGACTATCGAATATAAAATTTTCATTATAACTTGGCATTACTGTCTAAATTGGCATCACTATCGAATTTTTGAACAAACACAATTTTGCTTTCGACGCTGTAAATAAAATTAAAAAAAAAATTCTTGAAAATGTAAGTTTTTTTCTTTTTTTTTTTGGTTTGGTGGACCAAACACCACTAACTGAATTATTTTCGTTAATTTTAGCAGGTCTAAAGTTGTAAGCAATAAACAACAATTACATAGAAAAGGTCGTTTCCCTTTTCTACAAGTAGAAAAACAGAGGGATGAAATATCACAGGAACTCAATTGCTTGGGACCATCCGTTAAAACGTCAGCAAACTGGTTAAATATGCAATATCAGATAAATAAACTTGAAGTACTTGCTTTTGCAGGTATGGGCTGACACGATATAAAAAACAAAAAAGAATGTAAGCCAAAACAGGTTCGAATACCGTGCAACAGGAGGAGCAAGACCAAACATATTTTCATTTCCAAGGCTAAGTTGGTACGATCCCTGAGCACAAAATCGTGGAACTGTTGCTAATTTTAATATGCTTGGAATTGACCTAACTTGTGTACATTGCTGCAGGAGTTCATCTGTAGTGGATAGTAGGTCCACAAACGCCTGCTTAAACAGTTGAAAATTTGTTATAAATCTGTAAATAAACTTTCTTTATGAGCTCTTTGTAAAAACCACATCGAAATATATAAATATTTACGTAGATGTGTCCATTTCCAACATATTGGAAGCATACCTCAACCTCTTTCTGCTTATAGCCAGTGCCAGTAAACGTTCATCTTCATCAGACGAATTATCAAACCATAATTCCGTTGTAGTCAGGTTTAATTTATGGCCTGTTTCTGTATGACAAACAATTTCAAACGATTGAAAGTTTGTATGAAAAACACTAAATTTTTCAAATAATTTTTAGAATTTTTCATACAATTTATTATTCCAAAAATCACATTTTCTAAGGGATACATTAATATGTGATTACTTTCGTATTTAAATCTTTAAAAATGGTATGGGCTTTATAGGCTTTTTAACTTTTTATTTTATTTCACTTCCATAAATTATAAACTAAGTACTTAGTTTTTATACGTTTAAAGCTTTATGGTCACTTCTTTTAAGTACTCGAAGTTAAACTTTCTTGAAAAGTTTCAAAGGGAAAGGGCCACCATTTACTTTAATGATAAAAACTTGTTTTATATCTCCAATAAAACCAACTATTAACTCAATTAACACATGTTTTCTATCAAATACGAGTACAAAAATGATGTCGTTAACGATAACGCAAAACTAAAATATACAAAAACTAATATTTGCTACAGAATTGAACACAAAGTTGAAAAAAAAACCTAAAAAAAAGACAGAAAAACTATTCAAGTTCAATAAAAAAAAGTCTCAACCACAAAACAAATGAACAGAATATTGTTTCACATCAAATTTAAGTTCAACACAACTTTTATTGGAAACTTTTTAGCCATGGGAGGAAAACCTTACATGTTCATATCACTGGTTAATGGGTAATTGAAGGCCATACCACATTATTGGTTTATTTCTATAAGGAAAGAAGATGCTTCTTTTTTTGTTTGTTCTCTCTTGAAAATGCTTAAACATTAATGAGCAAGAAGAGTTACAGGAAAAACGAAATGATAAGTGGCAACATAATAACCGCATTACTAATTGGGAGAAACAAGAAACGTTTCAAAGAGTAAATGAGTTTACATTTTAGCATTTTGTTAGAGAAATAGAGTTAGAAACCTTAGATAATATTAAAACCACTTTTAATAGCCGTAGTACACATGCACATTTGATCAGGTATGGTCACATGTGGTCAAATATTAAATACACAACATGGTTTTACTTTTATGTTAATAAAAAGGAAAAACTTGAATTTTGTTTAGTCACAAATAAAATTATTAAAAAAAAAAATGATTACTCTTACTGAGATTCGAACTCGGATTTCCAGACCATATAACGATAACTTCATGAGAAGTTATATTAACAGTAGCGAAACGAAAGTAGTTTTCCAAATACGTTATGAAGATTCTAGTTTTAGTACCAAAATATACATATATACACACATATTTGGCCATTACAACCCTGTGTCAGGGTTACGGCCTAACTTTTCCCAGCACTCACATTGTGTGTATTAATTTTTATCCATGAGTACCTAGACCTACAGTTTAAAGTCGACTCCGAACGACAGTCTTGAGAAGCTTGTTAATGGCGATCAGTTACTCTAATAGTTTTTGTCAGAAGACTGCTAAGAGGTATTTTTATCATATTTTCTTTTTTTAAGTTCTCAGAGCTGGGGTTTGAACCCTGGGCTCATGTCTTAGTAAGCCAACACACTAAACAACATTTTCAAAAGAGAAATAGTTTAAAATATCCTTCTTTTAATTTTTAAAGTGTTAAGGCCCAATATTACAACTTAGCGATAAATAAATTAAATAATTTATTTCTTTGTTAACAAAATCAACAAAATATTTTTGTTAATAACACAGTGCGACACGAAATAAAATAACCATATACGGACACCACTACGTGATAAGAGAAATTTACCCAAGATCTTAATAAACAACTTTCTAAAACATATAAACTTAATAGGACTGATTCTTAACACTGTTCAGGTAGCGCTTAGGTAGCAAAAGTGTGCTGCGTCTCTTGATGTTTGCTGAGCTTACTGTTTTGTCTGTGATGCTGCGGTTGGTGCGTGATGGCGTGAGTTGTTTGTTGAAATCGTAGGTAAATTTGTGTACTTCATTGTTTCCTTAAATTTTGAACGGTTTGCAACCTATGGCCCCAAGCCGGGGGAAAAAAGGTAAAAAATATCGAATTTTTTACAGCTTTTTGCGATTTTGGTCTTGAATGTGAAGTTTTTTTTTACTTTATAACTTCACAATTTTTGTTCATCATGACAAAAGCTACAAATTTGGCTTAAAAATTAAATCAAAATTCCGAACGGTTTGCAAGTTATGAGCCTGAGAAAATGATCACTTTTTTGCAAAAATGACAAATGAGGCCCGAAATGTTTGGGGGCCCATAAAAAAATTTCATGACTTTGGGCAAAGCTGGGAGACCGAGTCTTCATTTTTTTTGGTCTTTTATCACGTAGTGATATCCGTATATGATTATATTTCCCTGACTTAAAAAATTACCCACAGTGTAATAATTAATATGGTAAGATTAAACGTTTAAACCTCACTTTAAAAGGTTAATTCTGCCCTGTATAATGTGTATGGGAAGATGTTAATATCTTTACAATTTGATGAAAGATGTGAACAAGTGTAAAAAGCCCATAAAGGCAAGACAATCTTTCCAATAACTTTATCAGTCACTTTAAGGTTAAAGTTTAAAACAATTTATCTATTCGATAACATCCTACCTTTAACTACCGGTAAGTTGTAATAATGGGCCTAAGTGTATTGGTACTTTGATCAAAGGAATTTTATTGATTCAAATGAAAAGTATTCAAAACTATGGAGTTATGAAAAGTAGTAAAAAGTTGAAAGTAATAATACTTATAAAAAAATAAACGAAATTGACTAAAATTTAATCATTAAATGATTATTGTTTAAAATTAACTCTTATTATTTAAACATCTGCCAAAACAGCCATTGTAAAAACTTAAATTTAAATTTAATAACTTGCCTTTAAATAAACTTATGAATGACAGTTACAAACAACAATAAAAACATAAAAAACTATATAATCCATAATGAAAACTACATACAAACATATATTTTAAATTATGGCCATTGAATTTCATTATCCTTGTGTTGTCCCAACAATCAACACTTACACTTTGTAACTATTTGTAAATGTGTAAGTGTATGTGTATGAACGTATGCATGTATTTTACAAATGTATAAGTGTGAGTAAGAAGTATATTTCCTTTTTAAGAATATCTCATAAAATAACAATAATAAACTGTTATAATATGGATTTCCATTTAAGGCTCATGTTTTAAACGTTTATTGTTTTTATTAAGTGTCGCATGATATGGAGAATGAATTACAAAAAAACAAAAAAAAACTGAATAAAGAAAAAACCCTCATAAACACTTCAAGTGCCAACATGACATATTAAAGATTATGATGATAATGAGTTTAATAATGTTATTACGTATGCGAAGGTCGAACATTTTTTAAGTCTGAAACAAATTTAGCTTGATACCAGCGCATATACAGTAAAAATGTAATTTTAAAATGACTATTGTTTAGTGTTATCTTTTTAGAGTTTTTTAAAAATTTTTTTTGGCGCGATGAATGTTTGAGTGGGAAAACAAATAAAACATTTCGGAAACGTTACCACAAAGTCATATACTTTTCAAATTATTTTTAATGGTATTGTACATGAGCAAAACCAAAACAAATACTTTCAAAATAAGAAAGAGCGCAAACGAAACAATTCGCTTTTCGCTCTTCTGCTTGCTTTGTTATTCCGTTACATTTGTATAATATGCTCTTTTTTCTCTTCTTCTTTTCTTTTTCTTCTCATTCATTTTTTGTTCTACCTACGCACATTTCAGTTAGTGTATTTATAGTGTTTAATACAAAAACAATATAAAAAACTAAATGGGACAATTGCTCTCACTGTTTTTGTTTTGTTTTTGTTTTACTCATTGTAAAGAACAAAACAAAATGAGATCAAACGTTTCGTTTTGTTTATTTTCCTACTCTGTGTTGGATTTAGTTTTTGATGCTTTTTATTTAAAATTTTAGCACATATTTTGTTATACATACAATGACAATGACTCTTATTTTTAAGTTATAATATAAACGCTTGTTTAGAAGCAACAAGCCAGTATATTTCTTACATCTGGACTTTAACTACAGGTGGTTTCAACAGGACATTGCTGAATACCACAGAGTACATACATACAGTATTCGCTCGGTTATATGAACAAATTCAAACAGAGCCTGCTCACTAAATGGAGATATTCACATAATCGAGAGAATAAAAAAAAGTAATTCAAATGATTTTGATTACATTAAGTTTTTATTTTTAATATGTTTTTTAATAACTAATGTATATGAAAGTAGTCGGCTATATATTTTTTTTTTTTTGCTTCAAGGGATTTCTGTAGTGCCTCGTCCCTGCATTTTCGCAATGCCAAGATATCTAAGTGCACAAGAAGTAACGCTTGTGCCTTTGTCCAAGCTTGTGCCTTTGCCAAAATATCACTTTTTTCAGATGACGTTAAAACCTTGCACTTCATCTTCGATGCACTATGTAAAAAACACTAATGATCTCCAAAGATCTCAATACTTAACAACTCAACACTCAAAACATTAAAAATAATCAACGGTTGCAGGTTCTAATAAGACAAACATTTAAAAAATCTTCAATCGTTGACTGTTTAAATAATAGAGATAAGATGTGTCCACTCTTTAGAACCTCCTGTGTTTAAATTTTGTTGTTCATTATTCTGGAAGTTTACATAATTGGATTTGCTCGGTTATATAACCGAGAGGCTACTGTATATGGATAAAATTTATTAATTTGAATTTAATCGAATTTACAGTTGTGGGTGCTAGGGAAGATTCTGCCAAAGGGGAGTATGATCCTTCCCACCTGGATGTCCACTGCCTTATGACTACCATTAAGGAAAATATATCCAAGTTTTTCCTTGGGAAAGCACAGAGCAGGTGGAATTCCATCACTACCTGTGCTGTTTCTAGCACACTTTGACCACGGTATAACCGGGGTAAGACTTTGGGAATCTTTGGGATTCCTTGACAGTCCTTGTCCAAACTTATAGCGGTGTATACGGGTCACTGGCTGATCGGTAGACACGCAGAGAGGCTGGGCCTTCCCTTTAATCCGCACTGCAGAAGTTGCGGGAATTCTTCTGAGAGGGAGACTGTGGAATATTTTTTTGTGACTGCCCAGTTCTGGCAGTCAGACGTTTGAAGTTTTTGGGGTGCCCTTTTTCGACGGCTTGGCGCAATATGCGAACCTGAGCCCCCTTGCTTTACTTCATTTTATAGGCAGCTCTGGTTGGCTGTAGTAATTTTTTTTTTCTACATTTAGGTAACTTCAGTTTGGTCCTGCAATGGTTTCAAAACGGCACCTTGTGCTAATTGTAGTTGATCAGGTTTTCGGATTAACTGGCCATTTGACCTACCTACCTACATTTGTGGGTTATTCTAGTCTTAGGTGTCTTGAAAAATTTTGCCTTATGCAAAAAATTAAAGTGGACTTTAATTCAAAGTATGTATGACCTACGAAGGCTTCAAGTTTACTTTATTTTTCTTTTTTTCATACGAACAAAAATCTTCAAGACACCTTGGACTAGTAATGAACCCACTACTGTAAATTCGATTAAACTAAAATTAATAATTTCCAAAAAACAAAAACCATTTTAAGCCTTATAGTTTAAAAATAAAAGCATTAAATATAAATATATATAAAATGTATTGCTATGGCCATTTCATTTCTGCTTAAGACACTCGTCAGAAGATTTTTTTTCCAAAGGTGGTAATAAAAACTACAAATACCCATTTAGTTCACTCGAAAAAATATTTTTTTTTTGCTTCATTTATCTCTAAAAGTGAAAATAGAAGGTTAGTTTTTGAAATTAAAATATTCAGGCTTAAAAAAGTAATAAATCTATTACAATATTTGTTTTCAAAAGGTACTAATTTTAGTAAATTTGGATTCGTAATAAATTTTAGTTTCTATACCATTTATTAGCGAATATTTAAAATCTAATTCTATTTAATTTATATTCCGACCTTCGTTTTCGTTTCAACTTTATTCTTGCATAGCTTCCTAATAGTTTATGTATGTTTTTTAACACACTTGTACAAAATATTCGAAATATGTGAAAATATTTTGTGCAAACGCCAGTAAAAAGAATAAAAAAAAATATAATAAAGAAATAAAAAAACTAAAAACAATGTCCTTAAAATACATTTATAGTCTCTTTTATATAAAAATGAAATGATTCAAATACTATTACAAATGCCAAAATAACAGATGGCAAATGATTTTAAGTACTAATGACTAAACTTGTGCTGGTTGACCCTTATGACTCTTCCCCTCTTTCTCAGTACCTTCCTAACAACAGCATCAACATCATAGTCATCAACTATGAATGAATTCATACTCATATCATCTAATCATTAGTAGTTGGTAGATTTAAAATATTTTGGCAAATAGTTTTGTAACCCTTTTTCCATTTTTGTTTTGTTTTATATTTGATTGTTGGTAAATGACTCTATGTCAGCCCTCTAAATATTATTTTTTCTAGACAAAGAGAAAAAGTTTTAATTTTTTGTAGCATCTGTAGTATGTAATACGAGCATTTGAAAAATTTTAAAGTATTGTAATGATCGCTTAGAAAAAATTATCATAATGCTTAAATAGTTAAGGCTTATATTTTATAATCCCTTAACAAGCATTGACTCTTATATGACTGACATCTGTCAACTTTTTCGACCATTTTACTGATACTTTAGATAAAATTATTGTCAATATTTTTATACATACATACATATATAACTGGCCTTTACAACCCTGTGTCAAGATTACGGCCTAGCTTCTAGCAGCACCCATGTTGTGTGTGTCAATTTTTATCCATGAGTACCGGGACCTACAGTTTAATGTCGACTCCGCGCGACAGACTTGAGAAGCTTGTTCATGGCAATTAATTACTCTCAGAGCTTTTGCGAGAAGACTGTTGAGAGGTAGTGGCCGAAAGAAATATTTTTTTCATATTTCTTTATTTTTTAAAATGTCGGAGCTGGGTGTCGAACCAGGGCTCATGTCTTAGTAAGCCAACACACTAACCACTAAACCACGGCGACTATAGAATCCTTTTATTTCAATAAAACTAAAAAACGAATGACAACCCTATTCGTATTCTTTTCGCAAGACACAGGGCGGCCGTCCTCCACTATTCCTCCTTTCTTTTCTGCAATTGTCTTAACTTCTTAAATTTTTTTAATAACTATTTTTGCATATTTTTAAAATTTAGAATTACCCTTATCAAGAGTAATAAATCCATACATACATGACTGGACTTTACAAACCTGTCGTTGACTACGAACGACAGATTTGAGAAGCGGAGTCGGCGAACCAAAATATGTCTTGTGGATACATATGTATTTATCAGCGATCGGTGGGGAAACAGGGAAAGGAAAAAAATTATTAGAAAAGCAAAATACTTCTATAGTCTAGCATAACTTCCATTTACTTTCTTATCTTATATTCAACAACAACAACCGCTTGGACCATTGGAACGTTCAAGTGAGTGTTATGCATGCCAAGGCAATGACTAGTCTGCAGTTCTGTCTCTTGACAGATTTTCTTTCGAGTCATTTCAATTTGCGACCGCACTTGCAAAAAATGGAGATGTTTGTATTTAGATTGTGCTCGCAGGCATCAAAAACATCGAAACATAGAGACATATAGTCGTGCGGGAGTTTATGTGCTCTATCCGCTATTTTATATTTATTATATATGTATAATAAATATAAAATGCCACTTGAGGTTTTCGACCCCAAATTTTTCAAGTCTGCAATCCGTTTTTGTATATCTCATCCAGTTTCGGAGATAAATAGCCGAAACGAATTGCAGATTTTAAAAATTTTGGTGTCAAAGCTTAAAGTGGCATCATTAACTTAAGAAATATAAAATGGCGAATAGAGCAGATAAACTCCCGCACGACGATATGTTATGTTAATATGGAGTCCTTAATCCATTTAGGTTAGGTGTCTAGTGGTTAGTGTGTTGGATTACTAAGACGAAAGCGCTGGGTTCAAATCTCAGCTCTGACATCTTAAAAAAAAGAAATATGAAAAAAATATTTCTTTCGGCGACTACCTCTCAGCAGGCTTTTGGCAAAAGTAATTGATTGCCATGAAAAAGCTTCTCAAATCTGTCGTTCGGAGTCGACTTTAAACTGTAGGTCCCGGTAATCATAGATAAAATTTAACACACACATCATGAGTGCTGCGAGAAGCTAGGCCGTAACCCTGACACAGAGTTGTAATGGCCAATTATGTATGTATGTCTGTGTCTAAATTAAATATTTTTTTTTTAATTTTAGATACAAAAAAGAGTTATGGGTTCGATTCACACCAGAGACACTGGTCTGCGACACTATACCGAGAATATGGTCTTAGTCACTCCGCTCGCAATAATAATTAGAATATAATTTAATATTGCATTGTAATTTAGTTAACAAATCAAAAATTTCAAATAATTTTATCACAGGTTTTTAACAAATACTCCTTTCAAAAACATGATTTTTTTATTTTTTCTTAAATTAGTGTAATACTTACTAGTTATCACTGGTGTTGCTTCCATTTTAAATTTGATGGTACTACATATGCATGAATATGTACTTTCTTACAAACTAGATATTTAGTTCAGTATGCAGAATTCTATTTTCCAAATCTTTTATTTTTTAATTTTCATTCCGATGTCCCAATAAATCCTATTTGTCCCAAATAGTTTTTGTTGATAACGATGGAAGAATTTAAATATTTCTGTGTATATCTGATGAAGGATTTTATTTTCGAAAAATAAAAAAAAAAGTTACTCCGTTTATTTAAAGTGCATATGCACATCCAAATTGTATGCAAGTATTTTAAACATATTTATTATAATGAAGAATTCACATAATTAAGTTGTTTTACGAGTAATTGTGTCCTTTTAAGTGCTATTGCAGTTGCTTTGGCTGTCTTTATACGAGTAACAGACAAAATACTTACATTTTAATTAAATTTAAATGAAAAATAATGGAAATATTTATGGTTTTATTTATTAATTTGTTAAGCACAAAATTCTTATAATTGTAAGTTTATATATATCTTCATAAAGTAAAGATATTTCAATAAAGTTCGTAAAATACGGCTCAATTTAAAAGGTTAAAACGTTTTTTGTTGTTGTTGTTGTTTTGTATTAGGCCTGTACATGCTAAAATATTATCACGTGTATAGAATGAAAGTAACATGGCCACATTAAGTTTGTACAAAGTCGTAGCCTAAGTCGAAAACATGTTCAGTTTCGCTAGAGTATACAATCGTGCAACGCGTTAATGTTATTCAGGCTTATTATGAAAATGGACGTTTAAATCAAAATACATATCGTGAAAATCATCTTCAGTGATGAGGCACATTTTCAACTCAGTGGATTCGTCAATTAGCAGAATTGCCGTGTTTGAGCGAATGATAATCCAAGAGTGGTTGTCGAAAAACTAATGCACATACAAAGAGTGACTGTTTGGTGCGGTTTATGGGCTGGCTGCATTATCGGGCCGTATTTTTTTCTAAATGAGTCCGGTCAGGCATTGAATTTTGTTCGCTACCGTGGAATGATAACGAACTTTTTTTGGCCCGAATTGAAAGATATGAATATGGGCGATTAGTACATATAGATGCCGTTTATAATGTTGTTACAAGTGAGATAATTACTTACCAAACGTTCAATAAAAAATTAAAGTTTTTACGCAGCATGGCAAGTTTGATTAATATTTAATTATTCAAGTAAATTAATATGTCAAAACTTAATATTTTAAAGTATTTGTTTTAAATCTAATTTAAAAACTGCTTATAATTCCTTAAATTACCGCAGTAGTGATACTTTTTATGGCTTCTAAAATTTTAAATGCAATGCAAAGAAACAAAAAATTAAATTTTTAGCAAAAATTCAATTTCAAATTTGAAAATTGCAAATTTTATAGAAACAATTTTATTTTCTTTTCTTTTTTTCTTTCGGAAAATGATTAATTGTTGTTTGACGTCACTGCCATCAGGATTATCAACTGAAGCTGCAAAAACCCTTTATTAAACGTTTGCTGATATTTTTTTCACTTTTTTTTTTAATAATTTATTCTATAGAAAAGTCTAGTAAAAGTTTGTTTTTTATTTATTTTTTTTTTGTAATATTTTTCGTTTCTGCAACACAAGCTGTTGAATATAATATTAATGATACATAATGCAATTTTTCATGTACGAGTACATTTAATGATTTTCATCATATTCATACAAGTATGTTGAATACCTCTTGCAAGTATTTAAAATATGGAATTTATTAAAAAGTAAAATATTAAAAAAAATCTTAAACAAATTTATGTTTAAAAATTTATTATTCAAATAATGTAAAGCAATCAGGGCTAAATTAATTTTTTAATTTAAATTCACTAAAAGTAATTTTTTTTATTATATGGCTGAGGTAAGTTCTACTATTCCGCATAAAAAAAAAACAAAAAAAGTTTATAATAAAGTTGCTTACAAATGACATTAAAATTTTTGAAATGCAAATACTCATATAAATAAAATTTTACGTGCAATTACAAATACTTTGTGTTCCCTTATATCAAACATGGTGGACCATTGAACAGTTGATTTAAATATTGGAAACACTTGCTTAGTGTAAACGTAAACGTGAAAAAAGTACCATGACCCTTTAAGAGTGTCTGGGTCAATAATGATAAAGTAAATTCGACGTTATGAATTTTAAACGATGACACAATGCACAACACAACCTACAAACAAAATTTTTGAATTTGGACGATACCAAACCACACGAGATCCAAGAGCATCCCGAAAATTCAATGTTTGTTGTAGATTTTGGACTGGCGGCGTTATAGATTCTAATTTTTTTGAGAATGATGCGTTCTCAGCAAGGACAACATTGTCAACAACCAGATTTATGATCCAGAGTAATGGAAAATGAGATATTCAGATGAGCTCCACCAATAAAAGTCGTAATATCAATAGATCTTTCAAACAATTGAACAAATTTCCGGGATATTTCACTTATATTATTATTTATATTTAAAAATTGGAAGAACTTAATGAAATATGTACTCTATACAAATATGTACATATATAAATTATCCCATTAATTTATGCCTTTATTAAAATTAATATTATTCCTACTTTATAAAATGTTATGAAAAAATATCTATTATAAAATTTTCTAAAAAAAAAATTAAAATTTTTCTCGACTGGACTGGGATTTGAACCCAGACATATCAGTCAATCATATTCATTTAAAATTCCCAAACTTACTTGGAATTGCAATCACAAATGTAAGTATGTATGTATGCATGTACATAGTATGTACTTATATGAAAACAATAAATTAAACAGAATAAACCTGAGCAACAACTTTTTTAAAAAGACAAAAGAAACGAAAAACAAATACATATTTAAGGCATTAACGTACCACAAATAAAATATATCTCCGAGTACACAAAATAATACACTCAGAGTATAAAAGCTAGTAATGGGTAATTGTGTACAAAATACACACTCTTGTTATTTTCGCTAAACAAACAGTGGACTAAATTGTATAAAAAAGTCACACTTTATAAGAAAAGAAGTACAGTATTCCACGGATAATTGCCTCGACAAAAATGTCAACATTTTGAGGCAATTATGCGTGGAAGGCATTTAAACGAATACGGTTAATTGCCTCTTTGAGGTAATTAAACAAATATGCTTAATTGCTTGTGTACACTGTCGTCAATACATATGAAAAGCACGTAACTTTTTACTTATACTTATACATAAACTTTGTAGATGTTAATTGGAAGCTTGTATCAAAAAAGTAGTTTGAAAGTAAATTTAACGGACATTTTATGCCTATATAAACAGTTGAGTTGAGCTGCACTTTTTAGAAAATAATTATTTTGGGTAATTAAACGAGAAAATTTTAAGAGAAATTTCTCTTTGGGGAAAATATATTTGAGGTAAATAAGCGAATAACGCAGTTAAGCGAAAGTTAATTAACCGTGGAATTTTATTAGAGAGTGGTAAGAAAATATATCGGGATTTAGAAATTGAGGTAAATAAGCGTGAAAAGCAATTAAGCGTGGGGCAATTATACGGGGAATACTGTACCTATACTCTCCTAATTTTAGACAATTTTAAACAATTTAAAAATGTTATTCATATTTATATGGAATGCCGGAATTTACAGGCTGATTTATATACATACATATTTATGTATATACATACATATAGTACCCAGTTCTACATTAAGCACATTTGAACCGATTAAAGCAGTTATGTCGTTTATAGGCTATTTAAAAACATTTTTAGAGATATTTCGATATAATAAAGTAATACTATTCTCAGACATGCATTATTGTTGAGATTATCGCAATAAATGAAATTATTAATTAATTATTAATTAATTATTGTTCGAATTCAAAAAGTACGAAATATTGAGTATTAAAATACTTGTCAAATAAATTCTCAATAAAATAAAAAATAATTAATTTGATATTTAAAGATGTAAATAAGTAAAAACACGGAAAACGAGAGCTGTTTTCTTATTTCTAGCTGTCAAATGAATATTGAGTAAAGTAAATTGCGTATGCCTGAACACTTAAAATAATTTAATTAACAGAACATTGACTAAATAACAGTTCATGTCTGGACATAGATTGTATAAAATATCTTTTAGTGTCTCAGGTATAATTACTTTAAGTTGATAAATGAATTAGAGTACCCAAATAATTACCATATATTAAAAGCTTAAAATAGTTATAAAATAAATAAAAATATTAAAATATATACAAGTCTTATATTAATCTGTCCGTAATTTTTTAAATAACCAGTAATGTTAAATTTATTACAAATCAAATAATAGGTATATACCTAAATACATATACAGTCAATTTTGAAATTTTTCTATATTAGCTATGACACTTTTCAGATTATTGCAGTTTAGAGAGTACTCCTATGAACAATTTTAATTGGCTGTACAAGTTAGGTAGTCAGGTTTCAATATTTATTAATTGACAGTTTCATAAGTAGACAATGAAAATTACTGTGTCTATAATTAGTTTATAACCAACCCTGGGTTTATACCTTAGAATTTTCTTTGTTAATTTTTATATTTTTTTAAGACAGCGATATTTAACACAAGGAAAATACTTTATTATCTTAAGTACCTAATGTAAGCACACAAAAGTAAAAAGACTTCTGCTACAATAAATAAATTTCTAATAAAAACCAAAAGAAAAGACATTCAAGAGTGTACCTATCTTGAATTTTTAATTATTCACATATAAATTAATTTTTTACATATAAAATTATACAGCCTATTGAAAATATTCCTTTCATTCACTGAACTTAATTAAAGGCAAAAATTTACAGCCTGTTTCTAGAACACGAATGGTTTCTGACATTCGTCTTTTTATATGTGAAACAACAACAAAAACAGTCAAATTTGTTAGTGTTTCTCATATAAAAAGACGAATGTCAAATACCATTCGTGTTCTAGAAACAGGCTGTTATATTTTTATTATGACTATCCAGAAAAATATTTCTTGTCCAATTACTTGTTTATAACCACAGTGCAGTATTTTTTGTTTAAATGTTTTCTCTTTGCTAACAAAAAAATGTTTTTTCTTGTTCTCTTTATATGTTCCAACTTGTTTATATTTTTATATTCCCATAGCTGCCAGATTTATCGTCATTTTGACGATTTTTTTAGTCCCAACAATGACATATTGATGATTTCACGATTTTTAGAAATTTAAAAAATTTTAAAAAGCTTTAAGTGAAAAAGAAATTTGCTTCTTTTATTTTAATAGAATTAAATTTTTTCTTATAATGGGAAATTATATACATACATAGATAAATACCTAATTGGCCATTACAACCCTGTGTCAGGGTTACGGCCTAGCTTCTCGCAGCACTCATGTTGTGTGTGTTATTTTTTATTCATGAGTACCGGATCCTACAGTATAAAGTCGATTCCGAACAACAGATTTGAGAAGTTTTTTCATGGCAATCAATTACTCCCAGAGCTTTTGCTAAAAGACTGAAATAATTTTTTATATTTCTTTTATTTTTCAAGATGTCAGAGCTGGGAGTATGTACCTAATGGTTAATAAATAATGTATTACCAATATTATTTTTTGCTTTTAATCTGAGTTTGTTTCATATAATTTTTTCTTTAAGGCTTTAATGCGAAATTATCGGATGTTAAAATGAGAGATTTCGGTCTATTATAATTGTTTACCAACTCTTCAAAAAATGTTAAAAAAATATTTATAGAAAAATCAAGAAAATAGCGTAAACAAACATAATTCAGACAATTATGCTACAAAAATTCAATTTCATACGTATTTGTTTGTGTATCGATTGCCCGTCTGTCAACCCGATTGTACAATAATATAGAAACAGGCTATTGGACTTTTCTAACAAACGATATAGTGATATAGAAACAAATTTTCATGAAGTAATCATTTCTGTGCGGTAAGTTAATTTTTTTTGGAGCAGCTGAACATTTTTTAATTACACGGTCTTACAAAATAAAAATTGAAAAATATATTCGGAAATACATTTGTGACTGTTTTAGTGTATTTAAAAAATTGTAGGGTTTTTCATAAAAAATCTTTTAAATTGTTGTCGCCAAAATTGACAAACACAGAATAGAACGTTTCTTTTTTGATACTATACTATAATAAAATTAAATTTTTTAAACTGATTCTGTAATTATTTTTTATATCTGACGATTTTTTGATGATTTAGAAAAACTACCTTGGCAATTTTTTTCTTACAATTTGACGATTTCAGAATTGATACATCTGGCAACGAATGTATAATTCGTTTTTATAAAGACTCATTTGTAATAAGAAAATTTTTAGCATTAGTCAGTGTGTGTATCTCATAAATATTTACTGTCTGACAATCTAAATAAGGCGTAGTTAGTAACACAATGATGTCAACAGTTTTAAAAAATATGATATTAGACGGAATTTAAAACGCATTAATGAATCGTAACAAAAATAACGTTTTATTGCGGAACACTATGTCTGTAATAAAACACATATAATTAAAAAAAGAATCGTGTTTGAATACATGAAATGTTAAAGAAACTTAGAGCTGATTTTACAGCACAAAGCTATGTATTATACAGATATTTAACCTTTCACGACTCAGCACAATGGTAAATTTGAATCACAAGCCTCCGAATTGCGAAGCCTATGCTGTAGTTTATTGCCGTTATCTATTTCATCAGATTAAGGCGACTAAGCTAGTCATATGAATCAATGCATAATATTTCAGCATCATTCACATTTACAGTATAAACCACATTTTACAGTATAAAGTTCTTGTGATTTGTATGATTAAATTTGATAATAAAATACTTTCAGGTAAAGCAATTCCTCATGCAGTAGATATCCTGCAAGCTATCTGATTTGATGGTCATCTCACGTGGAGATGACGTAAAATAGCCACCGAGATTGTTAAAATTTTTCTGGTGAATTTTTTATTAAGTTGCATTAAGTATGCAACTAAGTTTCAAACCACGGTGGCTCTTAAAGCTAGCATAACCTATGCCATCGGTCAAAAACAGTTTGATTTCTATGCCAGGGTAATAAATAATTGGGGATTTCGGATGCACTCTTTTTTTTTTTTTTGTTGTACTTAAATTTAAAGGCAGGGAGCGCTTTATGAAATCTAATCAAAAAAACTTCAATATAATTTTGTACACACTTGAATTAATTGTGAAATTAGTTTATAGGCTGGAGTAGCGAGTCATAAATGCTAAAAAAATACGTACTTAAAGCCATGATACACTGTCGTATCGAGTCGTATGATTTGTCCAAAAAAATCGTGTGTGTTGAAGAAGTATAAAAATGTGGCATAAAAATGCATCTGTATGACAAATTTTTTGACAAGTCTGTCCGACTTCATAATCTTTTGAAAAAAATTTATAAACATTTTTTTTCTCAATGCCATCAGGGCTGCATTTTATAAGATTTTAGCAAAAAGCAACTCTGCATAGGCTTTGCATCTTATTTTGTGTGATGGTGTGGCACTAATAATGCCATTTTTATGCGACTTTTATAAGAGTGACAGAAATCGATAAGATTTTTTTGTGAATGAATCGTACGACTGTGTATGATAGTGGATCATGGCCTTTATATGTATGTTATAAAGTATTAAACTACTAAACAACACTTACTTTTAAGGGTTGAAATATGTGTCAGTAGAAATGGTGTGAGTTGGATTTTTGTATATGTTTTTAATTTTTTCTGTATAATTTACAAAATAAGTAAATATTGAATAATTGATTTAAATAAAAAAATCTTTTAGTTTGTATTAGCATTTATTTTTCTTTTGTTATATAACTACAGAATTTAAAATTAATTCACATGCATTACTTCTTGTTTCTGAAAATCGCATGCTTAGCATTACTCTTAGCCAGCTATAGCTTGTGTTTTTTGTTTATTAAATGTGTGTGGTAATGAGATAGATATACTTTTTTTTTGTACTACTCTATCTTTTTTGCTTTTGTACTTCATACATATTGCATTAAAATGTGTTGTTTTGTCTTTTTCTGTTTATTCGTTAATACTTATGTTCGATAAAACACAAACATACTTTATAATTCTCATATTCTTTTTCCATTTATTGTTTGAATAAATACAACATTTTTAACAGCGTCTACCGGGCGGTCTAGCTCCTCTCGGTTGAAAGGGTTGGCCATATTCCTCTAATTGTGGCAAAATATACTTTGATATAAATATAAATATAAACAAAATATATATATACTAAGAATATTTCTTCCACAAAAAACAAAAATCAAACAAAAACAAACAATTTCAAAAACAAAACAAAAACTTTCAAAGATCACTTTCTATCCCCTTAGATTGCGATTAAGTAAACTTTCAAAACCGTAGAGGGGCATTGTGACGGTCCTTCTTTTTGATAAATTGTTTTTTTTATTTGTTTTAATACGCCAAGATCAAGAAAAGTATGGATGTTGTAACTGTAGCCACATTTTTTAAAATCAAGATCTTTTAAATTTAATTAAAAAAACTAAAATTATTGCGGTAGAGAAAAAGTTTCATGTAGTTGGCAGTCATAAGGCTACTGGAATTCTTTGCCTACTATCTATTTACTGATTTGTGGAACAACTAGGTAGAAAAAAATTAGTTTTTGATATAAAAACTGCCAATTAGATACAAAGATATACATACACATATCCATTTACGAAAAACAGGCATTTACAGTCCAATCTCAAAATATGACATGTCAGTGTTTTTGTCTCGAGAAGACCAATAACTGGTAACCAGAGTAGGAAAATAAACAAAACTGAATGTTTGATCTCATTTTGTTGTATTCTTTACAATGAGTAAAACAAAAATAAAACAGAAACAGTGAGAAAGATTGTCCCATTTAATTTGTATATTGTTTTTGTTTTGAGTACTACAAATACACTAACTCAAATGTGCGTAGGTACAACAAAAAATGAATGAGAAGAAAAAGGATGGAAGAAGAGAAAAAAACAACAAAAAACAAAACAAGCACAAGAGCGAAAAGCTAATTGTTTCATTTGCGCTCTTTCTCATTTAGAAAGTATTTGTTTTGGTTTTGCTCATGTACAATACCATTAAAAAAATTTTGAAAAGTGTATGACTTTTTTATAACTTTTGCGAAATGTTTTGTTTGTTTGCCCACTCTGCTGGTAACTGATTGAATGTCCTGTATTGTAAATTTAAAATCGTTCATACATAAATACAATTTAAAATAGTAATAAATTAAAATATGTACAAAGAATATGTATAAAATAAATCATATGTATTAAGAAGTCTATAGCGCGGTTAGGTAACTTTTAACTACACGATATTCTTAAACGACGAAGACAGTTTTTGCTGTTTGTGATTCACTAAGTACACATTGATAATAGTTTACAACTTTATGTTTCTTTAAGTTTAAATTATAACATTTGTTGTTAAATTTTAACAATAACTGATATTGGCTATTCCGAATATCATAATTAAAATTAAATGAATAGCAAAATCGGCAATTCTATTGTTTACAATGCTATTATCGACGTAACATGTTATTGAATCGAGCTACTGGCTAATAAAACATATGACGGCATTAAATATCGTGATCAACTTTTGTGTTACGACTCCCTCAATATAATCACAAAAGTAAACCTTTACATATTTTAAAACTTAGGTAAATGAAATCTATTGGTATAGCATATACAAAAACTGCAAACAATTAAATCGTTTTTATTTTTAAGAACATAATATTTATTTAACAAGTATTATGCTTTCCATTAATGTGGGAACAGGGAATCCTTAAAGTAATTTAAAAAAACAAAGAATTGTATTAAAACTAGGTATGCAACATGGCTCATTAAAACATCGCTGTGTTCACAAAAACATTGTCAAGATAATCGATCTTTTTGCAATATTTTATTTGTCTATCATTAAATAACTAAATATGAAACCTAAAACATTTTAACATCCGTTTGAAGAACCTCATGCATTAGTTTAGTGCAAGTGCAATAAACATATAAGTTAATATGTACATATATTAGCAGTAATCACTCTTCATTGTAAAGGACCTTTGAAGTATTGAAAAGGTAGCAAAACATGTCAAACAATAATAAAATGTAGGCATATATCCTACAATTGCTTACTTGCACAGTTTGCAATGGCGTTTGTAACGTAAAGTGGTTATCGCTATTATAAATACATTATAATACAATTGAAAGTAGATGAGTTAGAAAAAAAAACCGGTTTGAAATATTTTCAAAATACTTATGTATCTGAATATTATACAGCAACGTAATAACAGTATAAAAGCTAGTTTGCAAATAAAATAAAATTACAATTGTATATAGATAAATTAAAAGAATTTTATAAATACACGTATATGATAAATTTAAATAAAAATAAGAATTCGTAAGTTATAAATATATAACTAACTCCACCATAAGTTATAATGTGTTTCCATCTTTATTTTTTAAGACAATTCGGTGTCGATTCGGTATACTGTTTCGAAATTAATTTGTATTTGTACCTTGCCGAATGTTGTGCTAGTTACTTTGTTTTAATGGCATTAATCTACTAATTCAAGGATTTTATTATTAGAAAATGACTTTCATTGTCCTATAAAAAAAGAATTGACAATGGTTCATTTTTTAAAGATTATTTATTTAAAATTTCCGGTTTTAAGAGTTTTTCAACTATGAATTTCAGTTCAACATCAATACAAGAAACAAAGCCGATATTTTTAAATTGAACAATGATGTATCGCCGATATATCGTTCATCAAAATGTCAATGTATCGTTTGCATCCCTAACTAAAGCACAATAGATCTTATACGTCCCAGTGTCTTGACCTTGTGCTGGGTCTAAACCAGATAATAAAAATAATAACTAAAACACAGGGACTGTAACGGTTATAAGTTATATCGAAAAACTTTTTTTTTTATGGTTATTTTGAGAGTTTTTCCAAAAAAGGTCAGCAGAAAAAGTTATTTTTCAACGGAAAAATAAAAGTTAAAAAAAAACTCTCACAAATAGAGTTTTATTTTTTCGTCATAAAATAAAACTCATTTTGTGAGTTTTATTTTTCGGTCAGAAAATAACAGTTATTTTTTGAGTTTTATTTTTCCATCATAAAATAAAACTCTATTTAGGAGTTTTATTCTTTCGGTCATAAAATAAAACTCGTTTTTATGAAAAATTTTTTTTACACCTTATCCTGATTTGACACATTATCGACTGCAAACTATTACAAATGTCATTTCTATCATATTTTGTTCCGTGCAGAGCGTCGTAATAGACGCAGTCATCGAACTCGCTTTCATCCTCCTAGTCAAATATTTGTAACATTTTTAGCAAGTTCCGGCCATTATCGGTTTTAGTTGCGTAAATTTGCTCTTTTATTAATATTAAAGCACCCTAAAAATCGTTTAGCTTGAGATTTTAGGTATTCAGCTATAAAAAACAATAAAATAAAGATACCACAAGCAACGGGATTAGATTAAAAATAAAATCTTTCATATAAACGAGTTTTATTTTATGACGGAAAAAATAAAACACCTAAATAGAGTTTTATTTTTTAACTGAAAAATAAAACTCCAAAAATAACGGTTTTTTTCCGACTGAAAAATAAAACTCAAAAATAAGTTTTATTTTATGACGAAAAATGAGTTTTATTTTATGACGGAAAAATAAAACTCCGTTTTTGAAGGTTTCATCTAAACTTTTATTTTTCCGTCAAAAAGTAACAGTTAAAATCTGATTAATGATCACTTATACGAGATCACCACAGATTCTGTGAGAGTTCTCCAAGACGATTAATTTGGTATATAACATCATATATGTCTGTCGACTCTAATACGATGATTTTTTTAGTTTAATTTTTAAGCAATAACTGTTATTTGCGGTCCCTTCTAAAACATGCACTTGAAGGTCGAAGTACATAACACGCGTTGTGCCAATTGTGTGTTTCACACGTCTGTCAGAAAAAGTTAAAATTGATAACACAACTAATGTATAGAATTTGGGCAACTTTTAACTTTTAGACGCGTTGATAATTCGGTAATTAAAATTCATAACACATTGTAACCACTGTTAACGATATAACTCATGCTATGTAGTTCTACCTATTGACAATAAATCGGATGCTAAATTTAAATTTTATTTTCAAGTGGAAAAATCCTTTACGTTTTTTCTATTAAGGCCAAACTAAGATAACGAGAAAACTAAAGGGAAGTCCCCTACATTCTTTTAAAAAATTTTTTTTCGAAATATTTTTGCAAAATACTTTATATTAGCGGCGGTATGGGAAAACCTTTTTTTCCCTTGTAAGGCGGTACGCTCTAATGTACATACTCCTTACATTATAAAAATAATTAACAAATGCTTCTCAAATTTATATGCTGGGGTTGTGGGCAACAGTAATGACTGCTCCCAACTAAAAAACTTTTATCGCAATAAATATAGAAGAAAATTAAAACGAAATTATTCGATTCATCACATGTGGTACATATTGTATGCATTGTGGGGTAAAAATCAATTACAGTTTATTGTGAATATCGTAAGAGAAGAATTTATACACTCTTGGAAACTGACACTAATGTCTGTCTATGAGAAAACATTCCAAAGTAACTGATAATTTGTGGTCCCCAAAACAAAGCCAATAATTGGAAGGCAAACGTATAAAAGTACTCGTAGTCATTCATGTCTCTTTTTACAATACTTTCGACTCTACACAAATCACAATTTATTTCAAACCAAGTGGCCAGCAACAGTATTAAGGCAAATACTGTCTATTCATATTTGAAACAAGCAAACACTACAAGTTCGATTTAAAAATTTCGTAAATCGTAGCAAATAAACTTTAAAATGAGTTGGAAACAACTAAGTGAGAAGACTAATAATCATTGGTTAAGGCGTTTTGGTTTTGGTTTTATTTTTTCAAAATTGTTGTTGTTCGCTTTTAGTTTTCTTTTGTAAAGGCCAAAATTATAATACAGTAGAGCAGAGCAGTCTTGAGTTACTTTGTATTGTATTTGATAGAAACATTATTACACAATTAAGTACAAAATTTTCTATGTAGATTGATCAGTAGTATTAAAAAAAGTCGGCTCGAACTCGGGTCTCCATCATATTAAGTTAAATAAAAGAATTTATCGAAAGTTTCTGCAGATGCATTTGTAATACTTTCAGTTTTGGCATACATATACATATGTATAGTTCTTCTTAGTTTTTTCACCAGGAAGAATTTTCAATGTGAATTATGCCACAAATTTATGAGTTGTTATTACTGTTGATCATTCAAGGGTGAATGTACATATAACACTGGCCCTTGAGTGGTCAAATTGACAGCAAATTGTCTCATCAACTAAAATCAAGGCGCATAATATGAAAAAAAAACAAATCTCTCTATCTTCAAATTTCAATAATGCACTGCATAAGTAGGGGTTAACCCCTGAGTATTGGTCTTAAAAAAACGGAACTCTACGTTTTCAAGAAAATAATGTTTTTTTTTAATGCAGCAGGAGCTTGAAAAATCAGTGATAAAAGTCGTTACATTTGTGTGGATTTTTGTTTTGTACCATTCGATAGTAGTTAGCGGATACATTGGCTAGGAAAGAATCTGCGATACCTTATATTGGTCCTGAGGCCTGATATGCAGCACCGCGCTACTATTCTCAATCTGATTAGAGAATGGAAAATTATCAATTGCTTGGAATATTAAAACACTCAACTGGGTATCTGGCACTCCAAGGTAGTGATCCATCCGCAATTTGGTCATAAATCTTTTGTTCTGAACTTTAAAAGGCAAGACCTGAAAATTTTAACAGATTTTCTTACGGGACATTGTAGTGTGAGAGCGCATTTGAAGAGAACGGGGATCTCAGATGTAGATGTTTACAGACTGTGTGCACGGGCATCAAAAGCAGCAGAACACATCATATTATGTCAATGTTTAGTTCTTGATAGATTTAGATCGATGTGTATAGGTAACCATATTAAGTCACTGGCGAATATATCCACCATTACAATTTCAGACCTACTGATGTATAAAAGGAAGGAAGTGGATCTGCTTAATAAACGCTAGACTCAAGTGGACACAAGAGATCTTTTAGATAGTAATGCCTCGCAATTGTTCTGAGTCTAAATCAAATAATAAAATAGTGGTCAGTTAGTTTGGTTTTCATTAGTCACAAATTTCGCCCTCAGCGTCATAGCTCAGAAACTGTTTGTAGTATCTTTGTAATATTTCTTCATAATGTCTTTTGGCAATTTATTATTCTCAGTTTCAAGAAAACCAACAAGACTTATTAGCTCTGTGGATTTCATTTGATTAGCCCACTGTATGACTACTAGTTTATTTATCACATTTGTTTCTCGTTTTCTTTTTTCAAATAATTCTAAGAAGATGAGACCAAATTAAACCCTTTGAAAAGTGTTACAGTCATACTTACAAAAAGTATACCCACAACGAACAATACACTTTATGTACCAAACAAACAACATTAGCAATTGAGTAACAGATGGACTTTTAGCAGCTGACTGTTGTTTGAAGGACTAAATAGTAATGGGGTTTCATCAGGCAAACATAAGACAGTGTATTCGTAGTACGAGTGCTAAGGATGTGAAAAAGAACAAAGCCACACTGATAAAGATGAACCATTGGCACAGCTTTAGCTTTTGTTGCAACAGCAGATGTTGTTGTTATTGTTGATGATGTGAAGTCATTTCATCATGTCTATACATACATATAGATACATATGTATATGAGTAGCTTTGAATATAAGTATGTATTCTATTATTTGTAACCAAATATCCAGGCTAACACTCGCATTTGCAAGAATCCTTTCATTTCTTTTTTTTTCATTTTTTTTTATTTGATAATATAGGAACTAAAAGAGAGAAGTGTATGAAGTATGAGTAATATTTTTTTTTATTTTTTTTTGGATAACAGACCAATTCTTAAAATTGTTTTCGTGACTTAAATTTTTTCTGTGAGTTTCATTTCTTACAGCAGTAGTCCTCTTAGTTTTCTTTTGGTTTTTAGTGCTGTTGCAGCAAAGAAGAAATTATGCTGGTTGGTAAAGAAATAACAAACGGACGTGTTTGGAAATTATATGATGTGATTTTCCATCAAATTGAGTTAAAATAAATGAAAATAAAGCCAATAGTGTTGACAAGACTAGCAAGTTTTATTTGTTTTTCTTTCTTTTTTGTTTTTCTTCTTTTTTTCTTCTTTGTAAACGTTAACATTGTTAAAATCTATTGTCTTTTTATAATTATTTTGTCTTTTTCATTTGTAAATGTTCTTGGCAAAAAAAAGTTCAATATGAAGATGTTCAAACCAGCAATTTATAAAAATTAAATTAATGAGAAATATATTTAAAGGATAATGGATAATTTAGTTGTTCGTGTACTTTGTTTGTTAAGGTCCAAATAATATAAAACAATAAAAAAAAATAATTTAAAAAAATTGCTAAAATGTGTTAAAGATTTTTGGTATATTTTTTATGTTTGATGATTTCCATTATTAATAATTATTAATTAATAAAATTTAAAATTTTTTAATATTTATCATTTAATGTATGTATGTATGTATGTATGTATGTATGTATGTATGTATGTATGTATGTATGTATGTATGTATGTATGTATGTATGTATGTTTTTTTTTTAAAAAGTTAAAATTTTTTTTTTACATTTTTATGAAAAAAAATTGACCAATGTTGTTCATGCACTATACAGATTTTTTGTGCAAGTTTGACACTGTACAGTGATGTAGTGTATGGCGCTGATTTTCTACTTGTGCAGCAAACTGAGCAACACTAAAATGATTTTTATATTTACTGATATTTACTCAAAATCCTTTAAGTTTTGATCATTGCATTACTGTGCAATGAATTTTATACTGTACGTTGAAAAGCTTCAGTTACACCACGAGTTTATTCTAATGAACAATAAAAATTATATGAAAAAAAAACAAATAGTTCGAATACAGTTTCTTGATTTGTATAGAAAACTACATGGATTAACAGCAATTATTACAACAATAAACTCAACAAAGTCGAAGATTATTATTATTCCCTTAATAAACAAAAAATAGTAGTATGGGTATGAGTAAAACAGTATATAATGCGCTCCAGTTCTCTTCGTCTTTAAAATTAAAAACTGTACAGTATACTTGTGTATTTTAGTTAAGCCGTGTTAAACCTACATAGTGAACTTGTTTAGTGTGCGGGCGGCACAAGTGATTATACTTATAATCGTCATTTCGTTTGGCCTATATTATTTCAGAAATAATCAGGAGTCTAAACCCCAAATCATGCCTCCAATGTATTGGAATTTTTTAATTGAGTTTGAGAGGATAGTTAATTTTTTTAAGCGTCTTCCAAATGAAAAATTTTAATTGATTTTTCTTAATTACATATTTCAACCGACTGAGTTGAGTGCTATAGAAATATGTAGTTCATAAATTCATTTCAATCTCATCAACCCTCAAATTAGTATTGTTTGCCCGGTTTGTGGGCAAATATATAGATTTTAACTAGATTACAACGAAATCTTGTCGCGAAGTAGATTTTGTATTGTATTGTAAAGCTCTTTGAAATGTACTAGATTTTTATTGAAATCTAAAAACTAATAGATTTCATGCAGATGTATGTAAATGATTATAAATCACCACATAAATCGTCGTGCCGGATAGAGCTGGCAAAAAATCTATAGTATCGATAGTTCTATTTATATTAGACTATCGATGTTATTTTTTCGATAGCGATACTATCGTTAAATGTTGCATATAATTGATTTATGCAGAATTCTCCAGCTTAACAACAATTGCAACAGGCCAGATTTCTTCAAGTTGCAATAACTTAACTCGCATTGTACATATTTTTAATTGCATCTCCTTACAGAAACAAGCAAAAAAAAAATCGTGATAAAGAAACTAAAAATACTGAGGTTGATATTGAAGCTATACAGTTGAAAAAACTAGCAGATATAATTCGGAAGTTTGGAAATTTTTTATAAAAGCAAAAGATAATGAAAATGCACAATGTCGGCTGTGTTCGAAAACTTACAATACTAGAGGCAACACATCAAACCTATTTGACAACCTAAAACGTGCCCATCCATCTCATAACTAACTGCAGAAACAATCAAACACAATCCAATATTTTGTCAAAGAGTCTAAAATCTATAAAAGGTATTCCGAATGGAAAAACTACTACATACTGCTTTAATCACTTTGGTAGCCAATGATTTACAGGTATTCAGTATAGTTAAGGATACATGTTTCCGAGATTTTATTAAATGCTTAAATTCCCGCTACATGCTGTCTTCAAGAAACACTCTGAAAAATGTGATGATGGTAAATTTGTTTAATAGAACCAAGGCTAAATTGCAAACTATGCTTAATGAAGTGAAAAGCTGAGCCATTACAACAGACTTATGGACTTCAAGCTAAAAGGATGGCTAACTTACCGTAATGTGTCACTTTATATGAAACAAGTTTTTTCTTCGTATGACTGTGTTGTCTATGTGCTAATAGGAACGTGAAATTTAACATTTCTAAAAGAATTCGATACTATCGATAATATCAATAGTTTTTGAACCAACTATCGAAAACATCGAATGGTGCGACTATCGATAGTTTGCCAGCTCTCGTGCCGGAGTTTATGTGCTCTATCTGGCATTTTATATATCTAGAGTCAATGATGTCACTTTAGGTCTTTGACACTAATATTTTTAAAATCTGCAATCCGTTTTCGGCTATCTATCTCCAAAACTGGACGATATATCCGAAAACGGATTGCAGACTTCAAAAATTTGGGGTTAAAAACCTAAAGTGGCATTATTAACTCGAGATATATAAAAAATATGAAATGGCGGATAGAGCACATAAACTCCCACACGACGAAATGATTTCAATTGCAGTGCATACTGACAGTTTCCTTTTTCTGTATTTCTCTTAAGCAAAGTCGTTCAAAAAACAATACAATTCCTGAATGTGGATTATGATTTAAGCCCTTCATCCTCATCATTAATGAAAAACACAAAACTTTGTACTGTAATGTAATAAATGTGAGGTCAGGTTTAAGATCTGTATGTTCTTCTAATCAGGACTTTTTAACTACGAGTACAAATTAGTTCTCATTTATCTAGTATATTTTGCTAAATTACTATGCAAATATTTACACATTCAAATAATAAAATCGCTTCAACAAAATTGATGCATTGTTCGGGCAGCTCAAAAAACAGTGCTGCCGAAAAACACCCTGTTTACCAACGATAAAAAAAAATATTTGATTGTATATTAAAATAAATACAGTAAAGAAAATAAAACTTTACGAAAATATGACATAACAACACATGTTGTGAATCCCTTAAATAGTATAAAACACAAATTCGTAGTAGTTGTCACAACATGTGTTTCTAATAATTCTAAAGTATTTAAGTCTGCAATAAAATAAAATATTCTCTAAATTACCTATTTACATACATACAAACGAGTATATATTTATAATTTTGCAAGTATGTTACTTAATTTTATTTTATTTACTTACAACCTGACAACATTTATAAACTTCAATGATGAACTGACCCTTATGTTTCTGCTTAATGTCCTTTTTAACCTCTGAACTCTAATAAACTGAACATAGCACTGGCACACTCAATACACACACTTGTTTTATTTTCGAGTGCAAAATGATGACCAGTTTTTGTTGGTGAGTAAATGTGTAATGATGTCCTTACTTGTCTGTGTTTTACTGTCTATTGCATAACAAAAGAAACATTTGTGGCCTAAAGCTCCAACCAACATTTTGAACAGATTCTAATTCACACAGAGATAAATTTTTAGCAACATGCATATCGTCCTTAACAAAATATTTTAAATGTTATTTTTATTCTATACAAACTATAGACACTATTGCTTAAGAAAATACTTAATGCTGATTTGTAAGGCTACATAGAAAATCATCATGTATATTAAATTTTAATAAAGAAATATGAAAACGTAAAACTGAGTTGAACGAATTCCATTGGAGTGAAAATATTATTTTAGAATTTTATTATTGAGTAGAGAATAGAGAAACAAATGAGCGGCCTTTGTATAAAGGGTGATTATAATAAATACGATAGAATGCTGGGAATATGAAAAACTTAATTTTATTTAGAATTTACTACTATACGAGATGATATCAGTTGCGAGTTATGCTTATTTTACAAATAAGCGACACACCTCGAAAAATCTGGTCATATTGCATGGCCTTCGATGAGGATTGAAATTTCTATGATAAACATTTTTTATGAAATTTTGGTCGATATCGGATGCAATAAATAGTCTTATGATTTTTTTGCATAATTGTTTATACGTAGTCGGTGTGGTCAAGTGGTTAGTGTGTTACCTTACTAAGACTATAGCTCCGGGTTCAAATCTCAGCTCTGACATCTTGAAAAAAAGAAATATGAAAAAATTATTTCTTTCGGCGACTACCTCTCAGCAGTCTTCTGGCAAAAGCTCTGGGATAATTGATTGCCATGAAAACGCTTATTTTTATTGATGCCAGCACCCCTACTTATGTACATTGGGCTGGTCTAGGAAAATGTGTTATAAGAATAAGGACAGAGAAAGCAGTGCTTGTAGTCATTTGATTTAAACTTACTAATATCGTAATTGACAGGAAAAACATTTACGCGAAGATTGTTTCACAAACGAGCGGTTCGGCTAAAAAACGAATTTCCTCTACAATGCATAGTGCGATTCACTGGACAATCAACTACAAATGGATATGCTCTGAAAGAGGTACGTGTAGTCCGCAAGTATATGCGGCCGTGAGAAATCAAGTCATTTATTTCATCGGAGCACCTCCTATTGTAGTATTGATAGAAAAATGAAACGCCCACCACTTTGCGCCGCTGCTCCAATGAATCGATGAAGTTGGACACCCTACCGCCGCGGATAAGAACCTTCCCCCTTTCCTGTACGCGGTCATGAAGCTTAAAAATAGACTTTGAATACCAGTCCATACATGAGAGTTGTCCTCCATCATGAGTTGGATAAAGGTTTTGTACTGAGAAGGTCAGATGGTGTGAAGTATTTCTTGCACCGTTTTAAAAACCGAGGCACTTGAATGCTTGTTTCGACACTCGAAGTATGTAACCATTCCAACGGAGATCACAATTAATTTTCATACCCAGGACGTCAAAGTCGTCCGCCTCCTCAATATTTATATTACCCATAGTCATATATGACAAGATAGCATTGTCACCACCACGACCATGCGTTATAAAACAACATTTAGTCTTGAGAGCATTGAATTCAACCCTTTTCGTGAGACCCCATTCGGATATTCTTTTCAGGTCATTTGTGAGTGTTTCATTCATATTCTGACTTCACACCCCAATCTTCAAAAGGCTCGGATTACTGCTGTTGCATTTATAAAAAATAAAATAGGTTTACTAAAGCCGTATTTGAGAAGTATTACCTAGAATTTGTAAAATATGACTTTAGTAAACCTCTTTTATATCCTATGAATACGGCAGTTAAATTTAAATTTTAATTGAATAGAATTTTTCGTTTCTTTGTAAAAGAAAATAATTTAAAACATAACCGCCAACTCGGGGATGTATTCGAATCTATGTAGGGTGGTTAAGAGAGTCTTGAAAAGAAATAATCTCGAAAATACAGTCGATTTTGAATCAGGACATCTTCAGTAGTATTTAAAAAGCACATTAAATATTTGGCCGTCTCTTTCTGAGCTTCATAAATTTGAAGTCCACCCTACCTTATGGCTGCGAAACATGGAGTGAAGCCCCCGAGTAATTCAGAAGATATAAGTGTTTATAAAGATGTAATAAAGCTCATTTCCAATTAAAGACTGTAGATGCAATCCAAACAGAAACCTATAGTAAAAAAAAATGAAGAAACGAATAGGGCACAACATAATACCATACAGTAAAAATAAACGACAAATACATACGGTGAGAAGGGGAAAACACAATATGAACAATAGGCAAGTCCTGGGAAGAGATAGAGACAATGGCTCAGATTACGGTCATGTTAACATAATTTTCTGAAGGCCTATGCTCTTTATAAGATTAATGGGAAAAATTTGTAACTCGAAAATATTTAATTCTTTCACTGTATTATAAAATTATTAAAAGCAAAACTGCAGTTAGATTTGTCTTACTAAATATGTAATTCTGTAAATGTATAATTTTTAATAATAATTGATTTGAACAAATTTAAAATAAAAGTAAAACTTGCCTTCTAAATTCGAAGCTCTCATCGTTATCCTGTAATTAGAAAAACTATGATTTTAAGTAATTTTTTTTTATCTGCTTTACAAATTAAAAACAATATACTTTTGCTATATGTAATATCCACAAGAAAACCAAAAATGAAATAAATTCTAATGCTGTGAGTTTATATTAAATATTAAAATGTTTAAGTAAAAACATGAAAAGTTTTAAATTAATTAAGACCAGGATTCTAAATAAAGACAAAATTATTAAAAATATTTTCTAAGCAAACTTTTGTTTGCAACAAGAAAGTGTAGCATCAAAAATAAAAAAATAAAAATATTCATGTTATCCAAACACATCTTGCTGGACAAATGACAACATTTTTTAGTTGCTATTAAATAAAACTATTGATGTGAACAACTTAAAACCCAACACGTATTTGTCCAGTTTTTCTATTCTTGTTTTTTAATTACGTTTGCCTGATGTATAAAATCCTACAAGATGTAAAACTTGATAGAAAATATTATATTTATACCCTATACGCAATAAAAATGATAATTTTTGGCAGTAATATGACAACTTTAGTTCAAATTAGTTTTTTGTGAAACTCTACTGCACTATAACACTCGTAATAGGCTATTACAACTCTTTCAGAGTCACGGTCTAGTTTTTTACAGCATTTTGTGCTTTATTTATAAGTAACGGGACCAACAGTTTAACGTCAAACCCGAACGACAGACTTGAGACGCTTGTTTATGGCAATCAGTTATTTTTAGATATTTTACCAGAAGTCTGCTAAAAGGTGGTCGCCGAAAGAAATATTTTTTTATCAAACGTTTTTAATACTTTTATGAAAATTCTAAGAGAAGATAGTCAAATGATTTTAGCATTAGTTTTGGAACTTAAAAAAGGCTTGACTGACATTAGTCGACATATCTTTTATGCATGGTTTGTGTATTTAATATATTATATGCCAACGTAGATGGTAAGATTCTTTTATTCTCACTTATAGTGCTTTCTTTTCTTAGTAAGAAAACATACTACATACTAGACTACGGCGGCTAATATTAATTTATTTAAAATATTAGTTTTTATTACTTACAAGCTTTGCCCTTCTATGCAGCAAAAGAGCGTGCATGCATAAATTAAGCCAATTGCGCTTACAGTGCTCTGTTGTCAGACGTTATGCAGTGGGGACGTCTTTCATCCATCGATGCAACAACTGGGGAGGCTTTTAATAAGTTTTGTGGTACGTATGAGTGATTTTATTTGTATACATATTTCACTTTATATTTATTTAATATAGTAATAGAATGCTACACTTTTTGTAGATTTTTTTAAGATACAAACCATGCATAAAATATATGCCAGGTAACTCAGCCGTCCTAAAACCAATGCTAAAATCATTTAATTACATACATACATACATAATTGGCCATTACAACCCTGTCTCAGGGTTATGGCCTAGCTTCTAGCAGCACCCATGTTGTGTGTGTCAATTTATATCCATGAGTACCACAACGTACAGTTTAAAGTCGACTCCGAACGACGGACTTGGGAACCTTGTTCATGGCAATCAGTTATTCTCAGAGTTTTTGCCAGAAGACTGCTGAGAGGTAGTCGCCGAAAAAAATAATTTTTTCATATTTCTTTTTTTTTTGTCAAGATGTCAGAGCTTTTTTCATTTAATTAACTTTTGTAAACAATTTTATAAAATTATTAATTTTTTTAGCCAAAATTTATATTTGTCTCTAGATTGACTCAAAAAATCCGAGCTATTTGAAAATTTAAAGTTGAAAAATTTAAAATTTAATATATGGTTTTTTCAAAATTATAATTTAAGGAATAAGAGATTCCACCCCCTCCCTCTCTGCCCCCACCAAGAAGTCCATTAACAAATAAACGTCTTCCTGACATTCCACACTAATCCACCTTAACCATCAACAACAAAGACGAATGATCAGGAGACAAGCGCCATCTATTAGGAAGTAGCAGATGACAGCTAAACATACTTAGCGAAGGCATTCAGTATACAATCAACATGCACACGATCAGACAATTGCTGGCCTTTAAATGATCAATTTACAGCAATTTGTCTCATTTCTAAGGCTGTTAATAATAATATAATATAAGAAATAATATTTACTGTCTTTTTCATAAATTCTAATACAATGCACAGTACAGTAGGGGTTTACACCTGAGCATTGGTCTCAATATAAAAAAAACAGAGTCACACTTAACGGATTCCTCCTACCTCAACTGAACTAATTGCCTTCTTAAAATATGTTATAAGTTTTCTTAACATTTTATACATTTTATTACTGAAACCAGGTTTAATGTGCTGGAGGCCCGTATTTGATTAAAACATTATGCCAATTTTTTTCATTTTGACCTGGTGAACATATCGTCGTGCGGGAGTTTATGTGCTCTATCCGTCATTTCAAATTTTTTGTATATCTCGAGCTAATGATGCCACTTTAGGTTTTCGGCCCCAAATTTTTCAAGTCTGCAATCCGTTTTCGGATATATCGTCTAGTCCAAAAATAAATTGCCGAAAACGGACTGCAGATTTTAATCATTTTGGTGTTAAAAACCTAAAGTGGCTTCATTAACTCGAGAATAATAAAATGGCATATAGAGCACATAAACTCTCGCACGACGATATTAGTGTTTAAGTAGGGAAACTTTAGTAAAATATTACTTTTCATATTAAAAAATTTAATCCTTTCTGTAGGGTATTTACAAAGGACGATTAACAGAAAGAAAAAAAGTCATGTTCATATTATTGTTATTAATCAAAAAAAAAAAAAGTTTGTCATTAAAAGTTGCTGTAAAACAAGAAATTTGAAGACATCAAACAGAGCTATTCAATAATAAGATTTTGGCCACAAAAAACTACGATAAGAAAGGATGGTTAGATAAGCCTCAAATTTTTATTGAAATTAAAATGAAAATTTATCCCTATAGGAAAGAAAATTCACTGGAATTCTATACAATTGTTATTCTTTTTCATTCATTCAAATGTTTAAATATGTATATAAAATCCAACAACCATCAACAACTAAAATTGTTGTTAAATAAACAGAAACACCAGTAGCAGTTGCAGGAAAAAAATCTACTTAAAATTGTATCTATTGTACCAAAAAAAAAAGTTTTTTATTTTTTTGAAATTCAAGTCATGTATGTAACAAAATTCTAAAGTCTACTCACAACGTTAAATTTTATGAAAAGCCAAAAATTTTCTTCAAAAATTACATTTTCATGCGTACGTACACTGTCCTATAATAAGAATTCATTTATAGACCCTTGCAAATACATATACACAAATGATCAAAATAATAAGTACATCGTGATGGTAAATCAGTTACATTTTAAGTATTTAAAAAAAAATTCAAAAGATAAGGGATACAGTGAACAAATATGACACACTTACAAATCACCTACAGATATATTGATATATTTGATATATTGATATTCTGCGCACGAGAATTAATTGTGATGTTCGTTTCAATGATCACATATTTCGAGTGTCAAAAGAAGCATATCGGTTTTTTAAAATGGTACAAGAAATAATTCACTCCATCTGACCTTCTCAATATTTACAAGACATTTATCTGACCAAGGATGGAATACAACTCTCATGTATGGGCAGGTGCTCCAAAGTCTATTTTGTGCTTTCTCTACCACGTACAGAAGAAGGCGAAGGTGAGTATCAACGACGATAATAATCATCAGCGTAATGTGGCGTAAGTAAAATGGCGGTACTACTATGGGAGGTGCTCTGATGAAATAAGGAACTTAATTACGGATAATCGCATATTTTTGCATACTACTCGTACCTCTCTTAGAGCACATCCTTTTGTAGTTGATTGTCCAGTGAATCGCACAATGTATTATAGAGTTCTGGCTTTAATAATAAAAGAAAGAAATAACTCAAAATTTAACAAAATTATGTAGACACATATGTATATAGGATAATGTATGTGCTGGAATATTATTTGAAAAGTCTATAAAAATAGTGTTTTTTTTTCTTAATTCATAAGTATGAGTATGTAATTTCTATTTATGTTTAAAAGTACAAAACAAGTTTTAAATAGAGAAGCTATTATATTTATATATCTTTTATTACAATACAACTTAAAATATATCTGAATTACGAGCCGATTGCCTTGGGGAAGTGAAAATAAATTAAAGTCTCCGGTGGATATTCAGTTTACGATCATCACAGTAACTGACTAGCACACTACCCACTATTCTAGTGAAGTAGCCACAGAAGGTATTTTAATATTTAAGTTTTTCTCTTTCTTTTTGCTAGCATAAAAATTAGAATTTCTTGTGTACTTATTATTTTGATCATATGTGTATACACGAGTATATGAGGTACACACATACGTACATATGAATAATCAACTCAGTATTTTAAAACGAGTATTCATATGTATTGCATAAGTATAAGTGTACATATATGAAGATGTTGCATATGTTGAAACGTGTTGCAATTTAATGAATCCATGTAAATATGCATATTCCACTAGAGGTCGATATTGTTGGGAGTTGACACACCCACAACATTTGTGTTGCATGTCAATAATTTATGTTTGCAACTGCACGTGCATCTTTTAAATGCATCAGTTTTCATTCTACCTTTTTTTTTGGCTTTTAATTTACGCACACTGTAGCTCACCAGTATTCGGTATCCTTTTGAAAAAGTATGAATTAAAATCTTTAGGCACATACTTGGTTAGTGTGTGTGCGGTATATAAAATTTTGTGTAATAAATGATTATGCTTGTGGTTTAACATGTTTTTTCTTTGGCTTAATGCCACAGCAAAGGGACAGATAGGAATTAAGAGTTAGTTCTGTAAAAAGTTAAAACACTAAACTATAAATATTTGACATATAGTAAATGGGGACTAATAATGTTATATTTATTTAGGTGGGTCATAGCCAAGTCCTTTTCTGGACGGAAGAGAACTCTGTGACAAATCTGATGTCACGCTTAGACGCATTCAGGACTATAAGCCACACGTCTATAAATGAAACAAGTGAAAAATTTCGTCAAGTAATCAACTTATTATTATTATTATTTTTATTTATATGGCCATAACAACCCGTTAACGGGTTTCGGCCTACCTCAACACTAGTCTCCAGGCGTCTCCGCTAAGCGCGCGCCTTCTCCAGTTGGTCACACCAATTGATAATAGGGCTTCATAAACTTGATCCTTCCAACATCATAGAGAAGCACCGGAAGAATAAGCGACTTATAGAGAGTTTATTTCGTCGCACGAGAGAGGTCTCTGTTACTAAACTGCCTACTGGGACCGTAGTAGCACCTGTTGCCCAGTGTGATTCTTCGTTTGATCTCCAGACTGACAGCATTCTTGCTGGTAATGGCGGTGCCAAGGTACATGAACTCCTTGGCCACATCGAATGTATAGTTGCCGGCTGTAACCTGGGAGCCGATACGTTCATCATCCCTACTCGTCGACAACATGTACTTCGTCTTGCTCTCATTTACCGCCAGACCCATTTTTGCAGACTTGCGTTCAATAGCATTAAAGGCTGCCGTGATATCTCGCTTGGTATGCCCAGTGATGTCTATGTTGTCTGCATACACAAAGGAGCTGGACACTTTTGTTAAAATAGTGCCATTACGATGCACACCGGCTTTTCGCAAAACACTCTCCAGAGAGGTCTTTTCCTATCTTGACGGAGCTACAGGAGTAGCTTAACGTCATTCTGCACTGTCTTATAATCTTTGCAGGAATACCGAGCTGAGACATTGCGGCATATATGCGATCTCTTATCGGGCTATCGAACGCTGTCTTATAGTCGACAAAAAGGTGGTATGTGTCGACTTGGATTTCATGGGTCTTCTCCTGGATTTGGCGCAGTGTGAATATCTGGTCAATGGTAGACTTACCAGGTCTGAAGCTGCACTGATGAGGTGCAATCAGTGAGATGGCGAATGGCTTCAGTCGTTCACACAATACGCTCGTAAGAACCTTATATGCGATAGTTGGTGCATATTGTGGGGTCTCCCTTTTTCAGGATAGGACAGAGGGCACTGACCTTCCAATCTTCGGGCACTTTCCCCCAGCTATATTCTGCAAATGAGTTGGTGCATGCACCTACCCAGATCATCGCCTCCATACTTAAAGAGCTCAGCTGGCAGACCGTCCGGTCCAGCCGTTTTATTGCCATGGTATAGTGGTTGAGCTCTCGCACAGAAACTCACACGACCAAGGTTCAATCCCAGCTAAGGACAGAATTATAAAAATAAAAATTTGCGCTTTTATAAAATTATGATTTAGATTAAAAATTAAATTTAAAAAATAAGAGGTTCCCCCTATCCCCCTTCCGGCAAGAACATCTTTAAGAAACCTCTCCCTCACGGCATATGAAATAACAAAAAAAAAATATTTTTTAGTGTGTTACTTCACGATATAAAGTTTTTCTTATATAGAAAATTTTTATATATGTACTGTTGGGCTTCGTCAAGAACAGGAAAGATTTAACGCAGGAAAGCCGTGTGATCGCTATATTAGAGTTTGTAATCCTTGCTTCCGATCAAAACCCGTGTTCTGTATAAAAACAATTTTATATAGCCGAGTTTTATTCCCTTACATTTTGGGACTCAATTTACTTATTTTATTTCCAAATTTAGGATCCTATTTCATTATGAAATAAACATCTAATGTTGGGAACTTCTTTTAATTTTCTGAGGATTGATTTCATTTATTTCATTGGTACTTATTTCATACCATCAAAATGAAATATTTGGATTAAATATTTAAAGATCAGCTGCATATTTTTACATCAAATGTATATGCGTTTAGTAGGGAAATGTTATGCTCTCCCTAGAGTTTATGATTTATTATCTAAAAATTTAATTATAAGACTCCTTTAATCGTTACTATGAAAATATCTTTGGATTCATTTTGTGACATATGTTTGTAATGATTTTGTCTTTTTTTTTAAATATTAATATATTTATATGTATAGGACATATGTACATATGTATGTAATTGTTTTCGGTGCCTGTAGCTGAGAGGTGATACTGATGCATTTTATGTGAAAAAATTAACGACAACTTTCTATAACACCAAATGACATTTTTTGTTTTATCTTTGGTTAAAGGAATATGAATACGAGTAGTTTTAGATGAGTTTTCTTTTCAAGGAAAATTTCATTATACTTGTACGTACTAAAGGAAAAGATGTTTAAAGTTTAGAAGTTGCAATTATTCTTTTTTTTTTTCTTTTTACTGTTAGAAAATCAATTAGTAGAAAATTGCATGAAAATTCTATTAGAAAGCTTTTGAAAACATCTGTGTGAAAGCAGATTTACATTGAAAAAAGAAAATCTTTTTAAATGGATAAAGTTTAAAACAATAATTTTTGATTATTAAAAATTAAGTACAAAAGAAAAAAAGTTATGAAAAGAAAATAAAGCTTGTACTCATCATAAATTATACGCAGAATGCTTGGGGGTCTAAAGCAATAAAACATGCTGGAGGAGATCATGGATGGGAAATAATTTGTGTAATTGGAGTTTTCCATATGTATGAAATTCTATGACATTAATATTTTTAATTTTTTAGCTTCGATTATATGCGTGTTTTTTATATAGTGTCACAACTTAACAGCTGATAGTTGCTTTTTGTCATGTTTGCTTTGAAATTTCAATATGAATCGACTTACACCGTTGATCTGGTGCAAATTGTTGAATATTTTAATAATAATTGTTCTATTCTATTGATGTCGATTTGGAATTTCCATTCAAAATTTTACTTTCAGATAAAGCCCATTTCTGGTTGAATGGGTACGTAAATAAGCAGAATTGTCGCATTTGAATTCATTATAATAAACAAATATGTATATAAAGAAAATATTTTGTAATGTTATGGTCCCTAAAGTTGAGTATTTCAATGCACTCCTGTTGATATAAACCAGCATCAAAATGCTATTTTTACAGAATCAAAAAAGAAATATTAGCTCGATATTTTATTTTTCAAAATTTACATCTTCTAAACTAAATTCATTCTAAATCAGCACAAGTGTTTATGCCGATAATAATACAATATATATCAATGCTACAAACTGTATGTTTATGGTGACAAAGTAGTATTAATGCATAAAAAATAAATAAATAAAGTCTAAACATTTAAAATTGTTTGCTACAGAAGACTGCACCCATAATACAGTGCAACACGAAAAAAAATAACCATATACGGACACCACTACGTGATAAAACACCAAATAAAATTTACCTAAGATCTCAATAAACAACTTTCTAAAGCATAGGAACATCCTAGGAATGATTCTTAACTTCGTTTAGGAGTGTCGTGTCGCTTTTCTATTGTGTGCTGTGTTTTTTGATATGTATGCTAAGCTTACTGTTTTGTTTTTGAGGTTCATTGTTTCCTTAAATTTTGAACGGTTTGCTACCGATGGACTTAAACAGGGGAAAAAAGGTAAAAAATGAATTTTTTAAAGTGTTTTGCAATTTTTTTTCCAAGGTGAAGTTTTTTTGATTTTAAATGTTTACACTTTTTGTTCTTCATGACAAGAGCTACAATTTCCCCACTGGAAGTAAATCAAAATTCCAAACGGTTTGCAAGATATTAGCCTGAGAAAATGATCACTTCTTTGCAAAAATGACACCGAGGCTACCAAATGTTTGGGAGCCCATAAGAAGAAAAAATTCATGACTTCGGGTGAAACTGGGAGTTGACTAATCGACCTATTTCAGACTTTTCCCCAATTTCAATTTGACAAAACGACTTCTTTCAGAGAATTAAGAATAATTTGAAAAATTGAATTTCTATTAAAAATTTTATTTAATTTTTATTAATATTTTTTTAATTATTTGCATATTGTAGAGAAAAATAAAAGTATTTTTTTTAATAAAACCGAAATATATTTTCCAGATCAACTTCTTTCATCCTTTTTTTTTCATATTCCATTTTAACAAAACAACTTTTCTTGACTTTAGCGACTAAAATAATTCTCAAATTTGATTAAAAAAATTTTGACAAAACGACTTACATATATGGTGGAAGCTAATTTTTTTTATTTAAAATCTATTTAACAAAAAATCTTTAATTAATTTTTTGTCGTTTTAAAGAAAACTATTGCTTCTGGAAGGAAAAAAAAGGTCGTATAATGTTCGTTAAGTGTTTGTGCATAATATCCAAGCTCAAAATTTCTTTAATTTTCTAAGCAATAACTTCTATTAGCCCTTTTAACTGTTTTTTGGCTCTACTGAAAAGTTGTTAATTTAGAGAGCAGACGTTTTGTCAAAAGTCCACAGATATGGTTATACTTGCATGACTTAAAATATTACACGCAGTGAAAGTAATGTTTTTTTTTTTACTGCAAAAACATATCTCTAAAGTATGTGGTAAAAATGCTATAAGTGAACGCCACAATTCTAGGGAGTTTGGGTCAATGTGTATTCATTGACTAAGAAGATGAGATTTTAAAACTGCTAGAAAGAGTTGCCAGCGGCCATCGATGAAAAATAATTTAATTATAACAAATTTAGTATGAAAAGAAATAAAGTCTGGTTAGAAATAAGTGACATAGAAAACTAACGTTGTATCTCTATTTGAGAAAAGGACAAGCATATCATAATGGTATGTACTAATTTTTGAGCGTTGACTCATAGTTTTATATATTTTTTATAAATTTCATACATAAAAGACAGTTGCCCATCATCTTATTATTGTAATTATTTGAATTTAATTTTGAATTTAATGGCCTTTGTGTCATTAATGCATTGTATTACTTATATAGCTATTATCAATTTATGGATTGGAAAAAGGATGGAAGTAACATTAATTTTGCTCTGCAATAATAATAATAATAACAGTAAAATAAAATGTATATATTTAAATTTATATATATAATTTAAATTTTTAAGAAAAACTTAAACTCACTTCCTTTTCAACCTCCGAGATCTTAATATATAATTAAATTGCAAATCTACCTATTTGGAAAATAAATACTTAAACATTTAAATGTTAAAAATTCAAAATTATATATATAAATATATAATATATGTTAATTAATTAGTCGTTGCTGCAACAAATTTATAATTGGAAATTCCAATTTGGAATTAAATTTCATCAGTAAATTTAAATACATAAGTACTTCAACTGCATACTTTGAACCCACGCAGAGGTAAGCAGTGGATATCTCACTCAATCCTGTGTACAAAATTATAATAAGAGATCTTTAATTGATCATAAAAATTTCAAATTTCAAATCATCTCCGCATTTGCATTCACTCATGAATACAATCCAATAGTCGTTAGAGTGCTCGCACAAAAACTCAAACGGCTCAGGTTCAAATCCCAGCAAAATGAGAAAAATGAAAAAGTTTAGTTTGTGGTTTGTTCAAAATTATAATTTAGAAACTAAATAATTTAAATAAATTCAAATACACAATTAAGTGAAAAATATGCAATTAAAATCACAAATATGCCCGAAAATATGCACTTAAAACAAATTATGCAAAAATATGCATTTACAGCAAAATATGCAAAAACAAATCGATGTCATTTCGTTGCAAGTTCTTCAATTTCGAAAAGTATTTGACATTTTACTAGACAAAAAATTCTCTTTCAATCCTCATATTTCTCAAATTGTAAATAAGGCAAGAGGCGTTTTAGGATTTATTTAATGCTGGGGAAAGAAGTTTGATGATCTCTATGTTTTAAAGCAATTGTATGCATCACTAGTTAGAACTATCTTGGAATACACTTCTGTGGTCTGGGATCCTCAATATAATGTTCACGTTTCCAAAATTGAGTCAGTTCAGAAACAGTTTCTACTTTTTTGTCTTCGAAATCTTCGATGGAGTCCGAATTTAACTTTACCGGCATATGAAAATCGTTTAGAAGTTATTAAACTTCCAACTCTAAAAAGCAGAAGAATTTTTTCAAATATTTTGTTTATAAAAATCGAATATGCGGTACACTTAGTTCCGAGGTTTTACTTCGTAAACTAGAATTCCTGGTTCCAAACCGCTCGGCAAGATTTTACCTTTCTCTTAAACTACAGCATTTCTATTCAAGTTATGCAAACTTTGATCCACTCCGAAGAATATGCTCAGAATTTAACAACCATGTGTTTTCATTGCATTCTTAATTAGTTAAAATCTTTACTAAGGAAACAACATTTTAAATTACAAATTTAAAAACCGGGAATTATTCTGCAAAACTTATCTATAATATTTGTTTTCAACCTGCCAAAACAAAATTGTTTCCCTTCAACGTTTAAGCATTTTATTTCCGTAATAGCAACAGTTTTATGGAGTATATTTTTAAATCTATTTAATAACACATAAATTATTACACTCCCATTACACGTAAAAGCATCAGCTGTTGTTATGATTTTACCACTTTTTCGTACAAATTTTTTCCATTTGTTTTTCCATTATAAAATTCTAAAAATGGCACAAATAAATATTAATTGGCTCTAATTAAATGGCTTAAAAAGGCATTTGTTATCAATTTATTGAATTGGTTTTTATATTCTTTTTTAAACGTGTTTATTCATTTATTCCGTAACAAGGAAATATAAAATACTTCTCTTTTTTTTGTAAAATATTTAAAACCATTTTTGTTTATTATTAACAGCGGAATTGTTTTTAACTTTTTTTTTCTTGTACTTGGACTTTTTAATAATTCATACAATATTTTAGTTAATATACATGCATACTAGATACATACATATTTTTTTAAATCTTTTTTATGACCACACTTTGTTGTTGTCCTTATTTTTATTTTTTACATTTTATGGCATGAAATCCTTTCTAAAGTGTTTTATGCGATTTGTCAATTGTTGCTCATTCGAAATCGTTTATTGTTCCGATTTTTTGTTTGTTTTTGTTTTTGCTATTCTGTTTTGTTATATTTCATGCATTTAAGGATTGTCATACAACAATACAAGTATAATACTCTTCTCAGCAAATATTTCCATATGGAAAACTGCATTATATGGTATAGTTTGCGCTCTAGATTGAATTTGATTTAAATTTTTTATTTGTTTTTTTTTTTTATTTTTTGTCTCTTGATGAAATGTTATTAATATTTTTGCAAATCTGTTTTTTTTTTTTTTTGCTTTATATTTTTTATTTCAGCACATTTTCATATTTTATTGTTCATTTGAGATTTTGATGAGCTATTTCTATGCAGTTAATATTATTGATATTTAATATCATAGCAAAGTGGTGCTAATAGATTTCGTAGAAGTATTTTTTTTACTATTTTTCGTTGCACTGTATTTTGAATTTCTTTTAATTTCTAAAAAAAATATCCACAATGGATACTTGATTGCTTGTTGTGATTGCAAGACAGAATTTGGTACAGAGAAGTAATAATTTTCTATTGCGCATCTACGTCACAATAGCCCAAAACTAATTGAATTTAATTAAATTTTAATAAACAATGGAATAAAGAATGCTATGTCTCCTTTTAATATTAAAAATACATAAAGTTTAGTTCGCACTGTTGTTAGATATAACAATACTGCCAGTAAAAAATGCTTTAAATATTTGAAAACCATGTGAACTGGCGATGGATAGTCAATGAAAAACTTTATCAAATATATTCTTTGACAAAAAAATCTTGCTAGACATATAACATTTTTATTGCCAGACATTATCTGTCTCGATTAAATGCCAGATGTATAAAAAGGAAATATCTGTAGTATAGTGGTTAGAATGCTCGCATACCATTCAAAGCAGCCCAGGTTAAAATCCCAGCTAAGGAGTAAAATGAAGAACACAAGTTTACGGTTGTTCGAGATATTAATTTAAAAATAAAAGAGGACACCTCCCTTCCCCCCATTCTTTCTCCCCCGTTTTGATGACCTCGACAAGAAACTGCTCCCTGACATTCCACCTTTAGTATTTTGATCAAAAAACAATTACTCAGGAGAAAAAGCACCACCTACTACCTACATAGCGAAGACCCTCACCACAATCAGCATCCAACGACAGATGGGGCAATTGCTGTTGACCATTGAAGAGTGAATTTATAACACTGGTTTTTGAGCGACCAAATCGATTGAAAGCATTTACAAAAAATTACAAAAAGTTTTAAAACTCCGTCTCATTTTATGCAAAAATTTTAATTGACAATTTAATGCTCGATTACCACTGTGACAACCACCACATTTCATATAGTATTTTTGCTTGCCAATATTAAGCACACATTATGCAATCACAACGTCATAAATATTCTGTTCTGTCCTTTAGCATAAATGTGGGACAAACAAAAATAATGGAATTCATCCATTCATCTATTAATAACATTTGCCTCAACCTAGATTTGCAGAGATTTAATAAAAAATATAATTTAGAATTATCATTTTAATGTTGGTAGGGAGAAAAGGAATAATAAATCATTTATTATTTTATTTTCTGACTCAATATCCTATACAAAAATATTTCCTCTTTTTTCATGTTGCATCATACGTATTCAATTTTTTATAAAGTATTCGTACAAAAAAAATATGCTGCATTGACAATTAGTCAACTGCTATGGAATGGGAAGATGTGAAAAAGTAATAAATATTGTAAAATAAGTATTCAGTGGATATTACTTTATATTACTTCTTGAGGGCAGCATATTTTGTTGACCTCAGTAATTATATAGGAGCTAATTATTTTTTTATAATTTTCCTCATAAATGCAAAAAATTTTGCGAAAAACTTGAAGAAACATATTTTGCTGTTACATAATCTTTTTGATTCACAGTACTTCGCTATATATATACGTATTTAAACAAATATTGAAACATTTGTATTACTTACATGCTGGCTACATTCAAGGACTATGTTGGTAGTATTATACCTGTACCAGGAAGTGTTAGTGTCAGAGAAGTTGCCTAAAATTTAATATAAAAATATAGTTTTTGAAAACATTTCAAAATTTGGACTGGAGATATATGAAAAACAAATTATATCTCTTGTCTTATAGCAAATGTTCGTAAATAATTTTTTATCGGTCAAAAACAAACATCGTAATAGTGCTTCATTTCAGAACTTTATCTTCAAAACGAAACCATGATGTTGTGAATAAAAAAAGCCTTAAGAATCAATTTTTAAGGATTTATATGAAGCTGATGTTTTTCTTACTTTTAAGGAAAGAAACAAAAAATTGTTTACAAGTTATTGTAAGAAAAATATTTTTATTTCTTTTAAATAAGTAATTTTCTTTTAACACTTTCTTGAAGCGTAATGCCTGCCGATAACATTTTTAACATTTCTTCATTTGTTACTTTTTTTTTTGAATTCTTTTTGTAGGTTTTCTGCTCACAGTTGTGACCGGAAATATTATGTGTATGCCAAAGAAAGAAATCAAATTCCAGATGCATTTCATCTTAACGAAGAAAAGATGTAAATTTAGAACATGTTGTCCACACGTAATCATTTTTATTCAACGTTTTTGTAAATTTTATTCTTCATTTCTATTGTTAGCAAATGAGACAATCATTCATTTATTAAAATTGTAAAAAGGGAAAATTGAAAGAAAACAAATTTTTTATTTTTTATAATACTCGTAGAGTAAAAAATTAAATTAGCTGGAAATAATGATAAAATAAAACCCTTTTTTCCATAAAAAAATAAAAGAAAATTAGAAGCAGTTGTGTGGTTCATGTTAAAATAGATTTTTCTTTCTGAATATTGAAGAAAATTGGCACTTAAAGCAGATTGTGGTAAAAAAAATTAGGTAAAATTTTTTATGATTATTTTAAAGGTTAAAAAAGGTATATGTAAAGTACATATATAGGTTTTGCTATTATATTTGGCAGAACAAATTATTTAAAGCTGTAGGAAATACAACTACTGTCGGTCCTGATAACTTTCCGCGAAACTATCTGTGTTGATTTAAAACAAGATGAGAATATCCATAATTCTGTTCAGCCGTTTGAAATCTATTATCAATGCCTTAACCATATTAGAGTTCAGCGGGAGTTTACCTTTAAGAAACCGCTCCCTGACATTTCCGGTCTATTCCACCAGAAAAGGATGATCAGAAGTACAGCGTCACCATCTGGGAAGATAACAGTTGACTTACTTTGTTTAAGACACTCACTACTCACCAATGTTGATCATTCAAAAAAGAAGGTATAACACTGGCCTTTGAGTGATCAACTGATAGCAAGGGCCTTACCCTTACTAAAATTCAAAAAAAAAAAAACAGTCTATCTATCTATCTTCAAAACTCCAATATAATGCACTGCACGAGTAGGGGTTTACACCTGAGTATTGATCTTAAAAAATAAAGAAACAAAAATAAATAAGTAAATTCTTTGTCAATTGCCTTGAGAAGTATTTATATATACGCCCTGAGGTACTGATTCTTTTTGGTTTCCTTAACTGCACAAATTAAAATACGATTTTCTTTTTCAGTTACTCTCAGACCTTATGCTAGAAGACTGCTAAGTGGAAGTCACCTAATGAAATATTTTCTAATATTTCTTTCATTAAAGATGTCAGAGTTGATGTTTGAACCCACAGCTCTCGTCTAGTAAGCCAAAACACTACATACTATACTACAGTGATCGTTATAATTTTTTTAATTTTTAAACAGCTGATCGTTTTTTCACATACATACGTAATTGGTATTTACAACCCTGTGTTAGGGTTACGGTCTAGCTTCACGCTTGTTGTTTGTTTACTTTCAAAAATAAGGAAGAAGGAAAATTATAGGCTGTTATACGCAAAGCCGATTTTTGAGAGAGCCCAATTCAGAGTAAAGAAACATTATACATTCTTCTTTTTTATACTTGTGAATTCAAACAATTTATTTTATTTAAAAATAAGTGTTATTTTTCTTACAAAAATCAACCCTGGTCAAACGAAATACTCCAAATCTCTGGACATTTAAAAAAAATGAAATAATCTGTTCGATTGTTAGAATACTTATTAAAATCATGGTTACACAAATGGTTTTCTCTTTCACAACTGATTCTTTGACATGCACACATAAATAATTGGCCATTGCAACCCTGTGTCAGGGTTACTGCCTAGCTTCTCGCAGCACCCATTTGTGTGTATTAATTTTTTATGCATGAGTACCGGGACCTACAGTTTAAAGCCAACACCGAACGACAGACTTGATAAGCTTATTCATGGCAATTAGTTACTCTCAGAGTTTTTGCCAGAAGACTGCTGAGAGGTAGTCGCCGAAAGAAATAATTTTTTCATATTTTTTTCAAGATGTCAGAGCTGAAGTTTGAACGATGGCCTCACGTCTTAGTAGGCCAACAATTGATTCTTTGATACATAATTTTATCCAAAATTAAAATATGCCTTTTTTTAATCAAAGCATAAAAAATCTAATTTTTTTTATTTCAACTTTAACTCGTACCAAATCCAATGACATCTATAAAAATAGTTTAGAAAAAAGAAAACTTTCTTTTTAATGTTTCTATTCATAAAATATGTTGGAAAACTTTTCAACTGACGACCTTCTTTATGGAAAATTTTGTAAATTAAACAAAAAAAAATATTCATTTTTTGTTACAAGAATTGCAACTGTTGTGAAAACTGCCATTAATTTTTCTCAACTTCAATAATAAAAATTTATTTTAAATTAATTTATAAAATATGATTTTTGTGTGAAAAATGAAAGCTAAACGGCACAATTGTCACCAACAGATATTCATGCATTTTTCTTTATCTGATATTTTTCTTCTTTTTTTTTAATTTCTTTAGGGTTTTATGAGCACAAATGCTAAAATAATAAAAAGGTTACCAGTCTGTAATAAAAAAAATTTTCTTATTTTTTTTATTTTACAAAGCTTCACAAAGAAATGGGTGTATATTAGGATGGTTGATTATTTGGCACTTTGCAGAAAATTTCGAAACTTACTTATTTGTGATAAACTAACTTAAGTTAACTAAGTAAAATATCCGGTTTTATATGCAAAATATTTAAACGAAAAAAAAATTAAAAAAAAAAAAAATAGAATAGAAAATGATCTTTTTCTTGAGATTCTTTATTCTTTACAGTTTCCAGATATAATACGTTGGGAAAATGTGCCTAGAAAGTATTTTTGTAATTTTTAGAAATAAAAAACCAGGTAGTCGACGAAAAAATAACGGTTTATTCAATATTCCAAAGGTATATATTTCTAAAAATATTTCTTAAGAACTTTAGAAACAGTGTCGATGATATACATACTTATACGAATATTACAAACTTTTATTGCTAATACTGCTGGTCTCTCTAAAATAAAATATATATGTATATATATACACTCGTATGTTGAAAAAAAATCTAAGAACGCGAATTTTTCTATTTTCATTGTATTTGAATGAATGAGCTCAGTGACCTGCAAAAGCAGCAGACAAGAATTATAATAAAAAAGAAAACTTGAAATCAAATATTCAAAGACCAGAAAAGGCCAAAAGGAAACTAGAAAAGATATTCAAAGCGAAATATAAAAGTAGTGGGAACATGAGTTACTTTGGACAATGCAAAATGTACTGCACTTTTTTCTTATAACGGTTGTATGTATGTATGGATGTATTTAGATGGATATGACAAAATTATACTCCACGAATAAAAAATTTAATCTGTTTTCTTAATATTTAAATTAGTTAATAAAAAAAAATTATGTCTCTAATTCTGTACTCAAAGATACACGAGTACCTTTGATTTATAAACTTTAGTCCATTTATTGCGTTAAAAAGAAAATAATATATATAGCGTCTACATACATACATAATTAGCCATTACAACCCTGTATCAGGGTTACGGCCTAGCCTCTCGCAGCACTCATGTTGTGTGTGTTAATTTTTATCCATGAGTACCGGGACCTACAGTTTAAAGTCGATTCCGAACAACAGACTTTAAGAGCTTGTTCATGGCCATCAGTTACTCTTAGAGCTTTTGCCAGAAGACGGCTGAGATATAGTCGCCGAAAGAAATACTTTTTTTATATATAGCATCTAGTTTAAAGAAAAAAGGTCATTGAACAATTTTTTAGACATTAAAAGAATTGTTAATTTAATCAATTATTTAATTGCTTCAATTAAAAAATTAATTGATAATAATTTAGATTTCTTTAATAACTTTTTTTTAATAGACTTTTTTCTTCTGTATATATAAGACGATTGATCTTTCATTTCACACTTTTTAAAGTGATTCATGGGATTTTTGCGGAGATTTTTTTATTTCTTTTAAATTCAAAGTGCTGTTAATTTTATTTTTCCACATACTTTTTAGCTCATTCCTTCTTTAGAATACCAAAAAAATTACATAGAAAAGAGTGTCGTCCTTTATTTAAGCCTTAATAATTTTGACTTTTACAACATCTTTAAACTAAAAACAAAATTATGCTTTAAGATTATGAAGTTTGGTCTCACTTAGGGTCCTTAGTTCGCAAAGGCAATTTTTATGACTCCAAAATAAATCTCATTTTTGTGTTATTTCTTATTTTCCAAAAATTTAATAAAACATAGCCAGAAATGAGAGGCCTTATAGCATGACCTAGACTCTGGCGCATGATATAAAAGGTAAAATCATGCGAGAGAACGCCGAGTCTAAGCGAAAGCCTTCCAATGGAGCACCCCCATAGTGTGACATATGCCCATTCAGACAGACCCAACAAAGCCTAGCGTCACTCGATATTCCCTCATGCTGCCAATGAAATTGGGCATCCAAACGCTAACCGTTTTCAAAGTTAACATTGCAAAGTCTATACCAGTTCCGGAGAAGTTACCGTCGGTAACCCTATACATCGGAACTTATATAAAAATTATCTTCGAATTATTAATAATTTTTTTGAGAAATCTCGGACATTCATTTACGAGGGAGCATAGAATTCGAGGGCAAGTGATTTAAACGCACCAAGGTTTATCCATTATATCAGCGAATATTTTACTACCTTGGAAGCACTGTACAGCATTTAATACTGCCATGACTCTTGCATGAAAAATATTGTAGTATTCAGGCCGCCTATATGAAAATCTAATATCCCACCTCTAAGATATTGTCGGGGGGAATCTATGGTCTGTTAAGCCAAAAGTATACAGTATCTAAAATTCAAACTTCTTGTCGAGGAAATTATGAATGAGAACCATGTAGTTGCCCCTTTGTGTGTATGACTCCCAAGAATTTCAGCGTTCAATAATTGAAATTAAAACAAGGGTTGACTACATAATCTTATTGACACCAGTTTAACCTTATATGTATCTCAGCAAAAGGTTGGTGGGAAGCCAGTAAAGTATTTGGTGTAGAACAGAGTACACTGGTAATCAGAACAGATGACTCTCTGCTTCTTTCCTCTAAAGTACATAAATGTGTAGGGTATGATTATTTCGAATGTCTGTTTTTTTTCCTAACTTTCCAAAATTATCAAATAGTTGTTTGATTTTTGTGTTTTTATCTGCCTCTATATATACTTGTATACTCGTATTAATAGAATTCATACAACTGCTTATGCTAATTTATGTGTTGGACTTTTTGAGGTTTTCTTTACAGCTTATCTTATGTAGTTCCCATTTTCTTTAGTAATGTTCTCTTGCATATACTCGTGCATACTTATGTATGTGCATACATGAAAACATTTTCATATTTGTTTGTTTTCTTAACAATTTTGACTACCAAGAAGTGTAGTCACTGTCATTATTCGAATAGTTGTGGTAAATGTTGCTGTCATTTCTTCTTTTATTCAGGACAATTGTTAAGATATTCCTTGTTTTGTTCGTCTTGTTTTTGAGAGAACAAAAGATTTTTTTCTGAGTAAAATTCACTTGAATTGCGGCTGAAATTGCATGTTTGAATGTTGCGTCTTTTATTCTCTTCTATTTCTGTGAATATTGTTCCAAACAGAACTTTTCAAGATAACACATTTCCCAAGACTATCGCTATTTTTTGATTTGTTTTTCCTTTTTTTCACTTTGTTGTTTAAAGTTAAAGTAAAATAATTTAACAAAATATTAATTAAGTCAAAAATAAAAAATAAAATGCCCTACTCATTAACTTCATACTAATATTTGGCAAGTATTTTAGAAAATTAAATTTGTTTTCACTTCAATGTCTTTAAAATGCTGAACAGAACAGTAAGTTGGCCTTAATCCAAATTCACTCCCATCACGTTTGTGGCCAACAAATAAGACATCATTATGCATTGAATGGTTATATTAACTGTTAGCTAGATAATGTTTTATAATTCATCATTTGCATAGAATTATTTCAATGCTTACGAGTATACTGCAAAGAAATGATTTAAGTTTTTTTATTTCAAATGATAAGAAAGTATTAGAATGGTGTTTAGCTTACAAAAGTTTTTTTATGCCATATATGTACAACCAAATTGTGCTGTAATATGGCATTAAACTAACTCATCAGTTAGACATTTATTTAAAGACAATTGTAATCGGCAGTATTAAGCGAAATTTTTGGCAAAACCTTGATATAATTAGAGATGCAACATCTTTAAAAAAACCAGAGTAGGAAAATAAACAAAACTGAACGTTTGATTTCATTTTGTTGTATGATTTACAATGAGTAAAACAAAAATAAAACAGAAACAGTGAGAAAGATTGTCCCATTTAATTTTGTATATTGTTTTTGTTTTGAGTACTACAAATACACTAACTCAAATGTGCGTAGGTACAACAAAAAATGAATGAGAACAAAAAGGATAGAAGAAGAAAAAAAAAAAAAGAAGAAGAGAAAAAAGAGCGAATTATACGAATGTAACGGAATAACAAAGCAAGCACAAGAGCGAAAAGCTAATTGTTTTATTTGCGCTCTTTCTCATTTAGAAAGTATTTGTTTTGGTTTTGCTCATGTACAATACCATTAAAAAATTTTTGAAAAGTGTATGACTTTCTTGTAACTTTTGCGAAATATTTTGTTTAATTCATCGTTAATAAATTTGATATATCGATGTTTTTATTTCCCTAACATTAAATAGCTTATATATATAAAGCTTAAAGAACTAAGAAATAAGATACAATTCATAAATATGAATATACTCAAGTTTAGACGCACCTACACATCGTCATTTGATTTGAAAAAGCCCTAACAAGTCATTTTAAATCTATTTTTTTATAGATTTTGATACACCGTACCAAAATACATATTCCTGTAGTATTTAACATCCCTGTGACTAAAAATTACGACTTGATAACAAAAATTGGGATTGATTTTTTATGTAAAAACATTTCTTATAACATATTTATAGCTCTAAGTTAGCTTTTTTGAATTCATATTACGATAAGTACTGCAAAAATAATATCGATGTTAATATCATTTATATCGATACATCGCTTTCAAGAGAAAGTCCTCCATATTGTTATAATGCTATAAGCAATGATTTCATAGACAGACACAACATATAGTATTTCTATTGTTTTTGCTGCCATTCCACGTGATAAAACTGAAAGAAAATCAAATATTAGATTCTACTCATATAAAAGCGAGCACTTGACGCACTGTTATTGATTGTTGCTGAAGACAGCTGTCAGTTTTACAAATTTTCAGATGTAAAAATTTTTAAAACTATTTCATTTTTAGAAATATTGACGATTTTATTAAGGTTTAACCGGATAAAATTTTTTTTTTTTTTTTTAAGCAGAATTAATATTAAATTTTTTTCTAATAATGCGAAAAACAATATATAAAAGATGTATTAAAACAATTTAAAACAAAACACTGTTTTCCTTCGCACAACGCTTTAGAATATAAATATCGGATGTTAAAATGAGAGGTTTCAGTTTACTGATTCATACTACCTGGACTAAATTATTAACAAAATATAATTGTTGCCCCATTTTTCATGAAAAAAGTACTTATGTAACCGTTCAAATTTATATTGAAAACAAATTTAACTCACACTTTTGTAGTTGATGTTTATCATGAAAAGTACAAAACACAAAGAACTTTACCATAGCTAAGGTCGAAAACATCTTAAATCTCGCTTGTGGGGAATTCCTTCAGGGACATCATTTTCTCTCTTGATTATCAAAAAATCATTGCAAAAAAAAATCTACTACTCTCTCATGGACAAAAATTGACACACACAACATGGCTGCTAAAATATAAGATTTCAAATGTTTGGAAAAGTTCTTTTCACATTTACAATATTTTCAAGGGGTATTATTAGCTGACACCTTTGGTTTTTTTTTTTAAATAATTTCGAGGACGCTTTTTATATTCTCTGTATATCAGTTAGTAAATTTTATTTCTTTAGTGCAGAATTCCATAATGCTTATTAAGCCCTTTGTGGTTTCCCAGTATTAAATTAAAAGATAAAATTTCTCAGTTTTTGTCTTCAAAAGTATAAAACTAGATTAACACAAAATCATAACCTCTATACTAAATGTAAATAATACATATGTATTTGGAAATCTCTCGCGAGTCTGTGAACACACTCACAAATACAAAAAATATATGAGTGAGGTCTCCCAAACAGGATTTAATTTAAAGCGCGTAAGACCCAATGTTTTTTTTTTCTTTTTTTAAGACCAATACTCAGGGGTAAACCCCTACTCATGCAGTGCATTGTATTGTTGTTTTATTACTCACAGTTTTTGATGATTTTATCTTGCAATCTGTGACTATGGGTAATGCAAATATTGAGATTATGGACGCTCCAGATGTTCTTGATGTTCTGGGCATGATAATTAATTGTGATGTCCGTTGCATTCAAGTGCCCCGGTTTTTTTAAAAACGGTGCAAAAAATACTTCACTCCATCTGACCTTCTTAATATTTACAAGACCTATATTCGACCTAGCTTAGAAAAGAACTCCCATGTATGAGCCGGTGCTTCATGATCGCGTACATTGTATATATCTTCTTAGGTCGTTTTTCTTTTTTATGTTACGAGCAATAGTCAGGAGGCTACACCCCTTATCATGGAATATTTGAAGACATAATTCATATAATTTTATTTAATCGCCTTCTATGGAAGAAGTTGCTGTCAGTTGATCACTCAAAGGCCAGTGTTATACCTTTACCTTTGAAATGATCAACAGCAATGGCCCCATCTGTAGATATTAATTTTTTGTTGTTGTAAAGTAGTGAGGATCTTGGCTAAAGTGTATAAAACCGATTAAAATCGAAATATGTAACAATTTGTTTCCTTTGTCATGCAACGTTGATTTATTTAGATGAAGACGGCTAAAATAGTTTTATCAATAATTTCCCTTGTGGTGTTCCGTAGTGTTTGCTCAGTTGGTACAGAACAAGCGGGTAATATACGTCTTCTCACTCAAGTTGCAACAACACCACCAATGAAATATCATGCAAAAAAGTCAAAACAATTATTCTGTTGATGGCTTTTGTATTGTATTGTCTGGTAAAAAATTAAAACCACTTAACTTTTGTACATCTAAAAAATGAGAAAATAGCCCCCTTTATAAATTTATGCGTTTTTTCTTTTAATTTTCCGTTACATTTTTCCTTTTCAGAAAATTAGAAAATTTCCTTTTGAAATGTTAACTTCACAATGTAACATTTTCAGATATTCTTTTAATATTTTTTTTTTTGTGCAATTAATTTATTAAAACCTCATTTACAGATATTTCAAATATATTTTACGAGCATTCGTTTATTAATAATATTTCTTACTGAAGGACTCTTTAAAATCAATTAGAAAAAAATTTATGAATCAAAAAATTTCAAGGATTTTATTATAAAGTACAAATGAATAAATTTTATTCATTTACCAATGAATGCTATTGACACTGTGTGACCACATTTACCATTTTAAGTACTTTTTTTTTACAAGTTTTCCTTTTTAAAGTGTGAATCCTTAAAAAAAAGACTGTGTGGTATTAATGATTCGGGCGGATGACAAAAACAGTTTTGATTTCATTTTATGCATTGAATTCATTCAGTTTTTTTGGGGTGGCGATTAATTTGTCTTTTTAATTTTTGAGAATGTCATGAATCATTGATTTCTAATTTAAGGGTGTTTGTAACTGAAGGATAAATGATATAAAAACCAAAAAAATTGTAGATTTGATTGTAGTTGTGAATTGGTTTACATTTTTTACAATTGAGCTATAGCCTTTTTTTTTTAAAACGTAGCTATGTGTAGAATGTAATATGTAATTGTTATCTCGAATTTTGTTCCAACTTCGTTTAGTACTTTGAAGAAATATACACATACATACATACATAAATTACCTTTACCACTCTGTGTCACAGTTACGGCCTAGCTTCTCGCAGCACCCATTTTGTGTGTGTGAATTTTTATCCATGAGTTCCGGGACCTACAGTTTAATGTCGACTCCGAACGACAGATTTGAAAAGCTTTTTCATGGCAATAAATTACTCCCAGAACTTTTACCAGAAGACTGCTGAGAGGAAGTCGCCGAAATAAATAATTTTTTCATAAATTTTTTTTCCAAACAATGTGTAATATATACCATATATCTATGAATACATTTTTTTTATTTGGAACTAAACTCTGATATTTGGCTTTGGATTTAATGTTTCCTACAACACAAATTCTTATAAAGCTGGATTTCTTCAGAACCTCTCTACCTTCACCTGTACATAATTTTGCCGCAGGTATCCGTAGAAATTTCACATTAAGAATTTTCAACAAGATCCAAAAAATGTTTTGCAAATGAAAAATTTATTGTATTCTTGCTTTTTACGTTGACAGCAATCTTTTATCTGGAGTAATGTGTGTTTTCAGTCGGTATTCTGCTGAATAATGCATATTTTGAATACTAAAACTGAACATACTCTTTTATTATCATATTTTTTTTTTTAAATTGTAACCTCTATAGCATAAGTCAGTTTCGGGAGTTTGAAATTGTGTTAACTTTAACCATGGTCAGTGGTCAGATAAAGAAAACCGTAAAAAATGATAATTTCGACACGTCAAAAGTCGTCAAAGCCACAATTGAATGAAATCCTCTCTGGAAATAGAAAATCGTGGCAAATCACACAAAAGTCCATGAGTCCTAGAATTAACAAAGACTTGGGTTTGGAATTTCAAATGGTGTATAGAACATTTGTTGACTGCAGCTTTAAAAAAAAGAATAGAAAAATGCAAACGCATTTTGGTGAAGTACGTTGATAGCTTGCATAGAAAAATCTTGTTTACGGATGAAAAAATGTTTACCGTACAGAAAGAGTTTAACAAACAAAATGATAAAGTTCATGCGCGGTCATCAAAAGGAGCATTAGAACTCATTCCAGATGCCAAAAAGAGTCATCGCCCAGCAGCAGACATGGTTTCGTGGGGTGTCCTTTACGATGGAAGACTGACTTACATTTTTGTGAACAAGGGGTCAAAACATCGGCCAAAGTTTACCATTAAACCGTTTTGGAAACACTACTGAAGCCGCTTAACAATTCCCTGTTCCAAAACCAGCCTTGGAATTTCCAACAGGATTATGCACCAGCTCATAAGGTTAAAACGACACAGACATGGCTTCGAAACAATTTGCCAGCTTTTATGTGCTCTGAAGATTGGCCATCTGGCAGCCCTGCTTTGAATCCTTTGGATTACAAATTGTGGACGGTTTTAGATCTCCCACAAAAGATATCATAACATTGATTCTCTTAAGACAGCTCTGGTTCGTGCTGTAGCGAATTTTCCAATGGATAAGCTGCATGCAGCTATTGTTGACTAGCCAATGTGTAAAGGCTAAAGGCAAACATTTTTTTTAATTGAGACCAATAGTCAGGGTTTAGCCTCTACTAAATGCTGCGCATTGTAATGGAATTTTTGTAAAAAGGACAGTTCATTATAACAACAGAACAAATATTTTGTTGTCTTATATTATTAAGCGGCTTAGGAATGAGACAAATTGCTGTGAATTGTGCCAGTGTTATACACCTTCACCCTTGAATGATCAACAGCAATTGCCCCATGATTGCATGTTGATTGCGGTGAATGCCTTCGCTAAGTAGGTTTTTAGCTGTTTTCTGCTATTTCCCAATAGATGTCGCTTTTCTCCTGATCATTCTTCTTTCGTTGTCAAAGGTTAAGGTGGAATAGAGTGGAATGTCATTAGTTTTTGTTTTATAGCTTAATCTATTAGCAATAGCATCTATGTCCCTACTAAGTAGATATAAAAAGATTATTCGCATACGAATTCATTTTCTACAGCAATTCATTAGCGTGTCGTGTCAGACCTCAAGTTATTCTAATTAAAAAAAAAACAGTTTTTTTTTTTAACTCAAATATATATGGGCAATTTCAAAAATTTTCGACATTTTGATATTTTTTTTTTCGAAATTTTTTTTTTGGATGACACGAATGACGGTTTGGTCACGTGAAGGGTGATGTTTTAGCATACCAAAACAGTTCGCGTTAATCATTTATTGCAAACGGCGCGAAAGTTATGAAGGTTTTAAATTAAAATCTCTTAAAAAAAAATTTAAAGTTAAATTTATTGGTTTATTTTAATAAATGTTGTATGGGTGCATGATACATGCATTTTAAATTCATCAGTGCATTCCAAATTCATCAATGCACTGAAAAAATACATAAAAATATCAATTATAATTAAAATTCCTTAACATTAAAAAACGCGAATTTTTGCAAAAATATGAATGTTTCACCGATTGTTATAATATGTGTTTATATAACGCATAACTAATTTACAGAAAATCAATGTTTTAACTTGCAAATTTAAAAAATAAAAAAATTATATAAGAATTATTTTTGAGGTTAGGATTTTTTTTTTGATCTGTAAAATTTAAAATCATGAAAATTTTTTAATGCCTATTCGGTTTTATTATCAAGCTTAAAAAAACCTTTCATTTGGTGTCAATCGCGGCGGAATCTATACATAACTGCAGATGTCACAAAGCAAAATGTGTTTGAAGAAAAATGCCGCTGTACCCGCTAAATATGGACCGAATTCAACCGTATTTATATATGATCTTTAGTTCACCGCCGTACTTCATTTCCAATACTTTACATTGATTTTAAACCACTGATTAACTAAAAAAACGCGAAACAAAATCATGAAATTTCGCAAAATTTTTATTTTCTTTATAAAATTTTTGCGTTTCAAAATATTTTAACGCCTTCTTGACGTTGAAGTGCCATTTACTAAGAAGTTTAGATCACGCAATACATAAACCAGTTTTAAATAAGATTGCAAATGTCAGCCGCGAAAAACTGTCATTTTTGAAAAATTTACGCCAATTTTATAAAAGTTTGAGGTCATCGTTCTCAGCAACTAGCAGCCTGACATCGACGTGACATTGCGCAAATTTTAGAAAATTACACCATCTATTAAATACTTTTGACGCAATGCAATTTTCTTGAACGGCGCAAAAACGCTAGAGAAAAAACTGCGAAAATTAAAAAAATCGGAAAATTTTGGTTTCAAAAATGAACCGCTGTACAACTTTTTCCCAAATAGTAGTATGGGCATAACTTTTATAGTGTAAATATCTACAAAGTCTAGTGACTTTATTTTATATCAGTGAGCATCGGAAGTTTAAAACTAAAAGTAGAAAAGTGATGAAGTATGAAAAAACTCTTGTAAATTTCAAGCCTGTTTTTGAGTTTTTCAATATTTGAGTGCCCATAACTTTTAGAGATAAAGAACTGATGGTCTGAAATTTTGAATTTCCCAGTTTTCTAGTGTGGCCTACCATTCCCTTTTCACCGTTTTGGTCAATTCGAAAAACTGAAGAAATAATAAGCATCTGAACTCAGTTTCATCAAATGTTGAAAATTTTTGAAATTGCCCATATACCACCTTCTATATATGTCCCGCATTGATTATGAGACAAAGGTAGTTATTTCTTTTTATTAATTTAAAATTAACCAAAATGGAAATAATAGACTTCAACTCCTTTCCTCGTATCCTTTTTTTTTTCTTATCCTGTTTTTTCAAGGTTTTAAATTAAATGAATAGATTCCCAAGCTTCAAATTCCTTTCATTTATAATTAATAATTTTCATTACCATTTATTACTTTTCCCAACTTATTTTTTAAATTATATTTAAAACACATTTGACATTTTTTTACATGTTGTTTGGTTTGCTCACCATGTTGGCGACTTTGGAAGAAGCAATAGTTTTAAAATTTTATTGCCTGAAAAGTTTTTCTTGCCACAAAAACACTAAAAGACACTCTGTTGCAATGCTACTGGTATCTGTTTTTTGTTTTTGTTTTTTGTCCAAAGTAATTTTGCACTTTACCATGAATTTATTTACGATATTTTTTTATCGCTATCATGGAAAAAGTAGCTTTTTAAGTTTTCTTTTTGGTTTTTTGTTTTTTGAAAAACTAAAAGTTTTTATCATATAAAATCATTTGGTAAATGTGGTGGTCCCCTAAACATTCAGACAATATGATGTCGCGGTACTTATGCTATAAATTATAATTTGAAAGTAAGTACCCTACGAAATGCGTAAGAAAAACAACAAAAAATTTTTTGTGGAATTAAATAAAAAGTTTAATATTAAAAAAAAAATTCAACATCACTCTCTTTTGGATTGATAATGGTGACTGGTGAAGGAGTTGTTTGTATGGAATTTCGAATCAAGATATTCAAAAACCAATATTTGTTTTGTGTGGGGGGTGATACTATATCCACCTGTTTAATATTGATTGTTGCTGACTATTAAGCTATTTAGATCAAATTTAGAGATTTTTACTTTTAGTATTTTGAAGACATAGAAAAATATGTATGAATTAACTTTGTATTGGAATGCCATCTCCCACTTCCTTCCAGATATACAGAGAGAGAGTCTGTAAATATATCGAACAAATCAGTTTTGCCGTTGAGCTGTTTATATGAAACTGAACCAGCTGGGCAGGGACAATAGGGTCAGTCTTTACTGGATTCCAGGCCATGCGGGTAGTCATGGAAATGAAGTATTAGATGAACTTGCCAGAAAGGAAGAAGAACTCTTTTGTGGGTAGGGGAGTTAAGAACAGCATTTTGAGGGAAAAGGAGAACAGGGAGAGACGATTATTTTTCTTGGGCCAGAGTGGCTCGAGATTTTACAATCTTTTCCTATTTAATTGTGATAGAAGAAAATTTGAGTCGTGCATTAGATCCTCTCTATTAGCAGAGTTTCTGACCGGTCACTGCAGGCTCAATGGACATTTAAATAGGATAGGAATCACTTCGAGCGATTTGTGCAGATTCTGCTACGGAGCTATCGAGTCCTCAGAGCACATGCTATACAATTGTACAGCATTAATGCACAGTAGGAAGAGGTAGCTTGATGATTTTTTTTTTTTTTTTTTGTTTTTAAGACCAATACTCAGGGGTAAACCCCTACTCATGCAGTGTGCATTGTATTGGAATGTGAAGATGGTTGATAGAAGTTTCTTTTTTTTTTTTTCATAGATTTTTGTATTTTTTTTTGCGCCTTTATTTATTGATGAAACAAGTTGCTGGTAATTTGTCCACTCAAGAGCCAGTGTTATACCTTCACCCTCAAATGATCAAACAGCAATGGCCTCATCTGTCGGTGGATGTTTACATGTGAATGGTGAGCGTCTTCAGTAGATTAGTTGTTATTTTCCCAGAAGGTGGCGCTGTACTCCTGATCATTGGTTTCTGGTGGAATAGATTAGAAATGTCAGGGGGCGGTATCTTGCTGATGGTCTTGCTGGAGGGGGGGGGGACCTCTTATTTATTTAAATTTAATTTTTAATTTTAATTGTAATTTTAGAAAACCGCAAATATTTATTTTTATAATTTTGTCCTTCGCTGGAATTGAACCTTGGTCGTGTGAGTTTCTTTGCAAGCGCTCTACCAGTATGCCACGACCCCCCCCCCCCCCCAAATTATGATGATTATCAGATATCGGCTATGAAATTTTCAAAGTTGGCACCAGCCAACAATTACAAGTTTCTTAAAGCGATGAAACTGGGGGAGATACTATAGGATACCTAGTTAAGTTGAGGACTGTACAATAGATCTACATATCGAAGTACTTTAGTGCCTCGTTTATGAATGAATGAATGCATGAGTTAACTGTCTAAAAAAATCAAATTTTAGTCGCCGTGGTCTAGTGGTTAGTATGTTGGCTTACTAAGATGTGAGCACTGGGTTCGACACCCAGCTCTGACATTAAAAAAAATATGAAAAAAATATTTCTTTCGGCGACTACCGACTACCTATTGCTCTGAGAGTAACTTATTGCCATGAACAAGTTTTTCAATTCTGTCATTCGGAGAGTGTAGGTCTCGGTAGTCATGGATAAAAATTGACACACACAACATGAGTGCTGCGAGAAGCTAGGCCGTAATCCTGACACAGGGTTGTAAAGGCCAGTTATGCATGTATGTATATAGAATTCAAACCAACAAATTAACTAATAATCCAACAAGCACACATTTGTTGGAATATTTAGGGTGTACATGTTTTGTTTAATAAATATCAGTCGTAAATATAGTCTAATAATATAATTTTGTTACAAATATTAAAAAAAATTATTAATTTTCAGAACATTCATTAGGTAAAAAAAGTATGAACTGCGTCAACAACACCAGTTCCCAGCATTCTTATCATCCCTTAAGCGAAGCAATGAAATGCAAGAATTGCTTTCTTTTAAAGTCTAAAAATAAATAACATTCAGTGATGCTATTGACTTTAGAGTTACAAATCTGCATCAATATATCATTTCGAATAAAATATAAAATAAAAAAAAACTTAAAAATCTATATTCAGTTCCTTTTATACAATAGAAAAATTTTCGTCTCTATGTATGACACACAAGCACAAACATGTTTAATTTCTATGGAACTTTTTTAGGCAGGAAGGTTTTGCAATACAAAACTCAATGAATACGTAAAAATTTATTGTGAAAAAAAGTGGGAATAAAAAAATTAAAATTAAAAAAAAATATTGAAATAAAAAGAAATCACTTGATAAGTGCATAATACGCGGTTTCTAAAGATGATTTAATGGTATGTACGGTTTCATGTTTGATTGTATTGTAGAATGGTTTTGGTTTCATTCTTATAATGCATTGGTATGATTTTACTATGTCGGGTATTGTTTAGTTTTTATAACTGCTAGATAGGAAAAATGGATAAAACAACAACTGTCTGAGGATTACTAGACTAATAAATACTGATTCTACTGATAATATAAATCGAAGTATGTATGTATGTTTGTATGTGTGTATGTGCTTGTATGTGTATAAAATCTATATCTATCCATTGAATATGGTTTAACTGTAAGAGGAATAAAATGAGTCACAAATTGCTGGATTTTAATCGTTTGCTTTCAAACAATGCCTCCTGCTTTATTTCTATGCCTTTTACTGCCTTACTCTTAAATTAGAGTTTCTTATTCTGAGAAATTATAAATAAATGGTTATTGGGAATAAATTTCATAGCATTTCCATACTTTAGAACACATCATTCTAAAACTCATTTTAGTACCTACTCATCTAATATAAAAGTAAAAAGACCGCCTAAATTTTGGTCTAACTGTTAAAATTTTATACCAAAATATTGAAATTAATAAAATGGTGATACGTATTTTTGTTTTTTATATAAACATCTCCGAAATTCGGAGACATGCACCAAAGAATATTTTTTTGAGTGTCACTTTAAAAAATTCGTAACTCAGCTATTTAAACAATGTTTGGGTTATATGATTCTGCCATCCAAGCAAATTTATGTATATATCTTATTAGATCTCCAAGGATGTCAGAGACTTATCAAACTTACATTCTTGACCCAGAATCTGGTTGACTATAAATTAGCAATATGATTTTAATGTAAGAAGAAAATGAATTACGAAGAATAGTCATGTGATTGTTAGAATGAGCAGTATATACGCATATCTCATTTGGAAGCAAAATAAAATTAAAAAAGAGTCTGAAAGCAATTGCTAATAGACATCTTGTTGGCCTACAGAGACAAGCTTGTGCATCATTTGGTAGCATAAGCAACTAGCCGACTAAGGCCTTCAACAACATGCAAGGGTATGGTTCGCAGCAGATTTTATTGGCTTAAATATTCTTTTGTAGTATAACTTTGGCAAAAGGCAAGTCCAGCCTATAGAGATAAAAAAACTTCTCTGAGAAACTACAGTTGGAAATTAAAGGACCTCGCCGAGCCAAACGATTGCTTCGGCAATATACTTATAAGAAAAAGTAAAAGCATAAAAGATTTCTGATAAGACCGCAATTACCAAAGTTATAATATCACTAAGTTTTCACTTCTGTTTGAAGGAACATATTTTTTTGTAGCTGTTATGTTTGTCCATGATTACCGGGACCTACAATATAACTTAGACTCTGAATGACAAGCTTGAGAAGCTTGTTCATGGCGTAGTAAGCTAACACAATAACCACCAGATTACGGCGACTATACCCGCCAATTACATAATGAATATTTTTATATTAAATGCCCACAAACACTATTTCCTCTTTCCACCCTCCAATCACCGTAGTCGCCTTTGTCTAGTGGTTAGTGTGTTGGCTTACTAAGACGATAACGCCGGGTTCAAATCTCAGCTCTGACATCTTGAAAAAAAGAAATATGAAAAAAATTATTTCTTTCGGCGACTACCTCTCAGCAGTCTTCCGGCAAAAGCTCTGGGTGTAACTGATTGTCATGAAAAAGCTTCTCAAATCTGTCGTTCGAAGCCGACTTTAAGCTGTAGTTCCCGGTACTCATGGATAAAAAATTAACACACACAACATGAGTGCTGCGAGAACCAAAGCCGTAACCATGACACAGGGTTGTAATGGTCAATTATGTATGTATGCATGTATGTATATGAATCATATATTTTCGTAACACAATTACATTGCATTACATAAATAGGGATCATCCATGAGTGCCGCTTTAAAACAAATTATCATATTAATTTAACGTAGTGCTTTACGTACAGGCTGCCAACCGGGAAGGTATACTATTTTGTTTTGCCACAATTTTATTAAACATTAGTCTTGACAGTTCATATTTGGCAGTCGTAAAGTTGAGACGTGGCAAATTTATTACGGAAAAATATTCGGTAAACCAACGTGTTTTAATTGTTAAAATATTTTATAAAAATGAGAAACTTATGTGAAGTTTTTGGGGAAAACAACGTACCAACAAGGCGCTCTTTTTATCGTGTAGTGAATGATTTCGAAGAAAGAGGGACTGTAGCTGATAGGCCCAAGCATGGACCCAAACCTACTACAAGATCGGCTGAAATACTGGTGTTCAAGAAAGTGCTTAAAACAATCCATCAACCTCAAATCGAAGATGTGTTCAGGAGCTTGGTCTTCAAAGAATAACTTTGGTCTCAATTTGATAAAAAAAATTTGCATTTATTTCCATTTAAGTTGACACAAGAGCTTCTTCCAGAAGACCAATTACGCCGCCGCATATATGCCAGTAGGATATAGGATACTACAGCTCGCCCATGACAACCCAGTTTTTCATGAAAAAATCATAACGAGGGACGAGGCATTTGAATGGATATGTGAATAAGCAGAATAGTCGGCTCTGGACAATGGAAAACCCTCAATTTATTTATCAGTCACCTTTGCATTCATTCATTAAAAGTGACAGTCTGGTGTGGAATTTGATCAGGAGGAGTCATTGGACCTTACGACTTTGAAACTGAAAACGGCGTAACGGTAACTGTGATATGATTGAAAAATTTTTAACGCCACAACTGCATTCGTTGGGCTTGACTAACACATCGTATACAGCCAGGATTTCCACAACAAGTTATTTCATTGGTGATGTTGATTGGCCTCTACGGTCGCCTGATTTGATTGCTCCGGACTTCTTTTAGTGGGACTATTTGGAAAGAAAGGTTTATACAAACAAACCAGAAATGCTGGAGCAACTCAAACAAAATATTCGTGGTGAAAGTAATGAAATACCGCATGAAATGTGTGAGAATGTGATGAAAAATGTGCTCAAACGGGTTCACATTTGTGAGTCTAACAGAGGCGGACATTTTTCTGATATTGTACATAATTGTCGACATTAAATAAAACATTTATCAATGTGGAATACATTCCCTCTCATTTAATCAAAAATTATAAACAAACAAAAAAAAAAAAAAAAAACAAAAATTATAAACAAATTAGAGTTGGGTTTATTGCATTAGATTTAATTTTCCACTAAATTTAGTGGTAGTGGAAAAAATAGTGCATTATCGCCTATAATATTTAGTGGTAGTGGAAATTTAATGCATTAAATAAAACCATTTTAGTGGTAGTGGAAATTAATTGCATTAAATAAAAAGAATTTAGTGGTAGTGGAAATTTATTGCATTAAATAAAAAAAAATAGTGGTAGTGGAAATTTAGTGCATTAAAAAAAAAACAAATTTAGTGGTAGTGGAAATTTAGTGCATTGAATAGAACAAATTTAGTGATAGTGGAAATTTAGTGCATTAAATAAAATAAATTTAGTGGTAGTGGAAATTTAGTGCATTGAATAGAACAAATTTAGTGATAGTGGAAATTTACTGCACTAAATGAATCGATTTTAGTGGTAATAGAAATTTAGTGCACTACTTCTGAATGATTAGCGGCTGGCATATTAACAGTCCGCGCCATTAAAATCTTACCTATGGTGAACTGAATAATATATTACATTTGAAAGTACTAAAATTCTTATTAAAACAATAACAACAATTATTTACTTTATACAGGCGGACTTAGTAAATTAAGAAAATAACATTCACTACAATTTATTTTGACATTGACTTAAGCTATGTATGCATATAATGATATTATATCAATATATCAAGGTATATTAAAACGATAGTGGAACTGAGGTAGTGGAACTAAATTTCCATTCCACTATAGTGCCAATGGAGTTATATTCCATTACCACTACCTATTCAAAATTAGTGCACTAAATTTCCACTACCACTGAAATCGATATATTTAATGCACTAAATTTCCACTACCACTAAATTTATTTTATTTAATGCACTAAATTTCCACTAACACTAAATTGTTTTTTTTTAATGCATTAAATTTCTACTACCACTAATTTTTTTTATTTAATGCAATACATTTCCACTACCACTATTTTTGTTTTATTTAATGCACTAAATTTCCACTACCACTAAATTCGTTTTATTTAATGCATTAAATTTCCACTACCACTAAAATGTTTTTATTTACTGCACTAAATTTCCACTACCACTAAAATGGTTTTATTTAGTGGTTAACTATTTCCATCTGCATTTAGTGGTGGCTGTAATATTGCTGCATTAATACTAAGTGGTTTAGTGGTAGTGGAAACGATAATGCATTATAAATTAAATGCAATAAACCCAACTCTGAAACAAATACCTTCCCGGCGGACACCCTGTTCTAATAATTAAATAATATTCCCAATATTTTTTTTTAAATTTCCAAAATCTTTTTATACGAGTATATGTGTGTTTAGTTCTATTTTTCTTATAGAAACTCTACTATATATGTACATATGTATGTCTGTATGTATGTATACTGATTACTTATTGCCGAGCAGTTTAAATGCAGTATTTGCTGTTGCTTTGCTGTTTTATTTAGTGGAGTTCAATTGTATAGTTATTTTTAGCGATTTAATATAGAAATTTGCTCTTTTTTTGTATTTTTCATTTACTGCCGTATTTTTTTTTTTTTTTTTGCTGATTGGCATTTACCATATCCTCAGCTTGTCAGGCTATTGTTTCCGTTTTATTTTGGATTGTTGGTTCAATAGCTCGTATAAGTAATACATATACTGCAGTTTATTTTTCTTCTATAGACTATAGACTGTGTAATGAAAATTGTATTGTGGAATCGCAGTTATGTCATTGATTTAGTATTTACTTTTGTTTTAAAATCGTTATATTTCTTTGATTATTTTTGGTTTTTTTTTTTGCCTACTGCTGGCTAAGACTGTTTTCATTTGTACTTTAAAGGAAATTTAATATTAAAAAGTAATATAAGAGATTTAAACTTAAAAAAAACACTTTGAGATTTAATTTATAAAATGCTACTTTGTGGCTCGAGTCTTCTATGAAAGGATGGAAAAAAAAATTGCTTTTAAAAGTGTTCTAGTCAACAGAAAATAAGAAATTATTTTCTTATCCTTTAAATATTTACGTTTATTGAAATACAAATTTTGGTATTTAAATAAATTTAATTTTAATAATTTTTTTTTTTACAAAACTTTCTAAAACCGACCATAAAATAATTTTATTTTTCCAACAGTAATAATGGCAAGTGCTGTTGTTTAGGTTCATTTTTAATTTCTCATTTACTGCTAATTAGTTTTGTTTTTCTTTAACAGAATTTCTATTATTTCTTTTTAACCATTAAAAATCTTCATGCTGTTTAATGGCTATGAAAAGGAACATAAATTTTCTTGTGGGAAATTTAATTTTTTTTTATTTTGAAAATAAGAGCACGATATAAAATTTCTAGAGAAAACAAGAAGTTGATTTCCAGGGTAAATATTAAATATTTACACCGTTTCTAATAAAATTATAATTTTTCGTACAAAGAAATGTAAAAAATGATATGTACTAGCAGCCTTCAGAAGAAAACTTCAGAATTGTGGGTGTCCTGCAACTGCCATACAGAATAGTGTCCTCTAAATACCACAGAAAAAAATTGTGTCTTCCTTTCCCTTGATAAGAGCCATAAGAATATGTTAGAGTAATAGATAACCAGTTCCACATCTGTGTTTATACCCAGGGAGAGAAGATACTGTTTGCCTGATAATGCTTATTACGTAAGACATGATTTTTATATGGTGAGTTTCCACTTGGAAGCAGACTCTGCATCATAATTTGCAGCCATGTAAGGCAAGAAAATAAGCTGTATCATTACTTATATAAGTATAAAATATTAATTACAAACTGATTGTATGTAAGTGAAGACTGTAAGAAGTTTATTTATTTTCGCTTACATATCGACGATGGAATTAAAGAACGTTGTAACTGACAAAACCTTAAATGTTCACCAGAGCCAAAAAACTTTCATAAATGTAGAACAAATACACTGGTATTTTTCATTTCGTAGACGGCGTAAGTGAACTTATTTTCATCGTAGAAATCTGGGACTTGGACCAATCGACGCGTATTTTTCTGCTGAAAAAAATGATGCAAAAAACGTATTTTCGATTTTTTGTCAGTAACAGCATTCTTTAATTCCATCGTCGATATATACATACATACATACATACATACATACATATACATATTAAAGGTCTGCACGGGTATGTTTGAAACGATATTCAAGACATTCTAAAAATTTCAAACACACTTCCAACTCTAATTCGTAAAAGCGAAACGAATAAAACAAACATAAAAAGTGGTTGTTGTCGTTAGAATGTAAATAATGAGAGAATAGAGACAAGAGAGTATCGAGACATGAGAGACATGAAACATAAGAGTTAGAATGGAATGAATAGAGTGAATAGAATGTCTTGTTTGTAATATGATAGAAAATAATTTCTTGTACTGGTATTATAAGTACTAAAGAACTGAATAATAAAAGTAATGAACTGAATAATTTTTTATGTTATTTTTCTTTATTTTTTTATTTTTGGCTTAATTTTTAAAAATACATACATACATATTTACAAAAACTTAAAAAAAAAATATAAATAAATTACATATTCAAAAAGTGATAATTTTTTTTTTGCCTTTAAATGCTTTAATATACACACACTATTCTTCTTGCTAGATTTCAATTTGTTTGTTTTCATTCGCTTGTTTGTATTACAAACTATCGCGTTTACTTCAATTCATGCTTTCATTCACAAAGGAAATTCAAGACATTCAAGACATTCCAAGACATTCGAATGTCTCTATAATAATTTAGAATTATGAGAGTAAATTTAGATTTATTCTATTCAATTCTATTCGTTTTTTTAGGCTGTTCGTTTCGTTTCGTTTCGTTGGCTGCAAAACGAATAGAATGAATATTTGTTTCTATGCTTGAATATACTCTAAATTAGAGTACACTTCTCGAATCATTCTAAACTGACAGAAAAGCAAAACATTCATGCAGACCTTTAATACATATATACATACTTATATATAACTGGCCATTACAACCCTGTCTCAGAGTTACGGTGGCGTAGCTTTTCATACTGGGAACTACAATTTAACGTCGAACCCGAACGACATATTTTAGAAGCTTGTTAATGGCAATCAGTTACTCTCAGAGCTTTTGTTAGAAGACTGCTAAAAGATGGTCGCCGAAAGAAATATTTTCTATAATTCTTTCTTTCAACATGTCAGACTTGGGGTTTGAACCCGGAAATCTTGTCTTAGTAAGCCAATCACAAGTTAGCTTCGCTTGCAGGAATTGATTTAATTGCGTTAAAATCATTTGAAAGGTATTCGCTTGTATCTTATTTCTTGGTAAGTCTTTATAGAAAGCTAATACATTGGCAGTAGACATATAATTTTTTTCAAATATTAAAATTTAACAGGCAAGGCTGAATAGTCACGATGGTTAAAAAAGGGTTCTCACCAAGTGTGACGCATCTTTATTGTAGGGTCATCTTTATTGTGGATCGCTCATTGGGAGAATGCTCCTGGAATGGCTGGTGGAGCTTTTCTCGTATGGAGAAGGACTCATTGGGTTACGGAGATCGAATATTCGTAGGATAGTGGGTTTCCTATCAAGTATAACTTGAATAGACTACGTCTCCTGGATGAGACTGAGTGCAGGCTCTGTTTTGAGTAGGAAGAGACGGCAGAGGACATTCTGTGCAGCTGCGAGGCACTGAGTAGAACTGGACTACAGATCCTCGGCGAGGATCAGATGGATACGGTGGGGATCAGATATAGTTCAATCAGGGTTTTACTTGACTTCATTCGGAGGGCGGAGAAGTCATTTTTCGAGCACGGCTTTAAGCCTTCTCATTTATATTAAGAGTAACGATTGGGCTGGATGGTGTCGGAGGGCGAAATGGTTGACCGGGCATCCTCGCCAATCGGCCAGAATCTGACATTGAGCAGGGGTGATCATCAGGGTCATCATACGTGAGTGAAGTAGGGCACAAAAGATCCTTTGGGTAGCAGTGCCTGCCTTTGGGTATAATTACTCCTTATTATGATAAGAATAATAATAATAAATGCCTTAAAATTTGGAATTAGGACGGTTTCATTAACTCTAAATCGTTACCACCAACGAGTAACGCCCTTTGAAACTCCAGACCAATATTTGGTATCTTATCATTTATTCTTCTTTCAAATTGTCGGGAAAAGCTTCTCCCTATCTGTAAGTTTATATGTGGTTCATGGTAAGATGTATCGGATATTTTTCTAGAGTTACATAAATTCAAATCAAAATAAAACAAAAAAATGAATTTTTAATATCAATAAAAGCAGCTTTATTGGCTGGTGGGTATAAAGGGCAATATGGAAACCCGAAGTTGACAAATTGTATGCAGTATCGACATATTTCACAAAAAACTCTTCGACTGTTAATTTCAATAAAGAAGGAGGACACAAACCCAGTTTCGAAGAATTTATTGATTTGGATCGCCTATAATGCTTCCCCATATAGTGGCTATAGGTGCTTATATTGAATTTCAGCAGTATTTCAAATCTCAATTCTTCATATAACAATGGAAATGGTGTTAAATTTCAAACCAAAATATAATTTTATTTCAGTAGCTAAATTTTAGATACTTAAGAATCCTTAACATAAGTGGTACAAACAAAATACAATTCCACACACTGTTTTCTACTCATATGCTCATTTGGTTAAAGACAAAAATAAAAAAATAGGTGGTTCTTTCTATATCTTTTACGAGCGTGAGTAAAATTGAAAAACAAATAGAGAAATGGAGAGAAAAAAATTATTCAGTAATAAATTGTTGCTTAATTTTCGATTATATGCTGCCACATCAATTGCCAATACACTAAACGCTGACGAATGGTAGTGGGAGAGGTATAATTTTGGAAAACAAGTACATATTTAACATTAAACTCATCATATAATATGCATATGTTTGTGTGTATGTACTCGTATATTTATAATGCCAAAATATTGGTGAGTTTTGAAATGTTATTATTGGCAACATGCTGTATTGTATGAAGTTCAGAGATTTCTTTTTTTTTTCTTTTTTGTTAAGAAAACATGTGTGAATCGTGCTCAACGTATGGGTCATGTTCGTATCATTAATTATTGATGACGCTGATGATGATTTTATTACGATTTTCTTTTTAGTTGTTTTACAAATAAATGAAAAGAAAAAGACACACACACAATAATTTCTTTTGATGTTAATTAACAAATAAAAGATCTTTGTTTTAATAAAAAGGAAAACCAATTTTGATGGTTAAAAAAAATAGACAAGAAATTATAGATATTTACGATTTTTTATATTACAAAAAAATATATTTGTAAGTAATTTAATATACAGTGGTGTTCGATAAACAAGAAACTGATCCATTTTGTAAAATGAATTCGAGTGCAATTGAATTTGGATGTTTTTTCAAAGCCAGACAAAACTTAAGAAAGTTATATTAGTGGTCTTTAAGCGAATGAAAAAAAGTATCAAATCCTTTTGAACACAATAAATGTTAGTTCATAGACGAGTTTAAAAATAGGTGAACCAAGTTAAGGAAAGAAAAAAGGAATTAATTCAAGTGCTGTTAAAACTTTAAGTGTAAAGCAAAATATAAATTTCACTTCTTCCTATTATTTTTGTAATGTAATCTGGGAAAGTTTTAAGTGTTCTAGCAAAAAACAAACAAAAATCTTAGGGTAGAAAATTTAGAAGATTTCACAGACAAAAAATGTGCATCATATATGAAACAACACTTTCATTACAGTTTTGGTCCTATAAAAGTCGTAAAATAGGAAAAAATTATATCATACTTAATTAATTTGTGTTCAGTTAAGACATAATCTATTTATTTAATTCAAAACACTGCGCACTGCATATGTTAATACCTAATATTACTCCTAAGTCACAAAACATTAAAAAAGTATTGGGTGTGAGTGTGCTTTTTGTCCCGATGTGCAGGGTGTTTATTTAGCATTAAACAAAAATAGACACTATGGCTCGGCTAAATACTTTGATTTACATTATGCTGAGAGGAAACTACCACTATAGTTGATGTTTCAGCAAGACAATCTTCCAAAATATGCACCGAAGATTGCGGGCTTTTAAACGAGAAAGTAAAGACATTATTTTGGTAAATGGTTGATTGGTTATTTAGAACGATAAAATGAACATGACCCACCGATCCTAAAGTATTTCATAAATTATTTAAAATGTTTCTATACAGAGTAAATGACTAGTATGCCTGATAATAGAAAAATATTGAATATTTTCTTATGTACTTATAATATAAGCCCTAGCAAAAGATTTTTTTTTTTGTATTGAGGCAAGCACTCAGGGATGACCCCTACTAATGCAATACATTGTGCTGGTCTAGAAAAAAATATGAGAAGAAGGGTAAAGAGGGTATGGATCTTTGATTTAAACCAGGCTTGAGAAAAATTAAAATTTTATAGACAATTGTCCCTTAGTTTAACTCACATGTATTCTTAAGCTCTTGCTTTTAGTCGTCACTGAAAGAGTGACGAGTTAACATGCATTTTGGATGTACACTGTACCGTGAAAACAAAATTAATAGCAATGTATACAAATATTTTATTACTATAAATGCATTTGGAAACCCAATACCTTATTTATCATAGAATATTTTAGAATATAGTTTAAAAGTTTTTCAGCGACATTTTAATTCTTTTCATAAAGTTGTTAATTAATTGAATGAAAGAGAAACACTTAAAAAATTGTTTTTGTTAAAAAATGAAAGTACTTTTATAGCAGAGTAGTATTTATAAACTGATTTTAGAGGTTCCCATATAAAATATTTCAAATATTATGGCAGATATATTTAAATTTGTTGTAAAAGGACATATCTACAAGTTTTTTTAAATTTATTTATTAAAAGGGCTCAGGTGCTTTTTTTGACTCTCTTTAGAGATTTAACTTTGGTCAGTATTTGATTATGTGATTGCAAGTTGAGTGAAAACATGAAAAAAAACCGGTTATTTAACAGTAAAAACCGCTTTTGATCACACCGTGTGATTTTTTTTAAATATATTTAGACTGTATAATATAACTAAAAGGCTATATCAATAGTCTTATCGTCCAAACCTCTAAAAAATACCGTATAAATGCAGCACATCAAGCAAAATTTCCAAAATACGATTACTTAAGAGGTGATATGCAAGTTTTGGAATTGAAACTCAATTTTGTTTCCGATGAAGATTAATTTTAAAAATTCATGTCTTTGTGAAAAGCGTGTAAAAAGTTTTTTTCTAAATAAAAATCTGACTTTTTTAAACGAGCTTTTGTATATGATTTTTGTATAAAAATTGACACAAAATATATTGTTATACGGCTGGGCAATTTATCATATCCTTAAGGAATAAAATAAAAAATAAAAAAAAACAAATATTTTTTCATCCACTGGGGCATAAAACGGCATGTTAACAATAAGTTATAATAGCAACAACAATATGTTAATAAAGGAAATATTTTATCAACCATCTATCCAACCATGGAGGCGTTTCTTTTATTCCATCAGCATACAAAGATTTCATACTCTTTCACTTGAGGTAAATCAAATGCAAAACTTTTTTTTTTTTTTAATTCGTTTCTTCTGCTACTGTCTGTATGACTTCTTAGTTTCTGTTTTTTTTGTGCTTTTTGATCCTTTGCTGGATATTATTCGTATTTGTTATATAAATAACTAAAAAGAACAATAAAATGATATGTAGTGGACTGGGTATTTGGAGTCAGTGCCAGAATTTGTGGTTTTTCTTGCCCCCAGGAGTATATTTTTCATTGCTTTTTTGTTTTGTTTTGTTTTGTTATTATTATGCCTTTTTATATAAATTTCTTTTTAAATTTTTTGCCTGCTTCAATTTCATAACCTCTATTGGGGGATAAATTGAAGTTTGTTTCTTGTTTTCTAAAAGTACTTTAAGCCATGATTATTAGCACGAGTAACAAAAGAGGCATTTTAACACATTTTTGTGTGAAAATTATGCATCATCAACAAGCCACAAGGGGTCATTTAAAAGTTTTGGTTTTTCTACTTTTTTGCTGTTGTTTTTTTTTTAATTTTTACTCATATAGTTTTGTTGCCTTTCTCTTCTTGCAGCATAAAACAGCTACAACGTAAATAAAAAAGGAATTGTTTATTTAGCATCTTTATGTTTTTCTTGGTGGTAATGAATATGAAAATTGTAAAATTTGTCTTTGGCAAAGTTACTCCTTGAGGTGTTTTATATGAATATATGGTTCTGATAATGTTTATAAAGGCTCTTAATAAATGACTTTTAATAATAAAACAGATTGAAAATTGTTTTGTTAAACAAATTTGTTTTAATAAAAGAAAATAAAACTTGATATTTAAAATCAATGAATATATTAAAAAGCATAAGAAAAACGTAAAATACTTTTTAAATACACTCTTTTTAAATTATTTTAGAAAATGTATGAAAATGAACTGAGCTCAAGGATTTAAGATTCTTAAGAATTGTTATTTTATGTAGGAATAATACAGACCACAAAATAAAAATATATGTATGTAGTTTAATTAAATTATTAGTACTATCAATTAAATGTTTAATTTATTTTAAACCAGCACCCGTATTAATTAAAATTATTCATTATTTAAAACATTTTAGTTGAAAATATTTGTAATAAATATTTAATAATATCAATTAAAAGATTTAATTGAAAACAATTTCAAAAATTAGTTCATATTTCAGTTGTGTCAATTAATTTAAACAAAATTTTAATTAAAATGGAAATAGAGGAATTATTAAGAAGGCATTAAATGAATTAAACTATTCAATTACACAAAATTTACGAATTAACTAAAATTTTAAAATAAAAAACGCCATTATGAAAAACAAAAAAGGATCTATAGATACATAATGGAAAGAAAATCTACAACTTAATGTGGTTCCGAACGACACATTTGATAAGCTCGTTCTTGGAAATCACTTGCTATCAGAGGTTCTGCCAGAATACTGCTAAGATTATTTGCAGCGAAGTTTCGTTCGAGAGAAAAATGAACTCATAGTTCTTTCCTTTTCTTTATTTCAACGGTAGTTCATAGCGGACATTGTTAGAAAGTTGAGTTAGACCAGATGCAGAAAACCAACCAAAATAGTGGTTTTAACACTATCGAGCTACAGCACATACTGCAGTTGCCTCATTTTATTTGCTAAGGGATATATTCCTCAAACTATTTTGTGCAGTAGTTTATTTAACTAAAAAAAGAGACTCCTACTCATCCAGTATATTGTGCTGGTCAAGGAAAATATGTTGTGGAAAGAAGGAAAGAGTGAGTAGTGTTTGTGTACATTTGATTTAAACTTACTTACGTACATCGTTATTTACAAAGGTACCAAAATGTAAGCCCAATCTGCTCCACCGTATTCTAATCACTTGTGTAAATAAGCTTCATATGCCAGAAATAGACAATTACAGTATTCAATAGATAATTTCCTAGATAAATATGTAAAAATTTTTGGGCAATTATGGGTGGAAGTTATTTAAACGAATACGCTTAATTGCCTGTATATACTGCCGTCAATAGATGTGAAAAGCAAGTAACTTTATACTTACTCGTAAACTTATACATAAACTGGGTAGACTTTAATTGCAAGGTTGTATCAAAAGTCAATTTTAATGGATATTTTATTCCTATATAAACATAGTTGAGTTAAGCTAGAGTTTAAGGGAATTTTAAGGGAAATTTCTCTTTGTGGAAAATATGTTTGCGGGAATTAATCGAATGACGCAATTAAGCGAAATTTAATTAACCGTGGAATTTTATTAGATAATGGCAAGAAAAAGTATGGAGAGTTAGAAATTGAAGTAAATAAGCGTGAAAATCAATTCAGGGTGGGACAATTATACGGGAAATACTGTATTGCTTCTGGGATTGTAACACCCAATGTGGCTCGTGCGGACACCATAATTCACAAGCTAAAACAGTAGTCAAAATCACATGTAGACAAATATTTCCATCAATTCTTCTCAGACTGTCCTCTAGAAAAAGATGAAAAAAACTACCTACTGATGTTTCTATCAGTTAACAATGAATATCATATAATCGGTCAAATCACTGGCACTGTTTTGGTAGGGTACAAAAGTGAAAATTACATTTTGAAATCTTTGCGTACCGTGACCTAATTTGAATTATTAATAAAACATCAACTGTACATTTTCTTCATTATTTATTTAAATAGATCATTTAAGACTTTATGTTTGATTTTTGTTTTCCATAAAGCTTAAATGCTTAATTACTTCTTCTTTAAATTTATAAATGTGTTACAGAAATTTAATGGCTCACGTTTATTTTCTAGTACAAGTACACAAATATTTATACCATGTTTTGCAGATTCTTTTGATTTTTTGTTCCTTGTTTTTAACTTTTATTTATTCAATCTATTGAAACACGTACTTGCAACATGTTACAAATGTATAAGTCCACCCACAGACACAATTTATAAACACTTCCTACCTCGAATTCGATTTCAGTGTGGAGAGCTTCAATTGTCAGCCATAAAAATAAAGAAAAAACAAAATTATGGCTACACAGCATAGATGGGGTATTTAAACGTCAATACACAGACAAAATATGCATAGAAAGATGAACACGGCTGAACTACAAGTATTTAATAACTGACAATATAAGCCTTCCTTGTGTACACACAAGTACCGCTGCCACTGCCACTGCCACTTCTACTATCATTATTATTAAAGTCGTCATCATGTTCTCATCATTCGATATAGTTTTAATATGAAAATTACAAAAACAAATGTTGGAGGGTAAAACATGGCAAATACTTTCTTCAAATTCAGGAAAACGACAAGTATTGAGAGTTTAACTGAAACTATTTGTTATAAAAGTTTCAAATGTGCGGAAAGGAAGAGGATATAAGTGATTTACTAATTGAACACTAATGCTTAATCTAAAAAACACTTATAAATACCAATATATTCGTATTAAAGGCGATATACTCATGTACACATGCATGTTCAAGCATTTATTACCAGAATGTGTACACGAAAAATTTGTCAGCTATTTAATGATTTGTCTTAAGGCAGTTTTATAAAGTGATTAAATCATTAGATACTGTAACAGATACTTATCTGCTATTAATTTTCAGCAAGCTAATACTACTATAAAAGAATTTAAAGGTATCTACACAGAACTTATTAGAGAATTTAAGAATGAAATGGAAGGAAATTAAGAAAATAAACAAAGGGAGTTCTTCAGTTTGATAATTGAAACCTGTCATATTCTTAAATATACATCTGTCAGTTTAGACGGCAATTATTTAATTTGATGATAAATCTATAAATTGATACAATTGTTTTATGCAGGATCCAGAGAAAGTACATTTAAATTTATCACAGATTATCTTTATCAGTAAGACCGATTTTTAAATGTACGATTATGGCAAAAAACAAAATTCGAAATTTAAACGAAACCATTCCACATTTGATCCAAGAACGTCTAGGCAGCTAAAAAAAGTTACATTGTTTGATTTGAATTTCATTTCATTTCATCATCGGCTCTTACTTCCAACTTCTTGGAGCAGTTTATTATAAAAACAACATAGAGTACAGCTCATATCATACCCAAAATTTTGACGACTATGTGCTGAAATAGTACACGAACCTAGTATTTTACAGTGCAGAATTTAGGTTTGTGCAAACCCAAGCTGATTGCTTAAAGATAAACTTTTATTTTGGGAAAATATTTGTCGCTATGCTCCAGGATGCTTTTTGTCGTCAGTGATAATATCTTTGCAATCTCGTTGTTGGATCTCATTCTATGTCTCATGAATGCTAACTTGTTGTTCATAATGTCTTGATCCCTAGTCCTTAGGAGCTCAATATTGGGCGGCCAGAAGCATTGGAATATGTGAAGGAAGCATCGTCTGAAGTGATAGCACAACGGTCTGCTTTGTGTGCTCAAAAAAATTTTGATTAACAAAGCTACCACTTGCTTTTATTCTATCTTACGCCGTATGTATTGGGTATTGAATATTTGCAGTCGCTTTTGTGTTTTTAAACATGTCCCAGACTTTGGACCATACAGGGAGACTATGGATTTAAAGCACGTATTTTAGATCTTGTTTCAAATCAATTCTTATCTATCCTCTGCAAGTGGCTTTAGATCATTCCATTTGCTTACTCTCGCTCTCACTATCTCTAGATGTCGGTGCAAATTGTAGACTGGGCGTCCTTTCCGATAGCTACACTGGGGATATCAGACTATTATTGTCTTGTTTGTACTGGACAGAAGTCTAAGAGAAGTATATTCGTACCATTCTCACTTCCAATTTTAAATCGCGAGATCGGTTGGAGCTGGGGATTCATCTCAATTATAGGTGGAAAAAATCTAAATTCCATTGAGTTGCGTTCCACGACTCGCATTTGTACGAGGCAACTGACTTCTAACAGCTGAGGGCTATCAAGTTCCGTTAAAAAAAATGTCTTCCCAGAAAGCACGTTTTTAATAATTATGGCTCTCGTAATGTAATTTTCACTATCATCCTGATAATGATCACAGCAAAGAGCAAAAGTCATAAGAGAAAAATTCATTTAAAAATAGAAGTTTATCTATGTAGTCTTTTGTAACAGCTCGGCGAAAAGTATTGGGAAATTATAACTTTAAGGTTAACAAATTAATTAATGGCCTTCATTTCAATGAGTTTAGACTTACGAAGAGTGTTCCAATAACTCGTTATTTTTGAGTGTAATATTCACTAAAACGTCTTAGTGCCAGCCTGTTTCATGACTCAGCCTGTCTGAAGCAAGTGCCACTGTTTGATTAAATTTTTCGAGAGTTAAAATGGGCTTTTACACGCCGCACATGGATTGCTAATTTCAGATGAGTTAAATTAATTAGTAATATGCCTTTGTATGTCATACAAATATTTATCAATTTGTTATGTATTCATAAAAAATATAGATTTATGAAGGGCTTATTTGACAAATTTCTATGGAATACTCGTCAAATAAACCCTTAATAAATCACTCAACCTAACAAATATGTACAAAATGTTTTACTTTAATAAAAACTATCGTTTATGCATAATACCTTCTTAAAAACATGATACTGAAGTCCTTTAAATACCTGTCTATTTATAATTATTAGAATATTCAACATAAAATCAACCACCACCACCACCAACCGACCCAACTTCTATAGATGGAGAATATAAAGGGACACATGGTGTTTAATATTCATTGTATGAAATTGGCCAAATAAATATTAAACAAGTTGGTTGCTGTAGTCAACTATCTCGATACACCAACATCATCCATGTCATTATATTGCCAGGATACAAGAGATTCTTAATGAATCGGTGTGTTCGTATGTAGAAAAAACAGATATTTTTTACTAGATTGGCAAGAGAAAGTAGAATTTAAACATCAATAGAATACTAATGTAATGGAAAATTCATATTTTCAAATGATTGCAAAACTTCAATGTAACAAAACATTTTTTTTTTTTTGTGAAAAGTTTTGTTACAGTCTAATAATTAAAAATCATCAATTAAAGTTTTGTGCTCTAATCTTTTTTTTTATAAACAAAAACAAAAAACTTAAATCAAATACATACTCGTATGATATTTATTTCAATTACTTGCATTATTATTATATTTAAATTTATGATTTAAATACCAATTTATCACTGTAATTGTACAATTGTTAGTTCTTCTTTGCTGAATAGCTAATTTATATTGTCGTTATAGTTTTAAAGTTGTACGTGCTTTTGTTTTTTGTTCGTTTTATTTAAAATAAATTTGTTTGAGCTGTCAGCATTATTATCATCATCTATTGCATTGATTTAAATTAACCATAAAGTTTCTTTTTTTAATATTTCTTCGACTTAATTTACTTTCAATGTTTTTCGTTTTGGAAGTTTTTTTTTTTTTTTTTTGCTAAACTTGTTTGGTCATAGGGAAGGTATGCCAATGAAATTGAATCAAAATTAAGAAGTAAGCAATTAGAAATATAAAAATCTTTTTCTATAAAAGTGGAGAATCATATTTAATTTTAGAAACTGCTTTAAATGTTCAAAACTTTGTATGATTGACAGATTGGTGTAATCAAATGTTTGACTACAAACATACAACACTGTTTCAATCGAAAATTTAAACAATTAATAATAATGTAATAAACCAGTTAAAGTATTGGATAGCAATGAGTCAATACCTGAAAAGTAAAGAAATTTTGTATACCAGAACTAATTTCGAAAAATAACTCCTTCAATCGAATTTATCTTTACCATAACAAATTTGTTGTAAATAAATATTTTTTTTTTGCTGAGACCAAAACTTATGTTGTACCTTGTATTAGAATTTTTTATAGGATATGTAACAACCCGTCACTACAATACACTTAAGTAAAACATTTCATTTTCTCATAGTCTACCAAAATAGCCATTTATTTACCAGTCTACTATAATAAGTTTTATAAATTTATAGTTTTGTATTAACAGGTTTGCCACATCCCTCCTATGTTTTTAAGTTGAAGTTTTAGGTCTTCAAGGTTCTTACTTGGCTGTACTGCTAAATGTGGTGACTGTTTGTTGCATTCTGATAGGCATTGTGGTGTAATGGTAGTTTGCAGTTTAGCTACAGGAACTAACTAACATTTCTACAAAAAGTATTTCTTCAGTTCGACACTTCCACAATGTTACCTGGCCTTGCTGTTACAACATATTCTGTAATGTCGAAGTTTGGTGTCAATTTATGAGGAAATACTACATTCTTTAGCAACACCTTATCCCCGATAGATATATTCATTTCTATTGCTCCTCTCTTTTTATCAGCTTGAGCCTTTCCTTTTTGTTTATTAATACAGGCACGATCTTTTTCGGTAGAGTCCGTGTATTCTCCCATTAAATCTTGTACTCCGGGTATCTTGTCTCTTATGACCCTATTAAACATAAGCTCAGTTGGGGGTGTCCCTGTTGTTCGATGTGGTGTGACGTTGTACATAAAGGGTGTTTTTTATTGATGTATAGAACTTTAAGTTGGCATCACTTTTTTAACTGGCGGCCATTTTGTCAGCCGTCAAGTGATTAATATTTAGTTTGGTTTGCCATTTCATCATGAACAGGTTGACAAAATAACAACGCTTGCAAATCGTGCAAATTTATTTCGAAAATAATGGTTCAGTTCGCGAAGTTTACCGCAAGCTCCGTCCATTTTATGGTCGACATAATCGTCCATCAGAGCAATTAATTCGGTTAACCATGGATCGTTTTCGCACTACGTTTACTCTATGTGATGATACGCATCCGCAGAGACGTCGAACAGTGCGCACCGAAGAAACAATTGCCGCTGTAGAGCAAAGTGTTGAAGAGGACCCGAATGAATCGATTCGCCACCGTGCACCAATTGGAGCTTTGTCCATCAACTTTATGGAAGATTTTGCACAAAGATCTTGGCTTGCGACCTTACAAGATCCAGCTTGTGCAAGAATTAAAGCCGCGAGACCATGTAATGCGTCGTGATTTTGGTGTATGGGCCGAAAATGAGATTGATCTCGATGCTGATTTTCATCGCAAAATTTTGTTCCGTGATGAGGCTCATTTTTGGTTGAATGGCTACGTCAACAAGCAAAATTGCCGCATTTGGAGTGAAGAGAATCCACATAAGACCCTTGAGACGCCATTACATCCACAAAAACTGACTGTTTGGTGTGCTCTATGGGTTGGTGGAGTCATTGGGCCATACTTCTTCCGAAATAATGCTGGAGAGTCAGTTACCGTTAATGGAGACCGGTATAGAGCCATGATAACCGACTATTTTGTTCCCGAATTCGATGGCATGAATGTGGATGAGTTGTGGTTCCAACAAGACGGCGCTACATGCCACACAGCGCACATCACAATCGATTTATTGAAGGAAACATTCGATGAGCGCATAATTTCGCGGAATGGACCTGTCAATTGGCCACCAAGATCGTGTGATTTGACACCATTGGATTATTTTCTTTGGGGATATGTGAAGTCGCTCGTCTACGCCAACAAACCAGAAACGTTAGGGGACTTGGAAGCCAACATTCGTGGCGTTATTGCCAACATACGGCCCCATATGCTCGAAAAAGTGGTTAAAAATTGGACCTGTAAAATTGGCTTTATTCGAGCTAGCCGCGGCTTCCACATGCCCGAAATCATATTTAAGCAATAATGGCATAAAATTATCCTTCCAATAAAGCCAAATTGATGGACATTAAAACGATTTTCTTGTGTTTTATTTCAATTCGAAGTTCTATACCTCTAAAAAAAACACCCTGTATGAATATTAAAACCTACGTCAAGACCACCAGCTCGAATCGAGAGATGGCTTTTGCGTCTCCAATTCTTTAAATTTAAAGTTATTTACAAACCAGGTAAGGAGAATATTTCAGACTCATTATCTAGACTTTGCCAATTACCATATGCTGATTGTTGTGATTTTTCGGGTGAGCAAAGTATTTGCCATTTCGTCACAAGTTGTATAAATAAATGGCTATTTTCGTAGGCTATGAGAAAATGGCATAATGGTTGATGAAATTATATTGTATGAATAAAAATTGTTTTGCATTGAATATCAAATTAAAAAGTCGTGTTTTACTTAAGTGTATTGTAGTGACGGGTTGTTACAGGATACATTTTTTTTCCTTTAAGCGCCTTACGAATGTCGGGAAACCAGTTTCTGTCAATTTGATTGCTCAAAGGCCAGTATTATTTATTCAAAATTAAATGGTCAATAGCAATTGCACCATCTGTCGGATGTTGATAATGAAATGCTGAGCATCTTCGCTAAATAGGTAGTAGCTGTTAACCTCCCAGTAGGTGGGCTATTTTGAGTTTTATGCGAGTGGTCTAACCACTATGCCAAAATAATGACTCAATTGCGCCGAATTTTCTAGAATTAAGACTACTTGTTAATCTATGTATTTATAATTTTCCAAATTTGTCGACTTTGAAAGGCCCTCCTTAAAAAAATTTACTAAAGTGTCTTGTTAAGTACCTTTAAAAGTTCACGCATTTAATCAAAATGGTAATATGATCAGATATGTATAGTGGATATGTTTGCAATGAGTGAGCAAGACAGATAGTGGCTCCATGCAGTGAGACAGGGGTGTGCCCTTGAGTTCTTGGCCACCCTGTATATGATTTTATAATCATTTTTTATAATCATTTATTTACTGTTTTAAATTATTAATAATGGTGAGCTTACCATCCCTCTGAATTTGCGATTTAGCTCAAAATTTATCCCTCAAAGTTTTATTCTTTTTAAGAAAAACTTTGGCGTAAATCTAATAAAATTCACGATACAAAAATATAAAAAAGAGAACTACTCTTACAATTGCGAGTAGTAACGAAATAATAGAAACAATAATTTTTAAAATGAATACAAAACTATTGTTTTTTTTTCTTTTTATTAAAACGTTGGTATAACAGTTGTCTTTTAAAGATTTATTTCTTTTACAAAAGAAAAAAGTTGTTTTATAGTTTTTAACGACAGACATTGATTGCCTTAATAAAGTGCCATAAATATGTAAGAAAGTAGTACAAATACTTTTATGGAAGTACTTGTTTAGATAGAATATGCGAAAGATATTTCTTATTTAGTTTATGCTTTTTTGAATTTAATTTTGTGATTAAAATAATGCCACAATTTGAAAAAATATTACTCACATGCATATGAAAATAGGCAAAAATATAAAGAATTAATAATTAAAGCTTCTATTCCATTTTTAAATTTCCATATGCCATCATTAAAAAAATCTGTGCTTATAGGCTAGAAAATTACCAGAAATTTAATAACAGCAAACCAAATAATGTATATGATCCTGAAACGTGTATTTCCGAACTTCGCAGGTGATATCGGCCATTTTGTTGCATCCAATGAATTACGAAAAAGTCATTATTTAATGAGACTTTGAACTGCTAGCGTCAGTGGTCCATATTTCTTTGAGTATGCGATTAGCCAGACCATCACTGTCAACGGTGAGCGCTATAGATCGATAGTTACCAATTTCCTTTGGCCTGGATTGTGTGATCTTGACATCAACGACATGTAGTTTCAACAGAACGGCGCTATGTGTCACACAGCTGATGCCATACTGGATATGCTGCACGACTGATTTGAGGACATAATCAGCCAGATTGTGTAATTTGACAGCTTTAAACTTTTCTGTGGCGTTTTCTTATGATGCACGAGTATACGAATATTCGAGCAAGACAGAGACACAAAATTTTGCGTACTTTAGGGTAAGACAAGATGGTTAAGCAGTATGTACAACATTAATATCATCTAAATAGCGGTCGCAGTTTCATGCCGAAATAATGCTGAGCGGAAGAACTAACCGGGTACTGCACTATCACCGAACTTACAGACTACATTTTTATACTATTTAGAATCTATAAGCTTAATAAAATAGCGCAGCAAATTTCACTAAAGATGGATTATTGGTCCATGTGTTCACATTGTTATTTCAGTAAGAATCATACAAAACTTCAGAAATTACCTCATAATTATGATATTCGCTTGATCTTGAGTGCTAATCGCGATTCCGTGAATGCCGTGAAATTTTATTTAGCAGGTTAGTAATTTGTTTGCCGATCTTTAGTACCAAAACAGAATATTTAAAACTCCATGGAAAATTTGAAAATTTTTTTAACTAAAACTAATGCCACTGAAAGATATACTCAATTCAATTTGTATAGAAAAACGAAAGAACAGAATATAGACACAAACTACCATTTGAGCAAAGCTAGTGTGTTTACTATGGGTAAATTGAACCACTTGGACAGAGATAAAGATAGTAAGAGGGGATAACTAGATGTAGATACTTTGCTCAAGCCAAAGCGGTGTGATATCAATAATACATAAAGATTTTGACTCCGCATTAGATTATCTGGGATAGGCCTTTGAATCGATAGCTGAAACTTTAAACTGGGATTTATTTCAAATAAAAGTTATATAGCAAGGAAATCGAGTCAGCTCCGACGATGTGGGCCTTTGTAACGAACCTACCCTTAAAAAGGTCCTAACTCTCCAGAGGCAGTGCTACCTACTTATACCGGCCGTGCTCAGGGAAAACGGGATGGATCTTGCCTCCCTTAAGAAAAGCTAAAGGTCGTCACTAGAATTAAAAAATTTAGGTAGCTAATATTCAAACCGACAAAAAAAAATAATCAAACAAAAACAAACAGCCAAAAAACAAACAAATAAAAATTATAAGCAAGTGAAGCCTCATAGTCGAAGAAGTCTAGATGATACCACTCCTTCAAATATCTTCACCCTCCCAACCTTGCCATCTTTAATATATATATGTCCCAGACAGCCCAGATATATACCCTTCTTATCGCGGATCTTAACTTTTCATGAAACAAAAATAAAATTTACACTTTCATATTCAAGAAAAAAAACTACTATTTATTCCATAAAGAATGAACTAAATTTAACATAATAAATGAACTAATAAAAAAAAAATAATAATAATTATTCCTATAAACATTTCACTCATGCAAATGCATGACCAAAATTCTATAATGTATATACAATGTATGTAAAAAAAAAATATGTTAAATTGCACAAAAAAATTTTAAATTTCTTCTACATAAAACATACTGTAACATCTAGTCACATATGAAAATAAAATAAAAAAAAAATCGTTTTTAAAAAAAAATAAAAATTAAATTAAATTATAAACAATGTTTATAACATACAAAATCTAAACAAATATGTATGTAACATAATTTGAAATCAATGTTAAATTTAACAGAATTAAAGAATATGGGATGTTAACAACATATTAATAAAAAAAAATTTACATATTTTGTTAAAATAATGATGTAAATTTACATTTTTTTTTTCTTTTATTTGAATGAAAACTTCAATTAAATGACGTATGCATGTACATACTTCAAAAAAAATAAAAAAAACAAACAAAAATAAAACTCACCAATTTACGTATCCAACGAAGACTGCAGGCCTGTTGTCTGTGGATGCTAGAGTTCTGAATGGGATTTATATAATTTTAATTTAAATTTTCATTCAACATTAGTATTTTTCTCTTTTTTCTTTTCCAAATATAAATTACGTCATAAAAATTTTACTTGAATAAAATGGAATATGTGTTTAATTTAAGAGGTTAGAAAAAAATACTATGGAAAAAGGAATTATGGAATTGCTGACTTAGAGTAATTGAATATTAACGAATATTAACAAATAAAAACTAATAGAAAATTCAAAGATATTGAAGAAAAATTATTATTTAAAAAAAAAAAACATATTATGACGCATGTGCATGGATTCGTAATTCTTGAAATTTGGAGTCAACCACCCTTAGATACGTTAGAACTTTTCTAACAGGCAGAAACTCCGACAACAACAATCCAATCCCAAATGAAATACCAATACGTGATTAGTCATCACCGGCATATCAGTAAGTTGGGATAAAAAAAGAATTCTGGAAAACTAGGAACAAGTCTTCTATCCCGTTCCGATTTCCCCTAATCGAGATGTATTTAAATATGTCGCTATCGTCAATAAATAATTTGTTTGTGCAATTTGCTATCCCGTGGCTGGTATCAAAATGGCAACTAAAAAAAATTTAAATAAGGAAATTCTCATTATCCCAATTCTCAGCTGGCCCTTAATTTCTAATATCTTCCCAAACAAAACTTACCACAAAAGGGTATGTGCACAAAATTCACAGATATAAAAAAATAAATTAATTTCCAAAGTCAATTTTCAAAATTTTAAAATTTTCAAATTTAATTTTCACACCACAAAGAAATAGACTATTCACAACAAAAGAAACTTTTACTATGAAAAGAAATATGAAAATTTCACAATTATTTTCTGCCAATATATCCAATGCCATTGTGATCAAAACAAAAAAATTTTCTACGAAATTTGTAAAGTGGATTTCTACAAAGTGTTAAATATGACTAAGCCTCACACCTTGTTCAGCGTATTAATATCCAGCGGCTATACTGGCTCGGTCATATTGTGCGGTTGGAAAAATCTGCTCCAGCGAGAAAACTTTTCAATAAGAAGGTCACTGGACGTCGGCGTAAAGAACGACCGTGTATACATTGAAGGTACCAAGTTGATGAAGCCCTGTCGTTAATTGGTGTGACCTACTGGAGAAGGCGAGCGCTTAGCAGAGACGCCTGAAGACTAGTGTTGAGGAAGACTGAGACCCGTTAACGGGCTGTTATGGCCATCTAAGTAAGTAAGTACTTTAAGTTTTTTAAGTTTTTAATTTGAATTATGAAGATCTACAAATACATGAGTTAATATTAAAAGCGTCAACGTAACAAATTTGGCAGTGAAATTAAAGAATTAATTAAAAATAGTGTTTTACAACAAATTTTGTTTTCTATTTTGCCACTGATAAATTGTTAAGAAACAATTAAAAAAGAATTTATGAAATAAGATTTGAATGGCATACTGTCATTTTAATTTAGAGCGTTGTATTCATGTTCTCAAATCTATTATACGAGTATTAAGGTACATACATGTTTTAGCGTTGCCAGAAGCTTTGGAATCATTATTTGTTGGTGAAAAAAATCATATATTAAAGAAAAACATCATAATTTGTATTCCCAAATTGTATTAAAGTAAGTGACAAGTAAATTTTTAAAAATAATATTCAAATCTTGTTTCCTTAATAATATTTACGTTAAAACCTTTATTTCCCAATCAACTTCACTTCCTTATATCGTCGATGGAATTAAAGAACGCTGTAACTGACAAAACCGTAAATGTTTATCAGAGCCAAAAAATCTTTATGAAAGTAAAACAAAGATACTGGTATTTTTCAAAAGGCAGACGGCGTAAATGGGACCGGGACCAATCGACGTGTATTTTTTTTTCTGATAAAAATGATGCAAAAAACGTATTTTCGATTTTTTGTCTGATACAGCGTTCTTTAATTCTTGCGACGATATGAAAGCGTTGTCGCTGCCTTATTTCAGTTTGTTCCATGCAAAATGCGAACGCTTGCCACTGTTATTTAGATACCGTGGTTTTTTATCCACAGAAACACTAATTACATTTGATATATATTTCTGGCAACGCTGACATATTTCATTAACTTCTTTAGAATTATTTTAATTCACTTGTATAATTAAATAAGAAATTATGTATTAAACTATTCACTTGGTGTTATAAATTTATTTTTTTTTTGTGTAATAATAAGTAACAACTGATTTGCTTAAATTAAATAAAAAAAACGACAGAATTGCTTAACTTTTTCTCAACCTACTTTTTCTCATATCTTAACAAGTTCCTTCCTTTTTTGAAAACAATACGTAAGAAATTATATCAACGTATGTTTGGTTGCCTATCCTATTGCCTTCCTATTATACATACATATGTACTTATACTACATTTGTATGCCTAACTAAACTCAATTATTTTTAATTATTTCCTATTTGAAACTTATTTTCAATATATTTTTACACATGCCATCCTCATTTACAAATATCTGTGCAAAAACAAAGACAACAAAAAAAAAAAAAAAAATCTTGAAAACTTTAAGAAAAAAAAAAATTAAAAGAAGAAAAACTTAATTTACAACTAAAATTAGTTGTGTAGACAGACAGAAGTAAGAAAATTAAATGGTATAAAAACTTTTATTGTTTGTAAATGTTCCTTTAAAGGGTGTTTTTAAATGTGCTGTTCTGTGTATACACAGAGTTATAACTCTCACACCTCGGGAAGTACATATTTTTAGAAGATAATTAAATATTTGGTATATTAAACTCTATTTAAGCCGCAGCATTATATTACTAAAATAATATAAATTTTGTTTTTATTAATGTTGGCTGAACCAATGCCTCAGCTCGAAAACTCTGATATAAAAATAATTTTTGGTATTAGTTTACTTATTCTTAATTTTGATTTTTTGTTAAAAAAAATGTATTAGATGTGCCTTATCTTGATTCTTGGTCACAGTGATAATCTCGGTAATTTAATTTGTGATAAACTTTCAGGAAAACTTTTACCTCACTACAATCCACCTTAAAGTAGGTATTTCTTTTTGCCTCCATCAAAAAAAATATATCACGCGGAAATGTCTAGAAGATACTGCTAAATCCTAATATGAGGCGAAAACTTGCTTTACTGCTAGACTTAATTGCCCCAAATTGGATAGAGAAGGTATATACTAATACATTTTTAATGCTTGGCTGTGAATACATATATCTCTAATACTTTCTCTGTTGTCAGAGGTCATTGCATAAGGTGTAGATATAAATGCTAAAAGACTGTCTATGATTTCTGTCGAGGCGGCCAATTGCTTGAGGTAGAGGATGTTATAAGTCAATTTCTATCATGAGTTCAACGAACAGTTCTCACATTTGACTTATCCTTTTTGGATATTTTAATGGAGCTTTCTTTTTTGCTGTCAAGACTAATGCTAGATTTTTTTAACATTTAGGCTGCTTTACACCTTTATATAAAACCGAAAAATCTTTGGTGATTATTAAGAGTGATTGTCGCGGCAGGTAGCTCTATATCACAACAGGTACTCAAGTTATCTAAGAAAGCTACTACTCTCAACTATTGATAGCTGAATTTCACACAAACTTTGTTAATACTCTCTGGTAATAAAATTCTACATATATTTTGCTAGTTTATGCGTATAAATTTTAGGGATGACGATCAGGATTGACTTTAAAAAAATTCCGGGAAGCGATATTTTAGAAATCCCGATTCCGAAAACACGAAATGTCCTGGGATTAATCGTGATTGCATGATTTTATATTAATAATTAAAAAAAGTAAAAAATTTTTGTATGTTTGTAAGAGTATTTCACTTATTTTATGCACATTTATAATAATATGCACATAAATATTTATAATATACAATTGAGTTGAGATCAGTTGAGACTGTTGGTGCAACCAGTTGCTCTGGAGATATACAACACTAATAAAAATGTGGGTGCATTTGTATACTTTCTAAATATTCTATTAATGTAAAATAATACTAAAATGTTTATATTTGCTATATAGTCCCATAGTCTAGTGGTTAATGTTTAGGCTTACTAGACAAGAGCTGCGGATTTAAAGCCCAGCTCTGACATCTTGAAAATAGATATTAAAAAAATATTTTTCTCGGCGACTATCTCTTAGAAGTTCTGAGAGTATCTATTTGCCTGTCGTTTGAAGTCGACATTAAGTTGTAGATCCCTCTACATATGGATAAAAATTGACGCAGACAACATGGATGCTGCTTTATATTTCAAGTACATGCATACATACATATATGAAAGTTTATAATCCCAACACAAATTTTAAAAAATCCCAATATATACAAAATCTCAAAAATCCTGGGATTTAAGGAATCGTGATGCCTTAATCGTCATTCCTAATTAATTTACGTCACTTAAAGGACAAAAAAGAAAACCTTACCCAAGATACCAAAGTTCTTGAGCTCTTCTTTATATGTATGTCCCTATTTGTTATTTCAAGATACATATGTATGGGTTGTCTTTTTACAGCAGGAAATGTGTGGCCATAAAAATGAGGGTGTATTTAAACAACTACAAGCACTGAAATAATTTACATTTGGAAATTTCTTTAATGATAAAATAAAAATAACATTCAACATTAAGATAATTTTTATGCAACATTATTTAAATAAAAAAAAAATGGTGTCACATTTTATTTTATTTTATTTTTGCTTAGAATTGAAAAAAAAACGTAAAAAAACCTTAATTATTATAAAGCACAAAGGACAAAAAATATATTAAAAAACATATTATTTTACTTTAATAACTACTTAAACTAAAAACAAGATTCTTTAAAATAGTTTTAAATTTAAATTAATTTTTTTTATTTTAAAACAAAATCTGTTAAATTTAAAAGCAAAAAAAAGCAAAAAAAGTGCATGTACTTTAACTAAATACTCGTACTTTTAACACACAATGGCTTAATCAAGCGTTGCCGAAAAAAATAAATATTAAAAAGAAAAAACAAATACATGAAACACTTAACTCAAGATAAGTGTTGCACTCAACAACTGTAGCAACAACAAACAAAACAAAATCAACAACAGCTACAGCTACAGCAACAAGAACAGGAGAATGAACAACATGAAATACTTTAACTTTTTTTTTTATGCCACACTCTAAACCACTTGAAGTAAATTTAAGCATGAATTTTGTGGAATTTTCTTGCAGTTACTTTGTACGCTACGAGAAGTAAACAAAAGTTTTAATAAATGTAAGAAAATGCTACACTATGTTTAAGAGGTCTAGAGATTAAAGTCTTGTTTTATGAAAAAAAAAAACAAAAAGACCGTCAAACTCAAACTCATAGTCTTTTTATGAGCCTTAACTCACATTCGAAATTCGCAGGTCTTGAACGTTTGTTTTTAAAAACAAAATGCCTTCTTTTAAACCTAAGGGTGCTTGGTAAAGAAAGTCAAACAGTCCAGTTTCGATTCCCAGCAAAGGTAAAAATAAAAAGTTTGCGGTGTTTGGTAATTTAAATTTTAAAAAAATAAGAGGTTCCCTCTAAGAAATCCATTAGGAGAAAAGTAGTAGAAAGATAGTAGCAGAAATTAGTGCTTACCAATTAACTATTTTGTAAGGGAGAAATTGTGAACAATCACTTACAAGTGCGCATCAATAATGCATGATTTTTATATGAAGTGAGCCGCTAAAACGCAATAAAAACGCAAATTTATTGCAACCAGTAATTTAAAAGTGTAAAAAATCAAAAATAATACCTTATCCTGTAGCATATTTGGAAGCTTTAGAGTATGCATAAACAATATAATGCTTCCATTATTGCTTACAATTTTATTTATTGCTTCCAAATTTTAAAAATTTTCTGCTGGGTCCTCACCACAATCAACATCCAACGATGGGGCGAGCAATTGCTGGGTGAAGGTGGTATAACACTGGCCTGCAGATAATCAATTGACAGCAACTTGTCTCATTCCTAAGTCACACTTAATAAGAGAAAAAAATCTATCTTTTTAACACAAAAATTTCCATACAATGCACAGCATTAGTAGGCGTTTACCTCTGAGTATTGGTCTCAATAAAAAAAAAACAAAAATTGTTAAAAATTTATGCTTGAAGGTTTAGCCAGCAAATAATTCTAAAACAGCTAATTATGTTTAACTAACCATACCCTATACTAATTATGAATGATTTGCTAGGCAATACACTTGAAACGTGTACGAGCCTTAAGCTGCCCGTACAACCAGTGTTTTGAAGAACTTTTTCTCTGATTTTAAGGTACAAAACATTCGTTAAAGCGCTATAATTTTATATTTTTTGTTTTTTTTTTACTTCTAAACAACAAGTATTTAATAAAGCAACAAAAGACTGTTGCATTTCAAATGTTGCAAATCCAAAAGGATAAAGTTTAAAAGGATTCTTTTTTTTTTGTAACAAAATACCAAGTATCTTCCTTTTAAAGTTATACAGAGAAACCAAAAAAAAAAAATTATATTTTAACAGACACAAAAACAGAAGTCAAAGTCAAAGGCTTTTTACTTAATTTGATACAAGAAAACTCTAAAAAAAAATCGAATTAAAAGAAAAAACAATGCAACACTAATTGCGTGCCATGAATACTTACAAAACGAGTAAGAAATTCTGCCACTAATATACTCGTACAAAAGAGCAAAAAAGAAATACTTTTAAATTTAAATCCTGCAAAGACAAGAGAGAAAAAATCCTTAGAATTACTCGTTAAATGAAGTTATTTATGCGTTAAGGACCATTGCATGGTAGACAAACGACATTTTGGCACCATGAACAATTAATTTAGTCCATTCAGCTAAAAATGTAAATGAAATATTAAAAAAAAAACTATAAAACATGCAATCATACATTACTAGAAATATACTTTAAAATACCACAAAACAAAAAATATCAGAAAACATTTGAATACATCACAAGAAAACATATCTTTAAATAAAATTCACAATTATATAGTTTATAACCGTTTCCTTTTCAATATGTATACTCGTATTTCGGAATTTATTCTGTTTAAAGCAGACACTTGTTTTTATAACCCAAAAAATTACACAACAATTACGAAATATTTCGTAATTTGGATTGTGGTTATGAATGTCTTATGCCTTTATGTTCTTGTGCATGTTTGTGTATGCCGATGTCTATAATATTTTCAAAAAATATGACAGTGCTCTTTCAAGCATTCATTAAATATTTGAAACACGTTTCAACACTTTTAATAGTGTTTGTTTAACATCAAATAAAATGAAGACCAAAAATAGAAATTTGAATTTTATATAAAAGGAGGAAATCAATTCTAGTATAAACTCAGTCACAAATAAGAGTTTGAGTTATAGAGTAAGAGGGTGGGTGATTAATTTTAAACTTAACCGTTAAAGAGTGGGAAGCTTATTGAGAATAAAAGTGATTTCATCGACAGGAAGTATATGCCTAAGGTCTCTTAAGCGCAATAAAAGAAATTGTTTCGGTACAGACACATTCAATAATTTTAGAAAAAAGTTTCATCATAGTAAGGATTTATAGTCACCGTGGTCTAGTGGTTAGTGTGTTGGCTTACTGTAACGATAGCACCGGGTTCAAATCTCAGCTCTGACATCTTGAACAAAAAAAATATGAAAAAATTATTTCTTTCGACGACTACCTCACAGCAGTCTTTTGGCAAAAGCTCTGGGAGTAATTGATTGCCATGAAAAAGCTCTTCATATCTCATTGTTTGGAATCGACTTTAAACTGTAGGTCCCGGTACTCATGGAAAAAATTAATACACACAACATGAGTGCAGAGAGAAGCTAGGCAGAAACCCTGACAAAGGATTGTAATAGCCAATTAGGTATGTAAGGATTTATTGTTTTTATGAATCGATGGAATCAAAAATAAGTTATTAATGATTTTTTTGCTTGAAAATGGCATGAAAATGTTTGGGCCTGCCCTGCATAATATTGCTATTATGCGCTGACATTGCTCAACACATGTGGCTAGTGCTCCTTTTATATTTTATTTTTTGCATATGCAAGTATTTATTTATTTTGCGTTTTTGTGCGCATAATATGCTTTAGTGTTATATTTCCGAACAGTTGACAGCTTCTGTGCTTCCAATATTTGAATTTCTTAACATTTTTCACATAATATTCTGTGCAGTGATACATTTTAGGAAAGGCCATTTACTTTGCATAAATGTAGTAGTAGTAGTAGTCTGTTCATTTTAGAAAAAGTGTTTTTCATTAAAAAGTCCCGTAGTTGTGAAACGGAGGAATCAAAGCTTGAAGATGGCATGTGAAACAGCCGAACAAGCTTTTTCAATGGACTAGTTCGTAAATGCATCATTGCTCTTCATAATATGATTATTATGCGCTGCCCCTGGTAATCACACGTAGCTGATGCTTTTGTTTGCTAATTTTATTATTTGTATATTTTTTATTAAGACCACTACTCAGGGGTAAACCCCTACTCATGCAGTGCGTTATATTGGAATTTTAAAGTATTACATATAGATGTTAAGCGCTTTTTGTCAATGAGACAATTTATTGTCAATTTGATCATTCAAAGGCCAGTGTTATAGTACCTTCTAGTGCTGGCAAAGTATTGAGTAATGGGTACCGAGTATCGAGTATTTGTACTAATTTTTGGGTACTCAATACTTAAAAGTAACTACTCAATACTTAAAAGTAACTACTCAATACTTTAAGAGTTGTATTTATCCTTCGAAGGTTTATGAAAAATTTAAAATTTAACGGTAAAAACAAGTCTCTTTTTTAAAAAAAAATATTGTATCAAATTGTTTTCTTCTAAAAATAAAATCCGTTAAAAGTATTGAGTAGTATTGAGTACCCAAATGGAAGCACTCAATACTATCGAGTAATGAAAATTAGTAGAATTTGACAGCACTAGTACCTTCACCTTTAAATGATCAACAGCAATTGCTCGTTAAGCAGGTTAGCTGTTATCTTCCCAGAAGGTGGCGCTTTTCCTGATCATTCTTTTTTTTTGGGTATAGACTGCAAATTATTTATTTATATTATAATTTTTCGAAAATCTGCATGAATTTGAATCTTGGTCGTTTGAGTTTCTGTGCGGGTGCTCTAACCGCTATACCAATTGTTTTATTTTTATTTGCGCATAATATGCTTAAATATTGCAGCGGCAGTGCTGCCAATATAAGCATTTTTAAAGATGATGCACAAAATATATAGTGCAGTGCTGCATTTTAGAACAGGCCCTTTACTCTGCGTAATATTAGTAGTCTGAACTTTCTTATGCATTAGTGATAAACAGTTGGTGATTAAATACTTCACGGACTTTTCCTCTTTACAGCAGACTTTATAATTACTGGTGTCGGACAGTTGTTTATTGCAGGACGTGATCAAATACAAATTAGATCTATACAAAAATTTTCATAAAGAGGTAGTACATGAATTATAATTTTGCTTTTTTTCCAATTGAAACGTTGATTTCAGTATTATTTAAAAATTAAATAAAAATTGTGTAGAATAAATATTTTTAAATATTATATGTAAACTCGAGCAAAAAACACATATTTAATAGACATTATTTTACAAACTCGTTGTGTATTTTTTAAGAAAACCCTTCAAACTGGTGATATTTTTATTTAATTTCGTATTTCTGTAAAACATGAATTTATGCAGATTAACAAGTAAATGAACAAGACTGTGCCCTACTTTCATTTCTATGGAAATATATTTCATCATTTATTTCTTGCCACATAAATAAAATTTATATGGAATTGTGTGAAAATTGATAAAAAATTTTCAGTTTTCCCAGTTGTGATTTAAAATTCTTAAAACGTTTCAGACATTAAGAGACAGAAACAAGTTTTTTCCTATTTTATTTGACCAATTGTCATAATTTTATTTGCTGGTAACACTTAAAGAAATTTTTAAGTATTATTCTGCATTCTTTCGAAAGCATAGATTGTATTTATTTTTTCTTTTTTCATATTTTGTTAATGCAAATATCTAAAGATACTGAAAGGAAGACAAAAAACATTTCATTAGATTGTTAAGATTTTGTTAAATTATAAAATACCAACACTCTTTCTTTATCTGTAAAAAAAAAATAGAAATAAACAAATCAACACTCCAATTCCTAGTTGGGCCATTTTAGTGGTTTATTTGTAACAAACGCGTTAAATTGTTAAGAGTTTATTTGGAAAAAAAAAAATAAACGAAAAAAACAAAAGAAAAATATAAAATATACGCTTGATGAATACCAAATTCAAAATTGAAGGAAGTACTTGTGAATACATATTTCATTTAAGTCGCCAAATTCAATTTAAAAATAAAACAAATCTTTGGAATTTTATTTTTTTATAAATTAAAATAAAATGTAGGACAAATTCATTTACATATTAAAGGATTAACATACTAAGTATGTACATATGTAAATACATATGGAATTTGAAACTTAAACAAAATAAAAGGAAAAACAGCCAAAATTAATATTTTTTGGATCATGGATCATTTATGCTAAAATTTATAACCTTCCAACATTTTAAAATTACATGCACTTTTAAGATAAAATACTGAATCAAAAACCATATCTACTCTGATGTTTGAAGAACCTTATTTAGTTTAGAACAACACAATTAAAAGGAATTTGACTCAGAAGTCAAGGTTGACCAATTTATTCTTTTGTGATCGCCGTATTCTAGTATGTAGTGTGTTAACTTACTAGGACGAGAACTCCGGGTACAAACCCCCAGCCCTGACATCTTGAAATAAAAAAATAAGAAAAAATATTTCTTTCGTCGGCCACCTCTTAGCATTCTTCTGGCAAAAGCTCGGAGAGTAAGTGATTGCCTTAAAATTGTAAGTCACGGTACTCGCGGAAAAAAATTGATACACACAATAGAGGTGCTTTGAGAAGAAACGCCACATAACACTCAAAGAGGGTTATAATGCTCAATTATGTATGTAATTATCTTTTTGAGCAATTTTTAAACAAAAAATATTTACTGAGCAAAAACGCTTGTTTTTATTTTAAAGAAAATAATTTAAAACATAAACGCCGGCTTAATTTTGGCAATAAACAAAACAACCAAAACAACTTATTTTCGTTGTAACGGAAACGTAGTAGTGTATTCGAATTTTTATTTTGGTGTAGAGACATGGTGAAATTACTTACAAGGTGGTGTTGCCAACCCAGCTGAGTTTTTTTTTTTTTGGTCATACCGGTCCTGTCAAAAGTTTTGTTTATATTTATGTTTTGTTTATATTTTTCTTTGTGTGTATTCGTGTTTTTGTTTTAGTGTAGAGACATATATGTTGTTAAAAATACACACACACACACTTGTGACATGTGCTTTTTTAATTCACCATACCTGCTTTTGACATTAAAGAGCTGAAAAAACAAAAACAAATTCCCTGTTGTTTTTGTACTATATTCACATGCCACCACCTTGTAAGTAATTTCACCATGGTGTAGAGACATATTTGTTGTTAAAAATACACACGCACACTTTTGACATCTGCTTTTTTAATTCAACATATCTGCTTTTGACATTTAAGACCATACAAAACAAAAACAAACTCTCTGTTATTCTTGTATTATTTTATACTGTCGCCACCTTCTATAATTTCACCATCTATATTTATAAAGAAAAAAAGCCTTTATCAAAATCGGGTATTCTCCGTAAAGCAAACAAGCCATAGATAGGTTTCTGTCAAAAATAGGATTTGCGCTTGAATCCAAAAATGTTTTTATTTCCATTGGTGAACCGCTTTATTTCGAAATCATGTAAAAAAAGAACGTGTAAACAGGAGTTGGGTGTTATGTTTTTACACACTTTAAAGTACATAACAAGTACACAAAGTACTCAATTCTGCTTCCCACTGTACACATTTTTCAATAAGTATTTCAATAATCGATGTAAAACAATTTTCAACTTGTTTTTAAACTAAAAGCGCTTCTAGTCAAAAGAAGGAAAAGAAAATATAAAATCAAAAACATTTGTTTGTAAAAAAAAAGTTTAAATTTGTAAATCTACAAAAATAAATACAAAGTTTCGTCGTTTCCCTTCTTTTTATTGAATATGAGTTATGACCTTTAAAAACTTTACTGTTTTTGTATAATTTTTCAATTTGTTCAACAGCTACTCGTATGAATAAAATGGTTTCAATGTTGACTTTATCCATATATTCAAAACAAAATTGAAATTAATGTCGAAGTAACCTGTATCACAATAGAACATAACACCATAACACTGTGGTATAAAAAGCATATCTAATTTTATAAAGTGTATTTTATATAAATTCATATCATTTCCCCTTTTTTTTGTAGAAAAAAAAAATTAGCAAAAATACAATTTTCCATATTAATAAAAAGTAATTTTGACTTATAACATGCTTATAAAACAAGTCTCATATAAATTGTATTTTATAAGCAGTTTTTAGAATATATAGAGTCGTACCTCGGCAATTGTATCACGAATTTTGGCCTTCAAATGCGCAATTGTTTCTGGTTTGTCAGCATTACATTTGCCTTTCACGGCGAACCAAAGAGAATAGTCCCACATTGTCAAATCACAGCGTCTTGATGGCCAATTGACATCACAATTTCGGGTAATTAAATGACTATCAAACTTTTGACAGAATTAATCTATTGTGGCATAAGGTGTGTTCAAGGTGCACTATCCAAATGCTGTTCATATCAATATATACCATGAAACACGGGGAAAAAATCGGGTATCATGGTGTTGTAGATGTCTCCATTGACATAAATGGTCAATGGGCCAATAATGACTCCACTTCACAATCCGCACCAAACTGTCACTCGTAATGATTACATTGGTTTCTGTAAGGTAACGCGGATTTTCTGAGTTTGAAAAAATGATTTTTTTCATTTTCATGCAATTTCCGAGCAATTGTCTTTATTTTGAAAACAAATTTCCAATAATTCACAACGTTACTCTAGCACAAATCGATTCATTTCATTCACTAAAATTAATATACACTTTTTTTTACTTTATAATATTTTGGGATTGAACCTTGGTCATTTGAGTTTCTGTGCGAGCGTTCTAACCACTATGCCACGACCCTCCAAGAAGTCCTTCTTCAAGAAACCGCTACCTGACATTTCAAGTCTATTCCACCAAAAACGAATGTTCAGGAGTACAGCGCCAACTTCTGGGAAGATTTAGCTGTTATCTTACTGAAGACGCTCTCCACTCACATTCAACATCCACCGACAGATGGGGCACCCAAGGGTGAAGTATAACACTGACCTTTGAGTGGTCAAGTTAACAGCAACTTCTCTCATCAACAAAAAGACGCATAATAAAAAAATAAAATCTTTTTATGTATTTTAAAATTTCAATACAATGCACTGCATGAGTAGGAGTTTTTTACCCCTGAGTATTGGTCTTAAAAATATATATATAGTGGATGGAATTAAAGAACGTTGTAACTGACGAAACCTTAAATGTTCACCAGAGCCAAAAAACTCTCATAAAAGTAGAACAAATACACTGGTATTTTTTATTTCGCAGACGGGGTAAGTGAATTTATTTTCAACGTAGAAATCTGGGACCTGGACCAATCGACGCGTATTTTTTTCTGATAAAAATGATGCAAAAAACGTATTTTCGATTTTTTGTCAGTTACAGCGTTCTTTAATTGCATTGACGATATATTAGGGTATTCAAACGATTAATCGTTAATCGATTAATCGAAGAATTTTGTTCAAATAATTGTTCGAACAATTAAAAATAGTCAAATTTCGAATAACGAATAACTCGAATAATTCCCTACGATTAATCGATTAATCCATATAAAAAAATACTTTATTTATAGAAATAATAAATGGTATTAATAAACTTCCTAAATGTTGTAAAATACTGCTACATTGATAGATTTAGAAGGCATTATACAATTTGTTATTAATACAATGGAAAATGCAAACAATCCTTTTTTAAATTAGTTATTAGAAAGGCTTAAGATTCGAATAAATAAAAGACGTGTAAAACTACTTTGTACACCTATTTTATATCTAAATTTTAGTACATTTTCACTTTTTCAAAGTGTTGCACAAAATCTGAAACAAAAGATTTTGCAAACAAATTGTTTTTGAGAATGTTTTTAGAAAATACGGAACAAAATGTGTCAGATGATTATGCCAGATTACAGAAGATTTAATTTAAATAAACGAAAATAATCGATTATCACAATTAAATGAAGCAATTAAAAGTGTACAAAATTTCAAAAAACCTAAAAGAGGCTGCAATAATTTAATGGATGATTTCTAAAATTATATATTCTTTTCCATGCACTTCTCTCAATTTCTCCAATATCTACAATCAGCGAGAGAGTCTTCTCAAAATCGAGTTTTATTAAAACTACAGAAAACAATCGGTTAAAAGCTAAACATATAAATAACATTACAAGACTATTTTAATAGAAGTGCATAATTTTATAAACTAATTTTTAACTCATAATATGAATTATTTTTAATTAATTATTTAATATTTTTATTGCATACGAAGTAGTAAATTATTACCTTTATAGATTAAATCGTTATATATATGGTCTCAAATATTAAAATTAATTAATGAATTATTTATAATATGTTTGTGCACTATAGTTAACTATAGTTAATGAATTTTTAAAAAGTTATTACATTACAATGTTTTTGGTTATTATTATTTTTCTTTTTTTTAATAAAATGTTTTAAAAATCCACAAAATTGGTATGTTATTTCATATAAAACAAAATGCGATTAATCGAACAATTTTGAAATTTTATTCGATTAATCGATCAAGAAAAAAACCCGAATAATTACTCACTCGATTAATCGACCAAAAAAAAAAGTCGAATAATTGAATACCCTACGATATATACACTAAATTCTATGATAGAATAAAATGACATAAGTATTGCCCGACTCGAAATAAGTCTTTGTACAAATTTATAAAACAAAATTTTCTTTGCTAACCAGTGTATGTAAACAAAAGAACGACATCACACTCAGCAATACTTGTAAATAAAATTCTAAAAAATTTTAAATCAGCACAAACAAAAAGTTTTCCATAATAAAAAATAAAAAATAAAAAAAAACATATCGAAACAAAACTTAAGGGCTTGTAAGCAATCAAGAGTTGTAAAATAAAAACTGAAATTAAAAAAAAAAATATTCTTTCTATAAAAGAATAAGGGTACATGAAGAAATTTTTTAAATTACAAAAATTTTTTATAAGAAAAAAAAAATACTCCAGAAAATATTCTAATTGATTATTTTTACATAAATCTACCACATAATTTATCAATGGCCAGTTATAACAAAAGAAAGTTTTTCGAATTTCAAATCAGTTTTTATTTCACACATGTGATAATTTTTCTTGGCATCAGATGTGTTTGTCTGTAAAGTTTTTCTCTGGAACTTTTGAAATTTACTCTATTCATAATTTCGTAGTGAAATATCTAAGTATATTGTGTGTTCAACTGGCATATGAAAATGTTTTACAGCAATATTTACAAGGTTTTATTATTACATACCTACTACATAGGTTTTTTTTCTTTTTTAGGTTAATTAAAGATTTTAATTTGAATTTCAATTTAGATTCCACAACATTGTAGTAGATGAAATGTTACTACAATTTATAGAGTCATTCCGCGTTTGATTTTAAAATATGCAACATCTTGGAGACAATTATAAGATATATTTAAATCTATTGACAAATCTAAAAGACTTAATTTTTCAGATATGAGTTGGGTGATATTCATTTTATGGCACTTTTGTTAACACATTTTTAAAGGCCAAATGCTTATTTAAAATAGATTGCAATTAACGAGTCATTTTGACTAAATACGAGTACAGTGCAACTTCGACAATCCGGACACATATACAGTAGTAGTTTTAGGCACGTTCGGCTTATCGAGTTCTCCGGACTATAGTAGTGAAAATTATTAAAATAATCTAAGTGAATTAAATACATACATATGTACTATGATTTATTAAAAACTAAGTTATTTGGTGCAGTCAGCATTTTTGGTCAATTATGAGTCTTTTTTGACTCCTCTGGGCGATTAAAATAGTCACTTATGAGCTCATTTATGAGTCGAAAATGAATGTTTTGTCGGAAGAAAAATGTACCCTTGCCGCGAATCCCCTGAACGAGTCATTTGTGACTCCGCACACTAAACGAGTTTTACTTATCTTTTTATTATCTTTACAATAATAAAAATATTGTATTTTGTTTAAAAATGTAAAAAAAAACAAAAACAAATTAATTCATCAAACTCAACTGAAGGAATTCTTTTTTTTATATGTATATTATGCGCCTTTTTATATATGAGACAAGTTTCTGCTGGAATAGACTGGAATGTAAGGAGCGTTTCTTGAAGATGAACTTCTTCTTATTTTTTAAATTATAATTTAGAAATACCTTAAATTTTATTTTATAATTTTTGCCCTTTGCTGGGATTGAACCTCGTTTGAATTTCTATGCGAGCGTCTTACCACTATACCACGACATCACAATAATTGCATAACTCTTATTCTTTCAAATAAAATAAATCCCATTGTAACGAAATGCAGAAGAAAACAATAAAATACGACGCAAAATAATTATAAAAGCAGTCGTATTTCGAACGTCTGCACGATTATTTCATGATTCCGCACATTTAATCAGTTTTTAATCACCTAAGGGAGCTTTAAAAGACTCATTTTGGTGATTTATGAGCAAGCAATCTTCCAATTGCTGACAGGGAACTAACTTTGTTGAGGCTTGACTTGATTTGTGCTTTTTGCTCTAGCGTCTTCAACAATAGAATATCCTGCATATCTATATATATGAGAATACATCAACCCATTGAATACAAACCGAAAATAATTTCTTTGCATCTGCATTAGATATCTTTATTTTTGCATCCATTTCTACAAAGGTTTTTTACATTATTTTGTTTCAAATGTTCCGGGTTCATTATAGGTATTCGAAATAAATTCTTTTATCTTTTCCTTACTTTTTTTTTAAGTCGGAAAGCGTTGATTTAGGAATATGGAATTTTTTGCAAATTTTTGTTGCAAATTTTTACGAAATCATTCCTAAATAAAACAGTTTTCTAATTGTAAGTTGATGTAAAAAGAACCTATTTTAATGTTTGACCATGACTACGACTCAAAGTTTTCCAGTTTTTATTTTACTAGCTTATGATAGTTCAATATAAAACAAAAATTATAATAGAATAAGTTTTGTAAGATATAAATTATATAATACGTATATGATTAATAACTAAAAAGAATGTATAGTGCAGGAATTCGAATGAAGTAAAACATTGTAACTTTATTATAGTATACCCTTTTTATTTTTTAAAATACTGTTCTGCACAACTGGTTTATCATAAATAAAAACTTCTATTACATACATATTTAAAATACTTGTACAAGAGAGTACAATAACGCAACTGCACATTATTATTATTAACCACTGATCACATAATTACCACTTATCAGGGACCGCAAATAACAGTTATTGCCTAAAAATTAAACTAAAAATTAGAGTCGACGGATATACATGATGTTATATACAAAATTAATCGTCTTGGAGAGCTCTCACAGAATCTGTGATGATCTTGCAAAAATGATCATAAGACAAATTTTAACCGTTACTTTTTGAGGGAAAAATAAAAGGTCAGATGAAGCCTTTAAAAAGTGAGTTTTATTTTTTCATCATAAAATAAAACTCATTTTTTGAGTAATAAGTTAATATATAATAATAAGTTTTATTTTATGACAGAAAATTAAAACTCCTAAAACTTCCGTCATAAAATAAAACTCGAAAAATAACTGTTATTTTCTAACTGAAAAAATTAAACTCTCTTTTTGAGAGTTTTTTTTTAACTTTTTGTCTGTAGAAAAATAACTTTTTCTGCTGACCTTTTTTGGAACAACTTTCAAAATAGCCATAAAAAAATAAATTTTCGATATAACTTATAACCGTTACGGTCCCTGCCACTTATTAATACTCTTTTCAAATTGAAGCTTGTAAAGAGAAAAACTCAAAACAAAAATAATTAAATAATTACGTACAACAGATTCTGTTTTTTTTTTCAATGATATATGTACATATAGTTCTATGTTTTAGAAAAATCACTCATATAAATTTTACTTTTAAAATTACCACTCTTCTTTATTAATTTTTTTAAAACAAAAAACAAAAAAAAAATCAACAATACGCTTTTGACCTTAACTGCTGAAGCGTTTTGTTAGTGCACATCTTATATTTATACTCTTCTTCATTACTTTTACTTGAAAAAAAGCACAGCATATCTCATTAAAAATATACATCACCTTGAGAATAAAAAAAAACATGCAACAATTGGATTAGAAACCATATGACTTCTAAGCACTTTAATTAATATTTGATAATTAAACAGTAAATATAGCAATAAATTTATTAAACTTTAGACTGATACTGTTTTACTGTTACCTGTTATGTATGTATGTATGTATCCTAAAATACTCGATTTTTTTTATTAAAGTTCAATGGGATACTAAAAACAAATCACAGGAGAGGGATATGAATAATGTCGCTTAACAAACCAAAAAAAAAAAATCTTTCCTTCTACTTCTATATTGATCTTTAATTGCTTTTATTGTAGTTTTATTGCAAATGTGATTATAACAACGGCTTTTAAATCTCACAAATGAGATTCCTTTTGAGCACATCTTTCATTACATGCTCACACATTTCATGCGGTATTTCATTAATTTCATCACGAATCATGTTTAACTTGCTCCAGCTTTTCTGGTTTGTTTGGAGACCAATCAACGTCATCTTTCCTTGATGTAACTTATTGTGGAAAGAGGTTTCGCAGTAATTCCATTGTTATCCTGGCTGTATGTGATGTGGCATCGTATTGTTGAAACCACATGCTAGTCCAGCCCTAAGCTGGCATTTAAAGGTTTTCAATCATATCACAATATCGCTCCCCATTGACAGTTATCGTTACACCGTTTTCAGTTTCAAAGAAGTAAGATCTAATAATTCCTCCCGACTAATGGATGCAAAGGTGACTGATGAATAATTTGAGGGTTTTATATTCCCCAGAACCGGCTATTCAAATAAAAAAGGTACCTCGTCACTCATTATGATTTTTTCGGAGTTTTTATGGGCAAGTTGTAGCATCCTATTAGCACATCTACGGGGGTGTAAATGATCTTCTGGAATAAGAAGAAGAAGAAGAAACGAAAGCAAATCTTTGTGCAAAATTATGGCCAAAGTTGTTCTTTAAAAACCAAAGACCTGAGCACGGAGTTAAATTGAGGTTGATGGAACACTGTCTTGAACAGCAGTAATATTTTCAGCCGATCTTACAATACATTGTGGTCCATGCTTGGGCCTTTCAGCTACGGTCCCCCTATCTTCGAAATCATTCACTACATGATAAATATTGCGTCTTATTGGCACGTTTCTTCTCCTAAAAATTTCACGTAACTTTTTCATCGTCATAGTAATCGATGATTGATTTTGATAAAATGTTCTAGCGTTAAAAAAACACTTTGGTTTATCAAAATGGCAGCAAAACAAAGTAATACACCTTCTCGGCAGACACCCTACAGAAGTACACCACCGAATGAAAACCTATACATAAATTGAAGGATAATTTTAAAATATTTTATTGGATACATTTTAAGAAGTTCATTTGGGAATCTGTCTGAAAATATTATTTACAAATTTTCCATCTGTATGTAGATTTTTCATTTAATTCTTCTTTTTTAAGGACCCTGTTGTAGCTTGTTGTAATAAAACTCTTTTAAATTTATTAAACATTAATTTTAAAACATTTCAAACAGTTCTACTCAATTTTATTTAAAATACTAGCTTTACTTTATAGAAAATTTTTAAGTACTTCTTAAAGTTGTTTAATAGATAAATACGAATTTATTTTCAAAATAATATTTAAGAATAAATAAAATATTGAAAATCATAGACTCAATGACATATAAACACATTCTCATAAATATATGAGTATTTCAATGTCTGTGAGTATTACATTATTTGTCAATGTAAGTGTTAATATTTGCACAAGACGAAGTAACATTTTGAACAAATATTATTGCCAAAATCAAATATACAAGAAAATATATTGAAAAACGGAATAAAATTCTAACCAACATATACAAATTTACGAACTATAACTACTGCTACAGCAGCTATAAGTGCTAAATAAACAATAATGACACTCCTCCTCACTCTTTCTGATATTTTTGTAATACCGAACAAATCCTTTTTTAAACGTACACATCATAACACCAGAATACTTGAGTGTTCGTACTACTACAAGTAGACTTAAATACACAGGCAGGGATATTGAAAAAAATATGTTTGTTTTCTGGTGTTGTCTACCCAAAAAACTGCATAGTGTTAGGGTGCTAAAATGTACAGTCAATTCTTATAGTGTTCGCACACTGAGTTGTTTTAACACTAAAATTGGTTTCCACATAAAAATCGTCACTAAACACTAAAAACAGCTTAAAACTTTTAAGAATTTGTTTAAAGTACATTTTATGAAATACAACCTTATTTGCTACTAACTTGGAATGTTAAACACAGCTGATTAAGAAAATTAAACCAAATGTAAAGACGACGAAAGCCCTTTTGGCAGAAAAAAAAATTAAGTGAAAAATTAATATAGACATGGATAGAAGAATAAATAAAATGTTAATGATTTCTAATTGATGCTGAATAAAAAAATGTGTTACTTTTCATATAAACAAAAAATGTTGTTGGATTTGGAAACAAAAGTAAAATAATACCTCTAACTCAGATCATGCGAATGTACCACCAATCTAGAAGTTTGATTAAATAATTTTTGTTTTTTTAACTATAAATCGTTAACTAAAATTCAAAACAGGTGTAACTAATAAAAAATTAATCGAGGTTTTGATTGAATATTATGAATAACATTAAACTGCTAGTCTTGACAAAATTTTGCTCTTCTAAGATCAAAAACAATGATTTTATATCGAAAATTAAGATTGATTTTCTATATAAGAATCATAATGTATACAGTGATGAAACTCAAATAAAAATAACAAGGACATACATACATAACTGGCCTTTACAACCCAGTGTCAGGATTACGGCCTAGCTTCTCGCAGCACTCATGTTGTGTGTGTAAATTTTTTATCCATGAGTACCGGGACCTACAGTTTAATGCCGACTCCGAACGACAGTCTTGAGAAGCTTGTTCATGGCAATTAGTTACTCTCAGAGCTTTTGCCAGAATACTGCTGAGAGGTAGTCGCCGAAAGAAATATTTTTTTCATATTTCTTTTTTTGAAGATGTCAGAGCCTGGAGTCGAACTCAGGGCCCATGTCTTAGTAAGCCAACACACTAACCACTAGACCATGGCGACTACAACAATAACAAGGACAACACAGCATATATGGGGGGTCGTGGTATAGTGGTTGGAGTGTGTTCACAGAAACTCAGACGAACGAGGTTCAAATCTCAGCGAATGAGAAAAAAATATAAATTTTTTGGTTTTTCAAAAATTATAACTAAAAATAAATAAAATTAGGAGGTTAAACCCGCCCCCCAGCCCCAAGAAGTTCATCGTCACGAAACCGCTCCCTGACATTTCCAGTCTATTCCACCAAGAAACAAATGATTAGAAGTACAGCTAACCTACATAAAAAGATGCTCACCACTCGCATCCAACATCCAGATTGGGCAAATGAAGTTGATCATTCAAAGGTGAAGGTATAACACTGGCCTTTGAGTGATCAAATTGACAGCAATTTGTCCCATTGACATAAGGCGTTTAACATCTTCACATCTATCTACCTATATCTATATATTCAACATTCCAATACATTGCACTGCACTTAATATGGGTTTACCCCTGATTATTGGTCTTAAATAAAAAATAAGGGGATTTAGAAAAGTAAATAGTTAAGATTTGTTAGTTTTATGCTGTAATAATATTAATAACAGCTGATTTTTACTTTAAGGCTGTCATTTATTTCATCACTGTATGCGCTTTGGTAAAAACATTGCTTCTGAAAACATCTTTTGTTTCTCTTGTAATATTGTAAGTTAGTCTGTTTTTCCTATTTAGGCAACGAAATCCTATAATAAGATCTCGATAAACTGTTCTCTTAAAATGCCAGTACAGCCACTTTTTTCGCCCACTGTTAAATTATTTTTTCTTTTGGTTATTGTTTGCGGATGGATAAATCAATGAATGAATATACCGATGGGTTAGTAAACGAATTCACGAATCTTTAAACAAATATTTTAACATTTCCGACATTTGCTCAGCACACGTCGAAGGGATTTACGAAACATTTAACAGAAACCATCAATTGTAAAAATAAAAGTTGTTTTTGGCTAAAAAAATTGTGTTAAAAAACTGTATGAAAAATCTGAAAAAATTGCAGGAAAACGTATTGCAGTTTATAAGTGGTGCAATGAATTTAATAGATTGTTAAGTTTTTTTTTTAGAAAACACCAACAAATTTCGTACAATTAAAAAAAAAAAATAAATAAAACAGTGTTGCAAATTAAGCTTCAAAAATTGTATAATTCTAGGCATTAAAAAAAAGACGATGGAATGCAAAATTGTTTCTCACATCACAAATACTGTTTTTCCCATCTCAAAAAAGGATTTGGTCACCCTGAGCCAACAAATATTTACTCACTGATATTGACAGCACAAACAAAAAAAAAACAAATTGTGCAATGAAAACGATTGGCAGCGTTAGTAAACAGAAACACAAAAAAAAACAAAAATCACATATTTTTTATTCTACTGCAGGCCATTTGACGTTTGTGAAAATGGGAAATAAATGTCAAAGCTGTTGATGTCACGGATTCAATAAACACTTCAAATTAACTTGACGATTTATTATTTTTTTTTTTTTTAACTCTGGTATACCAACACACAAATGTTTGACAGTTTTTGACATACGATTTGTTTTAACGATAAATATTCTTTTTAAATGATGGCTGCAGAATAAAACTAAATCGAAAGAAAAATATGAAATGATGAAAGAAAAATTAATTTTTCTTTTCAATTATATATAATTGAAAGGTTATTTATTTGTGTACAGTACAGCTGTACAGTTGGAAACATTAAAAGAGCAGTAGCACTATTGACACTATGGAAAAATAACAATTAATTTTAAAGCTTAGAAATAAGGGCATATCTTATTTAGACGTCCAAAGACTTTTCTCATGTTCTGCAAACACGTTATCAAATGCATTAAAATATAAAGAAAAACTAGAAAAGTCGAGGGCCTAAAGGGAAAATATCACGTCAAGACGATTACCGGCCAGAGCAACAAAAACAGAACTTGATTTCAAAGTTAGCGAAATTTGCATCAAGAAAACGACTTGTAGAGGCAAGTTTGTATGCGGATAATTCAAGAAAAAAGCCAATGCTTATAAAACACATAACGATTGTTTTTTGAAATTCGTAAGAAAACACGTCGACTAGCCTGGGAGCAAGTTGCGAAACAGTTTGTGGTCTGATGAGTCCAAAGTTGTCTAATGTATATGAAAATTCTGGGTGTAGAAAGTATATTTTGTGTATACCACCTATGTGTTGTCAATCACAACACACAATGTAAATTGTTAAGCCTGGTGGATCAAAAATTATGATATGAGGTTGTATTTTGTATAACAATACATCAGTGAAGAAATGCTATTGAAATGAGTCCTCTAATAGGACAACGAACCAAAACGTACAAGTAGAAATTTCATCGTCATTGAGGATATCCCTCGCCCTCAATCCAATTGATCATCTTTGGAGGGACATTGAACTCGCACCATTTCGGACATCAAAACACAACTCAAAACCATCTAGTAATTCGCAGCTTTGGAATCTGGTGTGAAAAGCTGGAAAGGAGATTCCACTAAGTCGTTGTTAGCAATATTAAATTAAATCTATATATATAAGATGAAATTTTGCATACTTAGAGCTCATTTGCTCCACATGTGCAAGACGGAGCCAGATTTTTGATTTTCCTACTGTGGTTGGCTTTATGTAATAAAAAACAAAGGTTTTGCAACAAAATACTAGGCAGTACATTTAAAATATAAATTTAAAAAATTTCTCTTCCTGGTATATTTTGAGATAAAATAGATAAAATACTTGTAGCCATTGCTGTTTTTATATTGAATACGAATTACATTTTCACTGATAATTTATATTTTCAAGAAGACAAATTTAATGTAACACGGTTGTATGTTTAAATCTTTATTAAATCGATACACATGTAAATAAGAAAATAGTTTTTTAATTCATCATATGTGCTGATGATATGAAATTAAATAAATGAAATTACTTAACTGCTTACAAATGATAAATTTATTATTTATTTTATAGATTAAATACAAACACTTCTTTGCAGACATTTGGAACTAAAGTTATGAACGAGAATCTCTTATCTCAAGCACGTACATATTTAGACATTTTGTATATTTGAAAACTATTATAATCAGTCAGTATAGAATTGAACACCCGCTCAGTTGAAATATTTAACCAGCAGCTGTTTGTTAAACGTCACACCTTAAGTGACAATAAAAAATATATTTATTTGAGTTGTGAATTAATATGAAGAAATTTCAAAACACGTCTTGACTGTTGAACATAAATGAGACCAACTTTTAAAAAATTAAACACATTGTTTTTTCTTTATAAATTCATCTTTATTTATTTTTAATATGGATAATATCCATATTAGTGTAGTCGCCGTGGTCTAGTGGTTAGTGTGTTGGCTTACGAAGACGATAGTGCTGGGTTCAAATCTCAGCTTCGACATCCTTAAAAAAAAAAAAGAAATATGAAACACAACATGAGTGCTGCGAGAAGCTAGGCCGTAATCCTGACACAGGGTTGTAATGGCCAATTATGTATGTATGTATGTATAATATCCATATTAAAAATTTCATGCAGTGGGTACAAAGCTTTAAAAAGGTACACCTCGAGAACGGTAAAAGAAAATTTATTTTCTTTAAAAATATTGATTTAAAAGTCGAGAAAGTATCGATTTTTTATCAATTCATAACAAAAAAGCACTACCACAACAAGAAGGGCGGCACCCAAGCAATTAGGCAAGATTCCCGAACACCTCGAATGACAAAGGCATACAAGCAGTCCTGGGGTTTCCTGATGCCCGAGTACCAGACTAATGCACCTTCGGTCAGTCACTGAGAGCACCAGTAAGTTGTAACTACCAACAACTCTCTTCTTATATGAAGTCCCAGGTTACTTGGAGATAGGTGAAACTCTATTTACCCCGAGGGCACAAGCCCTGCGAGGGAAGAGTCTCTAGAAGCCTTTCAGTACCGCCGGGGGGTGTGAAGTGGATATATGGGAATTAACAATATCACCACGTTCGTATAATTTCCCGATTTTGCAATATCAATTAGCCACCACATTCGCTGGATTTTTTTCTCTGGGGGCATTTGAAAGGCGGGGTTTAACTGAAAAAACCTCAAATAACTGATGCTCTGAGAAATAAAATTCGGCGGCTAATTAACAAGAAAAGGAACGTTTTGTTGAGAAATATAATTCAAAATTTTGTGAAAAGAGTGGAGGTCTGCCGATGTGCTAGGGATAGACATTTGCCAGACATCATATTCCATTATTAATACCCATATTAGCCAGGCTGCTATCAGAGCCCTGGCTTCGCCCATGGGAAACTCTTCCCTCGTCCTTCGTTGTAAGGAGGAGCTGAAGCGTCTTGGGGACGTTTGTGGCATCTCCTTGGTCTGGGTTCCTGGTCATAGGGATATCCTGGGAAATGAGAGGGCAGATGAGCTCGCTAGGGGAGCTTCTGCCGGAGGGGAGCATGTTGCTTCCTACCTGGATGTCCACTGCCCTATGACCACCATTAAGGAAAGGATATCCAAGTTTTTCCTTGGGAAAGCACAGAGCAGGTGGAATTCCATCAATACCTGTGCTGTTTCTAGGACACTTTGGCCACGGTATAACCGCGGTAAGACTCTGGGAATCTTGGGGATTCCCCGTCAGTCCTTGTCCAGACTCATAGCGGTGTATACGGGTCACTGGCTGATCGGTAGACACGCAGAGAGGCTGGGCCTCCCCTTTAATCCGCACTGCAGAAGTTGCGGGGATTCTTCTAAGAGGGAGACTGTGGAACATTTTCTTTGTGACTGTCCAGGTCTGGCGGTCAGACGTTTGAAGTTTTTTGGGGTGCCCTTTTTCGACGGCTTGGCGCAATGTGCGAACCTGGACCCCCTTGCTTTACTTCACTTTATAGACAGCTCTGGTTGGCTGTAGTTATATTCTCTTCTTTTTCTACTTTTAGGTAACTTTAGTTTGGTCCTGCAATGGTATCAAAACGGCATCTTGTGCTAATTGTAGTTGATCGGAGTTTCGGATCAACTGGCCATTTGACCTACCTACCTACCTAATACCCATATTGTTTCTTTAAATTGGTATCAATAAAACTAATTAAAAAAAATATGTTTTTAAGCCAATTAACTTCCTCATCTTAAATTTGACTACCCTGTGCATTTATTGAACTAACTTATTTCGGAATTCTACCTGCAGATAAAATTAAAAAAAAAGTATAAAATAATCAAAATTCCATCTACGAACGAAACCGATAATTATTGTCAGGATTTTTTTTCTCCTAATTTTACACCAAATGTTTATAAAAATATTTTTAAATGCGTATTACAACGTATTTAATACATTAGTATTTGAAAAATTTAAACCAACATCTACAATTGCTATTCACCACAAGTGTATTGAAACTCGAACGTTTGATAATTTGAACAGATATATATTTGCCTCAGGTATAATAAAAAATTAGCAGCTCGTTGGCATAATGGGTAAAATTTTGTCATAAAGCACTTGCCAAACTCCTACCAATAAGCTGTTAAACTGTTGCTTACGATTTTTCAATAATTTGCTTACGATATGCTCAACATTTATTACCCAATTATTTGCTTTTTTTCATATTTCCATATTTTTTTTTTTTTTTAATTTTATATAAATAATTTTATATATGGGATATTCCAAGTCAATTCAACAAATGAGTGTTACCCACCCCCTCCGAATTCTATTATTTTTTTGTAGAAATATAGTATATCATAGAACTAAATTAAATACAAAGTTTGGGAGCAGTGACACATGAGGTCTTGAAAATCGGAAAAAATAAAAAAATACACAAAGTTATACTTACTTAATTGTAATTTTCTTGAAAAGTATTATAGCTACGCATCTCGTAAAAGGATAGGATATTAAATTACCTTTGATTTACAGCCAGGCTCACGATATCGAAAGAAAACTTAAGCGAAAGAAAATCAGTCACTCACTGTGAATCTAAACTGCGGCCCACTAATTGTCACTTTATCGTTCGCGTTACCAACGTAATGCAAATAAACAACAAAGCTGCCATATCAACATATCAAAAAATAATCGCGAATATACACGAAAAAAGCGCTGAAATGCTTAAATTGTACAGTAAAAAATGCAACCGTGTGCTAGTTTAACTTGACAGAAATGTAGTAAACAAACGTGTTCCGATTTTGTTTATTTATGTATATTTATGTATTTCTTCGTATGATCTTTGGTCCTCTAAGGCATGGCGATGAGTTTCGCATTAGAACCAACCATGAGCTGTATGAGCTCCTCGGCGATGTAGGTGTTGTCCAGCGTATTGACATCCAGCGGCTGCGCTGGCTCGGCCACATTGTTCGGATGGAAGAATCTGCTCCAGCGAAGAAAGTTTTCGATGCGAAGGTCACTGGACGTCGGCGTAGAGGACGACCCTGTTTACGTTGGAAGGACCAGGTTGATGAAGCCCTGTCATCGATTGGTGTGACCAACTGGAGAAGGCGCGCGCTAAGCAGAAGCACCTGGAGACTAGTGCTGAAGCAGGCCGAAACCCGTTAACGGGTTGTTATGGCCAGCTAAGTAAGTAAGTAAGTAAGTATGTATATGTGTGTAAAAAAATTTTGTGTTACCAATCGCATTTATTTTTGGCGACACAGAAATTAGTGTGCCGCAAATCAGCTGTTTGTCGCTTAAAACTACACGATTCGATATCGTGGGCCTTGCTGTTAATATATAACATGTTTTTTTTTAAGTCAAAACTCAATTTTCTTTACCTATAAGTCGGAAGCCTATATCTCCCAAAGCGACCTTTTTAAAAATTTGAAAAAAAAATTATGCCAAAGGTAGTTTCGTTCTCTACAGTTGTGAAAAATTTCAGAGTGGTGGTCTTTTGGGATCAAGAAATAAAAATCAAATCGCAAAAAAATGAAATAAAAACTATTCAAATGCGACTAAGTAAGTATAACTTTGTGCATTTTTGTATTTTTTTCCGATTTTCAAGACCTCATATTTTCGTATCCAGAAGTGTCAGTGACCTTTAATTTTATATTTGTCTTAGTGTTATGATATACTTTATTCATACCAAAAATTAGCAAATTAGGAAACTGTCATTTCTAAAACGGCTATTTTAAGTTGAGTTGAGGTCGTTCAACCCATATGAGTTTTATGGGAAAATTTTAAAATCTGGGTTGCTTTTGAGAATATGTTATATGGTAATACTGTTTTTATGGCCTAGTATGTAGTGTGTGGCTTACTTAGATGAGAACTCTGGATTCAAACCCCAGCTTCTGACAACTGAAAGAAAGAATGAAATATGAAAAAATATTTCTTTTGGCGAACACATTTTAGCAGGCTTCTAGAAAAAGTTCTGAGAGTAACTGATTGCCATAAACAAGCTTTTCAAGTTTGTCGTTTAAATTGAGATTTAAACTGTAGCTCCCGGTACACATTGGTAAAAATTGACTCAATTATGGGTACCGTGAGAAGCTAGACCGTAACTCTGAAAAAGGGTTGTAATGGTCAATTATGTATGTGTGTATTAATAGTTTTTTTTAAGTTGGTAGATCGTAAAAAGTTGTTTATGCATTAACTCAGTGCCAACGATATTACAGTTAGCAACTCGTTAGTCACTGCGTGCAGTGAGTTGCCAACTTTTTGTTTGCGTAAGACGGATGGAGTTTAAAACTGAATCACATTATTCTGTTGGTCACATTTTTACGGACCATTCACACACACACACCTACTTTCAAAATGATTCTATCTACACGTATAAGAACATACATATTTATTCAATCGCTCTTATGCCACGTTTCAAATATTTATATCCCATATTTAACGACTTTCCTTTTTGTCTTCTTATATGATATACATATGCAAGTATGTATGTACATATGTGTGTATGTACGTACATATACATACATATGTACATATATACGTACATATGCCATACTACTTTTAATTCCAAAGTTATTTATTAAAAGAAACATATTTATTAAAGAAAATGTTAAAGTTTCAGTTTAAAAATCAAATATTAAATATGATCACGTTTAAGTTTCATATCATGTCGAGAACATTTTAATGCTGTGCGATGACAAAATGCGATGCCTGGTGCCTGTTTTATTTGATAATCACGCACTGGCATGTGATTAATCACTTACTTACGGGATAATCACTGGTGATACTATTTTTTAAGACTAACAACAACAACACTAATAATAATATGTACGTATAATAGCAATCAGTATAACCAGTACACTTACTAGCTGGAAGTAACTAAGCAAACACGCAAATAAGTTTGTCTTTGGGACACAAAGTTCTTTCAGTTTTGGTTTTTGTTTTTATTCGTTTTATCAATTTTAATGGTTTCTTTTTCCTATTTAAAGTAAGAAAACAAAAAAAAATTTAACTTTTTTTTCTAACAAGTTCCTATACTGCTATGCAAAATAGAAAATAGAAAAACAAATAAAAGTTTTCTTAAACTTAAGCTTTCTCAAACTAAATTTTTGGTTTTTTAAATTTTTTTTTTTTCTTTTTTTTGGTATTTTGTTTTGTAACAGGACCAGAAGTAAAAATCATAGAAATAGTTGTATCCTTTAGTTTTACAATGTAACTTTTACGTAAATCTTTTGTTTGTATTAAAAACTCAAGTTTATGTTGAAATGATATTGGAGTGCGTTTTTCTTATTTCTTAAAGGTAAACGATATTCTTGATAATGCCAAAGCTTTTAAGTTTAAAGTGTCACCTTGTGCTGTCATTATTTGAGTGTCTTCTTATCTTTTGCTTTAAGATTTTGGCACAATTTTTGCATATTCTTTAGTTGGGAATAACAAAAAAAAAGTTTCAATATCGCTAAACTATCACTAATTGCTAAAGAAAAAAGTTAAAAGAAGTAAAAAAGAAAATTCTATACATCCTGTATTATTTGTAAATTTAACTGCTGTGTTCATAAAAAAAATATAGTAGATTTATAAATAATAAATATTCCATTCAAATTTTTGTTTTGCCTCTATTAAACAAATCCGAATTTATATACACATATGGCCATTAAAATAGGTACCCTAATATATCTTTTACAACTTCACTGTTTTTCCCAAAAACGTCCAAATTTTTTTTGAAACTTTACATGCTTTTAATTGTCAACACTGTCATATTGTTGTATAAAAAATTCCGTTATATCTCGTTGCTTTTTTTAGTGTTTAGAGAAGAAATTGTTAAAAATTAGAAATTTTTTGTGGCCAATAAAATAGGTACTTTGCTAAATAATATCCCATTTTCCAAAGTTAAGGTCGAATTGAACATTATAAGGTTTGTTATCTACTTATAATACAATAATAATACAATATCAATATCAACATCAATAGTAGATGGGTCGAAAACAGCATTGCACGGTCAAAGAATGAAGACTTGTTCAAAGACTTCGGAAACAGAATAAGTCCTACAAATTTATAGCGGATTCAATTGGACGGTCTAAAAATTTTGTTGTTAATGCCCTTAAGCCCCGAAAAACAATAGAAAGACGTGGTGCTGCGAAAAAAACAAGCCACATAACAGATGTATACATAACAATGCTGGCGAAACGGGAACCCTTTACTCATCTAAGGCGATTGCAGCTGAAATAAATAATCAAATTTCGGCCAGAACTGTGCGGCGTCGACTATGTGATGTTAATCTTCCGGGTCGAATAGCTCGAGAAGTTCCATTGTTGAAAAAAGTGAATTTACAGAAGAGGAAAGACTTTGCAAATCGTCATAAGACATGGTGTGGCCCAGAGGGAATTAAAAAATGGTACAACATTCTCTGGAGCGATGAAACTAAAATAAATTTGTTTGGGAATGATGCTGGACGGAATGTTAGAAGACCACATGGTCAAGAGTTTAACCCACGTTATACTAAAAAAACAATTAAACATGGTGGCGGTAACATAATGGTTTGGGGATGTTTTTCTTGGTATGGTGTTGGGCCTATTTACCTTATTTCAGAAATTATGACCAAGGAAGTGTACAAAAATAGTTTGGAAAATGTAGTGTTGGCTTATGCCAAGGAGGAAATGCCACTACGTTGGTGTTTGCAGCAAGATAACGACCCCAAACACTCGTCGAAGCTAGTAAGTGGTTGCCTCCAGCAAAATAAAGTTATTGTTATGGAGTGGCCAAGTCAATCACCCAATCTCAATCCAATTGAGAATCTTTGGGGAGACCTCAAAGTTAGGCTTAGAAGAGAAAATATTCAAAACAAAACCCAGTTGTGGCAAAAAGTTCTGGAAATATGGTATGCCACACCTGTCGAAAGGTTATCTCTTCTATGCCCAACAGATTAGATAAAGTACTTAAAAATAATGGTGGACACAGCGGTTACTGATGTAATTAAGCTTAGTAAATGTTACTTTTGTATTAAATGACATAGTAATCCTTTTATTTTTCGTTTTTCTTTTTAAGTACCTATTTTTATGACCAAATGAATTTCGTGTCTTTTTAATTTTAATGCTTTTTTCATCTTATAATATTGACTTTTAATTGTTATTTCTATTTATTTGTGTTTTCCGAGAAATAAAAATTTACTAAGAAAGCTCTTTTACTCATTTAAAATTGAGAAATAGGTATTTTTTGTAATTATAAAGGTGGTACCTATTTTAATGGCCACATGTGTATCTTTTAAAACATATCTTTCTATAATTAATATTCTCTTGAAAATTCTTAAAAGAAAATTAATGAAAGACATCGTATAAACGGTGGTTATATCGGGTGGTTAAATTTTAAGGGCCGATGTCGAATGTGAACCACACCTAAACGTCAAGTTTTTTCTGCATTTTATATGACATTTCTCAGGCTAACTCAATTTGAACCATTGGAAGATACACAAATGAGCAACGCGTTAAAGTCATTCTGATTTATAATGATAATGAATATCGTGCACTTCGTAATATTTTTGTTTAATTTAATCGTCTAAATGTGCACACAATCGGAAAAATCGTGCAAAAATTTGAGCAAACCGGTTCTGTAGGAGAAGTGAGTACCCCAGTGCATGCTCGTACAGCTCGTACTGCAGAAAATATTGCTGCTGTTCATGATAGTGTGGCTGAAGAGCCGTCCATCTCAACTCGTCGTCGTGTCCAGGCATTGCACTTCTCACGCTAGTCGTTAATTAACATTATGATGTTGGCGATATGTGGTTTCAACAGGACGGTGCCACTTGCCACACAGCTAACGAAACAATGGCTTTTTTCCCTATAATGGCCGTGTTATCTCACATGGTGGCGAAGTCAATCGCGCGATTTTTGTTAAAAATGTTCAGATAGTTTTTCGTATATAAAGAACAAGTATAATTCTAAACAGGTTTCATTATTGTCAAGGTCTAAGACGCAATGTCATGAAAAACCATTCGCTCTTAAATTTTATAAGATCGTCGGATGCTGCAAAAACAGCATATCGGAAATTGATTTTTCATCTGTTGTTATCACCAAATTTAATAAAAACTGGCTGCGTGGTTTGTCACGATAGAAACCCCTATATTGTTATGTTAGGTACCTAAAAGCGAATGCAATCTTTCGCTGCAAGCCGCAGCTGTACAAGAAAATGAATGAAAGTATAAGTGTCCTTGTTTTAGAGTGGACGTTATTGATTCCATACAAGTTTTCGCCTAATTACAAATTCTATTATTCAATATATAATTCTGTACATAAGCAATGTTTTTTTTACTTTCAATATTTTGGGGCCATTTTTCTTTTCGTTCGTTCTTTAAATTAGGGTTATGTTGCATAATGAAGAAAAACCCTAAAGTAATAAAAGAAAATGTGCCCAAAAATTAATATTGGGGCGAATTTTCATTCGGTTGGGGTCATTCTTCGAATTTTTTTTTTTTTTTTTAGTCTAATTTTCATTATGAAATTTCGTCCCAAAAATGCGGCTAATTTGCATTTTTAAATTGGGGTCATATTTCTTGGGGCCATTCTGCGCAACGTCAATTTTAATGCTCTAAATACAAAATGTGAATTACCAGAGAATCAGTTTTTTCCACTTTGGATTGTCAATGTTAATTGTCAAAAAATGGGAGTAACATCACAATACACAGACTTACTTGAATAATTATCTCTTTCTCTGAGTGATTGATTGTTTTATGGTTGGTTGTAAAATTAATAACAGCTGATTTTTATTTTTGGAGCTGTCACTGTATATAAGTTCACTCTGGTTCACGGCGCATTTATCATAAGGTGACTTTGAGATTACAACAAGTAAAACTGTAACAAGAACAACATGGAATTTTGATGTTGGGTAGGGTAAATTACTGTAAAACAAACCACAGCACTAAGTGTGAAAACAATAACAATGTACATAAAACAAAGGAAAAATTGACAACTATATTCACAAATTGTCTAAAAAAAGTAGCTCAGCTGGTATATCAAATGCACCTTATAATCATGCTCTGATTGAATCGATAATTTTTGTTTTTAGGTTACGACAACAGCTGATAAAAAATGTCAAAAAAAATGTCAGAAAAAGTGTTAATATTTGTTTTGTTTTTTATTTTATGTGGCCAGCATTAAGGGTATGACTCCTACTCATGCAGTACATTGTGCTGGCCTAGGAAAATATGGGGGAAAGAAGAAAAAGAGTGTGAACCTTTGATTTAAACTTATTAATACAATATCTGATATCAGTTCGCAATGACCCTGCCAAAGAGCTATTGCTCCCCGCCAGCTTAGCCAGGTAAGTCCTTGCAGTATAAGCCCCTACACCACGACAAAGTGATTATCTTACATAAAATGATTATTACTATAACAAATAACACTGACTCAGTATTAAGATATGAGTTGTTACGCAGATTGGTCAAATTTTTTTAAACGCTTTCTTTTATACTTCTACTACAAAATGGCTTTCATTGATATTAAAACAAAATGTTCAAAATATCAAAAATTGATCTGAAAACACATTTAAAATTATTTACACTTTTTTTCATTTTATAAAAATATGTGTAGTTAACTTTTTTGCAATAGTGATATTTCTATTACTAACAGCTGCAACATTTATTTACAGCGCCGAAAACTTACAATTCCTAATAATGGTTGGAGGAGAGCTATATTTTCCTTCAAATTCTTTTCCTATCAATAAAATATAAATATAGCATTGGATTTGGTAATAATGAAAATACTCGTAATTGGCAATTGTTTATAATATAGGGAAGTAGAATGTAATTCAACCCAAGGCAAGGACATATATGTAAGTAATAGAAGAGAGTAAGTGGCATATTATTGTAAGTACATATTTTCATATTAATGTGTGTGTGCATGAACATCCATATGCAAGAGTGTACGAGTATGTGTTTACTTTTATTATTTAAACACTTGGAGCAAAAAGGCCAGAATGTGGGAAATGTCTGAAAGGATGTTTACCGATAAAAAAGAAAAGGCAACAACAATACATTCGACAACTCAATAAAAATAAGCTTTATAACCGTAAACACGCAGCATTCACAACAGACGCTGTGGAATTTTAGGGCTGGTTTACACAGTCATCCATATGTTCTCATACACACAATCGCCATATATTTACTCGTACTTACAAGTATTTACATGAATTGTTTACTTCACTATACTCGTATTACAATGATTTTCTACTTTTCTACCGCCCTCTGCACTCCCACAATTACCACATTTTTTAAAAAGGAAAATGGAAAAATTTTTAAACAACAGAAGAAAACACAAACAAAAAAATGAATTTTTTTGCAACAATTTTAAGCGTTTTTTTTTTGCTTTTATTTTAAAAGAGGGTAAGAAAATAAAAGAGTAACGAAAACAGATGTTGCTCGATTTTTAAAAGATGCCCGTTTTATGTGAACATTTGGAATAAAAAGAAAAATATTTTTGTAGTTTTTTTTGTGTGCAATTTATACCCTACAGTGGGCATATATTTTAACAAATTCAACATTAACAAGTTTGTATTGATCTTGTTTGTTAGTTTGTGCTTAATTAGTGAAACAAAAAGTTGGATTCTTCGGAAATAAGAACCAAAATTTCTAAAATGTTTGTTGGCCAGCTTAATCCCCAGACAAAATTGAGAAGCTTACTGATTGATTCAAATGCTCTGCATATATGCTGCCGTTATTAAAAATAAATTTTACATTATAGACTAATAATTTTAATTGAATATTTATTACAATTAATTATACATTTATACATTTGGGGGGTGCATGGTATAGTGGTTAAAGCGCTCGCACCAAAACTCCAACGGCCCAGGTTGAAATCCTAGCGAAGGTGAGAAATGAAAAAGTTAGTTTGCGATTTTTTCAAAATTATAATTTAAAAAAAGAGATACCCCCCTTCAAGAAGACCATCAACAAAGAAACCGATCCCCGACATTGCACTCTATTCCACCTTAACCAATGTGAGCAAAAAACGAATGATCAGGAGTAAAGCGCCACCTATTGGGAATTATCAGATAACAGCTAAACCCACTTAGCGAAGACACACTCACCACACAATCAACATGCAATGATGAGGTAATTGCTGTTGATCATTCAAGGGTGAAAGTATAACACTGGCCTTTGAATGATAAATTCACAGCAATTTGTCTCATTCCTAAGAAAAACAAAAAATTGTATGTTCTGTCATAAATGTACTGTCCTTTCTTTCTCAGGGGTTTACCCCTGAGAATTGGTCTCAAATAAAAAAAAAATCTTACAAAAGTCATTTGAATCTGAAGATTGCCACTCCATTCTGTACATAAGTCAAAGGACAAATTTTAACACATATTAAGGTTATAAGGTAAGCTCTTGAAATTTACACACAATCTGAAACACATACTAAATCTAAACTCTTCTTATTATCCTAAATTTGCTCCTATAATAAGTTTGATGTTCACTTGCACTTTAAACACATCTAATCATACATAATCCCATATCAACAACAACACATCATTAGAGTTATTCATGGTCCTTCGAGCCGGGCATTATATTTGCCATAACATCGCTATGTAATATCAGTTGCTTTAGTTTAGTTTTGACCACTACTGTATGTCTTGAAAACAGATATATTGAAAGTTAAGCAGTTTGGTACAAACTAAACATATCTATAATCAAAAAGTGAGCGACAAATTTAATTTTTTAATCCAAAAAACTACATTGCCCGGTTAGCAAAGGACTTCGGGGTTTTGTTTTTAGTTTGATCATAAAACTCCAGAATTAGATCAGAAACTGAATTCTATAAATTAATTTAAATCGTTTTTTGTAAGAAAGTCTTAACCAAAGGGGAAAATTACATCTGTGAAGGAATTGAACACCCGACGAACTGAACATGTTTTCGAATCCAATTACTTAAATCTCATCAAGCCATCAACTATTTAATTCACATTGTTTATAGAAATCGTGTAATGGACTTACATTCTCTACATACTTGTAATGACTTATTCACAAGTTTATTAGCAATACATATTGTTTTTTTGGTCATCATATTCTAGTATGTAGTGTATCGAACACTACTGTCTTCTGGCAAAAGCTCTAAGAATAACTGATTGCCATGAAGAAGCTTTTCTCAAGTCTGTCGTTCGGATTCGATGTTAAACTGTAGGTCTTGGTAGTCGTAGATAAAAATTGATTCATACAATATGGGTGCTGTGAGAAGCTAGGCGGTAACTCTGAAAAGGATTTGTAATGAATATACACATCCATACATATGTATATATATGTAAATTCTCCTACAATTGATTGAAGAATTTTGCATATTGGCACAATTAAACTTGAATATAAAATCAATTAAAATTTTTTTTTATTGACTAGAAGAGTATTTCAAAAAGTCGTATAATGCAGCAGTAAAAAAACTTTTCCTTGTTATTTTAAACAATTTAAGGGTAAAATATCGGTGGGTGTAAATAAATGATGTTTACAAAACTGGAGGGTGTATTTTTGTTGTAACAATTGATTTGCAATAATTTAGGATTTTTTTCAATTTTTTTATAGTTTTTATTATTATTTTACAAAAAAAACATATTTTTTAAGTTGTGGCACATTGTGTTTTTGCTTTCATTTTTTTCCAATTATTTTTAATTTTTTTTTTTTGTTGTTTTCAATGCTTAAATGAGTTTTTGATAAACATTATTTATTTATTAAAAAAAATTTAATTCTTTGGAAATAATAAAACTTAATTTATAAATTTAAAACAAATGATTCGTATTTTTAAAACAATAAATACCAGCGGCCTTATTTAATATAAAATGTTAGAAGCTCGTTGTACATAGCGGCTGAGATTGGTATTCCTATACGTGGAATTTTTTACCTAAATGTACGAGTTCTTCAATTTCTTTGATTCTCTGACCCGTTATCAAATAGACGGCATTGAAAGTTTTAGTCTGTAGTGGATGATAAACTTGTCAGTTTTTTGCCCTATATATTTTTATATATATATACTTAAAACAATTCTAAAAACAAAGAAAAATGAAAAAAAAAAGATTTAAAAATTCTAATTATGCACCAGGTGTTCTTACCACAAAGCCATACAATCAGTAGAGTTCATAATTCACGTCTTTTACTGTACTGAAACTGCTAAGTGACCCCACTAACTGTATTTATCATCGGTAATGCTCAGAAAATTACAAAAATCATTGGTACATCGCTCATTTGCTGCAGCGTCGTCATACCTCCAAAATTTTAATTTTTCAGGAGACACGTTTTTGTAATTGTCAAATAAGCCCTTAATAAAATCATTTTATTTTTTATGAATACGGCAGTAAGTTTCTACAACTGTGCAACAGTAAACGACGTTATGAAAGTTATATGTCATTACTAGGGCAACCAAAAATATGCTCCATAAAATCAGTTTTAAGCGCCTAAAATATGCATTGAAAAAACAGTTTTAAGAGTTAAAAATATGCTCTATAAAACTCATCAAATATGTTGATGTTATATTACGTATATTTTTTTTCAAAAATTTTAAAACATGAGGAGTAACAATTAGGAACCAACCAGATAAAATAAATTTTCTTTATATTTACATATCGCTCATTTACGAGGAGAATGCTATTAATCAAAAAATGTGTTTTTTGTGTTATTAATGCAGAAATATGACACGAACTGTAATTTAAAACATATCTAAAAATTGTATTTTTATTTTTTTTTTCACTGAGTGGCGACCAAAACTGTCTTGTACTTTTCTTATCATCAGTTTGGCTAAATTAAAATGTTTAAATACATTTATCTCAGAATGGCTTTTTTGAGTTATGCCACTCTTCTCGCAAATGAGCGATATATTTATTTCAAATCCAAAATTAACAAAAAAATAAAAAATGTCCATAAATTCAGACGGACATTAATACAAAATATTTTTGCAATAAATAACAATCATATCGCTCAAATTTTGAAACATAAAGCTTTGTCGTAAAACGCTCTTATACATCGAGAAACTTCTTTCGACATCAACGGAAGTAATTGATGCAAATTTGAAAGCAAACGTTTCCTAGCATAATACCTTACGTTGATCTTAATATGTTTTTGACTTCCGAAGTATTGTTTTATGGTAAATATTTTCTTTGCTGACACTGGCTTAGTTTTAAAATCTCGGTATTAGCCGCATATTCTTACGAAAATTTAATTATTTAAAAATCAACTTCTAATTTAATTTTTTATATCATGCAATTATGGCAATTTTTCTCCAATAGGTATAACGTTGAAAAATACGTAACTTTTAATTGAGAATTCATTGTTAAGCCATTTTTTTAAACGCTAATTCTCATAAATGTACTTAAAATTTTTATGCTTTGTATTTAATTTGTTTTTTGCTTTAACGTTTTTATCAAATTGACATTAACGATTGCACAACTAGTTTCGTCAGTTTTCCCAATGTTAGTTTTAAGCGTTTTCATGAGTACCCTTATTATTTAATAGATTATACTTAAATTATGTGTCAGTATATGGTCATTATTTTGAGAAAATAAAATTTGGTAATACTCGTAAATTGTTCTAAAATCTGTAAAAATTTTTTTAATATGCCATACAAATCTGAAAAAAATTTAAAAATGCAAAAGTATGCATTTATGACGAAATATGCAAAAATATGCCGTAACAAATAGGGGTTAAACGTCGTTGTTTATTCTAAATTAATATTTTGAATTAATATATTGCTTATTTGGCAGAAATATTCAGGAAAAAGAGATGCTAATGCATATTTTTGGTTGCCCTAGTCATTACCTTACTGCATTCCACATTTTATTAAAAAAAAAATGTTTCTTACTTTTAGAAAAGGAACTATGTATGTAAATTTATGATTCTTAGTGGTTAGTGCGCTTGCTTGCAACACTTGCCTTTGAATAATCAACTGATAGCAGCTTGTCCCATTGACCTAAGGCTCTTAATAATAAAAAAAACTGTTTTTCCCATTCCAATACAATTCACACTTTGTGAATACCCCAAATATTTAATTAAACACTCTTGGTGGCACGAATACAAAAAACAAACATTTCCAAAAATTTGTGACTACTTTTCGCCAATGAATGCACTTCACGTATAAGTCTCTCAATTAAAGATCCAACAATAAACAATTCATCTGTTCTTTTTTAAATTTTTATAAAATATTTAAATCGATCGTCAAACTTTTTTTTTAAATAACATATTCAATATTGTGGTCCACCACATATGCGAAAAAAAAAAATTTAAAACAATTTTATAAACCGTCTTCAGTTAATAAAAATAAATTAAATTCAATATACGAGTACAAATGTCTACGCAGTGACCTACAGCAACGCCAACCATGAATTTAACCAATGCAACACAACCGCTAAAATTTGTAGGTGTAAAGAACCAAAAAAAAGAACATTTTATTATAACGATTTAAATGTTTAAAGACAATAATATGTAGGAAAAAAATATTAAATTAAACACGAGTTTACGGTACAATTTTATAAAAAAAAAGACTTTACTGGCCATCATTTCATTCAGTCAATCGCTGGCTTTAATACCTGACTTTGAATATCTTAACATGGGAAACACGTTGTTATTTTCAGGTCAAATTTAAAACAACAGCATCAGTCTATTTAAAATGGCATTTAAAGGTGTTGCATTTTTTTTTTTTTTGTGAGTATGGTGCCGAAAACGGTTGTAATAATTTCATCACCATTTACAGCTGAACTCTTTGAAAAGGATTATGTGGTATGCATGTACGTTATGTTATATTCAGCACAACCACTTTGAACCTTTTATTACCGCCATTACAGACTGCATCACCGTATGCTGATAAAGTTCAATTGTTTTACAGCTACTTTAGTATGCTCTACTACAGGTACCACATACATTAACATACGGTTAACATGATTTCAATTTTTTGTTTTTACTTTTGCCTGTTGTTCTAGAAAAGAAAACAAATAGAATAAAAGAGAAAAAAAGGAAAAAAGGGGAGTTACATAAGTTGTGAAAGAAAGAAGTTTAGCAGTGGGGAACAAAGAATAATAGGAGTTTTTCGGACTTTAATCTCTTAAAATATATCTGGAAGTGTGAACGTATAAAGTTTTTCACTTATTTTAATTTAATATACTCGTATGTAAATTATTATATACTAGCTTAAACCCGGCGTGCTTCACTACACCTACCATTATCATTTGTCCACATTTTTCGACTGATGATTTTTAGTGACTACGGAGTAATTCAGACCAAATTCAAAAACTCTAACTGGTTCTAATTTCAAGATATACTGAACCCAATAGTTAGTTTGTCTACTTCTCCGCCCTTTTTTTATACTGATAATTTTTAATGACTACGAAGTCAATCACACCAAATTCAGAAACTTTAGCTTTAACACTCCTAAAGATACGTTTGTATAAAGAAATCAATTTTTAACTTGTATGGGAGGTGTCATGCCCACTTGTCCATTTCGCTCACTTTCTGACTGATGATTTGCCTTGCCCATGAAGTAATCCAGACCCAATTCTGAAACTTTAGCTTTAACCGTTCTGATACAAAAATCAGTATTTAGAGATAAATAGAAAAAAGTGAGCGTAAAAGTAGGCATGGCAAATTTTTCTATTGATGAAAACTTAAAATGGATTAGTACAAACATTTGAAAGAAAAATTTGTCAAATCGATGGAGCCGTTTTCTGATTTTAGGTAAATCAAAAAAGTGGGCGGGGCAAAATTTTCTTTCCGCAAAAACCTAAGTTAGATCACGACGATCATTAGAAAGAAAAAATCATCAAAATCGGAACAGCCGTTCTCAACTGATGCGATGACCAACGAACAACATTGATTTTTATTTATATACATAGATGCATGTATGTATGTATACATATGTTCATGTATACGTATGTATACATACTTAACATATTAAAATCTTGAAACATACTATAGTCTATGCGTACAATATATCAGATCCACTAAGCACCCTTTATCATTTTATTTTATTGCATATTCTCTTAACATTCTCTTCGCTAACAATTTGATATTTTAGTTTGAATATTTTGCCCTCGAATATCTAACTCTACCTTTTACAAATGGTATGCAATTTTATTATGTGCATGTAAATTCAAAAAAATATTTTTTTTTCAAACGAAAAAAAAATGTTTTTAAAATCAAAAAACATTCTACCCAACAAACAATAATAACAATGATAAAATCATTAATATAAAAATTTTATAAAATCATGAAATAATGTAATATTAGTGTAAATGTGTAACAAATTAATTTATTGAATTCATTGTTTTTTGTCTTCCGTTATTGCCAAAAATTCCTAAAATATTTTTCGTTGAATTGTTGATAAATTTTGGTATGATCCCTTTATTTCTGCATCTTATTAAAAATGTAATTGAACATTTTGTTTTGATGATTTTGTCCCGTGTTGTTTTGTATCTGTTTATGAACTTCTTTAATAATTGATCCTTTTAAGTTTATTGAAACCCATTTTTGTCGTGCTTATTTTAAATTAATAATTTTAATTCTGGTTTTCCACCTTTATTATTTAATGTAAAGAATTACTCAAGGGATCATACCAAAATTTATCAACAATTGAACGAAAAATATTTTAGGAATTTTTGGCAATAACGGAAGACAAAAAACAATGAATTCAATAAATTAATTTGTTACCCATTTACACTAATATTACATTATTTCATGATTTTATAAAATTTTTATATTAATGATTTTATCATTGTTATTATTGTTTGTTGGGTAGAATGTTTTTTGATTTTAAAAACATTTTTTTTTGTTTGAAAAAAATGTTTTTGAATTTACATGTACATATTTTCTGTATTTGAAATTTGAAAATAATTTAAAAATAAATATTTCCTGAAGGCGCTACACGCAGGAGTAGCGAAATATCGATAAATAAATAAACGATTTTTATTTAAAAAACGACCTTAAGCTTGAGTAATTCTTTACATTAAATAATAAAGGTCGAAAAACCAGAATTAAAATTATAAATTAGGATCTTAGGCTATTAAATTTCATACGATAAGTATAATAAAGATCCATTAAAATATTCGAATTTAGTTCGAAAATATAGAATAATTATAAATTATATATATAAAAATCTTCAAATAGGTTTTTGCTAAATTGTTTACCTCGAAGGGAATAATACACATTATAATATATATAAAATTTTATTAAGCCATTATGTATGTATATAATTAAGCAGAAAAAGACACTAATTTTGAAGTCTTTATTGTTAATTATAGGTCTAAGTCAAATGTAAAATATTATACATAAATTTAATAAATTGATTTAAATTGAATTATAATATTTGGAATTTGGTATATTTTTGTTACATTTTGGTTATTTTTGCACGGAAATGTGGTTACAAAAAATTAAAGCTTGTGGCAACACTGATTTCTGTGTATGTGTTGCATTTATATTTGTTCATTTGTTTTTCTCTGTTCGTTATAATTTTCATATGCTTTTTTCGTTTACAGTTTGAATAAATACAACATTTTTAGGTTGTTTAAACGGTGGTCTAGTTTCTCTCAGTTGGGAGGGTTGGTCGCATCCCTTTAATTGTGGCATATGCTTTGGAATACCAAAGCCGGATTTATCCGCACCCCTTATCCCTGATTTTAAAAACTATAGAGATTCGCTAATTTCGTGACCACTTTTTTTAAATTTTTTTAAGAGATTTTATGTCTGAAAGAAAAGAAAGAAGTCTTATCCCATATACCATATACCATATACATACATATATATACCAAAAATTGTATGTAAAATACCGTCAACGCCGTTGTGTATAAAACATAATTGTATACAATCTCTGCCACGGCTAAAGGATTTGATTTGTTATTGAGGTTGGTTTTAACCCTAATCTTACTAACATCAGCCTGTGAGGCTCATTTAGATGTTCTATTCAATGTAACAAAAGAAAATTTCTAACATATCGCAGCTAAATTTTATGAATTTTATTTTACATCCGTTTTGCATAATTTAGTAAAAAAAATTTCTAAATATTAAATTCTTCCATCGATTAAAGATTCAAATATAAAATTGTAACACTAACTACTGACATGTGTCTCTGAGGCACATATCAAATAGTTTGTATTTTTCTGCAAATCCTTTTCAGAATTAATCGTCCTTAATTTTGTATGTATTTCTCATATAAGTAAGTACAACAGTAAACTTTCATAGGCAAAAGTTGATCTTTCTACAATATTTTGGTTATTTAAATTTTGGGAATCCCCATTTATTTATATTTAAAATCAACTGGTTTGTAAAACCAGCACATCAATTGAGATACATATGTACATGCATATGTACTTATTTGTAATAAAAAATATACCAAAGCAATCTTGCCAAAAATGTAGCAGAAATATCTGCAATAAACATTCTTTAAAACTTTTTTATACAATAAACATTGTGCTGAATAAAACTCTTCTTAATATACATACATACATAAGTACATTTATACAGTGCACTCGCGGTAATGTGAACTAATAAAACTGAGGGAGTTCATGTTAGCGAAATTTTTCACTTTAGCGATTGTTGAATTTCATGACAAAATAATAAAATTTTACAATATAAACCTGTGTTTTACACGGTTTATTATTTATGAAATTATTTTGTTATTTGAATTATTAAAATATAAAAGTAAAACAAAACGAGATCACCAAAAAATAATGCTCGTGATTTAATTTTTTTTTTTTGCCAAATGTCATGGATTTCAGTGGTATCGTCATTACAAGAAACATTGGCAAGCTAAGTACACCATAAAAGTTAGTAAACCGATGCTATAATTGTGATATCAGCGTCATATGCAAAAAAAAAAAAAATGAATCACGTTATAAAGCTTTCTGAGTTTATTCACGTTACAGAGTAGTCAATGTAAGCAAAAGCTTGTTCACGTTAGACGGTGTTCACGTTATCGCGAGTACACTGTATGTGCCTCAGAGGCACATGTTAGTAAGATTTGTAATATTTTTATGTCAGTAAGATGAAGGTTAAATCGATTTGTGGCTTATTCGCACAGACCTATATATAAATTTGGAAAATTCTAAAAGCCTAACGGAGTCAAATCGCACTAAGTCGGCTGCAAGTTAAAAATCTCATGTTTAAGTGAGAAGACTATGACATAAAATCCCCAGTAAAGAATATATATAAGTAGAAAACACAGAAAAAAAATCACAAATATTCAATCAACAAAATGAGTTGTTAACCAAAATCATTGAAAAAAGATGGTACCGTTACATATTTTTTCTTTTTCTCAAAGTAAACTTCCACAAAAAAATAAAATAAATTATTATGGTACAATACATTTTCAATTAAATGGCTTCAATACATTTTTTGTTGAATTCTTTGGTTTAGGTTAAATGCGTATATTTTGTACAAGAATAACTTCATAAAACTTATAAGTGACGTGGTGCATTGGATACCAAGATAGTATCATTGCATTATTTTTTTCCTACAAATTTCGTATTTGTATTTACAAAAACCATTGTTAGCGCAAAATTGAATAATATTTTAATTGTATATACAAAAAAATTTATTGTATTTACAATTTAGTTTTTTCTGTGGACATAATATGCGTTGCGCCAATTGTGTGTTCCGCCGTCTATTACAAATTGGCAGCCCATCTAAAGTGCAGAAGTTGAAAAATTTTAACTTTTAGATGCGTTAACATTTCAACAATCGACTTACATTATGCATTGTAACCGCTTTTAAAGCCGTAAAGCATGCTATGTGCGTCTACCTGATCTCATATGAAGAGAGTAGAAATTTGGACGTATTATTTTTAGTAGTATACGTACTCTTTTTTGCACTGTTAGACTACAGGCTACCGAATACACGACTATAAATACTGCCGCTAAAGACAAATCTTGTGTGATCAGCTACTTAGTTATTTTCAACTTGAAAATTTCAAGGCGGCAGCAATGAAAAGAACATCTCATCCATGGCGCATGCATTAACAAGACACATACCAGCTAAGCTATGTTTGTTCAAAAAACAACCACTTAAACCACATCATGAAAAATTTTGTATTTAAACCAGGGACCGAAAATAACAGTTATTTTAAAAATTTAAAATCAAAAAGTAAGGTGGATATAATTTATCTATCAGATATTTGAATACAGGATATTGATGCTGTTATGCTAAGGAATAATAAAGTTAAAAGACTTTAATTTTTTTGTCTTTTATTAAAAAGTCACTTAATAATAAATATTTTTTTTCCGATATTTTTTCGGTCAAAAATAAAAGTTAAAATTTGACTTTTATTTTTTAAGTCAGAAATAAAAGTTAAAATTTGATTTTTATTTTTTAAGTCAGAAATAAAATTTAAAATTTGACTTTTATTTTTTAACTTTTATTTTTGACCGAAAAAATAAAAGTCTAAATTTAACTTTTATTTCTGACCGAAAAAATAAAAGTCAAAAAATGACTATTATATTTTGACTTTTTTGAAAAAAGTCGTAACTGTTACGGTCCCTGATTTAAACTAAAATCCCCTCTTAAATTTGTACAGAAATCTGATGTATTAAAAATTAATTGCGAAAATTGTGATATGTGTAGGTCATAAGAAAGTATTAAAAGAAAGTGAAAATGAATGTAAAACCTTAAAACAACATGATGCTTTAACATATCTTGCTTAGAATTCTCAATACCGGCTGTATAAGATACCCAAAAGTAGTTCTTCAATATTTAACACCATATTTTAATTAAAATTTTACTAAAATTTGTGTACCGACAACGTTTTTATAAATTTTGATGAAGTTAGGCATGTGTGGTCTTGCAATATTTGCTTGAGATTGGTTATAAAAAGATTATTGGTTTTCTTGTAAAATACCATCTTAGGCTTTGCTTTATACAATCAGATTCAAGTAAATTATTTACAACTAATTTAATAATTCTTTAGCTTCTTAATTATTTCTGTCAATATTATAATATATGAAAATGGTAATTTTGGTCCATTTTGGTTATTTTTGCACAGAAATGTGGTTAAAAAAATTAAAGCTTCTGGCAACACTAATTTCTGCATATGTGTTGTATTAATATTTGTTCATTTGTTTTCCTTTGTTTGTTCATTATAATTCTCATATGCTTTTTCCATTCACAGTTTGAATAAATAGAACAGTTTTAAGAAGTCTTATCGGGTGGTCTAGTATCTATCAGTTAACAGTTTTCGGGATTACTTTAATTCTGGCGAAATATAATTTTGAAAACCAAGAATATTTTTTTATTCAAACAAAATCTCAAACCCAACAACAACACAAAGAACCCAAACAAAAACCTTCAACGATCAATAAAGCAGAGCTTCGTTGATTGTGACCGCCTTCTTGATCTTAGATAGAAAAGTCCTTTTTTTTCAAAGCACAAAAAACTCAATTTTTCTGTTTTAGTAAAATATTGAAATTATGAAAATTTATTGCGGTAATCAATCTTCTTTGCAGATGTCCTTGCAAGTCTTGCAAATAAGCAGTGGTAGCATATATGCCTACATTTTATTATTGTTTGACTCAGTTTGCCACGTTTCCAATACTTGGAAGTGTGTTTGTAACGCAGATTGACTTCTATATTAGAAAATAATAAGTCTCAAATTTTTATAAATAAAATATAATTAGCAAACATTAATTTTTATTCAATACATACTTATCTATTTAAAATGTATTTTTTTTTTTATTAATACCAGCACTCAGGAGTCACCGTAGTCTGATGGTTAGTGTGCTGGCTTACAATAGCTCCGGGTTCAGACCTCAGCTCTGATATCTTCAAAAAAAAAAATTTTTTAAATATTTCTTTCGGCGACTACCTCTTAACAGTCTTCTGGCAAAAGCTCTGAGAGTAACTGTCGTTCGAAATCGACTTTAAACTGTAGGTTCCGGTACTCATGGATAAAAATTGGCACACACAACATAAGTGCTGTGAGAAGCTAGGCGCCGTAACTCTGAACAGGCCAATTATGTATGTAGTATGTATGTAGCACCCAGGGGAATACATTGTGCTAGCCTAGAAAAATATGAAGAGAAGGGGGAAAAAGTATGCGGAACTTTGATTGAAACTGAATAATATCATATCTGATATCAGTCCTACAAGAACAAAGGTCCTACTTTAAGAATATGAACCGCAAGTAAATCGGTTGCTGTTGATTGATTATTCAATGGCCTTCACCTTCACTACAAAGAAGCCTGCACAGTAAAGTTTAAATTAGGGGAGGAATAAAAGCTGTAAATGAAGATGATGTTGTTGTTGTTGTCCTCTATTCAGCCCCTGGGAACTCCTTAACTACCTTTCTGGCATAGCAGAGCTTTGCCTTTTACTCTATTGCCTCTACAACACGACAAAGTGCTTATCTCATGTGTTATATGCAATGTATTGCTTAAGGGGATAAGCATGGTTTATCTTTGTCTATGGCCATTTCGTACTCTGCTGAAGACACTAAATGTGATATAATTCGGTCTTAGTATATTATTTTTTTAAGCCAAGACTTTATAGTTTCATTATCAACTTAGGGAAAAAGTCTGCTGACGAGGCATAGTGTCGTGTTTTCATACATATAACGAGAGGCCAAAAATAGAAGGAGTGAATGTAGAGTTATGAAATTTGGCTCACTTGCTTGACTTAATGGAAGATAGTCAAATTGCAAATATGGAAAATTTCGGAGAAAGGTTTCGGATTCTTCCAATATATCCTGAAAATTAAAAATGTCATAACAGAAGAAAAAAAGGTTGTACCATTATGAAAGCATGTGACAATTATATTGTAGTAATAACAATAGTTGCCAAATTTTATCACTGCATATACTCTTTTGTTTACCAATTAACCCTTCAAAATTATAGAATTTTTTCAGATTTTTTTCAATAATTATCTTACTTATAAATAGGGCAACCAAAAATATGCGTTAGCATTTTTTTTCTGAATATTACTGACATATGTATTACATATATGTATATGTATTGTGAGTTTTATAGAGCATATTTTTAACGCTTAAAAGTGTTTTTTCAATGCATATTTTAGGCGCTTAAAACTAATTTTATAGAGCATATTTTTGGTTGCCCTACTTATAACTTTAAACTTTGAATGCTCAGTTTTTTTTTTTTAATTAAAAATTCTTTCTATTTTTTTATGTGGAATGTACTTTGTAAAACCATAGATACAGATATAGCATGCTTATCCCCGTAAGCAATACATTTCATATATAATATTTTCTTTGCAATTAAAACTGGGTTTCTATTTTTGTCTAAATTTAACAAAATCCGTAAAGTTTTGAGTAGTATTGAGTTAGTACTGAGTAATACATATTAACTTTTAACATGAGCTTGAGTTTATCATGCAGATCATAGAAATTAATATTTTAACTTAATAATTAATAACTCATTTGTATAATGATAAAGCAGTTGTCAAATAATTTTTTTTTATTTTTTATTTATTATAAAAAATGCATGAAGATAATTTCAACACATTAAGGGATTAAACTTATTAACAACTTTAAACAAATAAAAACTTTTCATAACATTAAAATAATAAAAACAGAAATTAGGAAAAAGTGTTGCATGCAACAAAATTTATTCATAATTTTGTTTTAATGTTTTACATAAAATGTAAATAACCATGGTTTTTTTTCATTTTTTCGTTTACATACTCGTAATAATGCAATAATTAAAAAGTTAATGTGGTTAAAATGTAAACTTAAATAAAATCTGAACATAAAAAAGAAAACTTTTTTTGTTTATACAAACAAATAAAATAAAAATTAAAAACACATTAATAAATATGAAATACTTACGATATATGAGTGTTTCAATTGAGAAAAATCAGCGATAACCACGAACATGATAATGTTATTGTTTTACGGTTATTTTATTAGAGTTTAAAAAAGAAAATAGGAAAAAAGAAATCAATTTTTAACATTTAATGCATCAACAGTTAGCAACTGAAATAAAAAGCCAAAAATAAATTTTTAAACACCCACTGGCCAGATTAAATTTGTGGTCAGATTAAACAACAACAACAAACAAACAAACCAAATCAAAAAAAAAAAAAGAATTTATTTACTAAACACTTTAAGCAATTGGCATATTATGGACAATAACAGTAACAACAACAAGAGCTTTAACAACAATAACAAAGAAAATAATTACGTTATTGGCTATAACAATTGGTAGCGTTGGTCGAGGACCTGGTTACATCACAACAAATACATACTTAACAAACGTGCAAACAAAATAATCATGCCATGACCTGACTGTAACAGAATTTAACAATCACCTCTTTCGTATGTAGAAAAGCAGAAATGAACACTTCTAGAAGCAAATGAGGGCCAGTTGTAAGAAATTAATTAAAATTTCAATGTGCTTTAAATAAGTTTTCTTCGTCACTGAATCAGCAGATCTTCGGCTTTGTGTATGGTTAGCATGTTTTAAGTTCGAGATTTGATTTTAGAACAGAGCATTACCTTGATGCCATTCTGATTTTTAATTGTTAGTAATAATTTGATACAAAGCTACTTTAATGAAGTTCAAAAACCGTTTTGAACATTTTGATTAAGCCATAATTTCTGTTTCGATTTTTTTTTTTTACGAAAATATGCTTGAAAATTTTACCTATTTTAGGAGGCAGAAATGGTGTTGAAACAAATCTTTTCACAATTGTTTTGAGGTATTGGAAATCGGTTTGCATTTAAGTTAAGCTACGTTCGTTCGTTTGTCAAAAATTTGATTAAAAAGGCGTAACCACTTGATGGATTTGATGTAAACATTTTATACAAGAATTTTATTATTCTATGTAAACATTTCTTAAAGAATGATTTAAAAACAGATAAACGCACATGAAACAACAAACAATAAATAAAAGAAACGTTTGAATATTGGTTACGTTTCTTTTTATCAAATATTTGATGATGTCTTCTATAAGGCAAATAAGTAGTGTCTACAACCTGTTTTCTCTTAAATACTAGTACAATTTGTTGTAATACATTAAAATTTCCCCAATTAAATTAGTTACACTTTTGTAAAAATCAATCTTAACCTCTTTTATCATGAAATAAATTTTAACGATTTACGATTTCATGTACCCCCATAAATAGTAGTTTTCCTTTACCAGGATACTAAAAAAAATCTGTTGCGAAACTCAAATACAAGGGCAATGCAGAGTAAATATTTTAAATAAAAGAAAATTAAACGAAAATCGAATAAATTCGTTAAAATAAATACGACCATGAATTACTCTGTCAAAACATGTCCAAGAGCACAGCCAGCAGAAACTAAAAATAAAAAAAAACTTGTATTTTTTACGAAAGCAAAAATATTTCAGTTCAGTTTAAAAACATGTTACCGCTCTTTGGTATAAAACTTCGTAAGTGTATATTTTGAAAAGAATAAAAGTATTTAAAAATATGTATGTAAAAAAGGAATTTAAAATAACTGGGTAACATTTTAATTTACTTCTCGACATTGGCAGACACCAACTATAAAAATAACACAGAGCACATAAAAGAAAGAGATGAGCTGGTGTTATAAAAATAAACCCAACATACCAAATGGCTTGAGAATAATATTATAATAAGCTTACCTACACAAGCCTTAAGTTTGAAAAACATTTTAGAATTTGTTGAAAAAGATTATCGTAACAATTGTAGAAAAATCAAAACGGAACCTTTATGAAAATGTTATATGTTCAAGCTTACTAAAAGCTTAAGTTTTCAATTGAAGAATAAGCTTACAAAAATAATACATATTATATTAATTATTGTATAAAAAAGCTTATTCTCAATATTATCATAACATTTTTAGCATAATAGTATAAGAAACACCAATATATTGTTTTATTACAATAAAAGAAAAATTCTTGAATATTATTTATTACACAAAAAATACAATAAATATTTATTACTTTTTTAATATAAGTATTTTTTTACGCACTTCATTCACAAATTTCAATTTAAATGAAAATACAAAAAAAGAGTGCGCAAACAAGCAAAACATTTCGCAAAAGTTACAACAAAGTTATACACTTTTCAAAAATTTTTTAATGGTATTGTACATGAGCAAAACCAAAACAAATACTTTCTAAATGAGAAAGAGCGCAAATGAAACAATTAGCTTTTCGCTCTTGTGCTTGCTTTGTTATTCCGTCACATTCGGACATTTTTGCTCTTTTTTCAAGTCGGTATTTTAAAAATTTTGGTGTCAAGAACCTAAAGTGGCATCATTAACTCGAGATTTAAAAAATGGCGTATAGAGCACTTAAACTCCCGCTCGACGATATGTTGTTGATCAAAAAAAAAAAAAAAATAAATAAAAATATAGAGTAAATACTTTTAGGTATCGAATACTCTTAAACAACAGTTGGTATTGAGTAGCCAATATTCAAATACTCAATACTTTGAGCATATTTAGCATCACGTTGTTTTAATACTTTCTTATGAACTACACATATCACAATTTTCACACTTAATTTTCTATGCAACATAAGTAAGATTTCTGTACAAATTTAAGAGGGGATTTCAGTGGTTGTTAATTGTTAATGAAAATGCGCCATGTGATAAGAATTTTTTCATTACAGCCGCGTTGAAAATAATTAAGTAGTTGACTACCTAACATTTGTCTGTAGCGGCAGCGTTTGTAGTCGTGTAGTCTTGAATGTGTTTAAAGAATAATACAATACAATTTAAAAAAGAACAGAATGCGTACTGCTAAAAATAATACGTTCTAAATCTCTACTCTCATCTTATGAGAAATTCTTTACTGAGGATTTTATGGCATAGTCTTCTTACTTAAAGCTAAAGAAAGCTATGCCTCAAAACAGTGACAGAAACTAAAATAAAATCAAATTTCATACACAATGGCATCGAAGGTATATTACACACAATTTTTGGTATTTAAATAAAGGAATCAAATAAGTCTTCCTATTTTCTTTCAGTCATAAAATCAATTAAAATAAAATTTTTCTAAAATAAATTTGAAATAAAGGTGGTCACGGAATCAACGAATCTCTACAGTTTTTAACTTCCGTTATTCTATCTAAATCTGAAGGTTCAGAAATCTATAGTGGAAGGTTTTTTAGGTTGTATTGGTTTGTTTTGGGTTGGATTGGTTTTTTTGTTTGTTTGCCGAAGCACAGTTTGTCACAATTAGGGGGATATGACCAACCCTTTCAACTGAGAGAAACTAAACCACCGGTCTTACTTGGTAAAAATGTTCTATTTATTTAAACTTTAAACGAAAAAAGCATATGAGAATTATAACGAACAAAGAAAAACAAATCAAATAATATTAATGCAACACATTTGTAGAAAGCAGTGTTGCCACAAGCTATAATTTTTTGTAACCACATTTCCCTGCAAAAATAACCAAAATTACCAAATTCTTATAAAATAACATTGATAAAAATAATTAAGAATTGAAGGAATTATTAAATTAATTGTAAATAATGTACTTGAAATTATACGTTCTAAATGTATAAAGAAAAGCCCAAGATGGTATTTTACAAGATAATCAATAATCTATTTAAAACCACGCGACAAGACAAAATCAAATTTATAAAAACGTTGTCGGCACACTAATTTTAGTAAATTTTAAGGAAAATATGGAATTGAAATACTATTTTATGTTTATAAAATTAATACAATTAAACTAATCATTTATGAACTTCACAGACGGCCTCTAAGAAAGTTTATTTATATTAAAAAAATATATGTGGCGTTATTGATGATGTACTTTGCTTGGTTTGACCACAAAAAATCTCTTATACCTACAACAGTAAGACAAATGCGAAATAAACTTACATACTAGGTCAAAATATGGACACTTATTAACAAAAACTTGCATAATTGCTTACTATATTCCTCAAAATCAGAGTTTCATATTTCACGTGCCTTTAAAAATAATAAATTTTTTTTTTCAATAAAAAAGTTCTTTTAAAATTTGCTGTAGAAAGTGGCAGTAATTCATTAAACGCGGTATTTGAAAAACACTATTGAAATGAAGCAGTGGAAACGTAGTTTTATAGGCAAAAATAAAGTCTGCAGTATTATGTAGAATTTTATTAATATGAAATGTTTTTCAATAAATGCTAAATTCTAGAATTGAAAATACTGAAATGGCAACAATGATCTCATTACTCTTCACACACAGGGTTGTCACAAATCTGTGGCAATAAATTATGGCTTAAGTCAAAATTACGTATTTTGATAGTATTTGTGCCTGTTTAAGTTGAAACAAAAACGCGTATAGTTTTATTAATAATTACAACACATTTTACTCTTTAAATTTAGCTGAATGATAGATTTTGAAATAGAGAATAAAATATATTATAAATTATATATTTTTTAAATTCTAAATTCGAATATTTATTGGATATATAATATATATATATATATATATATATATATATATATATATATATATATATATAGTATGATTTTTAATAGTCTTAAGATCCTAATACTGGTATTCTTATGAGAAGACATTCTAGAAAGAAGTATAATTTTTATAATTATGAATAAAAATCCCCCGTGTTTTTTATTTTTCTTTCTCCCGAAGAATTTTTATTTATAATTCGCCTGATTACCTTCGTTATTGTAGGCAGCGTTGCCGTTTTGGTCCGATCGGACCAAACTTGGTAGTTTTTCGTATTTTTAAAACCGTTTGGTAGTGTGGTTGGTTTCTTGCAACTTTTCTAAGATTTTCAATATTTTGAGTAAGAAAAAAAGTTTTTTTCGAGTAAACAATTTGCATTACTATTAACTCTGTTTAAACATTTTCATAGGGATGATTTAGGGTAGAAGTACCTTAGGTAGCCGCAAAAGTAAAAATTTAACGAAAATTAATTCAGCTCTACCTAGGAAGTTCATATGTTGTAAAAAGTTGTTAATTGAGATCTTAGGTAAACTTTTGTTATTTTTTTTTTCTTAAATTTTAAACGGTTTGCTAACTATGGACCTAAACACGGAAAAAAGGTAAATTTTTTATCTTGAAGGTGAATTTTTTTATATGTTCACAATTTTTATTCTTTGTGACAAGAGCAACAACTTTGACTCAGAAAGTAAATAAAAACTCCGAATGGTTTGCAAGATATGAGCCTGTATATAATAAAAAATAATAATAAAAAAACTTTATGACTTTGATTCAAAACTGGGAGACACCGGTCTTCTTTTTTTTTTCTTTTATCACTTAGTGGTGTCCGTATATGGTTATTTTTTTCGTGTTGCACTGTGTTTTTATATTATGGACCTTTGGTAGGCTGTAAAGGATTTTGGTAGGTTTTCTGAAACTTTTTGGTAGGAAAAACATTTCTTCTGTGGCAACGCTGATTGTAGATAACAAAAGGGAAATAATTTTTTTTAAATATGTACAACACTAAAAAACAAAAATAAATGAAGTTCAAAGAATTTATAATCATTGAACAGCTGTTCTTTGTCACATAGTAGATATGTGTTGTTGAAATGATAAGTATTGCCAGGTTAATTTGTAATATTTAGTAAACAGGATATGAAATGTATGCTTTTGGGGATAAGCATGTCTCTATGGCCATTTCGTCTCTGCTTAAGAGACTCGTCAGGAGACTTTTTTCCCAAAGTTGGTATTCAAAATTATAAATACTTATATTCAAATAGTTATAAACTAAATGCGAATCATATCCCATTTAGTATATAAAAACCAAACAAAGCAATACATTTCGGTTTTTAAAAAATTCAAATTCTATTTCTCTGTTCTACCACATCATTTTTCTATTCATTTGCTACAGACATTATGCCAAACGCTGGATGACTTGCTGTGGTAGAATAGAGAAATAGAATTTAATTTTTTTTAAAAACCGAAATGTTGTGAGTTACAATACTAAATTTAGAAATTTTCTGGTGTAATGTTGTTTTTTTTTTTGGAATAAAAAGAAATGAATCAATTGCTGTTTGACAAATGATTACTTTATTTAAAAATTGTTGAACTTATATACTACTTATGAGAATAATTTCATTAATCTAGAATTGAGTGATTTACACATAGTTACAAAAGATTACTCAATATCCAAACATTGTATCATATTTTCTATGTGTGTTTCTTTCCTTTATTTAAATTGCGTTTGACACACTTCTGATAGAATTCGGGTAGTGTATATTTTGCAAACAAAGCATATTCTGCAATATCAGCAAAACAGTGCATTTCGTACATTGAACTGTTTCATATTCAAGTGAGTAAGCGATCAATGACCGACCGTATTTTTACAAAGTATCTAGTTTCTTTAAATAACATTTCTTTTTAAATTACTAAAACGTGGACTAATTAAATTTGGTACTGACCTACTCAACAACAACGATTAATTTAGTTTACATATTTCGCGTGTGTTTAAATGTTTGTTTTCTTTTATTCTTTTGCTTTAGATTGAAATGCAAATACAGTGGATACACTACACTGGAAACTCATAATCATAGCAGCACTTTTCAAGTTGACGAAGGCTATATCTAAAAAAATGTTAATTAAAAACATAATAAAATTAATTTACTGTCAAAATGCTATTAACCATCTCAGACTGCAACCGATTTCTGAAGTTTGATTTTACAACATTAATATAAAATTTTTTAAATTTTTTCTGGAGCACTACTAAATTGTTCCAATAATTGAATAACATCTTCTCTTTTTGATTGAAATAAGTACGTTATTCAGCAAAAAAAATATAAATTTCTGACAAAATATCTCTGTTTTCTGGTAATCAGAAAGTTTGTAATGATTAATTAGTTTTTAAAGTATACAAATAATACTTTTTAATTACCTTTGAATCTATTGTCTCAATAGCGATATAAAAAAGGCACACATCGCTGTCTTATTTCTAAATCTTTTCCAGACGTAATTATGCCATTGCTTTTGTATTTTGGTATTTCAGTTTCAAACAGATAACCAAAATAACTAAGCTTAATGTAATTTTTAAAATATTACAACTTAAATATTTTAAGTTGTTTTTCTGTACGCATACACATAAGAAAATAAATGACAAATATTGCTATTTTAGATTTGTTTAAGTAAATACAAGGCCAGAAAAAAACACCAAAAACCGCCGACTAAAAATATTTTGCAGCTAGAAAAACCGCTTAGCGGGTTTTATTCGAAAAATACCCGCAACAGGGAACAAATACCTCCAGATCTAGCTGAAAAACCGTCGTTTTGGTAACACTGGTGGTTAGAGCGCGTGCATAGAAACTCAAACGACCGAGCATGGCGTATTGATTAAGGGGGGTTTAGACGGTAATACAAGTCGTACGTAAAATCAAAGAGAAAATATTATGAAATTCCATCCGTATTTTAAAAATGAGAGTAAAAATCTTACGACAGATATTTTTTGCGTTTACACGGTTGGTAAAATACCAAAACAAAGTAAAATGTAAACATAAAATGCACATACACATGCACACAAAATTTACAGACATTGTGAATACATTTAACATAAACAAACAAAAATATAAAAATGCATCCCTGATCTAATGAAATGTGATGGTTTTTTAAAAAATTTCAAAAAACAAAGAGAGCCGTACGACTGTCAAATTTTCATCCGTATTTTCTCTCAATGTCGTACGCTCTCATTACATATCAAGTTTACACGATACTATTCATACTCTTCTACACAAAAATTTGACATGTCGTACGACTTGTATTACCGTCTAAACCCCGCTTTATAATGTGCATTTGACATGGCAGCTGAGCTACTTTCTTTTTCAGCCAATTTGTGAATATAGTTGTAAATTTTTGCTTTGTTTTATGTACATTGTTTTTGTTTTCATACTTTTTGTTTTGGTATTTTTGACAGTTAACTACCCTAACAAGCATCAAAATGCTGTGTTGTTTTTGTTACTGTTTTACTTGTTGTAATCTCAAAGGCACCTTATAATAATTGCGCCATGCGACCGAGGTTCAAATCACAGCGAAGGAGAAAAATAAAAAAAAAAATAATTTGCTGTTTTTCTAAAATTATAATTAAAAAATTAAGAGGTTTTACATATAAACACATGTTCTCGCTATATTGTTTTAACGTTTTGTAAATAAAAATAAAACAATCAACAATGTTTTTAAGTTTTTATAAAAAATGGGCATATTATAAATAAAACTAATTGATATTTATCAATAGTATTTTTATTTTATTTTTTGTGTTTTATTTTGTTGCAGCCATGGCGCATTGATTATAAGGTGCATTTGACATGGCAGCTGAGCTACTTTTTTTCAGCCAATTTGTGAATATAGCTGTCAATTTTTGCTTTGTTTTATGTACATTGTTTTTGTTTTCACACTTTTTGTTTTGGTTTTTTTGACAGTTAACCACCCTAGCAAGCATCAAAATGCTGTGTTGCTTTTGTTACTGTTTTACTTGTTGTAATCTCAAAGGCAACTTATAATAATTGCGCCGTGGTTGCAGCCAATCATAGCTGTTTCTGAAAAAAATTCAGCAAAGTTTGTTTACATTTGGTGGTGCTACCGTACTTTTGTCACAATTAAATACAAACTTAAATTTATGACTGAAAAACTGAAACTGTATTTAAATGCCATTTAAGTTTATATGAAAATTAACTAATTTTAGATTTAAATATGAAGTTAAAAATTGGGCCTAAGACTAACAAGAAAATTAGCTGTTAGAAATACAAAGAGCAAAGGAGGTCTAGGCATCGTAAGATTTTAAGACGGATTTTACAAACATCCGTTTTTGGTGCTACTAAATCTCCATTTGAACTCATAATAGTTATGGGTAAACGATTTGGAAAACATGAAACGAATAAGGTATCCAAATGAATATGAACAAGAATTTTTAAATGATCTTGATAGGAGATTCAAACTGTGGAGAAATGAGTTCCATGGTTTGAACTTAGTACAGGATTTTATCTTTTCTGCTGTTAATTTAATTTAATATTTAATTCAATTGTTAAATTGTTTATGTGAATGTCAATTAGGCTTTAAATGGCTATAAACAAGTAGACTGATTGTTGTATAGAGCACTTGTATGAGCACATTTGGAGACATTTCTTGAAATGTTAGAAAAGATATTTTACTATATAGGAAAAGATCTTTCTAAATATTATTTTATTAACAAGTCGTATTCAAATTCTATTCATACGATATAAGATCATATATGTATATTTTTCATAATATTTTAAATTTTAGTAGCTCTCAAATTACCTTGAATTTAACTAAAACGTCACAAAACTTTTTCTACCAAAAAAATAAAAAAATAAAATCTGAAAAAAAAAACAAATAACAGCCTTATCACGTTTTCAAATTGTCGTGTATAAACTCATGAGAAGCAACAAAGCAATAAAAAATAATTTTCTAAAACAGCAAATCATAAAAATATTTTTCATTGCAACGCAACTGTGTCCTTGTCTATGATACTACAACTAACTGCCACCGATATCAAATTATAAAAAAAGTGTTGGTGTTGAAAAAAATAAAAAAAAGTAGAACACGAACTAAAACTTTAACTGCAAATAAATGAATGAATGAATGCAACAAGGCGAGCAAATAAAAACACAAATAAAACAGTAAAAAAAACATGGAGGAAAATAATGGCAACAGTGAAGGGAAAATGCCACAGAGACCACTTAACACAATGTTGCACGAGCACAATAAAAAACTGTGATGCAAAAAATGTGAAACAACAACACAACAACCAAATGGCAAAAAATCATCAGGTAGCCGGGAAAATAATCAACACGGACGCTTGTACATACATCAGTATACGAAAAGTGTTGGAAGATGTACAACTTCCGGTGTGAAGAAAAAAAAAATCTGAACAAAAGTAAGAAGTGAAAAATGTAATAAGAGAATAAGAAAAACCAAAACAAATCATGGGAAAATGAATTGAACAAAGAAATGAAACAAAACAGATTTAAACCATTAATTTCTTCTCTCTTTTTTTTTTGCTGGAAAAAGAAAAAAATTTAAGTGTTAAAAGAATAACACACATGCATACCAAATCTCAGACATAGCTTTTAGTTTAAAAAAGAAAATTTCGCCAACTAACGTACGAGTTTATTGGTGTTGTGTTGCCAAAAATGTTGGGGGTGGAGCAGCGTCTAAAGAAAATAAGGACAAGAATGAAAAATGGAAAAGAAATGGCTGAATGTGTTCAGAGAAAATGGTCTTATCAGCATTTCCTGTCGAAAATTTTTCAAGCAGACCGAAAAGAGTTCAAGAAAAAAACAAACAACAAAATATGTACAAAAATATTCAAATTAAAAAAAAAAAAAAGTTCAAGTTCGGGAGGAAAATACTTACATATAAAATAGACCTTATAAAGCTCAGTAGTAAATACATGGTAAACAGCTTTCTGTTTCTTTTAAATACCCTACTTTAATTCATGGTTTATCTACCACAATTATAGAAAAAAACTCTACCGACAAGTGAACGTCTCATCCTACTGGCGTAAAGCAAGGTACATATGTATATACACCAGTGTCAACATAATGATAAATCTGAGAAATTACAAATATAATATTGAAATTTAAACTTCTGAGTGAAAGCTCTGAATAAATATAACCGCCAAAATGGTGTGCAAGCAAATGTATTTTTTCTTTATTTATACCATAAATGTGAAATTAAATTCGAAAGTTCGAAAACAAAAACCGCTTCTGCATAATGGAAACGTAATAACGTGTTTCGCGAAAAACAAGTTGTTTTGGTTTAAATGAAAGCGTATCTATGTACCATAAATGTATTTCAACAGCTTTTGTAAAATATTTATTTTTTTTTTTTTTTTATTTAAATTTTAAAACTTTTGAGTATTTAAATTCCAATTGCTAGACTTTAAAAGTCCAAGATCATAAGCAATTTTTATTTTGTTTTTCATAAAATTTTCAATATTTTTTTTTCTTTCACTCTCTTTTGAAAGTATTTTCTTGTCGATCACAGCCAAAATTTCTTTACAAAAGTGTCAACTTTGTTTCTTGCAAAATGCCCAAAACGATTTTTTCATTTTTCAGGAATTTTTAAAAGCATTGTGGTGATGGTGGTGTTTGTGTTGTTGCTTCAATATTTAAATAAAAACCAGGAAATTTTCCAAAATTTTCTTTTGCAAGAAAAGGAAAAAAATCCTGTTATTTTTATGAGTCTTTTTTATTGTAGTTGTTGGACTCTGTTGTTATTGTGTAATGACGCACATTAAGATAAGAGTGTAAATAGAAAAAAAAAAAAAATAAAAAATAAAAAAAAAAAATAAATAATGGAAAGGCAACAGGAATTTACCAACAACAGTGTAATATTTTGAAACATATTTCAAGTGTTAAAATTAAACAAAAAAATTGCACTAGACGAAATATTTTTGAACATATTTTATAAACGAAACATTAGTTTTTTTATTTAATTTATTGTTTAAAGACTATTTTTATGGCTTATCAATTTGTTTTTCAGTTACAAACATCGAAACACAAAGATTCCCATAGACAAGACAATATTTTTTTCACTTCATATTTGGGCTGATGTTGTGACAGCTAGTCTTCCATTTGAGGCAAACAGGAGAGCTTCAACTATATTGTAAAAATGGTGACGGTACTAAAAAGAACCACGAATTTATTAATAATTTTGACAATTTTTTTTTTATTTGAGACCAATACTCAGGGGTAAACCCCTACTAAATGCTGTACATTGTATTGGAATTTTGGAAAGAAAGGACAGTACATATATTATTATTAATTATTATATTAATAAATATATATACAAATAGCGAAAAATTTCTATGTTTTACAGACTCTGACTGGGGGAGCGATACACACGACAGAAAGTCATATTCTGGTCACGTTGTGTTGATGGCTGGTGATCCTATTGCATGGGAGTCGCGCAAACAACCTGTAGTGGCTCTTAGTACCATGGAGGCTGAATATATTGCTCTATGTCAGGGAACCAAAGAAATTGTTTTTATTCGTGGTCTGATGAGTGAAATGGGGTTCAATCAATATGTTGAAAAACCAACTCCTATCTTATGTGATAATCAAGCTGCAGCATTTATGGTCAAGAATACAACTATCCAAAAGAAGAGTAAACATATCGATATTCGTTACCACTATATACGGCAGAAGTATGGAGAGAAAGTTATTGACATACAGTATGTCACATCGGATCAAAATGCTGCCGATATACTCACAAAGGTTTTAGCAAAGCAGAAACACAAAAATGGTTGTTGTTTGTTAAAAGTTATTTTATGAATTAGATTTTGAAATTTTTTGCACATTTGGTTTGTGGGGGAGATTGTTGAATATATACGTGCCTTGACTCAACCCAAATGTAATCAACTCTGTTTTAGAATTTCCAATGTAAATTTTTTGGCGCTTAAATATCTAATATGTATCTATTTTTCATTCCTATACTAACCGTTCAACGAACAAGAATAAATTGTACTTTAATTAATTTTATTAAACTTATATATTTTAAGTTAAACGACACGGTGTTCTATTTAACGTTAAAGAAAATAATTTGTGGCGCATTCAATTCCACTAAAGGTAGCACAAAATATCCAACATTATTAAGCGCCTTAGGAATGAGACAAATTGCTGAGAATTGATCATTCAAAGGCCAGTGCTATACCTTCACCCTTGAATGATCAACAGCAATTGTCTCATCGTTGCATGTTGATTGTGTGGTGAGTGTGCCTTCGCTAAGTAGGTTTAGCTGTTATCTGCTACTTCCCAATAGGTGGCGCTTTTTTTTTCCTGATCATTCGTTTTTTTTTTTTGTTGACATTGGTTAAGGTGGAATAGAGTGGAATGTTGGGGAGCGGTTTCTTTGTAAATGGTCTTCCTGGAGGAAAATATAAATACCATGAAAAATTATTATTATTATGACTTGCATTAACTTACGAATGGACTCTAAGCCATACTAATATTTTAAAAAAGTTATTGCAAGTTTTCTAAATTTCATTTTTTTTGAATTGAAGCAAGCACTCAAAGGATGACTCCTATTTATGCAGCATATCAAGGAAAATATAAAGAGAAGGGGGAAAGAGTTTACGAGCCTTTGATTTATACTTCCAAATATCGTATCTGACATCAGTCAGAAAAAGCAAACGTTCTCCTTAAAAAATGCGAACTTCACGGAAATCGGTTGCTGTTGATTAATTATTCAATGAGCAGTGTTAAACCTTCACCCCTAAATAATCCCACAGCAATCAAGAAGTCCCCACAGTAGAGTTTAAATTAGGGGAGTAATAGAAGGTGACAATAAAGAAGATGATGCTTTTCTTGTTGTCCTTGATCTAGATCCTGGTGATTGCTTCTCAACTGTTTTACTGGCATAGAGACCTCGCCAGACAGCTATTGCTCTCTGCTAGCTCAGCCAGTTGAGTGCTTGCAGTGTATACCGCTACATCACGACAAGGTGAATATCCCATGTAGAGAAATCGTTGAATTAAAAAAACCGACAAATAAATAAATATACGAATACTTCCTATAAAACGAATAAAAGTGGAATTGAAATCAAGTGCTCTTTTAAAAACAAACAAACAAACAATATTTAATTATATAGAGACCTTGCCAGGGAGCTATTGCTCTCCGCTAGCTTAGCAAGTTGAGTGATGTAGAAGCTGTCTATCGTTTGAATTATTGTATGGTTTTGAAGAAGTTGCTTTAAAGGTTATTAAGCGAAGGATTGAAAAGGGTATCACAACCTTTTCGGATGTTTGAAAAGTCATTCGATTACAATTTCAATCGAATTCGTTTCACAGAACACACCCGATAAGTTCTACAATCAAAATTCAATAGATTGTACTTTAAATAGTTTCTGTGGGAAATAAATACTTCTAACACAAGGAGAGACATTCATAACAAAGGTTGAAAACTAGTTCAGTTTCGCTATTTGTGATATGTTTTGTTTTTTTTTTTAGTATTTCAAATCAAAAATTCTTATCTTTAATTTAGATATTTTTTCCTATATTTATTTCTAACAGCCAGTAGCAAGAGTTCAATTTTTATTACTATCATTTTTTATTTACTTGCACTTATCGTTTCGTTGTAAATCCGTTACTGCATAGTTTAATTTTAATTAAGAAATTACATTTTAGTTCTAATTATTCACTTGTTCTATAACAATTGTCATGTTTAATGCAAATGCTCAATAAAATTTAAAATTTCAATTTTTCTATAATTTATTTTCACAAATAAAATTTTCTAAAAGTAATTTAATATTTACGCTGATTCTCTTTCAAGCAAAAAAAAAAATCAATATTCATTAACTGGAATAAAAAAATCATTTCAACTTTATTTGGGTCGTTAAATAATTGAATATTCATTTGAAATTAATTGAAAGATAGTTTGAAAGCGAAAAGTAGATATTCCACAAACAAAACGATAAACACCGTTTTACTTCTATACAAAGAGTATCAATCAGACATGCAAGTCTGCCAATGAAGGAAAACCACACATGGAAACTTTTGATTGAATTTGATTTGAATAATATGTGAGAAATAAATTTCGGAAGGGAATTATAAATTTAAAATAAAAGTGTTTGAATTGTCATTTAGAAATTAAAAGTGTTACTCATACGCTATGGTACGTGTGTTCTTTGTATACAAAGAGTTTTATACCCAAGATATTAACAAACAGTTTTTGATTTTTAATAAAAAATATTACAAGTTTTAGGCAGATTTTGCCTTATGGGATTAAATGCTAGGTGACCACCTCTTAGCAGTCTTCTGGCAAAAGTTGTGCGAGTAACGATTTGTAATTAACAAGCTTCTCAAATCTATCGCTCGAATTCGATGTTAAACTGTAGGTCGCGGTACTCATGAACAGAAATTGGAACACACAATATGGCCGTTACTCTAAAAACGGTTGTAAGGGCCAGTTATGTATATATGCATGACATTGTATTAACTTAAAAGCAGTGCTGTGCATGTTAGCGTTGGAACGCTGAAGTTAATTCTGAGGTACATCTAATACTTAGAATGTAACTGAATGAAATATTGCATGGAAAATTATGAAATAATACAAAGAGATGAGAGGAAGAAGGAGTGTAGCGCATCTCAACGGATTGGATATTTGCTATCTATGGACCTAAACAGGGGAAAAAATTTCGAATTTTTTCAAGTTTTTTGCGATTTTGGTCTTAAAGTTGAAGTTTTTTTTTTTTTTTTTGATTTTATATCTTCACAATTTTTATTCTTCATGACAAGAGCTACAATTTTGTTCCAGAAAGTCAATCAAAATTTTGAACGGTTTGTAAGATATGAGCGGGAGAAAATGATCACTTTTTTGCAAAATGACTTCGAGGCCGCAATGTTTGGGGGCTCATAAAAATCATTTTCATGACTTTGTGAAAACCTGGAAAAAGAAGTCTTTTTGGTCTTTTATCATGTATATAGTTATTTTTTTTTTGTGTTGAACTGTGTATTCAAAGGAACAACACAGTTATTTAACCCATGGTAAACAAGGGATAAGATACACGGCTACCATTAATACACTGTGAATGGTATGCGGCTACATACGAGTGAGTATGTGTTCTCTAAGTGAACTTTAAACAGGCTTTCGACACAGCATCTCATGAATGATATTCCAGAGAACTTATTTTTATTTATTCAAACTATGGACTAATTTCGCCGTGGTCTAGTCGTTAGTTTGTTGGTTTACTAAGATAAGAGATTCAATCCCAGCTCTGACAAAAAAAGAAATATGAAAAATATATTTCTTTTGACGACTATCTTTTAGCAGTCGTCTGGAAAAAGCTCTGAGAGTAACTGATTGCCATGAACAAGCTTCTCAAGTCTGTCGTTTGGAGTAGACATTAAAACTCATGGATATATTTTAACACACACAACATGGGTGCTGCGAGAAGCCGGTAACCCTGAAACAGGGTTGTAATGGGTATGTATGTGTTAATTTCTTATAGGAATTTCTTACACAATTACTGCTAATATTTTAATTACAATCAAATATTAAATGACATTATGTATTCAATTAAATAAATTCAATTTTAAGTTATCAACAACTCAATGTTATCTGATTGTCTCACAATCCACTTAGTAGTCAAAAAAAAGAGCGAACATGTCTCCTGCCAAAAACTCTGCAAATCTACTCTGTGTATGACATTGCAAAAAATATCTTTGATGGTATCTCTGGAAAGGCTGTAGTTTTGGTCTTCTGCAAACCTCGAGATTTAGTTTTTACGACCATTTTCTGTTTTAAAAATTAATGACATGAGAGTGCGGTAAGAATGTTAAGTTCAAGAAAAACGTAATTGAAGCAAAAACCTATTTTAACATTTTTGAGAAATTCTTACTTTTAAAGGAGGCAAAAAAAAAAAAATAAAATAAATAATTTACAAAAGAATCCTCATGCGTTTTTTCCCATAAGTAATTATAACCTGAATGTCATACATTACGTACAAATATATGTTATTCTTCAACTTCGATTTGAAAAAGTACACAAAAATGTAAACTTACAATATAAACAGTGTATACCTACAGAAAATTATAAAAATAAATAATCAAAAAATTTAAAATGAATTAATAATAAACAAAAAACTCGTCTACAATTTCACTAAACTGAAGTATTTTTCTGTGCTTTTATATTCAATGAAATTTTCCTCACTCCTACTCTACTCTATTGTGGTTTGTTTAACATTTTGTTAAATATTTAGTTAAACAAACCACAATAACATACGCAACATGCAACAACGATAACTAAAACAACAAAGACAATCGATTTTTATTTTCTAACAACATTGTTAACAACCTTGTAGTTGCAGAGATATCACTGCAACTATCACGTTTACTCTTCAAAAAAATGTTTTCGAAATATAAGCAAAGTGATAAAAAATATATATGTATATGTGTACTTATATGTAAATACATGTATGCACAATGTACATATTTCCACAAACATACAGCATGACCTTTTGCAATTGTTTATGTGGCACGTTTACATGCTCTAAAAACAACAGCAAAAGCATTGATAGAAAAACTTAAACAAAAATCATACATGCAGTTAACAATGACAGTAGTGGCGGCAACTGATGCTTCTGTTCTGCTAAAATTAAAGGAAAGGTGCCAACAATTTTGAATTTAAATTTAAACATCATTGTCTACTGGCTCGAGGATAGAGAGGAGAAGAGTGTAAGAAAAACATGACCCAGAAAAAAAAAAAAAATCAAAATAAATATTTTTCGCTATAAAAACTTAAGAGCAAAAATAATTTTCTGTGTAAAAATAATTGATTATTTATTTAATGGAGAAGTGAAACGTATTCGAAAGTGACTCTTGGCTTTAGCCTTTAAGAAAAAAAAGCGAATTTCGAAGGCAAGAGTCATTTAAAGATCTTGTCGGACTTCTACACAGTCCAACGCTGAACAGAAGATGTATGTCACGTTTTGTCATAAAAATGTTTCAATACAGTATTTGAACCACAATACAGACAAATCTTTGCATTTATTAGTAAACAGAGATAAGAAATAATTTCATTCTTTCATACCCAAGATTAAAGAATAGTCATAACAATGAACTGAAATAGGAGAATCATAATGGAAACTAAATGTAAAGAAGACAGTCAACAGCAGGTCAAAATCTAAGAATTTAAATTCAAATTAATTCATCACGCAGCTCTGTCGCCAAATTTAGCTCTCTCGAACTATTTTATATTTTTCAACTTGAAAAGATGGTGGTAAAGATTTTCCAATAATAAAGAGGTTGAGTTTCCGGTTTATAAATATTTCTAGAAACTTGACAGTTTGGGTGTTCAAAAAATCTATTGCAAATTTATCCAAAAATCAAGCACTTCTTCTTTTATTTAAAACTATCTTTATTAAAATATGTACTGTTTTAATAGATAAGCTTTTGCTTCTCTGTGTAGAAATTCTAAGTTTTATAAGCGAAAAATTGAGTTAACTGAAGGTCGAGCTATATGCCGGATACATGCGACTTTGTGTTCACCAAACCATCAAACAAGTCATAATAGAACACAATGCCTTTTAAATTAAACTGTTTGTTTCAAAATAATTAATTAATGACAGTAAAGATCAAAATCAGATCAGGTTGTAGAAGGTCATACTTAACGCTTACCTTACCAATCCCACTAGACACACACAATTGCTGACCTCGTCTCGCAAATTAGTATAGAACCGTTATATACTATCATATATGCATAAATATATGCAGTGAAACGCTATTGAAACTTCTATCAATTAAATTATTGGCTGTTAATTTATGTAGCACCTGCATTAATATCGAGCTTCTATGTAAATTCAGCTTTTTGCGAATAGTTGATAACTTTTTGTTGATTAATACCATTTTCCCTAGCAATATCTACGCTGCTTATGAGCTGGTCTTTCTCAATTTATTTTCGTAAATTGTTGTAGTTGTTTGACCAGAGCGAGGTGCTTTTGTGACATCAAAATGATTAGATCGAAAAGAGAATCCGTGCAGTTGTTCTTTTTACAGTTTTGTTTTCTAGAACTTGAAAACTTTCTCAGCAGCATGCTTTTCTTTTTCTTTTCTATATAAAAAAAAAACGACAGAGTGAATAAGAGGTTGGCGTAAGTTTAATTCAAAGTTCCTACATTTTTCTTTCTTGTCTCTAGTCTGGCTAATTTTAGCGAAATGCAGACTAATTCGGACTATCATTTTTAACATTATTATGTTTCATATTTTAAATTCTTCGCCATCCCGTAAGTCATATAGTTTTTCCCACATCCAATATTTATGTCTAAACCTATTTTATTGTTTTTGTTGTTTAAATTTAAACAGCAGTTTGTAGGTGTTAGTTTTTTACATGCCAATTATAAAAGAGAATGAGAGACAGTATTCACATTACAAACACATGCTCTCAATTCAATGTTATTGTTGTTCTTTTTTCAGGATATTTTTGTTTGTAATCAATACTCACACAAGCGAACACGTCCGTTAAAGTTTGTTGTTTTCATACGTGTGTTTTAACAACTATGTAACAGCAACAATATGGTGAGTAAAAAACTGTGTTTAAAATTTAACAGGAATTATGTTAGAAAAAAAAAAAAAAAAATAAAGAAAAACAAATAAAGTTGTACTCATAGGGAGAGGGAGACTATGCATGTTGTTATACTCTATGCTATTATACCTTAAAATTTACCTGTGAGGAGTAAAAGAAATCAAACTTTAACACACACTGACGGTAGGAAGTAAGTATAATAATTTCCATAAGTAAAGACAATTGTCTTGTAGCAATTGTCGTCGCCATTTGTTTTTGTTTTTTTTTTTTTTTTTGCTTTAGAAATATAAGTGAGTGTGTGTCTGTGTTGTTTAAGTGTGCGTGTTATCTTTTACACCTTTAGCATATTTTGTTGTTAAACACTCGAATTTGTAGACATTTATTTAATATATACATACATACATATGTATGTACATATAACGCATATGTTGTGTAGTACGAGTGTATGCAAACCCACTACATTTGAATTTTTACAAACGTTCATACATGCGAGTACATTCATACACACACATGAACAATACATTAAAGCAATAGTCATATGGGTGGTTCTATTTGAAAGTATATTGGCGGGAGTAACAACACTTGTATGCTGTTGTTGAGATGTGATTGCTTTTAGTTTTAGAAAGTAAATTTGCATACTCGTACTTTCTATTCTCTTGTAAAAGTTTTTTTGTTTCTGTTTCTGTTTCTGTTCGTTTTCGATTTTTTGTTTTTCTTCAGAGAAAAAGTTTCTTTCACAAATTAAATTGGTTTAATTGTTACAATTAAGAAATTAATCTTTTTTATTTCATTAGAAAAAAATGGAAATAATTTGTAATTTGATATAAAAAAACATTGGCGACATAAATCAAAAATAAATATAAAATCTTTGTTAGTAATAATGATAAATATTAAAACGAAACTAAGAAGTAATTTAATGCAGTTAAAAAAGTTTATTTTTAAGAACAGAAAAACTAATTATTTATTAATTTTTTATTTTGTTGCTTTTTATACTATTAAAAAAAATAAAAAATAAATATGCATATTTTTAGGCGTTCTTAAAATTTATTTCAGCTTAACTAATAAATTAATATTTGAAAAAAAAAAATACTTTTGTAAAAAGGCGTCTTCTGCTTAATGGAATTAGCCTTATTATTAATAAGGTCAAAGCAACGTTTTGGCATTGAGCACACAAGTCTTTAAAACGTTTCTATTGGAATTTTCTTCCAGGTATCTTTAACAAGTTCTCTAAACTGTTCCTTAGTGGAATAATTTATCCTCGAAGGGCCGCTTTGACAATTTTCCATAAACTTTCAGTAGTATTTAAGTCTAGAAACTTTATTGGCAGGTTTAAACCTTGCCGCCATTGTTTTTATTAACCTTTTGCCCACTTTGATGTTTGTTTAAGGTTGTTATCTTGTTGAATCACCCATCGAAGTGGTATTTCATATTCAGCATCGACATCATAATGTCATTTAAAATATTTGTGTAGTATACGGCATCTATTGCAGCTTCAATTCTAAGTATTGGTCCTGCATAGTATGTTTTCCATAATTGGAGATATACCCATATAATGCAAAAATAACTTAGTATTTTAGCTGACACTGTTTTCAATATATGTATCTATAATAAAAGTTATTGAATTCGAGGTTGTTTTTGTTGAAATATTGAGCGCTTACCAGTTAAATAGCGCATTATAATTATTAAATTTTGCTATAAAAATGGTAATTCTGCAGTAACTTCATTTAGAACTTTACAAGCCGATAACAGTCGGCCAACACAGCAAACAATTTACAACACAGTGAACAAATTCGAAGAGACTGAAACAGTTATTGATATTGTAAGGCATATGTATCATCGTAACCTTTGTTCAGTTGAAAATATTTCGGTTGTTGCTAAGCTGTTGTCAATTTATCGAAGTGTTCAACATTTGAATTTGTCTTACGGCTCATTGTGACGAGTTTTGCATTTGACTTTGCATCTTCATCTCTATAAAATCAAACTCTCGCAAGAACTGAAGATTCAAGACCATGCAGAACGCATATCATATACAAGTTAAGTGATTGAATAAAACGCAATTTATGCTGATTCTTCTCGCCGAATTTTCTTCAGCGATGAGATACATTTCTCGCCCGCTAAACAGAACTGCTGCATATGGGGCTTCCAAAACCCTCCGATAACCACCGATACCAATAAAGAAAGCATATGGTGTGCATTGTGGTCCCGTGGTGTTTTGGGTCCTTATTTTTTCAATACTCTCAAGGAAGGGTCATAACAGTCAATTCTGAGAAGAAGTCAAAATTTATAATCTGAAAACATGTGCTTCCAACAGGATGAAGAGATTTTTTTAGAGAGAGATTGAAGATCTGGCAATTTATAACCTCTCTATTTCTTTTTGTTGTGACCTTTTGTATTTATTTGAAAGATCGTGTTTACGTGGATAAACCTCAAACTCTGGACCAACTGAAAGGCAATATTCCTGGTAATATTGTCGAGTTTTACCAAAAAATTATTGAAAACTACATCGAAAGGAATGATGTCTTCAAAAAGTCCCGTTCGTGTCATTTGAATGATATTATGTTTCGCGTATAATAACAAGGCTTATTTTTAAATAAGAATTTTCACTCGATCTGAATCCACCACAAAGTGGATATCCCATATTTAACTAGATACGAATATATACGAGAGTATTCTCAAAAGTTATAGACCCAAAAAAGAAATCAAAACAGACTAACAAAAACTTCTCTATTTCTCTACATAATCTTCTTTTTTCTGGATATATTTCCACTTTCTTTATAATTAGAGAGATTGTACAGATTCCTAAACTAGTCATCAGCAACAGATTTCGCTATTCAGCTTACAGTAGTGGTGTTATAGTTAAGATACCCACTTTATGTTTTACACACTGTAACCTATTGATAGAATTGATTCAGACTTGCCGAAGTCAAATTCATTATTAAGTTTATATATTTAAGTATAACTAAGCGAGTTAACAGCTTTGCTTAACTCCAAAACTAAAACGGAAATAAGGAATTTTTCTAAATTACAGTTTACATTTCCAGCTATATTGTAACATTTCCTGAAGCCTGGTTTAAATGGCTTTATCATTCTGTTTTATAGTAAAAAATCTTGTATTTGTTTGAAAATTTCAAAAATTTTTTAAGGTGGTGTTTTAATTTGCGAAATAAGGACTACTTTTCCAAATTTTTAGTTTTTCTGGAAATACACACCAAGAAAAACAGGTATGTTATATGAGGAGAAATACAAGGAACAGCTATATTTAAAATTCGTTAGAAATTACAGTTTATAACTTTGGGACTGCTCTTGTATGTTTTCAAAAATTCCTGTAATTCTTGCACTTATACGCATACAAGTAACCTACATACTTATATGCATAAAAATGCTAGCTTTTTTCTCTTTTTTAATGATACCAGCACTCAGAGGATGACCCCTACTCATGCAGTATCTTGTGCGGGTGTCTAGGTAAATATGGTGGAAAGGGGGTAAAAGGGTTTGGACCTTTGATATAAACTTACTAATATAATATATGATATCAGTCAGATTATTACTTTTAAAATGTGAACCGTAAGGAAATCGGTTGCTGTTGATTGATTATTCAATGGCTAGTGTTATACCATCATCACTGAATAATCCAACAGCAATCAACCTCAAGAATCCCACACAGTAAAGTTTAAATTAGAGGAGGCATAAAATACCATAATTATATTGGAGATGATGTTGTTGCTGTTCTCCCTGATCCAGTGCCTGGGATGATTCTTAGTTACTGCTCCTCATCTACCTATCTAGCATGGGAGACCGAGCAAGAGAGCTATTGCTCTCCTCCAGCCAGTTGAGTCCTTGCAGTCTAAGCCTGTACATAACGATTACCCCACGTAGAGTTTTCAATAAGAACTTAATTAGAAAATTTTATTTTTTTTTTGTATCTTAAAATATCTTGTAGTCTCCGTGGTCTAGTGGTTAGTGTTTTAGCTTACTAAGACAAGGGTCCTGGGTTCGATACCAGGCTCTGATATCTTCAAAAAAAGAAATATGAAAAAAATATTTCTTTCGGCGACTACCTCTCAGCAGTCTTCTGGCAAAAGCTCTGAGAGTAACTAATTGCCATGAACAAGCTTCTCAAGTCTGTCGTTCGGAGTCGACATTAAACTGTAGGTCCCGGTACTCATGGATAAAAATTGACACACACAACATGAGTGCTGCGAGAAGCTAGGCCGTAATCCTGACACAGGGTTGTAAAGGCCAGTTATGTATGTATGTAAAATATCTTGTATAAGTATAACCAGGATCAATTGTTTTTTACATTCATATATAAAACCTTTTAAATTATGCTCTAATTATAAAGAATTCTCGAAAATATAACATTGTATTTAATTTTCCAACACTTTGGTGTTTTAAATAGAAAAAACAACAGCAATAAATGAAAAGACATTGAGGATACATGGGGACAAAAATAAAAATAAAAGTAAAACCAAAGACACCACAAACTCCCAATATGACCTTCTTGTTTAGGCTGTAAATCAACCACTAAATCAGATGATGTAAAGATTTGCCAGTATGTCTTATATATCATTAGCAAATGGCAGAAGTATTAAATATAATAACAAAAAAAGAAAAGAAAAAAAAAAAAAAACAACAACAACTACTGCTACATTTTAAGGCAACCTACGTAATAAAGGGCAACCTACTTAGGCATACATACATTCTTACATATATTTAGTAAAGTAAAAACTGTTAAATATAAATTGTATGTAAGTGCGTATGTATGTGTCTGTTATAAGGCATGTGTAAGTGTAAAAAACACACATACATTCATACACTTGCCCTTACAGCAGAAAACAAATCTTAAAACATGACACCTACTACTTTAGAGTCAATATTTTGCAGAGAAGTAAATAAACATAAGCCAACAAATTGTACGAGAAAAAAAAATATATAAAAAAATAAAAAGCAACAACACAACACACAACAATGAACATTTTTTTTAAACAAAACCACATACAACAAAAAACAGCAGGAGTAATAACAACAAATTAAACCTACTCCTACCTATTGTTTGTTAGGGTTTCACTCTCTCTCTCTCTCTATTTGCTCTTCTAAATACAAATTTATCTTCTCCAATACTTTATGTTTAAATATGTTTCTTGTTGTTTATTTCGATGATTTTTTTTTCTATTCAGTTCCTTTGTAAATGAGTATGTAATTGTGTGGGGATTATTATTTTTGTTTGTTTTGTGGTGTAGCATTAGTTGTCATACCATTTGTCAAATAAAAATAAGAAAAACAAAAAAACAAAATATGAAAAAAAATTTACTCCTCCTTTATACAGTAAATGCGCCGGCGTTAACAAATATATTTTTTTCTTTCTTTTAAAGTGTGTGTGCATGTGTATGTAAAGGACAAGGCAACAAATACATATTTCATACAAATTGTCTATATTTTCTTAGCGATAGCCTTAAAGTATGCTACAATCCACCATGTGCGAAAACTTTTTATTTTCTTTTGTTTTTCTATTTTATAAAACACGTGGTGGATTGTAATTCAAATTCGAAACTCTCTCTTTCTCTTTACTCAATAACGACTTCGAAACATTTGCGATATTACAAAAGATATTCGTTTTATAACGTTATAAAACGAGTCCAAACGAAGTTCTTTGTAACGATGTTGTATGTAATTTAGTTCGTACACTAAAACAAATGCCTTTTTGGATGCTGTCCTATAGTTAAACGAGTGTGAGTGTGTTTATCTGTATGATGCCTGTTTTAATAACTGATGATGCCTCTTGTATTATGGTTGGTTATTAACATGCATTTCAGTTTCTCAACATCGTTGCTCACATTTAGACGCTTCGTTTCATTGTAGAGAAGAAAAATTCTTTTGCCTTTAAAGGGAATGCATTTAAAATCTATATAAATTAAAAAAAAAAAAACTTTAATTAAAACAAAAAAAATCATTACTTACCATTTAACAATTAAATAACGTGTGTGGTATTTTTTTTTATTTTTTTGCATTTGCACGTAACCATTAAACGCTGCTATGATTTTAAACAATAACACGCGCTTTTTCATTAAATATGCCTTTCAATGAACTATTCACTCAATATATGTGTGTGTGTGTCAATATGATGATGGTTAATTGGAATTCCTACTTCTCATTAATGCATCTCGTTTATTTGCAAATCATATGGCTTAAACAAAAACATTAACAAATTAATACCAAATTAAAAGAAGCGGTGAAGAAAAAAATAAATTGCTGTGCAATTCCTACTGATAATTTATAAAAAAAAGTTACGTTTTTGTACAAAAAAAAAAATTAAAAAAATAAAATAAGTTAAAAAAAAAAAATTATAATTGCATAGTGAAATAAAATTCTAAAATATAAAAGTGAAAAATTTATGAAAAAAAAAATATAATTTAAAAAAAATAATTGTGAAAATAAGTGTCAGAATCTAAGAGTGTTATTAAATAATAATAATACAAAAATAATAATTTTATTAAATTAAATAACAAATACAATTATTCTACCTCCTGTATATTACATAGAATGAAAAGATGATGAAGATCGCTTTTATATTGTTTTTAAGTGCTTTAAAAGGTAATCATTTAAAATAAAAAAAAAATATATATAAATATAGGCTCGACTTTATTCATCAACACACTCTTCTCTATGACTGTTGCATTTATTTGTTTTACAGGTTTTTTTAATTTATATTATTCCTTAATGTACAACGATTTGATTTATTTTATAAAACAGATTTCATTACTCATTCATTTGAGTCACTTTATATTTTTGGAAAAAGCCAATAGTAATTCCATAACTTTTCAACGATTTACTTATATAATACGAGCCATTCTTTTGGTGGTTTCCAATTTTTAAAGCAAAATATTAAGACCCTTCCTGTTATCAGTCAGTTCACAGCAGAAATTAGTGCTTACCAATAAGCTATTTTGTAGGGGAGAAATTGTAAACAATCACTTACTCGTGCGCATCAATAATGTATGATTTTTATATGAAATGAGCAGCTAAAATGCAATAAAAACGCAAATTTACTGCAACCAGTAAGCAAATATCATACAAAATCAAAAATAATACCTTATCCTATAGCATATTTGTAAGTATTAAGGTATGTATAAACAATATAATGCTTCCATTATTGCTTATAATTTTATTTATTGCTTCCAAATTTGCTGGGTTATTACATGCAATTTTATTTTACAGTCACTTAAAACTCTTCTGTGCACACTTTTAATACTTTCAGCAATGCTTTTGTAGTCGGTTGTAATGTTGACAGCATTGTCAGATGAGACAATTTCTTGAAAAATATTGCGATTTATTTTGAAAACCTCTAAAAACAATACAATAGTTTGTATTAATCGAGTATGTTCTAGAATCCAAATTCACTCGAAAGTGGAGATTACTTTTGCATTTCACCTTCACATATTTTTATTCTTTCTCAATTTGGGTAGTAAATAAAGTAAAACGATTACACTTTCATTCCAATATGTGAAAACATTCTTAACAAAAAAAAAAATTTTGGCATATAATCTTTATTCAATTTACGAGAAATAACAAAAAAATAAAACAAATATTTATGCAACGAAAAAATTGCTCTTTAACTTTTCAGAAACATACATCAAGATTATATTAAAAATAGTGTTTTAATTTTTAATTAAAGTATAAGCATTATTAAAGCTATCAAATATTTGACTTATCAAATATTTGACTATTTAATTAAAATATTTTATGAAAAACCTTTTTTATTCAAACATATTTTTAAAGATTTATATAGAAACAGATAAACACAAGAAATACATAGTATTTAAATTTTTGTTCAATTAATTTTGAAGCAGCAAACATAATAAATGTTTCAGTAAAATGTATTAGTAGTTACGCTTCTTTCATGAAATATTTGATAAATGTGTACCTTATTTAGTTAATAAAATTTTTTGAGGGTTTTTAAAATCGTGGCATTTTGATTCAAAATTTATATAACTAGTAGGGACATAAACACTGTTACTAATATGTTGGGCTATAAAACAAAAGCTAATGAATGGTTTTGGGAAAAAATTTTTTTTATGTAATTATCGATATTAATTGTATACAAAAATCTTAGTTTTTTCAAAATTTGCGCCCTTGGCCCTCACACACGCCTTATCGCATCGGCCAGTCATCGATAGCTGCACACACCTTATCTATTGAAAAATTGGCTACAGCACAAACCAGAGCTGTCTTTAGAGAATCAATGTTATGGCATCTTTTGTGGGAGACCACATCCTCTAAAACTGACCACAACTTGTAAACCAAAGGTCTGTGTTGTTTTAGCTTTATGAGCTGGTGCAGCATCTTGTTGAAAAGTCGAAGGCTGGTTTTGGAACAGGAAACTGTTATGCAGCTTCACAATTGTTCATGGTTTACAGAAAGGCAAGTCAGTCACCTCATCATAAGAGACACCTATCATACCATGACTGCAGCTGGATGATGACAGGATTTGACAGATTTGAGAAGCTTGTTCATGGCAATCAGTTGCTCTTAGAGCATTTGACAGAAGACTGCTAAGAAGTAGTCGCCAAAAGAACTCCTTTTTTTTTATTTCTACCATACCATGACTGCAGCTGGATGATGACCCTTTTCGGCACTTGGAATGAATTCTAATGCTTTTTAGATGACTCTATCATTTTTTTGTTAAACTTTTCCGTAAAAATTTTTTCATCCGTAAAAAAGACGTGTGGATTTGACAGGCTGGTACATGGCAATCAGTTGCTCTTAGAGCATTTCACAGAAGAACTTTATGACGGCAAGACTGAATAGCACAGTAATTGTGAATACTCCTAATATTTGGAAATTTAACTGATCAAATTTAAACCAACAACAAATAATTATTTTTATAACAATGTGGTTATTTATTTGCCTCAGCTTTAAGAAATTTTAGAAATTTTAAGAAATAAGAAAATATTTCAAATAACTCCAATGTAAACCATAAGAGAAAGACATGTGTGATACTATAATATAAAGGAGAATTGGGTTTATTGCAATAGATTTATATTTCCACTAGAAAAAATAATGCATTATCGCCTCTAATATTTAGTGGTAGTGAAAATATAGTTCATTAAAAATCAAATCAAACTCAGGATCCATCATTAGGACCATATATCGCATGTGCTGACATGTTTAATTTCCATGTTGAAGTGTAAAAAGGGAGTACAAAAACAATGCATAGGCTTGACTACTACATATTATATATTGTCTTAACATGTTTGAACGACATAACATGGCATGGCAATTGCATTTTGTGACACTTGTTACTATGTTGTATATGTACATGTATATATATATATATATATATATATATATATATATATATATATGTACATAGCTTTAATAGAAATTAATCGTTTAAAAAAGTTAAAACCAAAAATACGTTTAGACAGAAATGTAAGAGTTTACAAAAATAATTTTAAATTTAGAAAATACATACATACATACATATATAAAATTGTGATGCTTTATGACTATGCAAATAAATTTTTAACTTTTTGAATAGCTTATACGAGTACGTAAAAATTAAAAATATCTTATGATTATTAGAGAGTTTTGAAATGATTTGTCAACATTCTATAACGTTTTATATAAACTAACTGAAAAAGCTCTATTTCTAGAAAACTAAAATTATTCTGCAACTTACTATTGGTACCATATGCATATTAAACTATTTACATTTTCTAATTTTATATAATTTTTTATATGCTTGACTTTTCTGTTTATATTATATTATATTATATAAGTTTATAACATAATTGATTGACTTTTATAGAAATAGCAAAAAGACTCTAATATAGGGAAATGTAATGATGGTTTTACATTATAAGGCTATTAATTAACAGCAATAGTACTCGTATGTGATCAAATGCTTTACATATTTGTAGAAAAAAAAAACTTTATAAGTTACTCATACGTCAGAGTGGATATTCGAAATACAATCGAATTCGGATATAAACACACCGTTTAAAAATAAAATCGAATAATTGCAAAACAAATGCATTAACTATTGTTTTCTTTTAAATTCAAAGGTATTTAACTCTGTTTAAAAGAAAATCCTTTTTAAAGAAAAAACCGCTGAAAAAACAAAGATTTTGTGTTAAAAAGCACAAAATTGTATAAAAGAGCTCCGCTTAATAAATTTTAGCACTGGCTCATTTCTTTTCTATTTTGTGCATACATACATTTTCAAAAGTATTTTTTATGGTAAGAATGTTCAGTTCAGTAGTCGCCGTGGTCTAGTGGTTAGTGTGTTGGCTTACTAAGACATGGGCCCTGGGTTCGACTCCAGGCTCTGACATCTTCAAAAAAAGAAATATGAAAAAAATATTTCTTTCGGCGACTACCTCTCAGCAGTCTTCTGGCAAAAGCTCTGAGAGTAATTAATTGCCATGAACAAGCTTCTCAAGTCTGTCGTTCGGAGTCGACATTAAACTGTAGGTCCCGGTACTCATGGATAAAAATTTACACACACAACATGAGTGCTGCGAGAAGCTAGGCCGTAATCCTGACACAGGGTTGTAAAGGCCAGTTATGTATGTATGTATGTATGTTCAGTTATTGCTGAAATTGTTTTTAATTTGTCTGTTAATTTTGTCAGAATTTAAATTTTTCTAAAACTTATCGGTTTGTTTTATTATTAATTCAATAATATTTTAAGAGTTCCTTTAAACGAAATAATCTTGTATTAACCGAAGTTCTTTTAGAGGACAATTCCGCTTAAAAGAAATCCAAATTCTGTTTTTTTTTAATTTTTTTATAACCTAATTCGACTGTATAAGTTATTTTACGACAAGGTTAAGAGGTCCTTCGTAGTTTCAATAGAAGAATAAGCATATTTATTCTGGAAAATATTTGAAAATTTTGTTGAATTTTTTATGCACACCGAGGTTAGTAATTGCCTGGTTTTGTATGATTTACACCGAAGTTTTAGCGCATAATAAGTCTTCTTTAAGCACTAACTTTTTAAAACTTTTAATTTTTCGTGCCGTGGTGGTTAGAACTCAGCACCATAGAGAGCACATTGTACATTAGAAGCTGAAGATTCGGGTTTGAGCCCCAGTCTATATTTAATAAGAGAGTCTATACTAGTAACAGCCATTATCATAATTTGAGAATAATTTTTTTAACCAAAACAAAATGTATACATTTTTAAATTTAACGCATTTTAACTGAGTATGCGAAAGCGGCTTCTATTTTTATGAATTTTTTCATATACTCGCACATATGTTTTGGCAGCCAATTAAAAAAGATTATTGCCTATTCATTCAAAATTTTATAACACACCCATGCTTTTTTTCTTTTGTTTATTTATTTAATAATAAATAAATACTCGTTTAACAACTCCGTTGATTATTTCACACAAAAAATTTTCCACGAATTTAAAAATTTTATGAAAACTGATGTTCAATATCATATTTTTTAAAACTAATTGATTTCCTATTGCTTTAAGAGCAAAAAAAAAAAAAAAAAAAGAAAAGGCTGAACACAATTTATTTATGGTTTTGTCGTGACATAAATCACAACATTTAAATAATTTTAAGTTTTCGTTTTCTTCCTTCTCGATAAATAATAAAAATAACGGCATTTATTTATTCACTGAATTCATTTTCAATGACAGAGTTACACACCAAACATATAAAAAATGTAAAAAAAAGTAGAAAAAATTCAATTGAATTCAGAGTCAATGTTTAATTGAGTGCCATTTGGGAAAAATATTTTTTGCATGCAGTCAATATTAACAGCAATAACAACAATTGCAGTTAAAGTGATAATTTCTTTTTTCTTTTTTGTTTTAGCAGTTTATTAACTGCATAAATGTTTTATTCAACAATAACTAAAGGCATAAAAGTTGTTAAAAATACAAGTAAAACTCATCAGTTAATGAAATTATTTTCATCTGTTTGAAAATAAACCAAAAATACATTTCAGGTGTAATTGTGTGGAAATAAGTGTTGAAAAGGAATATCTAAATTAAAGTAAAACTTTTAATTTATCTCTTCAATTAGTTTAAAACTATTTAACAATTACTATGTACAATGAAAAATCAATTAAATAATTCACTGCGGTTGATAAAAAACTCTAGACAGATCTGCTAAACTTTGATTACGATTAGAAACCCATTTTTTAATTGTTAAAAAGTAGAAAATTAATGATTACGAGCCCCCATATTTATAATGAAAAGTTATCAACTCGTTAACATATTGACAAAAAACTGTCAATAGACTGATATAATTTAAACTTTCTATATCTTTTACCTGATAACTGGTCAGAGAAATCAAAAATTAGAGAACTCTTACGCTTGAGTAAGAATTTCCACCTATTGGAATGACAAACTTAGCAACTACGTACAACTAACTTTTTTTTATAAATAAGGCTGTAATTGATTACAATTATACGGGACTATTTGACATTAATAGATAGTAATCAGAAATAGTGAAATTTCATCATATATTTTCAATTATTTTAAAAACTTTAGCCGAAATTTCTGAAATATTATTCACTGTAAATGCTCTGCAAGTCTTGAAAACGAAGCAAATCAAGTTAAACAACAACAAAATGTGAGCAAATGTGCTATGTTTACGAAGCTTTCAAGGTCGATTGCTGAGAAGGGTGATTTCCCTAATGTTGAATTTGTAATTTTATAAACGGTTTATTTAATTTACTTTTAAACGCATAACCATATTGTGTTTTTTTTTTACTCATAAACATATTTTTGTTGTTGTTTTATTTTGTATGTAATGAAAACCCGACTGGAATAAGGTTGCTTGTAGAGATGTAAAGATATCTTCCCGCTATATTTAAGTATATAAATTTGTTAAACCTACATTTTCATTTTAATAATAAATTGTTTTATATCATATTCAAGTATGAAAAATAATAAATGGTGTTTTAAAATTAAAGCAATACCTCTCAGCCTTGACGGATTTATACATCATCTGAACTACATTTATTCGATTTGTTAGTAAGCTGTGACTGATATATTCATCATGAGTGATTAATCAGTTGTGACTTATGTTAATATCATCCTTGAAATAAAAAAGCAGTAGAGTAAAAAGTTAAGATATATGTTCGATAGCCAACATATTTAGTAAGTTAATAAGTTTAAAATATGAAATGAAAAATTATCATTATTTTTGTTGTTGTGGAAATTGTTTGATGTATATTGCACCCCATCTATATCAGTGTAAAAGAAAAATACACATGTAAGGACAAATTTATTTTTGTCAATTGTATTAATCTCAAACCGTGTAAAAACGGGATTACGTATATTTGTTGTTTAAAGTTGGAATTGACTTTACATTTTTTTTTTGTTTGTTTCAGAAGCAAAATCAATTTTTTTTTTAAATTATACACACACGTGTCTATTAAAAGTTTTAGGAGCACACATGTTGAATGAGCCCAATACATAAAATAAAAGTATTTTAAAGGGCTGAATTCAAGTGGGGGGTGTTTTTTGCATTGGGCCTTGATTTTGTTTCTATGCGTTTATATAATATGTAGTAAGGGGTTATGCTAACACATGCGGTCATAAATTGAGAACGGTTTGACCCGGAAAGTTAGGGAATAAAAATCATAAAAAATCGTTATATTTATTCCTAAAATCATTAGAAATCACTTTGAGAAATTCAAGTATTTTCTGCTTAATAGATTACCAAAATGAAAGGTCAAAAGAAAAAAACTTAACAAGGTCTACGATGTAAATTATTTAATTTTGAAAGAACAACTTTACTGTAACATTGTGTTATTTATTTTAAAATCACATGAAACCAATTATTCGAGTACTCACACACTAAGCTCAAATTCATTTAATTACTTTAATGAATTATTTTCTTATAATTCTGAATTTACATATGTACGTGTGTCTGTTTGTACTCGTATATTTTGAATGTTTTTTTTTTTTTTTTTTTTTTTTTTTTTTTTTTTTTTTTTATCTTTGCATGCGCAAATTATAAAATAAAAATATTATTTATGGTAAAGTGGTTACTTGTTGTTTGGCTTGGCGTTAATTATATTTTAATGTTCTTCTTCATATCGATGACAATAACATCAGACAACAAACAGCAACAGCAAATACAATAACATGCAGTAGCAACAATCGCATCAACAAATGATTTTCGTAGAATTCATTGACCATAAACACTCGTACAATAAATAAATGAATTTTAATATTTCAATATGTTTATTCAGCGCTATAAATTTACACTTAATTTTATAATTTCTTTACTTTTGTTGTTAATTTAATTTAATTGTTAGGCAATTAATATTTAATATGTGATTTTTATTGAAAACATTTCGATAATTGAGTGGAAACATTCACAATTTTTTTTTTCTTTCCTTTTTTATTTAAATAGCTGATTGACTAACGTTTTGAAACTCTATAGCAGATGCTTAGATTAAATTTTTATATTTGAATATTTAAATTCCAAAATGTTATTCTATTAAAATAACAAAAATAAAAACAAAAAATTTAAATTTTAATGCAATAATATTTTAAAGATATTTTTCAAAAAAAGTATATGAATCGACTTGTAATTGTAATTTTTCCTCAATTTTATTAGCAAAAGAAACACTTTGTTCTTCTCTGTTAAAAAAATCAGAAAAATATATGAGATGTCATTGATACTAGTGTATTTTATAATTTTCTGTTAGAGTTTTGGGTGTGGAACTGCCCATGCAATGAAAAACCCAGTCACTGATTTAAATGAATTTAAAATAATTTTTTTATTTTCCTACTTTATACGAAGACTGCAGAAGATTTAAGGCAGATTCACCCATAATTTTCTGAAACATTTTTTGTGTAAACGAATTTTTTGTTTACTGAGAGATTTCTGAACCAAGATTCACCCATTTCAGAAATTTTGTTCGTAAATTAGTGCTGCCATATTAAATTATATATTACGTAAATACATATGTGCGTAACCAAATAGAATATTAATTATATTTGTGTCAAATTAAGCAAATAAAAAGCTAATACTATTCGAATTAATAACTAAAGTAAATAAAGAATTAATAGTATTTGTGACGAATTATTAAGGAAGAATAAAAAGATTTTGTTGTGTGATGAATGAAATGGATAAAAATCATTTGTAACAATTATACAGAAAATTTATTTAATACTACTACCTCCTTATGTATTTTTTAATATTAAATTTTTTTATTTTTGCCACCAATATTTCTTATTTTCTAATAAGTTTACTTCTCATTTGCTTTTTCTTTACCATACTAATTTTTTATTACAAATGCCAAGCAGTGTGGTATGACTCTTGTTTAAATTTTGTATGATGTGGCAACATTTTTCAGTGTGGTTCGGACCAAATTTAAAATTAATTTAAATCAAGCTGAGAGCACTTCGCACAAAATCATTTCTCTCGCTCTCTGAGGGAAACGTCAAACTACATATAAAAAAAATTTGGTCCGATCCAAAAATGTTTCAGAAACTAATGGGTGAATCCGCCTCTAGTAAATTTGTTCATCAATCATTAAAAAATATAAATAAATGTATATAAACTAGTAGATTATTATTATATTAAATCATGGATGGCAACCGAACTTTAGTTGAGTTGTCACTTGCCAAAGCAATAAAAAAAAATAATACAGATTCCAACTGGCAACCAATATTCTAAAATTTTTTACACGTACAAAATTGATTTTCTGCAACTAGAAGTTTGCAGTTTTCAAACTGCAGTTCGATTACAATTCATAATCCACATATTAAAAACACAGTGAGACAAATAAAATGAAGTGAAAGTTTCTGGGATGTTATAAAATTTTTCTGGTAGGTACTGTCGAGTACAACAACACGTTTTTGGAATTTTCGAAACACCCAAAAAATTTGAGTTACGGGTAAAAAATCGGCTTTTCAAACCCGTATGCACTTATCACCCTGTAATTTAGACAAATACCAATCGATTGGCATATATTGAAAGAAGAAGCTAAGACCTTTTCAACGGTATATAGATTTTTTTTTTGTTGAGACCAATACTCAGAGAAAAACCCCAACTAATACTGTGCGTTGCATTATAATTTTAGGAAAAGGACAGTACAGTATTCCCCGGATAATTGCCCCACGCTTATTTGCCTTTCACGCTTATTTACCTCAATTTCTAAATCCCCATATTTTTTCTTACCATTTTTTAATAAAACTCCACGGTTAATTAACTTTCACTTAACTGCGTTATTCGCTTAATTACCTCAAATATATTTTTCTCAAAGAGAAATTTCACTTAAACAAAATACAATATTTTTATTATTGTAAAGATAATAAAAATATAAGTAAAACTCGTTTAGTGTGCCGAGTCACAAATGACTCATTCAGGGGAGTCACAAATGACTCGTTCAGGCGAGTCGCGGCAAGGGTACATTTTTCTCCCGACAAAACATTCATTTTCGACTCATAAATGAGCTCATAAGTGACTATTTTAATCGCCCAGAGGAGTCAAAAAAGACTCATAATTGACCAAAAATGCTGACTGGGTAATTGCCTGTATACACTACCGTCAATACATATGAAATGCAAGTAACTTTTTACTCATACTTATAAATAAACTTGTAGACTTTAATTGAAAGGTTGTATCAAAAAAGTAGTTTGAAAGTAAATTTAACGGACATTTTATGCCTTTGGTTGCAGTTTTTAGAAAATATTTGTTTTGGGCAACTAAACGAGGGAATTTTAAAAATGTAAAAAAAAAAAAAAATAAATAAATTCATCAAGCTAACTGAAGGAATTCTTTTTTATATATGTATATTATGCGCCTTTTTTTTGATGAGACAAGTTTCTGGTGGAATAGACTGGAATTTAAGGAGCGGTTTCTTGCAGATGAACTTCTTCTTATTTTTTTAAATTATAATTTAGAAATACCTTAAATTTTATCTTATAATTTTTGCCCTTTGCTGGGATTGAACCTCGGTCGTTTGAATTTCTGTGCGAGCGTCTTATCACTATACCACGACATCACAATAATTGCATAACTCTTATTCTTTCAAATAAAATAAATCCCATTGTAACGAAATGTAGAAGAAAACAATAAAATACGACGCAAAATAATTATAAAAGCAGTCGTATTTCGAACGTGTGCACGATTATTTTATGATTCCGCACATTTAATCAGTTTTTGATCACCTAAGGGAGTCTTAAAAGACTCATTTTGGTGATTTATGAGCAAGTTATCTTCCAATTGCTGACAGGGTAAGTATATTCGTTTAATTATTTCAAAGAGGCATTTAACCGTATTCGTTTAAATGCCTTTCACGCATAATTGCCCAAAAATGTTGAAATTTTTGCCGAGGAAATTATCCGTGGAGTACTGTATATATATATTTTTTTATTATTATTAAACTTTTTAGGAATGAGACAAATTGCCGATAATTGATCATTCAAAAGTCATTCATTCACCCTTGAATGATCAACAGAAATTGCCTCATCGTTGCATGTTGATTATGTGGTGAATGCCTTCGCTAAGTAGGTTTAGCTGTTATGTTCTACTTCCCAATAGATGGCGCTTTTCTCTTGATCAATCGTTTTTTGTTACCAATGCTTAAGGTAGAATAGAGTGGAATGACATAGGAAATAGGGGTAAACTATTATTTTTAAATTATAATTTTGAACCCCCTATTTATAATTCAGATACATGTGTGTATTTTTACACTAAATATATTTTTTCCGGTTTTTTCCCCGTTTTTCTATTATCGGGATGTTGTTACGTTAATATTTTTGTATAGGAACTGTATATGATTTTATTTCAAAAATATAATTGATAGCCAATAAAACGAGTGTTCATGTTTAAAAATACTTTAGAAATTGACTGATTTATTTACCATAAAAGAAAATAAAATTTTTATCAAAAAATAATTTTTAACGTTTCCGATCAAAAATGTTTGCTTTTTATCTCGTTTAATGGATTTTAAGTATTTTTGTTGGACCGGAAATTCGAAAGGTTATGAAAGTTAAAACCTTTTTAGAAATGTTGAGTACCGCTGTAAAACGCGAGTGGCAGAGTTTTGTTACGCTATGTGATAATTTCCTTAGACGTCACGGAAGCAACGACTATGTCATGGTCGTTAATGAACTTTTAAAAGCTTATGATGAAATGGGCTGGAAAGACATTTTGAAGGAAAAAATAAAACAATCGTACTTTCAGAGTATTTTTGGTTACGTAAAGTAACCAGTATTTCTGATGACGATCAATTAAAAAGAAAAAGGTCAAGCAAACATTTTTGATCAGAATCGTTAAAAATAAATTATTAAATTAGGTTGGTGCCTGTCAAAGTTATAGGGTGATAAGTGCATAAGGGTATGAAAAACCGGTTTTTTCCCGTAACGAAAGATTTTGATAATTCCAAAAATTGAGTGTTGTTGTACTCTACAGTGCCTACCAGAAAAATGATATAACATCCTAGAATATATTGCTTCATTTTATTTGTCTCACTGTGTTATTAATATATATTTTTTTGCATGTGAGACGTTTGAAAATCGCCTTGGAATATGCTATTCTTTTATTGTTATATTTTTTACAGACAATAAAAAAATAAATAAATAAATTAATGTGTTTGAAGCTCTAGGTTCGAGCCCCGGGAAAGTTCTGATCAATATTTTTATAATTTAATTTTTGTTTCGTCAGAAACGCTTTATTTAAGATCAAAGTTAACGGCAATGAAATGGAATAAGAGGGCAAAAACAAAATAAAAATTGTAATTCTGTTTCATCCAAATAAGATGACAATTACAAGAACAGCAATGATGGTAAGAAAAGGAGAATATGATAAAAACTGTTGTGTGACTTTACTTCGACTAACTCATACAAGTGTATGTACATACATGTGAAAGAATATAATTTCAGTATGCGATTTCCAGAAAAGTGTGAGTTAAATAGTTGATGTTTGGTCTTGAATATGCACAGGACACAAAGAACTCTGATGAGACTACCGTAGCTGGAGTCGAAAACAATTGTTCAGTTTGGCTAGTGTACTATTCCTTCACGGACATCATTTCTTCTTTAATTACCAAAAATATTCATTGCCGTTAACTTTGATCTTAAATAAAGCGTTTCTGACGAAACATAAGTAAATAAAATTTTTTCGTTTATATTACATGTTATTATGAATTTATAATTAATTAATTAAATGCTTCCAATCATAAGAGCGAAAAAATTTAAACTGCTTTTAACAGAAATAAGGGATTCTAGTCTTTGAAACAATAATGTATGAGAATAGTTGGCAAAAAAAATATTTTAAATCAGTCAGTCCCTATTAAAATATTTTTAATATCAATCTTAGTTTCTTAGTTCTTAGTTCTTTATTCCTTTTTTTTAATTTTAATTTATTTAACAATTTTTCTATGTGTCTCAGAAACAAAAACAAAAAATGTTAACTCTCGTTTTTTAAATGGCTGTTAAAGAATGAATTGTGTTGCAATTAAAAAAATATAATTGAAATGGTTGAAACGACAATTAAAAAAATAAAACAAAACAAAACTTGTTTTTATTTTTCACCACTCACAAAATGTAAACTTCTGTGTGAGTATACGAGTAACATATGAAAAATTGTGATTTTTTTTGTACTCTTCCATATGCAACTGTAATACCACAATAAATAAAGATGTTGAAATTGTTTTGTGTGTGGCCTGCATGAGTGAATCGCCATCATCATCATCATCATCCACAATATACAAGTACTCAGTAGTAGCAGGCAGTCAGTACTATCAGTAGAGGCAATACTTAAGGCCAGAAATTGTGTATTTTATTTACTGCTACTGCTACTGCTACTGCTGTTGCTGTTGCTACTGTTCTTCCTACTGTTGTTCTAGAAGCCAAACATTTAGTCATTTAGTAGAATTTAATTAAAGCAAGCAAAATGAAGTTGAAAGTGTTTGGTCAGTGTGGCCATAACTTGAGGAATCCAGTGGAATAGAGTCATTCGGGCTATTTTCTATGGCATAGGTTTATGTGGTCTAGCCATGTGGGAATAAATTGTGAATGAATAATATGTTGAACAGATGCTACTGCATTCTGTGTCATAAAAAAATAAAAATGAAACTAATGGCAGTGGCAATGCAGGCAGATAATAGTTGTAGTAGTACATTACACACACAAACAGAAGAGTATACGTATAATGGACTTGGAATAGCCAACATTTGTGGCAAAACCGCAGTAAAAATTTTAAAAGTTTAAATTGTAAAAAACAACAAAAATAAGTAGTATAAAAAATTTTTTAAGATAACAAGAATTTATTTTTAATTTTATTATGATTAAAAAAAAAAAATAAAGTGAAAAATTAGAATATTTTTAGGCATTTAATATAATATCTACTGAAAGTTATACCCCCGTATTTATAAAAAATATGTATAATACATTTATTATGGGCTTATTTGATAAATTTCTATGCTATACTTTTCACATAAACTCATAATAAACCTCTAATTTTTTTTTATTAAGACCAATACTGAGGGGTAAACCCCTACTAAATGCTGTGTATTGTATTGGAATTTGTGTGGAAAGGACAGTACATTATGACAACAGAACATATATAGTGCTGTCAAATTCTGCTACTTTTCATTACTCGATAGTACTTAGTACTTTAATTTGGGTACCCAATACTACTCAATACTTTTAACGGGTTTCATTTATAAGAGAAAACAATTTAATAAAGTGTTGTTTTTTAGACAGAAATTTGTTTGGCCGTTAAAATTTAAATTTTCCATACAACTTCGAAGAAAAACTACAACACTTAAAGTATTGATTAGTTACTTTTAAGTACTGAGTACTAGGGTGGGTCAATTTCTTTGCCTACTAAGCGTATAGCAAAATCGTAATCTACGGGAAATTCTAAGAACTTTTCCCAAAGAAATCATGGTTCTAAAATCAAAATCGAGCTTCCGGTTTTTTACGAAAAAATTTGGTGTTCAGGTCATCCGAAAATAATGCTATTTTTTTGGTAGTATTCATTGCAATTGGTGAATAGTTGACCTGTAAAGCTGGAAGAGGTCTTATTTTAAAGGAAATTTTCTCAGCTTTCTATATCTATGCTCATTTATAGAAAATTATTTACCCAAATAATGGTTTTGGAGGTTTATGTCACTATAATAATAGTTTTAGGTTTTTAACAGTTTGACTATTATTATTTTGACATAAACCTCCAAAACCATTATTTGGGTAAATAATTTTCTATAAATGAGCACAGATATAGAAAGCTGAGAAAATTTCCTTTAAAATAAGCCCTCTTATAGCGTTACAGGTCAACTATTCACCAATTGCAATGAATACTTCCAAAAAAATAGCATTATTTTCGGATGACCTGAACACCAAATTTTCTCTTAAAAAACCGGAAGCTCGATTTTGATTTTAGAACCATGGTTTCTTTGGGAAAAGTTCTTAGAATTTCTCGTAGAATACGACCTTGCTATACGCTTTGTCACGTTTTTCGGTCCCGAACAAATTGACCCACCCTACTGAGTACCCAAACATTAGTGCAAATACTCAATACTCTGTACCCATTACTCAATACTTTGCCAGCACTAATATATATGGTTTTCCTAAATTAAATTGATCATCTAAAGGCCAGTGTCTTCATCCTTGAATGATCAACAGCAATTGCCCCATCGTTACATGCTGATTGCTGTGAATGCCTTTGTTAAGTAGGTTTAGCTGTTATCTACTACTTAGCAATAGGTGGCGCTTTTCTCCTGATCATTCGTCTTTCGTTGCTATAGGTTAAGGTGAAATAGTGTGGAATATCAGAAACCGGTTAATTTGTAAGTTGGACTACTTGGAAGGGGGGACCTCTCACTTTCAAATTAAAGTTTTCAAAAACCCGCAAACTAACTCTTTAATTTTTCACCTTTGCTAGTTTGAGTTTTTGTGCAAGCGCTCTATCCACTATACCACGCATACAGCCGTTAATAAATACATTGGAAATTTACTGAATAAATCGAAAATATTTTATGATAACGCTTAAAAATTATATAAGTATAGTGAAAAACTGAACTAATAGTAGTACAATGCACTAGCGTTAGCGTAAAATAATTAAAACCAAGGATGTCTATGTTGGCGAAATTTTTCAGTTTAGCGAATGTCGACTATCATGAAAAAGGTATAAAATTTTACAATATAAACCTGTTTTTTACAATCTTAGATTTCACATCTTTTATTGTTATTTGAATTATTAAAATATAAAACTAAAACAAAGCGAGATCACGAGAAAATCACTCTTGCTGTAATTTTTAAATACTATTCAGGTTCAAAAAAAAAAAAAAGAACAAGTTTTAAAAAGTAATTACCGTATTCATAGAAACTGTAATACGTTTATTAAAAATATGTGACAAATGTTTATGCAATATTTGTCAACTAAGACCGTAATAGGCCTATAAAATATTTTATAAATACGACAGCAATGCAATAAATTATTCTATTGTACCATCAATTGCTTTTGCTTATCCGTTCGTTATTCAGAATGTGTTTCATGTCAGTCTTTATCAAAAAAAAAAAAAAAAAAATATCTCTTAATAGTTTGACTTCAAGTTCTAAAACATCGAATATGCGTTCCGATAAAAAACGACAGAAATTACTTTCTTTTTTAATTGGCCTAACAACCGGTTATACACACTTGCAAGTGGCATATGGTCTAACATTTTGGAAACTTATTCATTCAAGTGTAACTTTGGAATAGTAAATGAAAGTAGTTTTAGAAATACTTGTATTGCACAAACTACTCGTACTTTGTGCTTAAACAGAAATGTGCATAAAGTTAATTATAAAGAAACCTTTAACAAAAACTACTATTCTCGATATCTTTTTGCTCATTTAAAATTTCTCTTAATTTACTCGTACACATTCAAATGAGTTTTAACCACAAAAATCATTTGGGAAATTGTGCCAATTAAATGCTATTTCTGTTTATATACTTACATATACAATATACTCGTACATATGAATGTTTATAATTTTTTTTTTTGTTTGTTTAATTTTTAAAAATAATTTCTGAAAGATTTTTTGTTTGCAAAAACGTTATAAAATTTTAATCGTTAAAAAATAATAAAACAATTGTGATTTTTTGTGATTTTTTGTGATCTTTAAATTGGGACATGCAGATAAAATATTTTGTTTCTTTATTGTTTTATAATATTACGAGTATTAAAGCTGCGATTACATTATATAAAAAAATATTAGTGTGAAAAAGAATAACTACTCTTTTATAAAAACTACTTGTATTTTTATTTTTTTGTTACTTCAATTGCTTCGCGGTAACGCGAACACCATCTAATGCATACATACATACATAACTGCACTTCTCGCAGCACTCATATTGTGTGTATAGAAGAAATAGAGAAATAATTTATTCATAGTTCTTCTTTTTTAAGATGTCGGAGCTGGGTGTCGAACCCAGGGCTCATGTCTTAGTAAGCCAACACACTAACCACTAGACCACGGCGACTACTGATGATCAATACTTCAAAATAAAGACGGTGTGCAATTTTATCATGTCTTTGAAAATATGGTCGATTTTAATTTCACTCCTCGCCGATTTTCATCACATATGTACATAAACAAAACTTTGGCATGAGAAGTTTCTATAGAATACCGATGACGTTTTTTTCTTTAAATATTAAGCTAGTGTGAACGTAGCATAACGATATAGCCCCACAGCTGCTGAGAATAATTTAAAGTTTCGAAACATCTGCTGAATTCAAAAATGTTTGAAAAAAAAAATTCACAAGAAAAGATTAGCTCAAGAAAAGTATAACGAAGTATAATTTGTAACACGTGTTTTTATTTATAGATTAAGTAAAAAAAAAAAAAAATTAAATAAAAAAAAAAAATTATTAAAAGTATAATAAAACACAATAATAAGTGCCAAAACCACATCATATCATATCTGTAAATACTATAATTGGCTTATATTGCAAGAGCTACATAATCTGTTAATACTAAATAAGACGGCTAATAGGCTGCAAACTCTAATTGAAGTTCAATAAAGAACATTATTTTGCTATTCCTAATAAAACTTTTCACTCTTAGTTTGCTTTTTTTATATATGTATGTATGGGCGTACATACATATATTTTTTAAGTATATTTTTTCTGGCTTATCTTGTCAAACATAATGCTAATCCTTGTTAAAAATATATATTTATGTATATATAATGCAATGCATATACATACATATGCGCATATTTTATTGTTATTTTTTATTATTTTATTTTTTCAATTTGTCCATATTTTATTCACTTATTTATTAACGTACTTATGTAAGTATATATGAATGTATTTGTATAATGACATACATATATATAAACACAGATTTTATATGAATAATAGTTTTATATGAATTTCTTTTTTTTTTGATTTATTCAATTTTGATTTATTTATAATGGCTCTCTTAAACTAAAACCACAGTCACATATGAACACTTGAACATAATTTTTTTCTTTTATTTGTATGTTGAAAAATATATATTTTTTATAATATAAATGAAAACTTAATGTTTTGTTTAATATTAATATTTTTATGACGAGCAGTTTTTCATATCACAGAAGGAACAGTTTAACAGTTTTCATTAAAAAAAAATATCCGTATTTCAAAAAAATTAATTGAACTTCTGAGCTTCTGAATACATTGGTTATGGGCAAATATAATAACGCTTGATTCATAGCTAAGTACTTTTTGATTTGAAAGTGTATGTAATCAAATATAGTCTTTATTAATGCCCTGATCTTCTTTTGAAGTTGTTAAGCCTCTGGTCCTGAAAGAAAACCCCATATCATGTAAGAGCCTGCATTAAATTTTAAAATATTTTGAATACAGACTTTATACGATTATTTATCACAGTCTTAATGATTTATTTTTCTTTGTACCATAATACAAATGGTTTTTAATTATATCAAGCCTATAAGCCTATAAGTAAAAACAATTTGTACTATGGTATAAAGGAAAATAAATCATTAAGACTGTGATAGATAATCGCAATAATCGCTTTGTAATATGTATCAAGGGTTCGGTGTGCGATCATTTGTTTCAGTGTTAAAAAAATCTTTTGATGATTATAAAGTATGTTCTAAGGTATAGAAGTCCAGATCTAAAACCCTAACGGATTTTCTTACGGGTCACTGTAGTGTGAGAGCTCATTTGATGAGAATGGCAAACACAGACATAGATGTTTGTAGACTATGCTCACAAGCATCAGAGACGGCAGAGCACATATTGTGTGAATGTGCGACTCTTGATAGATTTAGATAGATGTGTTTAGGGAGACATATGGCCTCATTGGCGGACATATTCACCACTAAAGTTTCGAACCTGCTGGTGTTCATAAGGAAGGCAGTTTGTCTGCCGTACAAACAATAGACTCAAAGGGACATTATAGATCTTATAGGTCGCAGTGTCTTGCATTAGTGCTGGGTCTGAACCAGATAATAATAATACCATACATACATACATGCATACATAATTGGCCATTACAACCCTTTCTGAGGGTTAGGGTCCAGCTTCTCGCAGCACTCATGTTGTGTGTGTCAATTTTTATTGATGTGTACCAGCCCCTACAGATTAACGTCGAATCGAATGTCAGATTTGAAAAGTTTGTTCATGGCACTCAGTTACTCTCAGAGCTGTTGCCAAAAGACTGCTAAGAGGTAGTCGCCAAAAGAAATAGTTTTTCATATTTCTTTTTGTTTTAAGATGTCAGAGCTGGGGCTTAAAGCCGAAACTCTTGCCTAGTAAGCCAACACACTAACTACTAAACTACGGCTGCTACAAATGTCAGAAATATCTAAAACATAAAATTATAAACTACAAGAAAAATGACAAGAAATTAATTTTAAAAAGCTTTCTAACCTTCCACTGTAAAATCCATCCAATATATATAATTTTTTTTCCATTATTATAGTTGGTCATTCAACATTAACTATTTTCCAACAATTATCTCATGGGATTTCCGTTTTTTTGTCCATTAATTTTTTCCAAAAGCAAAATTTTCTATAGAATTAAATTCTGTCAGTATTAAAATGTTCTTGCATTTTATCATCTAGCCCTCTTTTCTCCCTTACCAAGGACAAACTTTAAATCATTTTGTCAGTATATGTGATTTTATTTGCAAATACTTGTACACTTTCACAGATAAATATAAATATTAACCGGCATGAATTATATATTTACACAGTGATATTCAATTCATATATATATATATATATATATATATATATATATATATATTTTCTACTCTCGTATTCATATTCCCCGTTCTGTAAGTGTGTATGGAGTGTCCCTGTGAGTATAAAATAGTATATCTGTGGTTTTCATGTCACTTTCATATTTATCCTGAGTATGAGTATGTAAACGTGTTTACATGTTCATGTACACCCGTCTGTTCTTTGAAATAATTAGTTTTAAACATTTTAAAATATTTTTCTTTGATATGAATGGCCTTTAAAAAAAGAAGAAAACTCATTGAAATTTTGGCTAAAAAGTTGGCTGTTGACTCTTAAGCAATCAAAAGAGTTTGTAAAAAATCATTGATGTTTTTTATTCAATTGAAAGATCTGTTGAATATGTCTGACGACTCTTCATTGGGTGGCGCTCATACAGAGACGATTTCTATTACTCTGACTAATAAATCAGAGTGAATTTAATACATTGGCACTGAGGATCGCATTGATCCTTTTGGGAAGTTTACATCAACTTCAGATAATTTTTTAATTTTCCCATTCATATCGAAAGAAGTTGAGTTATAGTGTTCGAGGCTATCTTATTACCGTCACACGCCCAAAGTCATTAGTAATAAAATGTTTACCGTTAATAACTCCACCTTAAAATTCACACCTATTTTGTCATCTCTTGAATTTTATGTTAATAAATATCAGCTCTAAATGGACAATTTTGTTTGTTAATATAATTATATAATTATATAATTAATTTGTACAAATTGCCTTACCGATAATCGGCTTATTATATGTATAAGTATGACATTCAAACTTGTCAAATGTTGCTTTGATACATTGTAAAATGGCACTTCGCAATAAATTTCAGTGACGTCTACATTTTTGCTTGGAGGACATTCGTGATATTCTATATTGAGACTTTTCAGCATTGCTCACTATTTTTCTCAATATAATTAGGGGTTGAAAAGAAGGCATATGCTTGGAAATCCCAAGTAGGTCTTGAAAATGATAAGAGATTGGTCAAGAATTTACCCAAAGTTCTTTATTCGCCATTATTGCTACACCACAAGCACATAAACTCCCGCATGACGATATGGTTTCGTTGGGGGACTTACACGCCAATAAAGTTTCGTACCTGCTGGTATTTTTTAGGAAGAAAGATACTATGCTATATATCCAGACGTAATATATAAGATTCTCGTGTCGTGATGTTTGTTGCCAAAACTCCTACAAAATTACTCTACCGAATTTCGTGAAATTGTGTGGTGTGGTTGGTCTGAGAATCGGTCAACATCTTTTTCTTATACCCTTAAATGTTAAAGATGACCAAAAGGAAAATTTTTTTTATAAACAACGTAACGAAGAAATTTTAAACTAGATATATCTACGTACGGCAGAATACATATGTTTTACTTTTCTTTTTTAAGAAGTGCTCAGAGGGGACCGTACAGGGGCTATTTCTGCCTATCCCCAACTATCAAACTGAAGTACCGAAAACGGCCGACAATCGTTCATTAAAAGTAGCAGTAACGCAGACATTGACGGTGATAATTGCTGGGTGGTAGCATATTCACCTCTGCTTCAATGTTGAATTTTGCAGTTCGGTGTATCAGAGTATCAGATATATTTGAACTAAAAAAATAATTCCTAGAAATAATTTATATGGCAAAGCAACGTTTGTCATGTCAACTAGAAAATACGTACATATATTTATCATGATACTTTTCATTACATTTATCTGAGGTGATTTTGCAAACAAACTTGTTCGGTTAGAATAGGGGCTTCTGAATGTTCAAGACACTGCAGAAGAAAATAAAAAACTAAGTATGAAATAAAAAACAAACATTGGGGTTACATACATACATAATTGGCCATTACAACCCTGTGTCAGGGTTACAGCCTAACTTCTCGCAGCACTCATATTGTGTGTGTTAATTTTTATCCATGATTACCGGGACCTACAGTTTAAAGTCGACTCCGAACGACAGATTTGGGAAGCTTTTGACAGAGACTGCTGAGATGTAGTCGCTGAGAGTCAAGATGTCAGGGCTGAGGTTTAAACCCGGCGCTATCGTCTTAATAAGCCAGCACACTAACCACTAGACCACGGAGACTACAAAATAACCGAAAATCTTAATGTAAACAATCGAAGTTGAATTACTTTTTAGTTTACTGGGTTTTATACAACTGGGAAACACTTTAAAATTTTTTTTGTATCAATATGTTGTATTCTATGTTACAGTATTGAAGGTGATAAAAGAGAGGTTTCTCCTATTGTGAGAAATGTTTTTGGTCAAGTACAACATTACAGGGAATAATTGAAGGGCCACGTGAACAAACTGAATAAATAAGAGCTAATTTGACAGAAGTTTGTATTGAAAGACTCGTAAAATAATTTACAATTAATTGAAAGCAATTTGAAGTCTTTCCAACAATTAAATTTATCATTTACTAAACCTGTCTAAAAATTACACAAAATTAATTTGAATACCTTTTTCAATTAAGAGGAAATGCTTTTAAAAATTTCTAACAATTGAAATATACTCGAACGAGTATGGCATATATAAGATTTGTACTATATAATGCTTTACGTATGTATCATTCGGTGATATATATTTTCTCAAAAATAATATATATATGTATATACATACATATAAACATACATATGCATACAAATGTTATAAGTATGCAGAATATCCCAAAAATAATAGACTTTACATTTAAATTACAATTTGCACTAAATAACGACAGTGTTAAAATTCCTACTTATAGACATAAAAATCCAAATGTACAAAAAGGACAACAGCAAAAAAAAGAAAAAAAAAACAAAAATTGGCACATTTTCAATTTTCCTAAAGCTCATCCTTCTTCTAAAAACAAAAAAAAAAAAAAAATACACACACACAGCCAAAGCAAAGCAGAAACCTAAACAATGAGATTTTTAACAGGAACAAATGCAGCATCTTTAAGATTTTATAAATCCCAAGTTATTTTATGAAAGTAGGAATATTTTCTGGAAAGAAAGAAAAAAAAACCAAAACCAACTCTAAAGAAAGTTTATTAAGGAAGTAAAATGAAGTGCAAAGACAAGGCAGGACAAGACCAAATAAAAAGGCAACAACTTTAAATCACACAGTGACAGTTTGGGATTTGCCACCCTAAGAAATGATATTTACTGTTAACGAAAATATTCAAAACTCACAGCAGTAGGCTATTCTACTACTGCTTATAGGGCTTTAAAAGGCCAATATACTTGTGCTTTTTTGCACCATAAATTCGTGGTATTTTCAAATTTTCAAAAGGTGTCGTCACAATTTGTTACCTTCGTTGGATTTTTTATAGCTATTGTTGAATGAAGAAGCTACAAATCTGCATTGACATTTTGGTATCCATATTGTTTGTTGTGTATTATGTTTACCTTTTTCAAGACTCACCAAATATTTTATGATTTCAGATATCAGATATAAAAAAAAAATCTAACATTTAAATCCCGTAGATGATGTCTTGATAATGGAATAAAGCATTGACACACACATTAACTAGAGCTTAGTTTACTTGCAGAAGTCTATTAAAATGTTTCTTTTTTTTTTTTTAATTCATTTCTTTTTTCAAAACAAATTTTGTTTTGTAACAACGACAAATATAATTGAAATGATGTTGTTTTTGACAAAGTATGCTTTAATTCCCTTAAACCTTCATTGACATTATGAACGTTTAGAAATGCTCGAAAATTTTTTGTTTAATATACCCATCAAAAGGCTGAGGAGGCTATAAAGCAAGCAATACAAATTTGCTAAACAGTTCCCACATTCAACACATTCTTTGTCAATAGATGGCATTAATTTTAAATACTGGTATAGATAAATTTGCAAGTTCTATAATGGGAAACAAAATTGTAGTCGCCGTAGTCTAGTGGTTAGTGTGTCGGCTTACGAGACAAGGGATTCGGGTTAAACTCCAGCTCTGACATCTTGAAAGAAGGAATTATGAAAGAAAATATTTCTTTCGGCGACTACCTATTAGCAGTCTTCTTGCAAAAGTATAGTTTTGAAACGAATTTACATATATACATATGTATGTATATATGTAAGAACATATAGATAAATAATCGGAAATAATAGCCCCGTTTCAGGGTGAATGCTCATCCTCTGGCATGAGTACCGGAACCAATAGTTTACAGTCGACTCCAAACGACAGACTTGGGAAGATTGTTCACATTCCACATTCTTTTCTACAGAGTGTCCGCCGGGAGTGCGCCATTTTGGCATTGGCAAACATTAGCCTTGATAGGTCATATTTGGCAGTCGTGAAGTAGAGATGTGGCAAATTTATTGTGAAGAAATATTCAGTAAACCAACGTGCTTTAATCGTTAAAACGTTAAATCGTTAAAAAAGTTCAAAACAATCCATCAACCTCAATTCGAAGACGTGCTCAGGAGCTTGGTTTTCAAAGAATATGCCAATAGGATGCTACAACTCGCCCATGACAACCCCGATTTTCATGAACAAATCATAACGAGTGCCGAGGAACATTTTCATTTGAATGGATATGTGAATAAACGGAATAGTCAGCTCTGGGCAATGGAAAACCCTCCATTTATTCATCAGTTAACTTTGCATTCATTAAAAGTGACAGTTTGGTGTGCAATTTGGTCAAGAGAGATTATTGGATCTTATTTCATTGAAACTGAAAACGGCGCAGCAGTAACTGTCAATGGAGAGCGATATTGTGATATGATTGAAAACTTTTTAACGCTGCATGTTTTGGACTTGACTAACATGTGGTTTCAACAAGACGATTTTTTTTAAATTTATATATTAATCGAAAATAAAAATTTATTAAAAATTTCTAAAAATTATGAGTTTTTCGAGAAATAAAATAGTTTCTGTGGCATTTTGGCAAAACACTTTAAGTCGAGATAAGTTAGCAAAAAAGTTAAAAAATAAACTCGGGGAAAAAATAATTTTTATTAAAAATTAAAATAAACCAAAATATAATAATAATGACCATAAATAAATTGGAGCCGTTTGTTTGCCAATCGACTTGGCTCTCTTTACTTAAAATACACTACACAGTGTTTGTATACACTTTGGTTAATGTAAATTTTGCATTGCGTTTGCGTTGGTTTTAAGATAGTCTATACAAGCTAACTTAAAGTTGTTTTTTTGTGGTTAGCTACACATTTGACGGCAGGGATTGTACAAGAGCGAAGTAATTAATGAGTTTTCGGTTGTTTGTTTCGTTGCATGTAAACTAAAAATGATGGAGCACTTCAAGTCCAATATTTGAGACATTATTGCCGACATACAGCCTAACTTAGAATATGCGATAATTGCAATTTTAAAATTATCGTTAGGTGCAAAGAATTTTTTAAATTGATATCGAATGAAACCGAAACGACAAGCCCTACGAACGATATCAAAATTGAGTGAAATGTTTAATTCTATGTAATTTTAATAACCAACTCTGATTAGGCATAGTGGTTAGAGCGCGTACACAAAATCTCAAACAACCAAGGAAAAAAATTAAAAAATAAATTTGCGGTTTTTCAAAAATTATAATTTAAAAATAAGAGGTTCCCTTCTCCAAGAAGTCCATCTTCACGAAACCGCTCCCTGACATTTCCAGCCTATTCCACCAAGGAGTACAGCGCTACCTTCTAGGAAGATAACAGCTAACCTACAAAAAAAAGATGCTAACCACTCACATTCAACATCCAGATGGGGCAATTGCTGTTGATCATTCAATGGTGAAGGTACAACACTGGACTTTGAGTGATCAAATTAGCAGCAATTTGTCCTATTGACACAAGGCGGTTAACATCAATCTATCTATCTGAATAGATATGAGTATATTCAACATTCCAATACAATGCACTGCATTTAGTAGGGGTTTACCCCTGAGCATTAGTCTTAAATAAAAAAAAAAACTCTGATTATTTACGCCTCATGTTGAATACGATCTAATAAATGACGTCAATTATCTAACTATTATGATAAAATCAAAATTAAATAAAAAGATTATTTTTAAGTAAATTTTACTATTTTCCTTGAATTAACCCTAATGAACAGCTTTAATAATGATTTATTACTTTGAGGACACATTCTATGCAATAACTGAGAATATAATGTGAGGGGATGTGACATATAATTTTACATTTCAACACTCTATGCTTTCTTAAACGGATTAAAACAGAAGAAACTTAATAAACTTGTCAATTTAATGTGTTCTATTTTCTTTTGTTTTTGTTGATTTTCTCTCTCTCTCCCCCCATATCTCTTTGTGCTTCTCTATCTCAATTTATAAAATATAAACTATAGGAAACATATTTTTAACACAAAATATTAATGCAAGAAAAAAACGTATTTTTGTTTTTTTTTTTTGTTTTCAAAAATAGTTTACAGTTTTGCCTGATATACGAGTACATGTACTCGTACATATAAGCCTTCTCAAAATAGAGTAAAAGAAGTCAGGCAGGCGTAAGACTAAATTTCTAAAGTGGAAGTGTTAAAAATTTGTGCAACATTTGCGGAAAATTACTTCCGGCTAATGTTGTAAAATACGAAAGATGACGATAACGATAGCGTTGATTTTAAACGAAATATGTACTCGTACTTTTACAATATATTTATTTAAATACAAAACATAAATATATACAGAGATGCCAATGAAGGCAAGAGAAGACAGACAAAAAGTATAATATTTAGAAAGTAAGACCATTCTGTTTATCTTCATAACAATCAAACACACTCTACTGCCAACCATTTTGCAATGTTTATGATTTTCCCACCGAAAATGAAAAGTAAAGAGGTTCTTGGAAAGTTTTAATTTTTTCTTTTTGTCTTTATGTGTTAAAGAAACTCTCCCACCACAAAATGGTAGGAAACGCAACGTGCGACATGATTTCTTGGGAACATTTTTATTATTAACGAGAGTAGTAACAAAAGTTTAAAAAAAATGTTTGCTCAATACGTTTATAAAAAAAAATTGATGATATAAGTAAAATCGGTGCGAATAGTTAAACAAATAGTGCTAAACTTTCAGAAAAGTTTAAATATCTAATTGTGTTGTAATTAAGTATGTCACCAACTCAGCTGACTAGTGATTATAGAATTGGCCAATTATTTTTTAAAATTAGTTGCAGTCCACAATTTAGGCTGAGCACTGCGACTCTGAGGCTTATATTATAGTATATCTCTTCCAACCAACTGATTTCCTAATGAACTTTAGCAAGTCCTCTATTGAGGTCACAATTAAGAATCCCACATATACGTAATATGTGTTTCTCTGTGTCTGATGCCATTCAGCATAATCTATAATTATTTGGCGTAAATTGGATCTCGAACCACAATGACAAAAATCTGATGGGAGTTTTTGCTTAGACTTTCTATAGATGGCTTGTAAATTTAGCTGCCTCTTCGCTAACGTCAAATAGCATCCTGTGACGCCATTTTCAAAAATACAATGGTACATATAACCACGGTCAAAATATAGCCCATATTAAGTTTGTTAGATTGAGGTATCTAAGAATTTCTCCCGGGGTATATGTAAACCTTGTTGAACGGAAATAAACCCATATTATTTTGATGAAACATTTGCATTGAAATGTAGAAATATAGCCCTTACAGACACCTGAGCATTGGTATACCAAGTGTTATAACCGTATTAAAAATGGCGACACAGTGAACAAAATGCTTAGAAGGCGATATTTATAGGCGTGGCAAAAAAAATTAAAGAAATATTTTTCGAATTCTTTTCACATTATCTTTAATCCTAGGGGTGACTGGGACACTTGTTGTGTTTCCAAACCCCTCTAATTTCCAATTATCTGTGAAACAACAGCGATTTAGTACATCTAATATCGGCCTTAAGATTCTGCAAAAGTCAATTACCCTACACCATGTCTTTCGGTACTTGAAAACAACATAATTGCAGTAAAACTGTAAACTTGTATCTGCCTTAGCCAGTAATACAGGATAATAGTAAAAGTGGTGTACAAACTAATTCAGGCTGTCCCGGCTGCCCTCCAGGTGGATTCACCGGCAGCCTCGTTATCACTGGGTCTAAAATCTCAAGGCACCTAAAACAAATTAGACTATATTTCTATTTAATACCGAACTAAACCCTAATGCCGGTAGTCATTATCAGTGCGTTGATTAAAAACAACTGTGCCTTGCTTCTGTAACTACTATAGTGAGGTGTTTACTTGGAAAAGTGTGAAATAAAAATTTCCATAAATTCTCAATTTTTTTTATTAAAGTGAAAAGAGGAAACACAGACTAGATTTTTTTTCCAAACAAGAGTTGTCAAAAAAATAAAATAATAGCAAAAAAGAAAAAAAAAATCGAAAAGATTCAGCAGAATACAATGAAAATGGTTCAAAGAAAATGTAATTTTCACGATTTTATTATCTATTGGTTTTCATTTTCTCTAAAGTTGTGATGCAATGCAGGCGTCAAATGACAAAATAAAATTAATTACAATAAAATAAAACAATTCCCAAATGTGAAAGCGAACATTTAAAATATCCCTATTTCGATTGCCTTATGTCATAAAGCTCAGAAGACATACAGTTTTCGCGGAGGTGAATAATCATTTAAAAACATTTCTCGATGCGAAAATTAAATGCCTTTTCTTTGCAATGCCATTTTTGATAGTAGGAATCTAAAATTTTGCACGAACATATATTTTGATAAAACGAACCATAATTTATAAAAAAAACCCAATTTCGAAACTTTGTGTTGTTACGTCCGTTTGCATTTATTATGACTATATGTATTAATTACTTTAACTTTGAGTCCAGTAACCATGTTGATTTCAGCACGTATGACAGTGATGACCATTTTAATCTCATTTCTCTGATTAAAACCAAAACTTATACCTAAGGATCTGTTTTAAATGTACGACCTTCGTTATATTCAAATTACTTTCATTTATGTACAACTACTTTTAATGCAGCCAGCCAACCACTACGTTGGAACAATTTTATATAATATTTCCCAAATGTTTGCTTTGCACTTGTAAGCACATTTACTTAAAGTCTTTCTTACTACAAATACGAGTATCCTTTCTTTCTCGTTTACACACTACTCGTACTAACGTATCGAAACGAAATTGAAACAGAAAAATCTTTTCCATCTTTAAGGATTTTTCATAATCGTTAAGCTGTAGACCTTAAATAGTTCAGAGTGTAAAATCCTGTTTAAGCCGTTAACTGTAAATGTAATTCAATTTGTATTTTAGAATTGAATTTTCCCTTTCTTTTCATGAAATTTTCTTTCTTCACCATGCTCGTAACAAATGGTTTACAATTAATTTCTGTTCTTTTTTTTTTCTTTTTCATTATTACAATATTTCGTGATTTCTTTCTGTTGGTTTCTCAATTTACTTCAATTTGTTTTCTCTTTTCAAAAACATTTGGCGTCCAGTATGGTTTTTTTCTTCAACCGTCTTTTGTAATTATTCCTGGACTGTCTTGAGGTCCTTTAAATCAAAGGAAACCAAAAATACTGTTCTTTTACTTCAATTATTGTCTTTGTTTTTTTTTTGCATTTCGTGGCTTTTGTACATATTTTGTTTAATTGTTAAACTTTTTTAATCGGAAAACTTTGATTTTGAAATGGGTTTCGGTTTTTTCTTTTCTTGTTTTTTTTTCAAAAATCTATGTAAGTGTTGACAGTCAAACGCTTTAAAAATTGTTTTATTTCATTTCATATTAAAAATGATACCAAAAGGGAAGCAAATAGAATAGTATTTGGTGCGTACCTGTAAAGTAAGAATTGGAATCGCTATTATTAGTAACTCGATTACTTTGTCCAAAAAGAAAAATTAATGATTAAACTACGATTACTTTCAGTTTTTCATGGTTACTAGTTGACTACGATTACAAGTAATAAAAAAATAATCGACACTATTCGAAATTAGAGAAACTAATTAAAAATTATTGAAAAGGTAATAAAATATGAAATGAAATTTTCAAAATTTAGTTCCAATTTCTTTATAGTCGTATTTCCATAAAGCACTTTGTTAATCACTCCAGCTATTTATAAAAATATTAAAGAATAGTGTTTTTTTTAATTTTGTTACGTCCTTAAAAAGCCTAATTGGGTCAGAAAATAAATTCTGTTAACAAGAAAAGATTTTGCAATTAAAGAAGAAAATGACATCGGGAAGTCCTTGCATACAAGCTGAACTGAACAAGTTTTGGACTCCAGCTCATCTTATCAGAGTTCTTTTTGTTCTGTATAAATCCATCAGCTATTTCACTCTTATTTTGTTATATAGAAATCATATATTGGAATTATAATTTTAGTACATAATTTTCAATGAGTTAGTTAGTTAGACTTACTAACATATCACATTTTTATCGTATATTTTCTTCCATAATTGCATTTTAAAGTTTGTAGTTGTCATCTATTCTGGATAAAACGAATACAAAGTTTTATTATTGCTCCCTTTGTTCCATTATTCAAGATTTTTCGACATCGACAGCATGTCTAGCCGTATGGCTAGAGAGCATAGCACGAGGCATAATCATAGTTATAATGGTATAGAGAACCGATATCAATTGTCAGACAGGCTGCGATAAAAATTGGTAAATTCAATTTTATAAACTATAAATTCTGGACAAAAGAAACTGTGTTTGTCAACAAATGAAAATTTTTTTTATTAAATTTGTATGTGTTCGTAATCCGTTGCGATATTATACGGATATATTCAGCCTAATTATGTAAGTCAGCGTCGACACACATAGTCGTCGCCATCGCACAATCAGTATGACTGTTATGACTGTAAATCTTGGCATTTAGCGTTTACTGTTATCGAGAATTTTGTATTATGTAAGACTCTAGACGGCGACACGCAGCCATAATGTAGCTTTAATATTTCGAAAATTCGAAAAATAAATTGAGGAGTTTGAAAATAACCATGCTTTGGCTAAGGGGTTTCAAAGAGGTTCAAATGTGAACAATTTTAACTAAATCTGAGAAAATATTACAGTCAAATTAAATTCAATGTGCCCACTAGTAAAAGATGCTGGTGATGAAGCAGTCTTTTTGTAATTTAAAACTTTATTACTAAATTTGAAGAGATTTCAAATGCAAAGTTAAGAAAATGATCAATAAAAGAGCCGAAATGAATGCAACTGGTAGCCGGTTTAATATAGTATGAAAGACAATTCAATCCGGTGTAGGTGTAGATGTTCAATCTTCTGCAGATATTGCTGTAAGGGAAGACTGGGATATATAACAGACATTTCTTTACTTGCTTGCTATCTGGTAATTTATATATGTCCGACTTTTGTCTCACAATTTTTCTTTGTATTCAAGTGAAGTTTTTTATGTTCGTCATCAGAACGTTCAGTGAAATCCCACATACGAGTAGAAAACATTTTTTAATAAAATTTTATAATTAGTGCCACACAACTGACAAAATATTTAGAGGTGAACTTTTTTTTCGTTGTTTATCATCGATAATAACTCAATGGGGTTGGCACCTGTCTTACGTAATACCATTTCGGCGTCCGTCTTAATGTGACGATTACAATAAATTTATGAACGTGTCTATGGCGATATATGTCTATAATTTTTTGGCCGAGCGGTGGAAATGCCGTTACTCCTACCTGCAGAATCGTCATTTCCAGGCTATGTTAGACACTAGTCAAACTACATACCAACTAAAACCAACTCTCGTCTTTAAGAGAATTTCCGCCACCCCGGAACTACTCAATTATTACAGAGTGGCTCCCTGAATTGGCTATCATGCCCTCTGTTCCTTGCTATGTCTCGTCAGGGATTCTGTTCTTCTTCTTTTCTCTCAGAACATGTTATATAATATATTTATTATATAATAGGGCGGATTAAATCACTTCCATTATAGACCATTAATGAACCAGTAACGGAAAACAAACATATTACGTGTTTGCTATTGTACTTATATATCCTTTCAGATTTTCAGAAACATTTCAAAAATCTTATGTAAGATACCCTAAAAAAGGATAAAAATGGATTTTCTGTTTAAAAATAATTAATACATTTTCAGGAATTATTTCATTCAAGTTTTTTTTTTTTTAATTAAGCTCATATGAGGGGTTTACAAAGGGTGCTATTGTGTCATATTGATATAAATTTGTTGTTTTTCCTATTAATAAAACAATTTCTTACTAATAAAAATGTTACACATTAATAAAATACCCATATAGTTCTTTATTTGTCGTGCGGAAGTTTAAGTGCTTTAGCCGCCCTTTTATACACCTCCAGTTAATGATGTCACTTTAGGCTTTCGAACCTAAATTTTTCAAATCTGCAATTAGTTTTCGTCTATCTCTTCTAGTTTCTGGGATAAATAGTGTCTGTTTTGTTCTATATCCTTCAAACCGGAATTTGTTGTGCTTTTTTTATCGATTTTCTCAAAATGCATTTTTGGAACATAGAGCACTTAAACTCCCGCATGAAGTATTGTCAGAAGACATTTATAAAGCGGCATTTAGTTGATTTTGCAAATGGTGTAAGTCAATTAAAAGTTTACAAATAATATTCTGGTATGAAATTCACACAAAATTTCATATTCTAAAATATGTATATTAATAAGGCAAATAAAATTTGAAACTTTGAAATTAAAAAAAAAATATTTTTTAATTAAATGCAAGTGCAAACCATTAATTATTTCAAAACAAGAAATATTGCAAGTATTTTACAAGAATTAAAACAAATTTATAGAAAAATCTTTTTAGTAGTCAAATAATTACTTAAATACATAGAAATTACAATTCCCAGTTCTTATTTATACATATTTTTCTTATAGGAATTACATTTATTTAATTTAAATACGAGTATTGCCTGCAATACTAGAACCCTTGTATTTTAAATAAATAAATTAAAGTTCATTTAAACTTTTATTAAAGATTTAATTTATTTTTCCTTTTAATTGTTTTATCTCGACCCTGACAGACATTTGTTTTTTCCCATTCTTCTCTTCTTGAAAAAAAGAAAGAAACAAAAACTTAACAAAACAAAAGTTTTGCATCCTGTTTGTAAAATATTTGGTGATGTTAAGAAATCTGTTCATGTATGTTTCCAAAATATAAAAAAAAACAATTTTTGATTGTTGTTGTTGATTGTTATAGTTGTTATTGTTGCTGTTGATGTTTTTAGTTTATTTCAATATTGTTTGTCAATCTGTGCATTGTTTACAACTGCATTTCCAAAAAAAGGAAAAAGAAAAAAACAAAAATTAAATATTTGTTGTGAATTTTTCTCATTTTCCCAGCTGTAGAAATAAAGATTTTTAATATAAGAAATTTATATTCTTTAAAAAAAAATTTGTTTTTTTTTAAATTTATATTATTGTTGTTGTTTGATTCCTCATGACTCGTATGTATAACTAAATAGAGGGTGGATTTAGTAAAACATCATCATTCGTAGAGCTGCTATCGTCAAGATTTACTATCGTTTGTAAACAAATGCATTCAAAAAACAAGAAAAGAACAAAAACACATCTACAGCTCTGAGGATTCACTTAAACTATATGTTTACACTGGCTTAACTAACTTTCATCGCATTTAGTTTTGTGTTGACATTTTAATGTACATTTTGAAACCATCAGCATGACCTTTTGCTTAAAGTCTGTATGAAGTTGGTTCATTTTAGAAAATTTTTCTTAAATTTAGAATTGTAAACTTAGAACTTATGTTAGAACAACACGAAATGTATTTAAATGATTATATTGACGCAGATTACATTTTACATATAAAGATCTAAATAGACAATTGTTAGATCTTATATAATATAGACGGATGTGAAATTATTGCCAGATGAAAAACATCTGTAAATTCGGTTAACTTGCATCTTAAAATCTATTAAGTGTAAACGATGTGTTCTCATTTAATATAAACTTGAATTAAAAAGATTTTGAAAGATTTTATTTTGTTAAAAAAAAAAAAAAAATATTTTTCGCCTTATTGGCAAATAGGGTAAACACATCAGCACATGACCATAGAACAGAGAAATAGAAATTGAATTTTTTGAAAAACAAAAATGTATTGCTTTGAAAATGCTTTTGTTTGGTTTTTATACACTAAATGGAATATAATTCGCATTTAGTCTATAACTATTTTAACATAAGTATTTATAGTTTTGAATACCATCTTTGGGAAAGTCTCCTGACGCGTCTCTTATGCATTTCATATTATATTAGATTCTATTTTATATTTAAAATTTTGGTAAATTTTTACTTCAAATATCATATCCCTGTACTCATGTATAAAAATTAACGCACACAACATGGGTGCTGCGAGAAACTAGGCCGTAATCCTGAAACAGGGTTGTAATGTAATGTATGTATGTATGTAACAAAAAAAGTTTTCTAAGTTTTCTTGTTCAGAAGAATGTTGATAAAATTGATTAAACCTATGAAGAAACATAGGTTTAATCAAACATAATTTATAATATAGAGTTAAATGCGTATATATAAAAAAAATTCTTCACATGTATGTTCAAACCCTTCCAAATCTACTTCTAGAGAGATAGAAGACAGATGGCAGATCAAATACAAACTTTGTAAAGTAGTAAAAATTATAATTTTCTACTATAATTTTCTTAAAATACTTCGACTTATTGTTGCGTATGTTCTTCAAAATCTCTTTAAAATTCTGGGTATTTGGTTTGAGATTTTCTAATCTTTTAATAAAAACTGCTCATTGGCGCCACTCCACTTGTTTTTTTTATTAATTCAACTGTATCCATGTATTTCTTTTCTATAAAATATTACTTTAAATTTCCTTTATCAGATGTATCTAAATTTGAACAACTTTTTAATATTATCGGGAATTATAAATTGTTAAAATAACTTCCGGTGGGTTTCTATTTCTGAATTAAGGGCAGTCAGCGAAGGCAGAGATTTATGCATAATTTAAAAGTATATTTCGGAAGGAAGGTTACATTGCTCAATTCAGAGCACCTCCTCACGATTCTATTCTTTTTTCAACGAAATTGAGAGATCTTAATGGGTCAATAATTTAATTAAATTTAGGAAATTTAAACGAAAATTTAAAGGAGAAAAATTTTCCGAAAGGCACAATTCTATAATTATGTGGTACTTATAATATAGCAATGAAACATTGTAACCTTTAGATCAAGTCAAGTACAGAACACAGCAACAAGTATATGCTTGCTTGTGTGCAGTACACACACCAAGCCTTTTTAATTCACACAACATGTGTTTCTCTGTCCCTAATTCTTTAAGCACAATCTATAGTAGCTATCCTCCGCAGAAAAAACGTTCAAACTACAATGACCTGTAAATAAATCAATCAGGAGTTTCAAGTTCGGCCTAAGCAATTACACCGCCTGGGCATGTGTCAGATACACTTAAGCATTCCAGTGTTTGAAGCATTTGCTTATTTCCTATTCTGTAAGTTGATCGGAGTTAGAAATAACTTGGTGCAACATCCCCTTCCAGCCGATATATCTACAGTCTTATTGTCGCTTACTGTACAAAGTCCACGTACCCAAAAAAAATAGGATTCTACTTCTAAGCGCTTGTCTATGTAATGTTTTGTAGCAACATTTGAAAAGGTTTGATGTCCTATGATTAGAGCCATGAATTTATAAAGCAGCTTGGCTGACTGATAAAATATTAATTGTTTTACTTTTGAGTCCTTTTGAGCAATTGCCAGGATATCAACCTGAAAAACATTCAATGAGCTTTTCAGTGCAATCGACAAGTTTCTGTTAGAACCAAAAACACCATCATGGACAATGGTGTGTATTTTCCATATTTGAGAACTACAGCTCGGTTTCCAGTATACCAACATTTCTCTTCTCTGAACATTGTTTCAAAGGACAGTTATATAAACATTCTGGATGGACATTAACTTCTGACTACCGTAAAAAGAACATCTAAACTTCCCAAAAGAACGTAAGGCAATTGTCGAAAACCAGTTTAAATCAATCAGTTAAATGTTAGAAATATATGTTATTGTCTCAATTTCACCGAAGCAGGCAGGCTATTTATCTTGTCTAAATTCGTTATGATGGTAGCTGCCTCACTAGGTAGGCAATGCCAATAGTGGAATCGAGTGGAATGACAGAAAGCGCTTTCTTGTAGATGAACAAATGAAAATCGTGAAATCGCCTAAATATAGAAATAGCTAAAGGCTTTTTAACCCTTTCTTTTATTTTTTCTTGGTTATAAAAAACGATTATCGACTAGGTTGACAGCAAACTTGATATCCATTTTGAAGCAATACTTGACAAAATTTAAACTGGGAATTAAATATATTGAAATACATCAACCCCTTAAAGGAGCCTGTAGTGTAGAAGTGAACAAATAAGCCATGACAAGTTTCTGACGGCCTACAAGACTACATGTTTAGGTTTTCTTTAAACATACGGAGGTACTATTGATGTGTAATAGAAACAATCTGAGCTTATATTTACCATATGAATGGTATTTAATTCCGATAAAACCATCTAGCATTCAAATTTATTTATTCAAATTTTATTAATTTATTCAAAAACTAAAATTTACTATTTAATTAAATCTATTCACAACCTCAAAATCATGCAAATCTTACTTTTATTCTATTGATTTTCTATTAAATGAGAAGAAAAACTATTTTCAATGAAGAAAAATTGGCAGACTGTGTACATACGATGTAGAAGTTCTTTTTATTCATTCAATATTTTATTTTATTTTATTTTTGCATGTCATAGCCCAAAAGCAAACATAAATAATTTACTATCGTCATATCATCACCATATATCTTTAGTTCATAACACCCTAAAGCGTTGGCAAAGATACTTTTCTCTTGTTGCTCTTTCTCGTTTATTTTTTCTTCATCACTTGGAAAACTTTATTTGCATTTTGTTTTCGCAAAACCGCCAAAAACTATTTAAAATAAAAAAATTAAAAATACGAGAATTGAAACTTTGCTTTCATTTAAGTTTGAGCATTTACATACACTTTCAATCGATTTACAATGAATGGATGAATGAGTAATCGGAAACTATAATTTTTTTCCTGTTTTCCTTTTTTTTATATATAGAGGGAAACTTTTTATACCCAGTGTTTATTCGCAAATATTTGTTTTTTATTTATTTCTAAAGAACAAACTTAAGTTTTCATTTTACTTAAATATTTATAGAGACGTCATGAATATTTTTTACTTAATTTCTTCCTTTTTTTTTTTGTCGGATGTACAGAAGAGTGTATTTTTTTGTGGAATTTTTTTTGCGGAAAAATAACATTCAATTGACCAAAAAAGTTATGATTAATAGTGTTTTATACCATTAATGACGTTTTAGGTTTCTACTGGTTGCACACGAGTATGTGCCAAGTTATTTTTTAAATATTTTTTTAAGACACAGAAATAAAAATAGAAAATTATAAATGAACTTTACCTTGAAATTGTGTTTTTTCTCGTTTTTTGCAACAACAAAAAAAAAATAGATATCCTTTTTTGCAAAGCAGTTGTTCCCGGCGTTGTCAATTTTTAGGAGTTTTTTTTAATGAGGTGATGGATATGAAACTTACTAATACCATATCTGATATCAGTTTAAAAGAAAACACAACGGTCCTACTTTAGAAATGCGAACCGTAAGTAAATCGGTTGCTGTTGATTAATTAGTCAATGGCTGGTGTTGTACCTTTACCACTAAATAATCCAACAGCAATCAAACCCAAGAAGCCCGCAGAATAAAGTTTAAATTAGGGGAGAAATAAAAGATTATAATTATATTTGAGATAATGTTGTTGTTGTTCTCCTTGATCCAATCCAAGGGATAATTCTTGGTTACTGCTCTTCAACTGTCTGGTTACTGTCTTTCTGGCATGGGAGCTATTGTTCTCCGCCAGATTAGCCAGTTGAGTCCTTGCAGTGTAAACCTCTACACCACGACAAGGTGAATATCCCACGTAGAGATCCGCTAATGTGTAATTTCAAAATTATTACAATTGTTAGTGGCATTGAATGGTTGGTCATGTGGTTTGTCATGTTATGTTTGTCATGTTCCATATTTAAATTTTATCAAAGTAGATTGATGAAAATCAAAGTTAGCAAAAACATCTAGAGCGACTAATTTCGTAATCGAATTAATTTCAAATTCGAAGCGAAAAAAAATATTTGCGAAAAAAAAATCGGGAAAAAAAATTTCGCTAGAATTTTCTATATATATTTATGTGCATATTTAATCAAATCTCAGCTCTGTCATCTTGGAAAAAGATAAATATGAACAAATTATTCCTCTCGGCGACTACCTCTCAGCAGTTTTCTGACAAAAGCTCTGGGAGTAATTGATTGCCATGAAAAAGCTTCTCAAATCTGTCGTTCGAAGTCGACTTTAAACTGTAGGTCCCGGTACTCATGGATAGGAATTAACACATACAACATGAGTGCTGCGAGAAGCTAGGCTGTAATCCTGACACAGGATTGTAATGGCCAATTATGTATGTATGTATGTGTGTATTGTATATTTAATCAAAATTTCTAAATTTAAAATTAAAAAATGGTCGAAAAGTATAAAAATATCGTTTTTATAGTACTTTATCATACAAATTTTAAATCGCGAATACGAACTCTAACTTCTAAAAACGGCTAATGCCATTGAATTCAGCGTACTCGAGTTAGCTTTACCAATAGGGTGTCCAGCTTGTTAAAAAAAAGTGTCAAATTCGAGCACAGTGTAAATTGAACAGAAAAATCTTCTTTCCGAAAGAAAAATTTTTTACTCCACAGGAAAAGATTAGCAAACAAAATGAGAGAGTTTGTGCCCGGTAATCTAAAGAAGCATCAGAACTCATTTCACGGATCGAAAAGGGTAATCATCCAGCTGCAACCATGGTTTGGTGGGTTGTCTCTTACTGACTTGCATTTCTATAAACAAGGGGTCAAAACATCGGCGAAAGTTTACCAAGAAACCGTTTTGGAAACAATTGTGAAGCCGCTTTACAAATCCCTGTTCCAAAACCAGCCTTAGACTTTCCAAAAAGATTCATAAGGCTAAAACGGCACAAACCTGGCTTCGAAACAATTTGCCAGCTTTTATATGCTCTGAAGATTGGCCATCTGGCAGGCCTGATTTAAATCATTTGAATTATAAATTGTGGATGGTTTTAGAGGATATGCACTTCCACAAAGTTCTCCTGGCGAGTCTCTTAAGTAGAGACGAAATGGACATTGAGACATGCAAGCAATACATTTCATGTTTTCATTTAAATTTTATTTAATTTTTGTTTAAAAGCAAAAAAACGAACTGCAAAAATATGTAGTAGTAGGTTTTGGTAGTCGCCGTGGTCTAGTGGTTAGTGTGCTGGATTATGAAATATGAAAAAATTATTTCTTTCGGCGACTACCGCAACTCTGACACAGGGTTGTAATGGCCAATTATGTATGTATGTATGTAGGTTTTGGAGACATCACATTTAACAAATTTCTGATTAATCTTAGTAGATAAAAGCAAATATTCTTTTTTTTTTAATTTGTCTTATAAACCCTTCAGAAGCTGCTGTGAAAGTTGTTGGTACAACTAGATTCTTTTTATAAATATCTTCCCTCAACCATTATTAGTTTTAAATTTTGAAAGTAATTTCATCACTTAAAGTATAAAATTTTTTAACAAATTTATTTATTTGTATTGAGCTTCTCTGAAATTTATTTATTTTGTCTTTTTATTTAGAAATTTCTGCATTTCAACCCGAATTTGTTGAAAGCATATCGAATGTCTCAGTGCCCGTGGGACGTGATGCTACATTTACATGCCATGTTCGACATTTGGGAGGTTATCGGGTAAGTTCAAATGCTATAATGCATGCTTAACACCAAAACACACACACGCACTATTATATTTAAAACCAAAATCATAAAATATTCATATGCAGTTTCTCCTGTTTTTTTTTTCTTTGAATTTATGAATAATTGCCTTTACTACGACATATTATACAAATACAGATACACAAATACACAAACAATGCAACAAAAAGAGTACTTAATAATACATCAATTATAGTATTATACAAAACATAAACACATTTACACACAAACGCACACAATGAAAAAAATATAGGAAGTGAGAAAAAAAAAATATTTTCCACAACATGTTGTAGCAGTAAATCATTTTTTGTAGAATTTTCAACAAAAAGTATATTGAAAACATAACAAAAACAACAATACCAACATATTTTTAACGGCAGCAACATATACAAACATGTGTACACATGTACATACATACATATGATGTTTACCGGTGGCCTATGTTGACTAGTTGCTATTGTTATTGCTGTTGTTGGTGTTGTTGTTTTTTATATAGAAAAGTGCACAAACAGTGATTTTTCTCATATTTGTTTTCATTCATTTTTGATATTTTTAAGAAGAGTTCAAAAAACTCATTTGTTTGTTGATTTTTTTCCAGCATTTTCATTATAAATTTATTCTCATATTTTATTTTCTTTTCATGTCTACTTTTTAGGTTGGTTGGCTTAAGGCCGATACAAAAGCTATACAGGCCATACATGAAAATGTCATAACCCATAATCCTCGGGTGACTGTTAGTCATTTGGATCAGAACACTTGGAATTTACACATAAGAGCGGTGACAGAAGAAGATCGCGGTGGTTATATGTGTCAATTGAATACTGATCCCATGAAGAGTCAGGTAAATAGCTCTCAAGGCTTATAATAAAAAAAAAAAACAAAAAATTAAGTGACTGATTTTAACTTTTATATGGAAATTATTTGTGTGAAATAAATCCTTGTTTGTATATTGTGTCTGTGTTTTTTAGATGACTAAAGCCCTAAAAAATATTTATAAAATTGGCACAGTATTTTACAGATATTGTGGCAGAAATAACAGCCAGTACAATTTTTAAAATTTATAAGTGCGCGTTTCATATTTCATTTCATATTTCTTACAGAATGTATTAGAAGTTCACATTTAAACTCTATTGGGACGGTTACAATATATTTTTATTAAGTGAACTAAATTTTATTATTTAGTCTCATCAGATCTATGTGTCTTTTATACATCGTCGATGGAATTAAAGAACGCTGTAACTGACAAAACCTTAAATGTTCACCAGAGCCAAAAACCTTTCATAAAAGTAGAACAAATACTGGTATTTTTCATTTCGCAGACGGCGTAAGTGAATTTATTTTCATCGTAGAAATCTGGGACCTGGACCAATCGACGCGTATTTTTTTTCTGATGAAAATGATGCAAAAAACGTATTTTCGATTTTTTGTCAGTTACAGCGTTCTTTAATTCCATTGACGACATATTCATTTAAATTTAAAAAAATATGCAATGATGGGGAGACAAGGATAGTATGTTTTTATTTTTATTGAGACCAATAATCAGGGGTAAACTCCTGCCTGATTTTTGCATCATTTATTGCCTCCATTTAGAGGTGTTTAAATACTTAGAAGCTGCAGACCTATTATACAATCTTAATTTTTATAGGGTTTTTATTGTATCTTCAGGCTTTTACCCATCCGTCTGCCATCGGATAGTTCTTTCCCTAAAACAATATGCAGATTCAACACTGCTCGATTCACTGGCCAGGTCGCTATACTTTTAAAAATTTAATATTCTATCTATCTTCCCTAATGTTAATCACATAGCTTTATTATTTACTACAATATACATTCATTCATTCATAAAGGAGGTACTAAAGTACTGCGACCTTAACTTCAACTTAAACAGGGTTGTTGTATCAAATATCGGCCGGTGCCAACTTTGACAATAACCCATCTGATATTCGATAATCACCGAGGGATCTCTCTCTACTGTGCATCAATCCTGCACAGTTGTCTAGTATGTGTTCTGATGACTCGAACACTTCGTCACAAAATCTGCATGTATCGCTAACGGCGATATCTATCATATTTAAGTGTCCATTGAGTCTGCAGTGCAGGGTGGAAGTCCAGCTGGTATTTTCAGATTATACCTAGAGAACTTAATGCACGACTCAAATTTTTTCCTATTATAGTTACGAAGCAAACATTTGGAAAGTCTAAGGCCAGTCTGAACCAAGAACAATAAGCGTTTCTCCCTGTCTTCTTTTTCTCTTAGTATGCTTTTTCAAACTCATCTTCTTATTCCACAAAAGGCTTCTAGCCTCATCAATAGCATAGCTGCTCCTTTGCTGACAAATTCATCTACCATTTCATTGCCCTGAATGTCTTCGTGATCCTTTTTTCTCACATACCTTTTGTATGGGCATATCTGAATTTTTTTAAATGCCCTTCACGTGGCCTTCCACGTTAGTTGGGTATTTAGTATCATTCGTATTTTATCTCTTTCTTCTGCAAAATTTATTTACCTATTATTTCTAAATATCCCCACCTAGGGAGTATTCTTTTCCTAAGGAAGGGTACTACTCTGGCTTTCTAGGTTAGTTCTTAGCTCTTTTCTCATACACCACTTTTCTAAGTTCTGTCTAATTTATGTCACAAAGAGCATCCTCAAATTTAAATCTGACTACTAACACAATAGGTCTCTTGAGCTTTCATTCGTTTTTAGGATTTTAAAGGTTGTTTTTTTATTCCCCCTTAATTTAAACCTTACTGTGCGGGATTCCTTGGGTTGATTGCGTGGTAAAGGTATAAGATTGGCCTCCGAATAATCAAACGACAGCAACAGATTTCCTCACAGTTTGCATTTTTAAAGTAGGATCTTTGTTTTATTTCGGGCTGCTGTCAGATACGATATAATAAAGTTTAAATCAAATATTCCTACACTCTTTCCCCCTACCCCTCATATTTCCCTAGACCAGCACAATATACTTAATGATTAGAGGTCATCATCTAACAAAAATATTGCTGAAAAGACATTTCTTTCTTCCTACTTTGAAGCTAAATTCATTGATTAACCCTGCTACTACGTTAAAAAAAAACTTACGTATATTATGTTTTGGGTCATTTTATGACCCGATATATTTTTATTATAAAAATATTAATTTTTACAAAAGAAAAAAGTTTTGAAGACTCGTGATGATTGCAGTAGGTTTTATATAAACTTATGTTTGGTGTTTCGGTGCGATGGACAGACATAATTATTACAAGTAATGCATTCTGTAAAGGTCTTTTTCTCTTTACTCGCCGGAAAAATGCAATTTGGGTCATAAAATGACCCTAACGTAGTAGCAGGGTTAATGGAAAACTGTACACTTAGATGAACATAAATAACTGGAGTTTTGAAATTTAATTCTCAAATACATTTCGCAGTCCAATATGGCACAAAAACAGTATAGAAATTTGACGTTTTAAAAAGTACTCGTTCCAGAAGATTAGATTTTTCAGATTAAACACCCGAGTCTCTGCCGTTTAGGTCTTCGATCCATTAGCATTAATCAAAATTATGTTGTCCAGAAGACAAACCTTTAACACGTTCACCACTCACATATTTTTTGCACTTTCAGTAAAAACTCACGAAGAAAAAATTGGTAATTATGCGACCCATATATGTGACATGAGTTTTTACGAAAGCTCTAACGTCACATATGTGTGACGCTGAGTGGCGAATGTGTTAACCCCAACTATTCCTGGTGGGTATTTAAATCTCGCAGGCCCCTCGGAGTTTAGAGTAAGTACTGCACTGCGTTCAGCAAATCATGGCTAACCGGCACATTTATCGTAGAATGATCCTCCGATCAATGTGAATGATCCGTCTGACTCGTTAAATCTCAAAACAGAATAAAACTTATAGTGCTTAATAATACTCGTAAAAGATTAAAATATTTAATGATGATTTTTTATTCAAAAAACTAAAATTCTGACAAAGTATGTACATACTTATGCAAGACTATGTGTTATGTACCTATATAAGTAGTATGTTTATATTGTAATGACAACAACAAATTGTCCTTTTTTCTATGCATTAACAAACCAATATGTAACTGGCAAATAATAAATGTTAGACAGACAATAACATTTTTATTATTACGACTTAAAACAGATATTCACGTTTCCCCTAAGATTCTTAAATACACAATACATGGATTTTGTACTGTGTAACAAATTATTACAAAATGTATAGAAATAAGTTCCTCTCCATACTCTGAAAAAGGTAAAATTACATATACAAACCACTAACCACCATCCGAAAGAAAAAGGTACAGGCGAAGCAGAAGCATTTTGAATATTTATTTGTTATTTTTCTCTGTTGTTTTTTAGTTTAGTTTAGAAAAACAATGTAAATAGGATTCATTGAAATGTATGATTGTCTGCTTCTTTTTTACCCTGTTTTCTTGGACACATTGTAATATTTGTATGGAAAAGCAATTGGATATTCATTCGATTGCAAACAGAATACGAGCACTCATACAAAACGCAAATACATATTTTGTTATTTCATTCCATTATGTTGATATAAAAATTAAGGAACCATGAAATACATTTTATTGGCGTCATAAATTTCGCTTGGTTGGACATTGAAGTGTTTATGTTTATTTCAAGTTTTCTATTAAGGATGTGAGCACCAACAATAGAAAAGGATAGAATTTAAAGAAGTGTGATAAAAAAATATTTAATGAAATGTGCTTAATACGAGTAGATGCCATATATCGTATTTTAGATGGACAATAAACATATTTGTTTGCTATTAAAATATTGCAGTGTATCAATAGATGTCCTTTTACATTTTAAAATATTTAAATCAATATATTATTTAAATACCTCTGCAAGTCTTACAAACGTAGCAAAGCTATCATATCTGCACAGTGTACACATTTTATTGTTGTTTGACGTACTTCACTACACTTGCAAGATTTAAAAGAGAGTTTGCAATGAAATTAGATTACCCCTATATTTTTAGTAATGAAATATTTCTTGGGGATTTAATATACCAGTGCCTTTGAATCGCCACAAAATAGTTCCTACTTGGGCTCCAACTTCACTCCGACTTCAATGCTAAATCTAGATATATAAACGTAATAATACGAGTATTTTATTTTAAAATTTCCTTAAATAAAAAACAAAGCACTTTTTAAAATAAAAAATTACTCTGCATTTGTCTTTGAAGAGGCTCAATCAAATCTGCCTGTATTGAAGTTCTCATATCGGATCTGTTGATCCTGAGTGAAGAAAATGATTATTCTACGGAGATTTGTCTCGGTGGCACTGCCTTAGCGATGAGAGCGATATCCTCGTTAATCTCAGGGTAATTTGTGCTTTCAACTTTATTGCTTCTACTTCGTTTAATACTTAGTAGAAGTGTATTTTAAATTTCGGCAAGACCATTTCTATCTATACTCATTTTTATTAAATTTAAACGGTATCGCTTGGAGGGTGCGTGGTATAGTGGTTAGAGCGCTAGCACAAAAACTCAAATGGCCCAGGTTCGAATCCCAGCAAAGGTGAAAAATGAAAATGTTAGTTTGCGGCTTTTTTAAAATTATAATTTAAAACCGCTCCCTGACGTTCCACTCTATAACACCTTAAACCTTGACAACGAAAAACGAATGATCAGGAGAAAAGCGCCACCTATTGGGAAGTCTCAGATAACAGATAAAAACCTACTTAGCGAAGGCACTCACCACAATCAACATGCAACGATGAGGCAATCGCTGTTGATCATTCAAGGTGAAGGTATAACACTGGCCTTTGAATGATCAATTCACAGCAATTTGTCTCATTCCTAAGGCGCTTAATGATAAAAGAAAGCAAAAATATATGTTCTGTTGTCATAATGTTCTGTGCTTTTCGCAAAAACACAATGCAAAGCATTTAGTAGCGGTTTACCCTTGGGTAAAGGTCTCAATAAAAAAACTGCTCTTGCTTTTTTAAATATTTTTCAAAATAATCTTTTTCTACGGCCCCAGAGATTATGTTTGACAAAGACTAAATTGTTTGTCTTTCATCTCTATGCTAATTCATATAAGGCATCTTTAGCTCCAAGTTTCCGTTTCTCGTCTAGTAGTACTCTGACAATTGGATTGACTTACTATATACCCGATAATAAGATATCATTGATTTCATAATTTAATCAGTTATTTAACAATTAGTTTAAGAAAAACGAAAAATAAGGATGCAGCAGAATTCTTTGTAAAACATTATAAAAATTTTAATTGAGGCTTGAAGTTTTTTAGTTGCGGTGTAAAAATAACAAAACTGTCAAGTTTTTCTACTTCTTCCACTTCACATTGTTATAGGTGGTTTAACCTTGTTAGTAAGAAAAAAATTTTAGTTCAATGATGGCTTCAAACATCAAATATTTGTAAATTAAACCCCACTACGCAACTTGATCTAAAGTTGACTAAAATTTCCGCAATTTAGCCTAGCTTTTAAGACTACATCAATACCATTGTACAAGTCCTGCTAAAGTAATTGGGAGTGTAGATTGCACCAATAAATCAAATGTCAAAATAAGTTATATTGTTACACACTTAAATAGTAATTACTTTGGATATCTGAATGAACAAATATTCATAAGATAAATTAAAAAGTACCTGTTCATACTGGTGTGTAAAATATTATATATTATTAAAATATTATATATATGGAAAATATTTCAAAAGTTGTTTGCATTTTATATGCACGGGTAATACCAGGAAAATACGAAATCGGAGTCGCGAATTTTTGTAGATACTCCGAGTAAAACTGCAATTCTGACTTCGGAAAAGTACTGCAACTACACAGTCTGATAATTAGCACCAAAACTTTCAGACCAGAACTATAAGGTAAACGTGTTACTCCAATTAACCCTCTATTTGCAGAAAAAAAAAACATGCAGTGATTATCAAATATCAGAGTATATTTATATGGAAGTAGTATGGGTGTAATAGATTATATTTAGTGTCAAATTTTGTCAAGCCATGTAGTTTACAGCCAGTTATAATAATCTATCAAAAACTTAATTTTGAATTTCATGTAAGTTATGCCGTTTTTTGCATTTTAGCAAACGATATATCGGTATATCTTATGTGTTGCTCTGGTGTAGGGTGTTTTTTTATAACAGCCTGTTTCTAGAACACGAATGGTTTTTGACATTCGACTTTTTATATGTGAAACAACAACAAAAACACTCAAATTTGTTAGTGTTTCTCATATAAAAAGACGAATGTCATAAACCATTCGTGTTCTAGAAACAGGCTGTAAGTGTATGCTAAATTGTAATTTTTCTTTTTACTTAATTATTAAGAAAGTTTAATAAACTTAACGGTTTTTATTTCCTTTTTTAGATTGGCTTCCTGGATGTTGTCATACCACCCGATTTTGTTGCTGAAGACACATCATCTGATGTCATTGTACCCGAAGGAAGTTCTGTTAAACTAACATGTCGGTATGTTGTTGTTGTTGTTGTTGTTTTTCTTATAATGCTTGTTGTTGTTGTATAATAAATACGTTACATTAATAGTAGATAATTTACACACTTAAGTTACAATTATTTTAATTGAAATTTAATTGACACAGTCAATAATATGAGATCAGATATATAAAAATATTGTCACTATTTATTGACACTCAATAATTGCACCAAATTGGCAACCACAACATATTAAATAGATTAACACTATACTTATACATGCATACATAGTAATTAAGTTGTTAATAGATAACACAGCACATAAATACTTAAATATAATCGAATATATTTGATAGTACTCGTATATTCTCAAGTATATTGAAGTTGTTTAGTCACAGCAAACTAATAATTAAGGGCTTTAATGACATGGAATGTTAATAAAAATAAGAGGAATGCTTTTATGTCTGCTACAAAACTACATCACAAGTTATTTGTGACAAGAAATTTAGAAATAACGACATGATTTGAATTATGGTACTTGTAACATTTGATAATTTCGAGCAATTGCGTTGAGATTTTGTTTCTTCGATGATCGTATTGCGCTTTTTTTTGTTTGTTTTATTGAGCCCAACCCCAACTGATGCTGTGCATTGTATTTGATTTTTTTTTTTTTTTTTTTGTAAAGAACAGTATTTTTATTTTTATTTTTTTTACATTATTATTAAGCGCCTTAGGAATGAGACAAATTGCTGTGAATTGATCATACCTATACCTTCACCTTTAAAACATCAACAGCAATTGTCTCACAGTTGCCTGTTGATTGTGTGGTGAGTGCCTTCGTTAAGTAGGTTTACCCAATGAATATAAACTCGTACCCTTTATTCTCGGAACTATTGATTCATATTCCAAAATGGATTGCACATAAAGTTTTTTAGTAATGTACGGATAGATAAACTTTTTAACCCAAATTTAAGTAAGATGTCGAGATCTATAGTGAAATTCATTTGTGACAACTTTATATAAAACCAGGGCTATGACGAATGTGAAGCAGTAGGATCGCACTATAGGGGATCAAGTCATGATGAACGTAGTATACTATACAAATTGCCACAGTTGTGGGCAACAAAAAAATAAGGGAAATTATTTTTAATTTTTTCTGCATATTGGTAGAGCCGGAATGGAAGGAGAGTTTCAATTAAAGGTAAACTTTTGTTGGAGAATATGAAGCAGCTGGCTAATGTGGACATTGATCGACTCACAAAGTTCGTAAATCACACAGACTTGTTATAGTTGCGTAGTGCAAAACCATCAGTAACGTGAATATGGCATCAAAATGGCGCGAGTATGCTAATTAGATCTTTGAGCCGGTACACAAGCGAACCAACTAACTAATTAATCTCATACATTAACATTTAGTTATAGTCAGACACGCCCTAAAAAAAGGTATTAACATCAATATGAAGATAAAAATAGTCAGGATGCAATGATTCATTATACTAAACAGTCAAAAGGGATGGGGATCGAAATGGCTGGTTTTGAGAAAAACATACGTGCTAGATTCATTCGCACTGTTTGGTTTCCACCCGATAAATATGACTTTAGTTGACTTAAACTGCTTCGAATTACTCCTCAAAATTAATGTATTTACCGACCAATTTATCAAATGCTATACTGAAATCATAGTAGTCGCAGTGGTCTAGTTGTTAGTGTGTTGGCTTACTAAGACGATAGCGCCGGGTTTAAATCTTAGCCCTGACATCTTGAAAAGAAGAAATATGAATAAATTATTTCTTTCGGCGACTACCTCTCAGCAGTCTTCTTGCAAAAGCTCTGGGATTAATTGATTGCCATGAAAACAGCTTCTCAAATCTGTCGTTCAGAGTCGGCTTTAAACTATAGGTCCCGGTAATCAGGGATAAAAATTAACACACACAGTTCTGCGAGAAGCTAGGCGGTAACCCGGACACAGGGTTCTAATGGCCAATTATGGATGTATGTATGTATGTATGTGTGTATGTATGTGTACTGAAATCCATATAAATGACGTCAGTTTGCATCACGTCAATAAAATTTACATGTAACTTTAAACAACAATACTTCGTAAGATAATAATAATAATGCGGTGCGCTGATGAAGAAAATCCGGTCAATAAGTTTTTAAAAATTTTCCAAATATCCCTCAAATAAATACCTCTATAATTTTCGACGTAAGACTTATGACCTGATTTAGAAAGAAATTGGAACAATTCGTCTAAAACCCAACAAACCGTTTTAAAATGCAATAGGAGCAAAAATTGAAGACCTTCTTTAGCATCTTAAAGTAGTTACGTCAAAATATAAATTTTACTTATAATAAAAAAAGATATGTGTTGCAAAGTAATTATAAAAACACCTTTTGAAAAACAAATTCACTTTTAATAAATAAATGATAAATATTAATTTGATATACAGTTTTTGGGATAAATTTATTTGACTTTTTCTAAACAACCTTCTTCGTATTTCGACAAATATTATCAAAATTCCATTAAATAAATATTTTTTATATTTTACTATTTGTCTCAACTCAATATCCTCTTTAGTCTATTCATGCCATTAAATAAAATTAAAACAAAAATAACATGAAATCATTATCCTTGTCGGGTTTTCGCATTATCGTCTAGAAGTAATCTTTAGCCATTTAAGCAGTTACTCTTTTCAACTGAAATCATCAAGCAGTGGCAGCCAAAAAAACGAAGTTCATTTAATGTCAACAAATTAAATGACACTTCATTCTTTTTGATTTACGTTTCCGTTTAGTTGGTTTTCACACACATACATACATATATACACTATACTAAGAGGTTAAACACTCGTAGCAACCAAAGTTATTTGTTAACTCAAAGTGGATTGTTGCTCTCTGTGTTTATATACACAGTATAGCTTTAAATAGGGGTTTCTTAAGTTTTTGGTTGTTTAATAATTTTATTTGTGTGTGTGTAAGCAATTATGCTTATTTGTATGAGTGTATCTACAAGTATACCAGTATCTTATGTCATTAAAAAGGGTCATAAAAACATTTATTTTCGTCTTTTTCGGTTTAGTGGGATTTTTTTTATTATTTTACTTTAACGAAGGGGTCATGCATTCATTGTTAAAATTTTCTTTATACCGTTTGTTTAACTGGTCTGTGTTGGCTTTACTGTTGATTTATAGTTTTATAGAGGGAATATTTTTATTTTCGTACAAAATTTAACATTCGTTTTCTTTAATTAACACTACTTCAGTAGTTACTGTTACTTCAGTAACAGTGTAGCAGTCGCCGTGGTCTAGTGGTTAGTGTGTTGGCTTACTAAGACATGAGCCCTGGGTTCGACACCCACCTCTGACATCTTAAAAAAAAAGAAATATATAAAAAAAAAATATTTCTTTCGGCGACTACCTCTCAGCAGTCTTCTGGCAAAAGCTCTGAGAGTAACTAATTGCCATGAACAAGTTTCTCAAGTCTGTCGTTCGGAGTCGACATTAAACTGTAGGTCCCGGTACTTATGGATAAAAATTGACACACACAACATGAGTGCTGCGAGAAGCTAGGCCGTAATCCTGACACAGGGATGTAGAAGCCAGTTATGTATGTATGAAGTAACAAAAGCTATAAAACTTTGGTTTTGCAGCGGTTTAGAACTTCGTTTGCAAAAATTTTGTCGTTTCATAATAAGCTTTTTCAGGGACTGTTCCACTGTCCTATCTACTACTCTATTTTTAGTTTTCCTTAATGATCTTCTCTTAACCTCAAATCCCATCTACTCCTTCGCAGATTACAGTAATATTTAGTAACATTTGTCACTCATATTCATTTGATCGTAGGCTGAACCTTTTTGAGATCGGAGTGAGAAGGCAGAATATGAATGACACACTCTCAAATGACCTGCGAAAAATCTCCGAGTAGGGTCTAGCGAACAGGGTCAAACTTAATGCGGGCAAGACCCAATGTTGTTTTATTACGCATAGACTTTCTGTGACTATGCGTAATGTAAATATTGGGGAGGCGGACCACTTTGATGTTCTGGGCATGAGAATTAATTGTGATGTCCGTTGGAATGATCACATATTTCGAGTGTCGAAGGTAGCATACAAGTGCCTCGGTTTTTTAAAACGGTTCAAGAAATATCGGACCTAGTATGGAATACAACTCTTATGTATGGGACGGTGCTTCAAAGTAAATTTTGGGGCTTCTCGATCACGTACAGGAAAGGGCGAAGGTGTTTATCAGCGACGGTAGGGTATCCAACTCTATAGATGCGTTGCAGCATCGGCGAAATGTGGAGTGCATTTCTTAGTTCTATCGGCAGGTGCTCTGATGAAATAAAAAAATTGATTGTGAATAGCTGCTTATTCTTGCGTACTACACGTACTTCTCTCAGAGCACATCCATTTGTAGTTGAATGTAAGTAAGTTTAAATCAAATGTTCGCAAGCACTACTCCCTCTTTTCCCCTTCCCATAACATATTTTCCTAGACCAGCACAATGTACTGCATGAGTAGGGGCCGTCCCTTGAGTGTTGGCTTTAATAATAAAAAAGAAACTATGCTTTTAAAAAGTAAATATTTATATTAAATATGAAATGTATTGCCTATTAGGATAGGCATTTCGTCTCTGTTTAAGAGACTACAATTTTGGCCTCAAGAATTTAACATTTTTTTTGAAATTTTATGTTTGCCATTAGGCCAACCACGATGTAAATTTCATTTGTGTTTTTGAAGCAAACTGGAGAAAATGACTCATTTAGAGCAAACATTTAAAAAATATTTTTTTGATGTCTATGACCGATCTTTGCCAAACTTGCCTGGATAGTGGAATAACAAAACGTACCCTCTCATTAGGTCGTGTTGTTAGACAGCTTCAGATAGTATAATAGGTACATACATACATACATAATTAGCTATTACAACCCTGTTTCAGGGTTAAGGTTTAGCCTCTCGCAGTATCCATGTTATGTGTGTCAATTTCTCTCCATGAGTACTGGGACCTTTAGTTTAAAGTTAACTCCGAAGGACAAACTTGAAAAGCTTCTTCATGGCAATCAGTAACGCTCAAATCGTTTGCCAGAAGACTGTTAAGAGGTAGTCACCTAAAGAAATATTTTTTTCATATTTTTTTTAAGATATCGGAGCTGGGCTTTGAACCCGGAGCTCTTGCCTTAGCAAGCTCACACACTACCCACTTGACCACGGCGAAAATATTACCCAAAAAAATTAAAGCATTTTTTTACTATTATCTCTTTCATTTTTATATAATTTGTAATTACTGTTCCCTAATTACATATATAATGATAAATAATGCCCATTCAATATAAGTATAGCATAAAAAACTTTTAGTTTCAAATATATAATTTTAATACTTAAACATTTTGGTTTTCACTTTTAATGGCAATTATTCGCAAGCGTCATTAGTACAAACATTACTAGTCGATTATAAAATGAATTAAAAAAAATCATTTGATTTCAAAACTAATTAAATACATATTTCGGATTTTCAATACTTATTTTTTTAGGGCACGTGGTTATCCTGAACCCATTGTTACTTGGCGGCGAGAGGATGGCAATGAAATTGTTTTAAAAGATAGCGTTGGCACAAAAACTTTGGGTAAGTACGAGTAATTTATAAATCAATAATAGTCAATTATTAGCACTTACTTATACACTTAATTAGTTAAACTTCTGATCACATTTAAATAATTTAATTATTTTTGTAGTTTCATCTTTTCGTGGTGAAGTTCTAAAACTAACAAAGATTTCACGTAATGAAATGGGTTCATATTTGTGCATTGCTTCTAATGGTGTACCACCATCGGTTTCTAAAAGGATATCCTTAAGCATACATTGTGAGTATAAAATTTGATTTTTTTTTGGTTCTTTTTTTTATACAGCAAAGAATGTAGAAAAGAAATATTTGCTAGAAAAATAAAAAAAGAATATAAAACAAAAACATATATAAGTTTTATAAAGTAAAAGGAAAAAAATATTTGGGGCATTAAGAGTAATAAAAAACAAAATTAAATACCTGCTCATTAATTACCCTTAGTTGTGGAAACAAAATGACACAAGCAAGTTAAAGTGACTTGAATGTATTAAAAAGATATAACAAAAAAGCCAAAAATATTATGATGGTTCATTACCGTTTTGTAAGGAATCTTTTTATGTCGGTTTCTTTACTTTTTGTGTCATTCCCCATCATTGAATTTTCTTAACTGGCTATAACACTACATATTTACCTCTATAATGTTTATCTAATTTAGTGCAAAAACCTTTTAAAATATATAAATTCTTATTAGTTTTACTGTTAAATGTAAGTAAATCTTATTTAATGGTTGTACAAAAAATAAATTTAGGAATATAGTGTTAAATGAAAACATATATAAAGCCCCATATTCATAGTCGGTTTTTCTTTTGTGCTTTGATAGACAACCTGAAGTATACTCCTGATGTTCAAGTTGATTTCAGATTTAAAACCAGTTGAAATTGTTTTGAACCCATTTGATAGCAGCAATCAAATTGCTAATGAACTGGCGAGAGAGAACCCCATTTTTTTGAATTAAGGTACTCAGGAGATAACCCCTACACATGCAGTAAATTGTGCTCGACTAGAAAAATATGTTATGGGAAGGAAGAAAGAGGAAGTAGTAGTTGTGGACATTTGATTTAAATTTATTAACGTCGTAATTGACAGGAAAAACTTTCGCGGGAAGGTTATTCCATAAACGAACAGTGCGGCAAAAGAACGATTTCCCTAAGAGAGTTACGTAAGAATATGTGAGTATTCGGAATTAAGGCTCTTATTTAATAAGAGCACGTCCCATGAAAGAACCGATAGAACATGGAAACGCATGTCACATTGTGTCGATGGTCCAATGAATCGATAGAGTTCGATACCCTACCTTCACTGATAAGCACCTCCGGCTTTTTCTGCAAACGGTCGAGGAAGTTCAATTTAGACTTTGAAGCACCGACCCATACATGAGAGTTGTATTCATCTTGGGTCGGATAAAGGTGTTACAAATATTCAGGTCAGATGGAGTAAAGTATTTTTTTTTTTTATTTGAGACCAATACTCAGGGGTAAACCCCTACTAAATGCTGTACATTTTATTTGAATTTTTGGAAAGGACAGTACATATATATATTTTCTTATATAATTATTAAGTGCTTTAGGAATGAGCCTAATTGCTGTGAATTGATCATTCAAAGGCCAGTGTTATATCTTGAATGATCAACAGCAATTGTCTTGTCGTTGCATGTTGATTGTGTGGTGAGTGCCTTCGCTAAGTAGGTTTAGCTGTTATCTGCTAATTCCCAATAGGTGGCGCTTTTCTCCTAATCATTCGATTTTTATTGACATTGGTTAAGGTGGAATGTTGGGGAGCGGTTTATTTGGAGATGATCTTCATGAAGGAAGGGGAACCTCTTATTTTTAAATTATAATTATGAAACAACCGCAAACCGCAAACTAACTTTTTCATTTTTCACCTTTGCTGGGTTTTGAACCTGCTCTTTGATTTTTGGTTCGTGTGCTCTAACCGCTATACCACGCACCCCCTATTTCTTATACCATTTTATAAAACCGAGTCTCTTGGATTCTGCTTTCGACACTCGAAGTATCATTCTGACGGAGATCACAATTAATTCTCATGCCTAGAACATCAAGAGCATTCGCCTCCTCAATATTTATATTAACCATAGTCACAGATGACGAGATTACATCTTTACCACTACGTCTATGCGTGAGTCGAGGTTAGGTTAAGGGTGTACATTCTCGTATGATCATGCATTGAAAACATAATGCCAAATGATTGGTGTAATCTTTCTTATATGCAGAAAGGCTGAATACATTACGGAGGTCAAGTACTAGTACGTTTCCAATGGCAACACTAGGTTACGTCTCCCCGATCAGACTGAATGCAAGCTCTATCTCGAGGAAGATGAGACCACAAAGACCACACTCTGTTCAACTTAATCGAAGTGAATAAAATTGTGTTACAGACATTTAATCGGGATCAGATGGATCCGGTGGGTATCAGATCGGTTCTTGTCGGTGATATGCTCAACTTCTTTCGGAGAGCGAAAAAGTTGTTGTTTGAGCATGGCTTTCGGCCTGCCTTGTTATACATGAGGAACAACTTTGCTGAATAGTCCCGGTGAATGATTATGGTTAACGGATCATCTTCTGTGATCAGCTTAGTACTTATGATTGATTGATTATGTGGTTTGAATTTTGCCTGTAATGCATTATGAGTTTCAATGAAGAATTTATTACAAACGGTTGAACTCTACAAAAAAGCTGAGTACTACAAGTAAACATATACTTCTAGGAAGCATATCCTTTAATTTCATAAGAACACCTCGCTTCCATGCTTAAATATTGATTTAAATATTAGTATGTAGCAAGAAAACTGAATACTGTCAATTACATTATAAATTATTAAGAAAAAAGAAGATTTTTAAACTTTAAATAGAATTGCAAAGAATTTTCCGTAGCATTCGTTTTTAATAAATCATCTGTCTTTTTCTATTTTTTTTTTCTTGTTAAATCTTCTTTTATCTCTTCTCAACCTCTATTACCACATCATAATGATGTTCCATTTAACTCATAATGAACATGGCTTTGATGGTCTAAAGGTACTTGAAATCTAGTAGATGTGAGTGAATAAATGTTCTTAAATCCTGTTAAGCTGGTGTTTTGATTGTTCTTCATTTTGCTTGCTTTTGTCGTTGATTTTTTTCCTCTAACTTTGCAAAATATCACAAAAATTTTTTTCTGTTGTAGCATCCATCTACTGCATGCAGTTGTATCAGTATAAACTAAGCAACAAACCTTTACCTATACCTCGTAAGTTTACTCTTTAACACCAGGATATGTGTGTTGAAATTTTTTTTTTCTTTTTTGGTGTACAAGAACCACGTGCTGCCATGATTCAGCATCATTTAATTTTCATCATATTTTTTTATTTTTTGAGTTTTTTCTTCGTTCTTCGTGACAACACTAAAAAAATAACAACATTTCCTTACAGGATGTTAAAACACTACCGGTAGCTGTTTACCAGGTATATGAAGCACTGGTGTATTATTTCTAAGTACGTTGGATTGTTGTCTTTATTGTCGGATTCTTTTTGGAAAAAAAAATCTGTTAGTTTTTCGTTAACTTGACTGATAATATAATACAATAAAAAAAAAAAAAGAAAACAAAAACGCCTTTTTAGCACAGATTTATTCTGAACAAATACTTGTCCTTAGCTGATCTGGTGTAAACATAAGGATAATACTCGTATTTATCAACTGATTAGGAACAGTTACACATATATGTCTTGTATTTATGTACTCGTACATTAAGTCACTTATATCTGGCATTAGTGACTATTAAATTGTCATATACTATCGTTGTCAAAAAAATATCAATTTAATAATGGACATGATTTTAATTCAAATTGGCCGAAAACAAATGGTATGAATCTGCTTTTAACGTAATATAATAAAAATTACCCGAACTATGCAATAACTGATGTGCCTCTTACTTTCATTAAAGCCTTCAAAAACAGAAAGTGTTAATAAGTTCAAACTCGTTTAAAGTATTAAACCCTTTTAAAAACACGCAGAACAATTTGAATTTTATTTAAGTAGGTTTAGTCAGAACAGTAATTGATGAACTAAGCCTCTCCTTAACAATATAAGAACCTCTACTAAAAGAATATTATTTAAAAGCTCACATTCTCGTATAAATCGTTTTTGGGATATATTTTATATTATGCATTAGGACAAATATAATTGTAATACATTTATTTAAAAGCCATTTCTTATAGAAACCATATATTGGTTGCAAACTTAGCTCAGGTTAAGGCTCTATTCAGAGCGAGATAATTAGAATATTGATCAGCTGGATCAAACAATCATGCCAGCCTTATGCGTCTTAACCAGGATAACATATTGTTTTTAATAGAATCCGTCCGTCTGGAGGCTATCAGGAGTCATCTGAAGTGTCGTTAATTTAGTGAAAAGTATACATACATAATTGGCCATTACAACCCTGTGTCAGGGTTTCGGCCTAGCTTCTCTCAGCATTCATGTTGTGTGTGCTTCTTTTTATCCATGAGTACTGGGACCTACAGTTTAAAGTCGACTCCGTACGATAGATTTGAGAAGCTTTTTCGTGGCACTCAATTACTCCCAGAGCTTTTGTCAGAAGACTGCTGAGAGGTAGTCGCCGAAAGAAATAATTTTTAATATTTCTTTTTTTTTTCAAGATATCAGAGCAGAGATTTGAATCGGCGTTATCGTCTTAGTAAGCCAACATACTAACCACTAGACCACGACGACTAGTGAAAAGTTTAGCGTTTACAAATATGCAACGTTTAACAGCTGAAAATTCAGAAAAATAGTTGCCAATTTTCTAGCCTTATGGAGAAATTAAGGCCATCATATTTGACTTACTATGCAACCTGAAGTGACTACAAGTGTAGTCAGGTCTGTGCATTATAGCAATGCACGTACAACCGAAATTAATTCTTATTTAGTAAAACTATGGCACATAATCCAAAAAAATTTGTTTTTTCACTCAGGGGATGACCCCTACTCATACAGTACATTGTGCTGGTCTAGGTGAATATGAGGGAGGGGGAAAGAGTGTGTGGACCTTAAAACTTAATAGAATCGAATCTGATATCAGTCAGATTATTACTTTAAAAATACGAACCTCAAGGAAATCGGTTGCTATTGATTGATTATTCAGTGGCCAGTGTTATGCTTTCACTACTGAATAATCCAAAAGTAATCCACCGCAAGAAGCCCGCCCAGCGAAGTTTGAGTTAGGGGAGGAATAAAAGATGACAATGAAGATGATACTGTTGTGGTTTTTCTCGATCCAGCCCCTGGGATAGTTCTTAGTTACTGCTTCTCAACTGCCTTACTTGTATGAGAGACGCTGCCAGAGAGCTTAGCCAGTTGAGTCCTTGAAGTGTAAGCCTCTACACCACGACAGGGTGATTATAAAATTCGTCTATTGAGTAGCGTTCTCAGCAATTGGGTCTATCTTTCGTTTCATTATATCACAGTATTCATATGAATTTGAGCCTCTGTCTACAAGAATTAGTGCAGGCTAACAATTAACATAGATATGCGGATTGGATGCTATTTCAATGAAATAAAAAATCTATTCAACAATGAGCCTTATTTTTCACTCGCTTGTTACGTCAACAAGCCGAATTGTTACATTTAAGGCTCGAAGGGTGGCTATAATGAAGCCATAGCATCCAGAAAAAGTGATTGTTTGCTACGCCCTATTTCTGGAAGTGTCAAGTGAATTTAGCAAACTAGTCGATGCAATAAAAAAATACAGTCCTTATTTTTACTTAACAAATACTGCGCTATTTGCGAACTTACATTTAATTAATAAGTATTTTTGAGCTTTTAAGTTCAAATATTTTGTATGAGTTTTTCCTCGTTTTGTGAAATGTTTCTTTTTTATTTACAATTAAGCCGTTGCAAATTTTTTCATAATAATCTTTACAACAGAATTGGATTTTTTTTGTTTTGTTTTTGTGTTTCCTTTGGCATAATTTATTCAGGAATTTTTGTTCTTTTGCATATGTGGCATGTTGCATTATATATAATATTCTTACGGTTAATAAACCAATACAATACATTTGCGTATGACGACTGACTACCAAACCACAGGTTAATTTATTGTGTGGTTCTTCTCATATTGCTGTGATTTTTTTTAAGCATATTTATGAATACGAGTACGAGTGTAAGCATTTTTATGCATTTTTTGTTATTTTTTTTCGTTTCTTGCAAATCTGTTTTTTTTTATTATTAAAATTACAACATATTGTTTCCTGAATATACGAGTGCTTATGAGGAAAATCCGCAACATTCGTAAGTCGTTAAAAAAAGAAATAATAAAAAAAATAGGCAGCTGCACAAATATTCGAAATAAATTTTTCAAAGGATGTGCATATGCACATAATTAGTGTAATTTATTTAATTTTGTAATGAAAAGAATTCAAAGAAATGTTAAAATTTTATATCTCACGAGTAATATGCAAGTAATTGTGCATTTTAACACTAATAAGCACAACATTTTTTTCTTTAAACGTTAAAAAAAAATTATTTTACAAATTAATTTATTTAAACAAAATACCTTTTAGGCATTGGAATCACAAAATGAAAAAGACAGTAACTGTTTAACTTAATATACAAATTTTAATTGAGCACATACTCGTAAGATAAAATTGATTATTAGCACGAAATGAGGTTTAACATTTTTTTGTTTTGTAATGAATGTTGGCTTATTAAGACGAGAGAGCTCAGGGTTTAAACCTCAGCTCAGATATTTTGTAACAAAGAAATAAGGAAAAATATTTCTTTCTGCGACCAGGCTCCTGCAAAAGCTCTGAGTGTTACTGATTGGCATTAATAAATTTCTCAAGTATGCCGTTCGGTATCGACATTGAACTGTAATGTTACTTCCCCTCGGTGGTGCATTATTGGCTTCTGCTGATACATTACACCAGGATCCTGTGCTCTCGGGGAATAGCCCTGAATGGCCTGGCGCAGACTGAGAGTGGTTGGTAAATTACTAACGCTCTCAGGGACTGACCAGAGACACCTATCTAATCTGGTACTAAGGGCTACAGGAGCCCCCGGTTTTTCTGTGCTCCCCTGTGATTCGAGAAGTGAGGTAAATCGGCCTGATGGTTTGGGGTGGTTTTTCCGGAAGTACACGTAGTGTTTGTGGTAATGGTAGATAGCTATCACCTCAACAAGGGGAGATGCTACTACCCAGGCAGTGATGGTATCAAAATTGGTAATCTTTTTTCCATAAAGCTTTCTTCTGGGCGGCTTGGCTACGGCATGTCCGATATTAGAGAGCGCCGTCTTGGGAGACGCTGGTCAGACGCACAGTTTACAACTGGGTAGTATGTGGTGTGTCTACGGACCGATACATACATACATAGTCGGCCATTACAACCCTACGGTTTGAACCCTGGGCTCATGTCTTAGTAAGCCAACAAAACTAACCACTTAATAACGGCGACTACGTCTACGGAAGGATACGCGCGTTTAATTAATCTATTGTTGTTGTAATCTTTCGTTTGGATATGTATTGATGCACACAATATGGGTGCTGTAAGAAGCTAGGCCGTAACTCTGTTTGTTAAGCTACGGTCACATTAGGCAAATATTTGACGAAAAAAACGTAACCACAATTTTTTTTTAAATATATTATGAAAATATTTCTTTTTATGTAAACATTTCTTCAAAAATTTGTTTAAAATCGATATTTTATAAGAAAAAATATTTGGATATATAATTAACTAAACTTTAAGAAATGAAAAATTAAAACATAAACATTTTAATAAAATAGTGGTTACGTTTTTTTCGTCAAATATTTTCCCAATGTGACCGTAGCTTTAGAGGTTTAAAACTTTGGATTTAATTTTGTTTTTATATTTTTATTGAGGTCAGCACTCAGTGGAGTGTGACTATCTAGGAAATTATGAGGAAAAAGAAGAAGAAGAAGCACACGATTTGCAAATTTTCGACGGATTATTTATTCAGCCGTCTCAAGCTTATTGTAAGAAATTTTTACATTAAAAAATGTTGAGTTTACTTTTTACAGACAAATATTAACATTTAGACGAATGTTACTCAAGTTTTCTTACTGGGCTAATAATATATAACAGTTGGTGTGAGCAGTAATACTAGGAAAGTTATGTTTCTGGATACGTCAAAATTAGAATGGTACTGTAATTGAGTAGAGTGCATCACATATTAAAAACATGTTTAAAGGTAACCCAAATAACAGCGAATGAAGGTAAATACCAAGCGGAAAAAAAATTGATTACCTTATTTTATAATCAATGAAATAATATATTACTTCAGAATTAATTACTTTTGGAATCGAGAAGGTAATTTCATGTAGCTTATAAGATTACCATATATATTTCCACATCTTCAGAAGAAGGAATTCATTGTTCTACATTTTATTAAAAAAAATTCGTTATTTCTCGTTATTCCTTCAAACTCTTAATAAATATTAACATTATGCATTACAAATAATGAATTCTAATACTTATTATGGGGAGACAGTAAAAACATTTATTACTTTCGTAGGCCATGATCTGTGTTAAGGGCAATGGTTTCTGGAATCAACATTATACATTCCTTGTATTACCTTCTCCATTCTCGAGAATTACCATTTTTCGCTGGGTAGTTGATTTTTGAATTGATTCTTTAATCTCTTAAAATTATGTTTATATTTCGGCAGTCGGCTTTCGAAATTTCTTTAGCCTTACGTACCGTACTATACAGGCGAAGGATGTCTGTAATTTAAGGGGTAACTTAATGGATCTGATAAATTTTCCATATAAAATAAAAAATTTATATTTTTATATGAATTGTTTGTTATCTCTTAATATGGATGTCTTTAATTAAATTCCAAAAAATTATACAAAACCTTGACCTCAAACTTTCTGTTTATCTTCAAATTATACTCAAATTTCTGTTTGAAAAAAATTTTAAACATTTTAAATATCAAACAGAAAAAAAAAACATGTTTAAGCGAAAAGAGAACAATAAAATCACACACCAGTTACCAGGAGTAAATTACAGGGATAAAAGAAAATTGAGCAAGAAGAGCAGGTACATTTGCATGTTTTTTTTCTTGTTGCAGTAGTTGATGTTTTAGTGGTTGTTGCAATTTGACAATAACTTTATGCGTCAAAATGTCTATACAATGAATCAAACGATATACAAACCCACACACATACGCTAGCTTCTCTTTCGCATGTACTTATTAATGTGAAAGACTAAAAATGATGTACAAAATGTACCTACAGATACTACATTCTTACGTACATACATCTAGTATGTCAACGTATGTACTCGTATTTATCATTCATATCCTTAACCATTTATAAGCAAAAGTCTATATGAACAAGTATTTGTCTGGCTATTGCTGCTGTTGTTGATATTGTCATTGTCTGACAGTAGCATGAGCAGCAGCATCATACACAACCGAACATTGTCCGCAAAATGTGGCAATGAAATGTAGTGTTGCATACATTTAACTCACTTTTAAACTACAACAGCATCACTTTTTATTCTGTTTTTATTTTTTTGCGTTCCATCACTTGCTTTTTCTCTCACTTTCAATGGTGTACTCTTTTGATTTAAAGGTGTTTTAAAAACTTACCATGCAGTCCGTAATTTTTGAGAATTTTTACTGACAGTCTTTAATATAAATTAACGTTCATTTATAAGCATTTACCAGATTTTAAATAAACGAGGGGAGTTTGGAATTTTTTCTGGGCTTTTGTTTTTAATAAAATAAATCTTGTTATGCTCAAAGTGTTTTAAAATTGTTATATTGACAGAAGGTTCTTAAAATAGGTGTTTGATTCAGTGGTGATTTCTTTATTACTAACCAGAGTAGGAAAATAAACAAAACGACACGTTTGATTTCATTTTGTTTTGTTCTTTACAATGAGTAAAACAAAAACAAAACAAAAACAGTGATAGCGATCGCCCCATTTAGTTTTGTACATTGTTTTTGTTTTGAGCACAACAAATACACTAACTCAAATGTGCGTAGGTACATTTTGCTGATAAAAATTTTTAATCAAATATTTATCGTTAAAATTTTGTACCAAATCAGACTACTTGAGTGGGTTTCTAATCTGTTAAAGAAAGCTATCAGTGATAGTTTTAATTACTATTTGATTACCGGTGTTGGCAAGATCGTTTTTTCTTAAATCAGTTCACAATTTGTTAACAGATTTAAATTCTTTTGCATTCCAGATATTTTCTTGGGTATTAATGTTGCTTTAGGAGTTAGAATAACAGATTTTTAACAGATTTTATTAAAATGAGATGGAAACACGATCTGGTTAAGTTGTTTACACTCTCCGCCACGTTTATTAGCTTAGCTTTGTGACGAGCAAAAGTCGGAAGCCTCGTTTTTGGCCCCACAATCCGGCTTCATCTCCACAATCCGGCTTCATCTCCACACATTGATTTTATTTATGAAGGATGTTAATTTATACGATATTAATTTTTGTTATTTTTTTATTCTTTTGAATTGACTGTACTTAATTTTATTTTAAATAATATGTATCATAAATACAGTATTATTTAGAAGTAATTACTATCTTTGTTATGTTATTTCTTCAGACATAACGGTGGTCACATTCCATCGTCTCTTATTTTCCTATTTATTTTAATTTTATTTTAACTCTCTGTTACGTAGTGTTGCTTGTTTGTGTACTCTCAGCGTGGTGAGTTGTACGTCGATATCATTATTCTCACCACAACGACTTGCTATAAAAGGCAGAACATAAGTAACAGAGAGTAAGTGGTTGACAGACTGTTGAACGGTAATGATCGATTCTGTTAATGGTGTTCATCCTTAACAATATGGATTGTTGTTTTATTGGACAGTAAGCAATCAGTATTGTTAATGGTGTCCATCCTTAACAATAATGATTGTTGTTTTCATTTTATTATTTGCCGGACAGTGAGTGATCAGTATTGTTAGTGGTGGCCATCCCTAACAATATTGACTGTTGATTTTTTTTACTCCTTGGATAGTGAGTGAGCAATATTGTTAATGGGTTCCAATCCTTAACAATATAGATTGTGGTTCACTTTATTACTTTTTGACCTCAGTGGACTAATACCGGGCAATCTTTTTAACGGTGTCCATCCTTAACAACATTGGTAGTATTAGGATCACAGATATACGGACTGGTAAAGGTAGGAATCAATCTTGTTAATGGGTTCCACTCCTTAACAATATTGATGGTTGTTCTTTTGCACCGATTTGACTGGTGCACTGGTATTGGATTAATATTGTTTGTGGCGTACATCCCTAACAATATTAATTGTATTACTTCATATCCATCTACGTGTGTGACAACCGGACGTGGGCAGTAGGAGTAGGGTTGCTAATGGTGCCATCCTTAGCAACACAAATTGAATCGGTGATATAGTGAGGACACCAAGTCAACCACCCTTGAAACGAACGTTCGTTAGGTAGTTCCTGGTCATTTTGTATTTTGTTAGGCTTGCATTAGAATTAAGTAGATTAAGAAAATATTATTAAATAAAAATTAAATACGATTGTGAAAGAAAAAAATCCAATTGTGTTCTTATTTATGTAACCACTGGATACCGCTGAACTACCCCAGCAACCAGCGTAAACGTGTCGTTACAGCTTACAGAGGGAAATGAAAAGGCACACACTGATTTTAAAATGATCAGTAATGTGTTAAATATTCGATCGTACAGTAGTTTTATTAACTACTGATTAAATCTTACTCATGTAAATTTGTGGTGTGGAGTTTCTATAATATTTTGCAAGTTTTTCTGCCCTCGTACTCACATTTCAATACCTAAACATGTGTATGTGAATCTTTGCTTTATGTAAGCATCTGTTTGTGTGTACAAATGTACAATGATTAGGATTGTTTGCTTTATTGTTCACTTTTTGTTTAAAATGCTCAGCAAATATTCATGGAATTTTTATCATATGCATGTGTTTGAGGACACAGTCACACATATGCAAGTTTGTGCAATAATTCTTGTTAACTTTTTGAGTCCAAAAGGATTCATCAAGGTTACATGTTCTTAAGAGTTTGCCACACTTTAATTTTTATCTGTTTTTTTTTTTGGCATGATGTATGCAACGTATAACAAATATATAGATGTATATGTACATACATACATATGTACATACTACATACATGAACACAAAATTATATAAAATTTTGCAGCAGACAACATTAATAACTTTTTTTTATACAAATTTGCCATTATTTTATTTCAGACATTGTCTGTTAAATATCCTCAAGTAGAGCTCAAATTCGAAGAATTACTTGATTTAACAGTTTTATTGCGTTAAGTTGTCTTAGACTAAAAAACATGCATTAAAAATGTCAAATCGGTAACTTAATAGCCTAAGATCCTAATACTGGTATTCTTATGAGAATTAACATCCGTTAAGGAATATGTACAAACACTAGCAGAACTAGCAGAAGAATACCAGTATTAGGATCTTAGACTATTAAATTTCATACAATAAGTATAATAAAGATCCACTAAAAATATTCGAATTTAATTCGAAAATGTATAATAATTATAAATTTGCTGGCCACAGCTGATTAAAAATTTGTAATAAAAGGGTAAATTTTACAATAGATATGTAATTCCGGTTACTTAGAATATGGTAACACTTACATTGAAAAATATGTTGAATTTGAATAAATTTCAACAAATAGTTGAATTTGAAAAAAATTTTCAGTTCATAAGGAAAAAAGACTGGTGAGAATAACATTCAAATATAATTCACATAATCTATTTCCAATAGATTGTGCTTTAAATAGAAAATATAAAAAATATGAATATGTATAACACAAAGAACTCTGATGAGACCTTTCGTAGCTGGGTCGAAAACTAGTTCAGTTCTGCTAGTGTTTGTACATATTCCTTAACGGATGTTAATTCTCATAAGAATACCAGTATTAGGATCTTAGGCTATTAAATTTCATACAATAAGTATAATAAAGATCCATTAAAATATTCGAATTTAATTCGAAAATGTATAATAATTTCAAATCGGTAACTTTATAATTTGCGTTCAAAGGTAAATTTAATTAATTATATATATGTTACAAAAGAAAGTTCAAATATGGGCTTTGAAGCCAAAGCAAGTTCATGGTTCATGGTTTCAAAAAGTAGCGGACTTTCTACACAATTATGTTGATCGCTGCTGTGATGCACATTGTATGGGTATGCCAGCAGACAGCGATCACTTGCAGGTTTATTCTATGCCATATTTACATAACTAACTACATATTTATATGTGGACAAGTGACTCATGTCATATTGCATTCTCTTATCAGGCGATATAAATACACAACAAAGGCAAAATATTAATGTGACACATAAACCTATGTAATTGTATTAAGTAATATAGAATTAGTACAAGTGGTTGGTTTGAAACTGTCAAATCAGTCAAAGTTTGTAAGAAACAACCAGACAAAAAATATGAATTGCAAAGCTCCAAACAGACCTATAGCCTTAATTTAAATAGAAATATCGAATTGTATTTTCATGTACGTACATACACCATCTTCAAGTGAGAACTTATGCTTTAGAGAATACACACATTCAGTTCTTTTTTTCCTTGAAATATATCATTATTATTGGAAAGTTATTTCTCTGCAATCCGCCAAGAAAAAATGATGTACACATTTCTAGTCCCTTTTTGCATATGTGCTTACTTTTATAAGAATTGATCTTGTAAAGTATATATAAAAAGGAAAACTTTTGTGTTCCATATCTACATAAGATTCTAAATTTCAAAATTTACAATTTTTCTTAACTGAATTGTTTTCTGTAAGTGAAATAAATTTCAAATAACTCGTTCTATTTTCGTTTATGGGTTATATTTTCGTTTATGGGACAGCATCTTCTAGTTTTATTATGGTTGTTGGGCATACTAAAATAAGATGGCAAACTCACAGAAGTCCTTTTAACAATCCCTAATTAGGGATGTACCCACAATACAATGCGCACAGTACTTAATGGTGTTTTGCAATGCAAATTTACTTGTGGTTGTGGAAAAAAAGTATTCAGTTGCCTTGTTTTCTAAAACATTGTTAGAAATACCTCACTTCAACAGAGCTTCTTAATTTATATATGAAAATATATTATAAAATTTTGTAAGTCTGAACCGATTTTGTTAAAATTTGGCACATTTTTCAAAATAGGACCTGGACGTGGTACCTTTAATACAATCTAAATACGGATGCTTGTATATCTTGATAGAGGTTAAACGATTATATCGTCGATGGAATTAAAGAACGCTATAACTGACAAAACCTTAAATGTTCACCAGAGCCAAAAAACTTGTATGAAAGTAGAACAAATATACTGGAATTTTTTATTTCGCAGACGGCGTAATACTATGTTCAGGTATAAATTTTTATTGACTCAATATTTAGTTAATTGACAACATTATTTTAAGTGTTCAGGTATACGCAATTTAGCTTTCTCAATAATCATCATATGACAATCAGCTGACAAATAACAACAATATATAATTTTTTGCTTGGCCACAAATCAAGTAAAGCTGCCTCACTGGCAGCACTCCACCCCATTCTATTTTTCTTTTTGTTTTTACCTATTTAAAACATAAATACATCATTATTTTTTATCAAATTAGAAATTTCATAAAAATTTCATAAAAAATTTGTCTTATTTACATTAGAGTTGCCAACCATCAACGAAAATTGTTCGTTTTTATTGGTAATGTACAGTGTTGCATTTTAAATTTTACACAATATTATAAAAATATTCGTATTATTACGCAATAAATAATTGAGATTTTGTATGGAATATTGAGCTCAATAATGGCGTTTATTGCGATTTACGCAATAAAGGTGTATACCTGAACATAGTATAAGTGAATTTTTATTTCATCGTAGAAATCTGGGACTGGGACCAATCGATGCGTATTTTTTGTCTGATATAAATGATGCAAACAACGTATTTTCGATTTATTGTCAGTTACAGCGTTCTTTAATTCTTACAACAATATTTTCTGATTTTAGTGGAAATAACTTGAAGCCAAGGCATATCATCAGTCGGAACCTTGGGCGGAATTGGACGGGGACATTTCCCATACTACCTAAATACTGATTTTTGTATATCTTGAGAACGGTTAAAGCTAAAGTTTCTGAAGTTGGTCTGAATGACTATGTGGTCAAGGAAAATCATTTGTCAGAGTATACGGAATTAGACAGGTTGGCGTGGTACCTCCCATACAATTTAAATATTGCTTTCTTTATATCTTGAAAAGTGTTGAAGCTAAAGTTACTGAATTTGGTGTGATTGATTTCGTACTCAATTAAAGTTACCAGTAGGAAAAAGGGCGGACAATTAGGTACGGTACCTCCCACATAAACTAATTACTGACTTCTATATATTTTGAGATCGTTTACAAATAATGTTTTTGGATTTTGCTTTAATTACTTCGTAGTCAATAAAAATCATCAGTCGAAAAATGTGAAAAAATAGTAATGGTAGGTGTAGCGTAACACGCCAGCTTTAAGCTAGTACATATATACCAATACATACATTCATACATACGAAATTGGCCATTACTACTCTGTTACTCTTTATTCTTACCCACATACAGTGATAATACCTAGACCTCTCACCGAACATATACTTTTGTCCAACGAGAACCTCGTTCGTTTTCTGCTTGGTTCGTTTATGGAACAATCTTCCCGGGTATATTTTTCCTGTGATCTTATGTCACACATCTTATTAGAATTCTAGCAATACCACTGTTAAATACTCAGTACATTTCATTATTCTTTAAGTTGAATTGGATTGTGTTGAATCGTCATAAACTATCGAAGCAATTATCAAATTCAATTAAATATTTTAATAAAAATTAAAAACCGGAAAAACAAAAGAAAAACACGGTTAAAAAGTTTTTTATTTGAGTGTTTGAACACTCTACTGTCTTAATGGCTTTGACGAATACTCAGGAGTAAACCCCTACTAGTAGTAAACCCCTACTAGGCTACTACAGTGAATTTTATTGGAATATTGAAGATAGAAGAGAGATATATAGATTTTTTTTTTTTGATCGCCATATATCAATGACACAAGTTGCTATCAGTTGATCACTCAAAGGCCAGTGTTATACCTTCACCCTTGAATAATCAACAGCAATTGTCCCATTTGTCGGTGGATGTTGATAGTGAGTGGTTACCGTCTTCACTAATGAGGTTAGCTGTTATCTTCCCAGAAACTGGCGCTGTACTGATCATTCGTTTCTGGTAGAATAGACTGGATATGTCAGGGAGCTGTTTTCTTGCAGATGGATATCTTGGATGGATGGACAAAAGAAAAAAACTAATTTAAAAAACTATGATGCAGCTTAAAAAGACCTTTCGTCATCCCTTGAAAAAATATTCATAAAATGTTTCTCAACTTTTTCTTTTTTTGTCGTCAATATTAAAATTTTAATCTGAAATTTGGCTTTTAAGTCAATCAAAATATTATTTAACTCTATTAAGTAAATTACTGCCTACACACAATTTCAAATTTGAAATCAAAATTTTTCTTAAAAGTAAATTTCACACTTGTTTACACATGTCATTAGAAAAAACTTTTGACATTTTCATTACAAAACATTGTCGTCTCAAATACTCCAAAAGCAAATATGGCTTTAATAATTTTGCAGCCAAATAGACACAATCAACTCTATCGTCTGGAGCAGTAGCTACATAACAAAACGAAAACCACTAAACTTGACTCTCTGTGTCTATACATCACGTACAAAATGGTTATAGTGTTGCCGTTTCCACAGCTAAATACTATGACTGTATCAATAGTGTTTGACAAAAAAAAAAAAAAAACCAAAAACTGAAACCGGACAAAAGCCACCCACTACTACGGTAACTGGTATTCTCCTTTTATTTAATTTTTTTGTAGTATAGAAGCTGCTTCAATGCTTCCACTGACTGTACTGCATTTTAAACATGTTTTAGACATCATTACTGCATATTTGTGGTCTCATTTTACCGCAACTTGGCCGCAACATGCAATCATTCTAAAGACAATAGAACTGGGTGGCTTAAAAATGAGTAAATAGGAGTATTTAAGCACAGGAGTGTTAGTCAATATAATTAAAACAAAAGTAGTAAAAAAAAGTGATTTGAATTTGGTTTAAATATTATAATTATAAGCCCCTTCATTAAATGTCACTCTTAATTAAATTATTGCTTTTCATGCTTTCATCGTTTCTCAATGTCAAATTTCTAAATCAATTAAATTTTCTTATCCTCTTTAAGAGAATTTAATGAAGAATTCATTAAAGCCAATTTTATTTTATTTGAGAATTTTTTTTTTCTTTTTTGAATTTTTTACCTTAAAAGAAAAGTTTAAATTTAATTGTTTCTCTTTGTAACACGAAATGCCACAACAAGAAAAGAAAAGAGCACATGCAGATGATGCTGATGCAGAAACAGATACAGATGCTGATGATGTACCAATAAAATAGAACAATAAACCGACCAACTACTACTGCCTATTCAATTTAAACCTCAATAAAAAAAATTATTTTTTTTTTGTCATTTTATTTCTAAATCGAAAATTGTGTATGAATTCAAACTGACCACAAAATTTCACACATAATACATGTGCAATATGTGTGTGTACAAGTATGTACAGCAATCATTATCATCATGTAGATTGACATCATCATCAATCTTAAATCTGTTATCATCGTATGTTTCAGCAATGCACAGGGCTAAAGTAGGACTTTTTTGGGCCTGAAAAATACTGACTTACAATACAATTTCCACTGCAGTAGAATTTCCATCTCTCTGACATATCCAGTTTATTAAACCAGAACCGAATAAGCAGGAGTACATCGCCACCTCCTGGGAAGATAATAGCTAACCTAATTAGTGAAGACAGTCACCACTCACTATCAACATCCACCGACAAATGGGACAATTGCTGTTGATTATTCAAAGGTGAAGGTATAACACTGGCCGTTAAGTGATTAAGCAACTTTTCTCATTGACATATGACGATCAATAAAAAAAAATTAAAAAATATTAAAAATGTTCTATCTTCAATATTCCAATACAAAGCACTGTATGAGTAGGGGTTTACCCCTAAATATTGGTCTTAAAAAAAGGCATGGCGATGAGTTTTGCATTAGAACCAACCATGAGCTGTATAAGCTCCTTGGCGATGTAAGCCTTATCCAGCACATTAGGATCCAGCGGCTACGCTGACTCGGCCATGTTGTTCCGATGGAAGAATCTGCTTCAGCGAGAAAAGTTTTAGATGCGAAGGTCACTGGACGTCGAGGACGTAGAGGACGACCATGTTTACATTGAAAGGACCAAGTTGATGAAGTCCTATTATCAATTGGTGTGACCAACTAAAGAAGGCGCGCGCTTAGCAGAGACGCCTGGAGACTACTGTTAAAGCAGGCCGAAACCAGTTAACGGATTGTTATGGCCATTTAAGTAAGTATGCTTTTTGTTACGTCAATTAATTTGTTGGTCGCTCTGGTCGACAAATGACAGTGAAAGTCAATGAAATTACGGCAAAAATTGAGAATACAACCCTCATAGAAGTTGATTACCAGACAGTTATCAAAGATTTGAAAAAAGTGGGATACACGAAGAAGCTTAATTACCTGTAAAATAGTTAAGGGATCAAATTTCCATATGTGCTGCATAAGTAAAATCAAACGAAATCGAACTATTTCTGAATCAATTCACGACTGGAGTTGAACAGTAGATAATGTATGACAATAATGTGCGAAAAAAGATCAGTGTTAAAGAAGGGTACAGCTTCTCAAAGGTTGACAAATTAGTTAGAAAGCATTGGTTTATTGTGACACTAATTGAACGATAGATTCTGACAAAATTTAATGATATTGGAGCAAGCAATTCAATTAAATTGGTAAAAATTTATCAACAGGAAAAATGTTCTTGTACATCATAATAACGGCGGACTATTCATACTGCTAGTGACTCGGCCAATAGCGAGAAAGCGTGACTGAGAGGTTTTGATGCATACGGCGTATAGAATGCATTCATTCATGCATGGGGTACTAAAATACTTCGACCTCAAATTTGCTATAGTTGCTATAGTATCCCCTTAGTTTCATCGCTGTGACGAATTTTTAATATCGGCCGGTGCTAACCTTGACAATTCTGTATCAATATCACACTTTTGGTGACTCGGCAAACAGCGAGAAAGCTTGGCTGAGAGGATTTGAGTCATATGGCGTATAGAATGCATTCACTCATACATGGGGTACTAAAGTACTTCGACGTCAACTTTATTAAATGTCGTATAGTATCCCCTCAGTTTCATCGCTGTAATGAATTTTAAATGTCGACCGGTGCTAACCTTGACAATTCCGTATCCGTTACTTGATAATCACCGAGCTGTTTCTTCCTACTTTGCATCAATGCTGCACGGGTGCTTAAAATATGCTTTGTTGTCTAGAAAGAAACGATTCCTCTTTTATTTAAATGGCCTTCGAGTCTACAGTGTCCTATCTGGAATTCAGTTAAAATTCTCAGGCTTGTTCCTAGCGAATCTAATACAAGACTCAAACAGCTCTCGACCATAGTTACAAATTAGAAGTCTTAGAAAGTCTAAAAGCGCAGCTTATGTCTTCATTTATGATGTTTTACGACCTTTGCCGTAAAATAGTCGCCGTAATCTAGGGGTTAGTGTTTCAACTTACAAACAAGAACACAGGGCTCGAACCCCAGCTCGCACATCTTAAAAATAAATATATTTGAAAAAAATATTTCTTTCTCAGAGCAGTCTTCTGGCAAAAGCTCTGAGAGTTACTGATTGCCATAAACAAGTTTCTCAAGTCTGTCGTTCGAAAAAGACAGCCATAACCCTGAAATAGGGTTGTAATGGCCAATTACGTATGTACATATGTGATCTCTACGTGTAAATGTAAATGCTGTAGAGCTAGCCAATTTTTTCTTTTAGAAAACTCATAAGTTCACACAATTAGAATATGGACAAACGGTAAGTGATGAAATCGGCACATCTTAAGTTTAATAAATCTCGTTCAAGTTAAATATAAGAAGTGCATTAATTTTTTAGTAAAACTCTCTATGAAATTAAAAATATTTTCTCTAAAACTCTTGCCTAAACGCATATATTTTAATAGAAAATAACCTTTATTTAGACACTTTGCAACAATATTTTTATCTCCAATAGAAGTTTTTTTATAATTTATCTGAAGTAGTTAAGGCATGATGTAGAATATAAATGAAGTCAAGCAAAGAAATCAATTAAAATCACATCACTTTTACACAATTTTTACCTTTTCAATATTGTTGCCATTATTTATGTACATACATGTACATACAATATGTATGTGTATGTGCATGTGTACCATATTTGAAAGCAGTAGTGTGTGTGTTTGCATTTTTGTATTTTAATATCTAAAACCAAGTTTTTATCCCCTGAACCATTGAAGAATACATTTTTAAGAAAGTTTAAACAAAAAAAAAAAAACGAGATTTCGCAAAAGAAACAAACAAATAAAATATTTTTTCGACCCTTAAAACCTTAACTCGTCTTACAAAAGTCATATCGAGAAATATAAAAATGTTTGCATGGAAACAATAAAACAGAAACAACAACAGCAACAACAATTTTTTTACTTGATAAACAACTAATGCAATCTATTGACAACTAAAACCACAAATTTTCAAGGCATACACATGCATACATACCAATATATGCACGTCTATGTACAATACATGTATTGTAACAAAAAGTAGGAAATTACACTCAAAACCAAAAATATTCGACTTTTAAACTCTTCTTAACACACATGCAAATGCAACTTAACATGCATAAATCTGAGATTATGCATGTTTTGATGAGACTGTGCAATTGAAGGCATTACCCAGCAACACTTTCTTTTCTGAAAATATTTTTTTTGAAAAAACCTTGTTTTTTATTTTATATAAATTACCACAAATTTATTGAGTTTAAAGTCTTGCAATCATAATTATTTATTTATTGATATTTTGCTATTCATTTATTAGTTATGCTATTCGTCGTTCGCCCCAGTTGTCTTCCTAGCATTACACAGCTCAAATAATAACTAATAACTAGGGCAACCAAAAATATGCATTAGCATTTTTTTTCTGAATGTTACTGACAAAACAATCAAAATATTAATTCATTTTAGGAAAAACTACGACGTTTAACCCCTATTTGTTACGGCATATTTTGGCATATTTCGCCATAAATGCATACTTTTGCAATTTTAAATTTTTTTCATATTTGTATGGCATATTTTACAAATTTTTACATATGTTAGAAGAATTTACGTGTATTACCAATTTCTATTTTTTCAAAATATTGACACATAACTTAAGTATAATCTATTAAATTATAAGGATACTCTTGAAAACGCTTAAAACTAACATCTGTGAAATTGAGGAAAACTACGAGAATGGTTCATGAAGCTCCAAATTTAAAAACTGATAGGAAAATTCTGTCTTGTAAAGTTGGCAATGAGCCAGTGTCAGCAAAGAAAATATTTATATTAAAACAACACTTGGGAAGTCAAAATAATATTGAGCTCAATGCAAAAAATGAATCTAGGAAACGTTAGCTTTCAATTTTGCACCAATTACTCCCATTGATGTCGAAAGAACTTCCTCGATGTAAAAAAGCGTTTTAGGATCAAACAGACAAAGCTTTATGTTTCAAAATTTGTCATTTATTGTAATAATAATTCAAATTATTTTTTTACTCTCTTGTTTTGTATTCTTGTTAGTCTGAATTTTTTTGAAATTTTTTTATTTTTGCCTAATTTTAGAATTAAAATATAATACATGTATGTAAATATAAAGGAACTTTATTTTATTTGGTTGGTGGCTAATTTTATTTGATACTTTGTATGTTTTCAAATTTTTGCAAAAAAATTCACGTAGTTCTGTATCAACATATGTATGTATGTATTATGAGTTTTATAGAGCATGTTTTAAACGCTTGAAACTGTTTTTTCAATGCATATTTTAGGCGCTTAAAACTAATTTTTTAGAGCATATTTTTGGTTGCCCTACTAATAACCAATACTAAGAGGTAAACCCCTACTAAATGCAGTGCAATATATTGGAATGTATAATATATATTAAGATATATGTAGATAGATAGACGTTAAGCTCCTTATGTCAATGGGGAAATTGCCCCATCTGGATGTTGAATGTGAGTGGTATAGGTTAGTTGTTTTCTTCCCAGAAGGTGGCGCTGTACTCCTGCTCATTCGTTTTTTGGTGTAATAGACTGGAAATGTCAAGGAGTGGTTTGGTGAAGATGGACTTCTTGGAGGGTGGAACTTTTATTTTTTAAATTATAATTTTTGAAAAACCGTAAATTTTAAAATTTTATTTTTTCTCCTTCGCTGAGATTTGAACCTCGGTCGTTTGAGTTTCTGGGCACGCGCTCTATACCACGATAAATAATATAAGATTTCAATCAAATTTATTCGATAACCAAGAATAAAAAAAACTAAAAAACTACTTTAATTATTTCTTGTATTACATTTTGCTGGGTTATTTAATTGTTAAATTGTTCTTTATCCACATAAATATTCAGGTAGTTGGACTTTTGTACACATTCGAGCACTTGTATATGTCATTTACTTTGGTTTTGTAATAAAATACATGCATACTCGTACATATATCTGTATATTAATTTCTGATTTTTTGTGGATCAATTTAAGGATTGTCTACGTTTGTGTTTTCGAATGTGAATGGTCTTGTAAACGAGGATATGTTGAAAAGTCAATTTTAAGTTTGGAAGAGTATACAAATTTTTAGGTCAAATTGTCTTTAACTGTTAAAATTAACTGTGGAATACATATGTATGTATATAAATTTCAATTTCAATTAATGTTTTTGAAGATTTAAAAGAAAGTATTGAACGCAAGGTGAATTGTTACTGCTGCTGTATTACAGGCTGCTCTCACGTAAGACAATATTCTAAGCTGTACGGAATAATTCCTTATATGTGATATTACTCCTAATCACAAACTCCTTCTTAAAATAATTGATTAAAATACATAATATATGAAATGTATTGCTTTGGGGATAAGCATGTCTCTATGGCCATTTCGTCTCTGCTTAAGAGACTCGTCAGGAGACTTCTTCCCAAAGGTGGTAAGCAAATGAATTTTAAATAAATTTCGTTTACAATCATTAAAAACTATTTGCAAAGATATTAGTTTACTTCCTGTTTCTCTGTAAATCTTCAGAAATATGAGAAATAGTATGAAATACTTGTCCCGGGATTGTTCATCTCTGCATGTATATTAGAGTGTGCCATACATTAATTTTACTCGTATTTATTAAAATATATCCAAAACGTATATATGCATATACGGCATAGCATGAATGTTGTGTACCAGATTGACATTGTGCTGTAACTACGAGTATTAAAAAAAGATATACCAAAATTGGTGTTTAATTTAAATTAAATATAAAAGAGAGATTTTAGTATTTAATTTTAATTTTTCCATTGAATTGCGAAGTCCTTAGAATGGAGTTATTTGTGGAATAACACATTGGCTCAATAACTTACACCGCTTAGTTGATGATCACCATTTTGTCGGTATTTTTCATGACTTTTCTACACAATTGTTACTGAATTTTGTTAAAGCAGCCTATGCTTTAGTCTTGTAATGCATGTTCGTGTGTGGGCTTGTTGGTTTATACCTTTTATTTCAAATTACCCGCTTACTGATTACCGGAAAGTGTATAAGTATTTACTTACTTAACTGGCAGTAACAACCCGTTAACGGTTTTTGATCTACCTCAACACTAGTCTCTATGTGCCTCTGCTAAGTGCGCACCTTCTCCAGTTGGTCACACCAATTGATGACAAGGTTTCGTCAACCTGGTTCTTCCAACGTAAAATTGATCGTTCTTTACGCCGACGTTCAGTGACCTTAGCATCGAAAACCTTTTTTGTTGAAATAGATCCTTCCATCCGAATAATATGGCCGAGCTAGCGTGGTCGCTGGATGTTAATGCACTAGACAACGATTACATCGCCGAGGTGCTCATACAACTCATAGTTGGTCCTAAAGTGAAACTCATCACCATGCCTTAGTGGAACAAAGATCTTGCGAAGAGTTTTGTCTCAAACACCAAGAAATCGTCCATGCTTTTGCACAATAGGCAAGTACTGAAATAATAAGCGACTTATAGAGAACAAGAGTGTACAGTAACAGGAAATTTCGCATGCAGTAATTGAATTGTTTCATATGTGGTATGGCATATAGTACTGGATTGTTGGAACTACATATTGCCCACACTAATAGGAAATAATTTTGGCAAAAAAAATTATGTTATCATGTCATTATCAAATATCTAATAGGGAACTGTTAAAGTTGGCAATGGTCAATCCGAATATAATAAGATAAGATTCTTCAGAACGACGAAACTGAGGGAGTTACTATAGAAACTCTAGTTTAGTTAAGGGTGTTAGAGTAGATCTTCAGGTTAAACTAATTTTAGTACCTCATCAATAAATGAATATCATGTCACGCTATCTAACAGCAGTAAAATTTGCTGCTTGACCAGCCTCATTTGTAAAAAAGTATGTCCCAGTTATGTCTTCTGTTAAAAATCCACTCCAAACAGTACCACAATGAGGGTACATTTGTTGTTAGCTCGTCGTATGTTCGTTCTCTGAATTCCATTACAAATACAATTATTTATATGGAAACCAGTCAGAGAGCTGTATTGACCTTATTATTTGATAAGTTTGAATAATCGCCTTTTCCATAAAGGTGTTCGGTATATCTAAGAGTTCATCGTTTATATCAATTATATTGGATCTTGCCCCCGTATAACATCGTTTATATCATTAATTTCATGATTTCTGCTAAATTTGCTGATTAAAATGACCTTATTAAAACGTTTTGTTGTAGAGTTAGTAAATTTTTAGCGGCTTTAATTTTATACTTAATACTTAAAAACGTTGTTTTTAGCTTTTAGCTTTTATTTCAAAGATAACAATATATTACCAGCAATTACATATATTTTTTTAATTTACAATAAACTTAACATGTCACGAGAATTTCTAACCAGCCCCACGTATATGAATAAACAAACATAAACAAGTGTAAAGAGAGGACAATAAATGATTTACTTTCATTATCAAATAACAAATAAAAAAAAAGAAGAAACAAAAATTCTCTCTCAGTAATTTTATATTTTCAATGCTTAGAATTTTCCAAATGAATATTTTTCGAGCATGTGGTTTTAGGCTTTTGAATACGCATACACAACATACATACCTATGAGTACATACGTACACAGGTATACATGCATACGTACGTACGTGGTGTATTAGTTCCACAAATTCTGTTAAAAATTAAAATCTAAAAGTTGTTCAAATTCAATTTCAATAGTTCTTATACTCGTATGAACATATGAATTCTTGTATAATTTTACTCTGTTTCTTTATTTTTGCAAATTAAATTTTAAAAGGAATTAAAAAATCAATTTAAAAGCAAGAAAGAAAAACGGAAGCCATGAGAGTTTGACACTTTATTGTAAATAATTTGAGAATACATGATATTTATAGGTATACTCGTATGTATTCTTATGAATAATAAAATTGAATTTTAAATGCATTTTTCCAAAGACAAAGTTTTAAAAGAATTTTAAATAAATTTTGTTTTTAATTTAATATTTTATTGAAGAATGAAATTTAATAAAAGTAACAAATTCGTTTATTTATTTTTTTTTTATTAAATATTTTTATTAAGGATGTCAATGTCATGGTTGATTTCATTGATTACAAACTGAATATTTAATTAAGTGAAAACCAAGTACGTTTCCTTTAACTTTAATTGTTGCCAGATATGTAGTTGTTTATTGACTGATTAGCTATTTACTATTTATAAGTAATTGTAGTATAAGTAATATCTGTAGCAATTTTTCAATCAGTTATTCAAACATTTTTAAAAGACTTTATTCCCTTATTATGCGTATTGACGGAAAATTTTATTTTGAGAACGCTGTTCGCATGATGGATGCAGCATTTCCTCACAATATACCAAAAATGGTATCTCGAAAATGTTTTAATAAACTTATTGACGATGTTTTACAGCAAGAAATCTAAGATTTCATGGCGATTCGTAATCTTGGATAAAAAGTGGGTCCACTACCAATTCACGGCATTTAGTAGGGGCTTACCCCTGTGTATTGGTCTCAAATAAAAAAAGCAATACATTTCATATTATATAAATAAACTATTTTTAAAAAGAAAAGCAATCAAGAGCGAATATTATTCTAAAGTATTTCAGAAAATTTAATTTATTTTTAAAAATAAACCAGGATTTAGATAACATTAAGGATTAAGATAATGCACAAGTTCCCACATCCACTATTTGATGGCCAAACATCACAAACCTTATTCGCCAGATTTTACTCCTTTGCATTTTTTTCTATTTCTGAATTAAAAAAAAATTGAACTGAAGACAATGAAAATCTGAAGTGTTCGCTTCATATTTAGTTATTGATTTGCATGAACAGGGTGTCGAAGTTTATGAATATCGCTGAGAAAACTGTATCGTGCCAAAAGAAGATTATATGAACAAATAAAGAACTTTTTAGAGATAATTTTGAAACTGCCCATATAACCTGATCACTGTCACATTTGATGCTCGCTGTGTCTATTAATTCGTTTCTGGTAGCCTCTGAGAGAATATAATTTTTAGAAATTTATGTATTTGAAGTTAATTCCCATTATGGTAATATATTAGCATAAGTACTCTTCACTATGTTTTGAAAAATACTTAATCATTAAAATTAATTATTTTTTTTTAATTACAGTAAAGCTCTGTTTTGCATTAACGTCTTAGAATATACTTATATTTCCAAAGTTTTCGATCGATGGTCTTCTAAATCGTTTGATTTTATACTTAAACATTATTCTACAAATACTAAAATTAAATCTATAAATATTTTCTCCGCTAGATATTCTTACAGTATTTATGAGAGATTTCATCCCTAATAGAGTACAAGAAATACTCTATAATCTAGTGATATAAAAAGCGGTTACTTTTGACTACTCAATAATACTCGGTTCTTTTTAATTGAGTACTCAATACTACTCAATACTTTTTCTTTATTTGAAAGTAAAAGAAATGGTAAGCTGAACAAACCTGCAGGTTTTATAGCTTCTAAAATGTTTGCGTCATTATCGGAGACAACGAACGAAATTTTATCTTGTGTGTCCTGACACATTTTAAAGCAAATAAAAAAATTTGATTTAAGGTATAATCAGTGTCAACAACATCTGCCGTTACAGATATATGATGCATTTGCGACAGATGTCCATGCGTCTGTTGTTACCTTCATTTGTTTTCTTTAAATCAACTAATGAGTGTTTCGAATCCAAATGCTTCTCTAAACTAGAACTGTCTCCTCCTATAAACGTAATATTTTAGAACAAGAATAATACAAGCTCACAGCACATACCTTTATGTGAAATCATCGGTTGGCAAAGTTTACATTGTGCTGCATATTTTCCTGCTTACGTACAATTCTTCGACATTTGGCTTCTTTTTCTGAAGGCCGTTTTATTTTAAACTTGTATTATTTCTGAGAATTTTTAAGGAAAACTTGCAATAACATACTACAGAATATAACCCTATAAATATTGAATAGTTACTTTTGGATATTGAGTACCGGTGAATATTCATGGTATCGAGTACTCAGTACTCAAATACTCAATACTTTTACATCACTACTATAATCGGTGTAACATAAGAATTATTTTTAATTTATAAATATATTAAATATAACTCATACGCCACAGTGTTTTTTTTTTCTCTTTTAAATATCTACTGCACAGCATTATGAACTTGCTTTCAGTACAGGTTTTATTGTTTTTGAAATTTTCATATTTTGACGTGTGTTCAGAAGCAGCATCAGACATAGTTTGAACAGATTCATGATTTTTTTTTTTAATTATGTATAAACAGAACAGTGTGTCTTACAGTATAAAATTTAATACCAAAATAATATTACGATTCTGTAATGAATGGTGTAGGATTCTGGCTCTGCACTCTCATAACACTCAGTTAATTTTTTTATTTTTCATCTGTAGTTAAATTTAAAAGAATTCTGTTGATATTAATCATATGAGAAATTTTTCAATATAGATTTTAAAGTTATGCCAAGTTATGAATGGAAAAGTTTAAGTGGGTCCATTAATATCAAATTACATTTTCATATCTACTTACTCCGATATATCAACCCTAAATGTCCTGATAAAGGCATGACATTCAGGACCAAAATTAACTTCTTGACCACCCAGTAAAAATTAACCAAAATCTAAAACGCATTTTGGGCACTTTAATCAATGTTTTATTTAATATCGGCAATTAGGTATGCAATACAATATCAGATAATTATCCGCCTCTGTTAGCCTCACAAATGTAAGCCCTTTTGAGCACATTTTTCATTACATTCTCACACATTTCACGTGGTATTTCATTAATTTCATCACAAATATTTTTTTGAGTTGCTCCAGCGTTTCTGGTTTGTTTGCATAAACCAAGCGCTTCAGATATACCCACAAAAAGAAGTTCAGAGCAGTCAAATCAGGCAACCGTTGAGGCAAATCAATATCACCATTCCTTTGTAATCTCGACTGTATGAGTTGTAGCACCGGCTTGTTGAAAACACATGTCTTCTGGAAGGAACTCTTGTGTCAAATGAATCTTAAATGAAAGAAAAATGCAAACCTTTGTGCAAAATTGTGACCAAAGTTGTTCTTTCAACACCAAACTCCTAAGCACTTGAGGTTAATGGATTATTTTGAACACTTTTTTGAACAGCAGTAATGTTTTCAGCCGATCTTGTAGTGCGTTGTGTGTAGGCTATAAGCTACAGTCCCTCTTTCTTCGAAATCATTCACAACACGTTGTTTCTCCCAAAATTTTTACGTAACTTTCTTATTGTCACAGTAGTCGATGATTGATTTTGATGAAATGTTTTAACGATTAAAACACATTGGTTTTCTAAATATTTTTCCATAATAAATTTTCCACGTCTCTACTTCATTACTACCTAACATAAACTGTCAAGATAATGGCGTCAAAACAAAGTAGAATACATTCCCGGCAGACACCCTGTATATCTATGCTGTACAATCCTTATTGAATGCATTAATTAGACACGGTTTCTGCAGGTCATGATGTTGTTGTCATAACCAAGTACACTGGCGCCTTAGTAAACTACCAAAGTTCCGTGAACGTTGTCATCATTTTGTTTTTAAAAAATTAAATTCAATATGTTATTAATGTGTTGAAGGCTCTAGGTTCGAGCCTTATTTTATTGTTTAATGTTTATAAAATCATTTATTTAAAGCTCTCTTCTTGCTTTTTTAAGTTGGCCTATATTATTAAGCAATTTACCATTATTGTAAATGAATATGCTCGTACTCAGTATACAAAACATTAGCAATGATTTATAATCTTATACGAGTAACAATGCATAATGTTTTTGGAATGTCTCTCTCTCTCTCTCTCACTCTCTCTCTCTCTCTCTCTCTTTCTATCACTTTAATAAATATTTATACACATTTAGTATATATTGTATGTGTTTCATTAATACATATATGCTATTGTTGTTCTTACTTTTTTATTTTTAACTTTTCCTATTACAGTTCATCCAGTTATTCAAGTACCAAATCAATTAGTCGGTGCACCACTTGGTACTGATGTTCAAATTGAATGTCACGTAGAGGCTTCACCAAAATCAATTAACTACTGGATTAAGGACACTGGTAAGTTTATTTTATATGTGTGTGTGTGTGTGTGTGCGCGTATGTGTAAGTATTGCATTTGTACACCACACCAAACAAAATGATCTATGTATGTGTATAAATATGTTTATAAACACAACTCTATGCATATATTCACATTTAAAAATGATTTACTCTCGCATACACTTACACGTTCAAATATTTTCCAAAGAGCCACACTTTAAAATATTTAATGAAACATTTTATAGTCGTTTCACCCCCCACCACATCAGTCCATTACAAGGATAAGGCTGTTGAGTATTTTTAAATTTTATAGACATTTACAACAGACGGTACACAGAGCAATATGCGAATTTTTCATAATAGCTTATGTGTTCTTTTTTATCTTTCTTTCTTTCTTCTCTTTTATGTATGAAATAAGTCATTAGTCAAGTTGTTAAGAAAATTTAAAGAAAATTATTTCTCTTTTTCAATTAAATTTTTATAATGAAATCTATTCTGAAGAAGTTGTAACCAATTTCTTCTATTTGTGTCATATATAAGGCTTTGAATAACCTTCAAAACTTCATATTTAATTTTTAGATTTTGAGCAAAAAATTTAAATTTTAAACTATTCTACTGATGAATAGTTATATAATCTAAAAACTTTTGTATTTAAATTTAAATTTAATAAATTATGCATTATATTCTTCTGTTCTAAATTTTATTTGACATATCTGTTCATATTTATTTCAAACAATTTCATATTTATATTGTTACGTTTTTACCTTTTAAAAACGTTTTATTTCTACAGACCTTTTCTATAGAAATAATTTTTATTTATGCGGATTCTTAATTACAAATAATAAGCACTTGATTTGGTTGTGTATTTACAAATTTACTTTATTTACACTTAGTACACTTTACTAGATATACAGCGTCGAACAATACCACACGTAGGGATTCACTGATGATCTTTACTCTTACTTACTTACTTAGATGGCCATAACAACCCGTTAACGGGTTTCGGCCTGCCTTAACACTAGTCTCCAGGCGTCTCTGCTAAGCGCGCGCCTTCTCCAGTTGGTCACACCAATTGACGACAGGGCTTCATCAACTTGGTCCTTCCAACGTAAACACGGTCGTCCTCTACGCCGACGTCCAGTGACCTTCGCATCGAAAACTTTTCTCGCTGGAGCGGATTCATCCATCCGAACAATATGGCCGAGCCAGCGTAGCCGCTGGATATTAATGCGCTGAACAACGCCCACATCGCCGAGGAGCTCATACAGCTCATGGTTGGTTCTAATGCGAAACTCATCGCCATGCCTTCGAGGACCAAAGATCTTACGAAGAACTTTTCTCTCAAATACTCCCAAGACCGCTGCATCGGCACAAGACAGCGTCCATGCTTCCGCACCATAGAGAAGCACCGGAAGAATAAGCGACTTGTAGAGTGTTAATTTCGTCGCACGAGAGAGGTCTCTATTACTAAACTGCCTACTGAGACCGTAGTAGCACCTGTTGGCCAGTGTGATTCTTCGTTTGATCTCCAGACTGACATCATTCTTGCTGGTAATGGCGGTGCCAAGGTAGATAAACTCCTTAACAACATCGAATGTATAGTTGCCGGCTGTAACCTGGGAGCCGATACGTTCAACATCCCTACTCGTCGACAACATGTACTTCGTCTTGCTCTCATTTACCGCCAGACCCATTTTTGCAGACTCCCGTTCAATAGCATTAAAGGCTGCGGTGACATCTCGCTTGGTATGCCCAATGATGTCTATGTCGTCTGCATACGCAAGGAGCTGGACACTTTTGTTAAATATAGTGCCATTTCTATGAACACCCGCCTTTCGCAAAACACTCTCCATGACGAAATTGAAGAGGTCGCAGGATAAGGGATCGCCCTGTCTGAAACCTCGCACGGTATTAAAAGGTTCGGAGAGGTCTTTTCCTACCTTGACGGAGCTGCAGGAGTTGCTCAACGTCATTCTGCACAGTCTTATCAGCTTTGCAGGAATACCGAGCTCAGACATTGCGGCATATACGCGATCTCTTATCGGGCTATCGAACGCTGCCTTATAGTCGACAAAAAGATGGTGTGTGTCGACTTGACTTTCATGGGTCTTCTCCAGGATTTGGCGCAGTGTGAATATCTGGTCAATGGTGGACTTACCAGGTCTGAAGCCGCACTGATAAGGTCCAATCAGTGAGATTGCGAATGGCTTCAATCGTTCACACAATACGCTCGTAAGAACCTTATATGCGATAGGGAGAAGGCTTATACCCCTGTAGTTGGTGCATATCGTGGGGTCTCCCTTTTTCAGGATGGGACAGAGGGCACTGAGATTCCAATCATTGGGCATACTTTCCTCCAGCCATATTCTGCAAATGAGTTGGTGCATGCACCTAACCAACTCATCGCCTCCATACTTGAAAAGCTCAGCGGGCAGACCATCCGGTCCGGCCGCTTTGTTGCTTCTTAGTCGCTGTATGGCAATTTTGATCTCTTCATAGCTGGGCGACAGGATCTCAACGTCGTCATCATTGATTGGGAGCGGCACAGCATCTCTAGAGGCGGAATTTGTGTCGTCATCGCCTTGCAGTAGATTAGAAAAATGCTGTCTCCATAATCTCAGTGTCCCTTGTGCATCTGTAACCAGATTACCATTTTCGTCTCTGCAGGAGGTTGCTCCGGGTTTAAAACCAGTAGTAAGACGCCTTATCTTTTTATAAAAATTTCGAGCATCATGTCTACTCCTGCACATCTCGATTTCCTCACGATCACGCCTTTCTTGCTCCCTTTTCTTCCTCCTAAATAGGCGTCTCTCTTCCCTCCTCTTCTCTCTGTACACCTCCACAGTTGCTCTTGTAGTGGTGGACTGCAACGTTCTTCTGTAGGCGGCATTCTTTGCCGCAGTGGCCTCACGACACTCTTCATCGTACCATTGGTTTCTGCGGGGAGGACGCTCAAAACCAAGGACTGTTTCGGCAGCCTTGCGCAGAGAGTGAGCAATGTGAGACCACTGTCCACCAATACTTTCGAGAGAGGATCGGGTGCAATGGAGCTCATTAAAAAGACGATCGGAAAATGACCTAGCTGTCTCTTGTGATCGCAGCTTTTTGATGTTCAGCTTCCCTCGAACACTAGAACGTGCCATATTCACTGCGCATATGCGCAGTCGCATCTTGGCTGCGACAAGATAATGGTCCGAGTCGACATTTGGACCTCTAAATGTGCGCACGTCTAGTATGCTGGATACATGCCTTCCATCAATCACAATGTGATCGATCTGGTTGTTGGTAGATCGATCAGGAGAGAGCCAGGTGGCCTTATGGATATCGAGATGCTGGAACCTGGTGCTACAAACTACCATGTTTCGCGCCGCGGCGAAATCGATCAGTCTCAATCCGTTCGGCGAGGTGGAATTATGGAGACTGAACTGTCCGACAGTGGGGCCAAAGATATCTTCACGTCCAACTTTCGCATTGAAATCGCCGAGGACAATTTTGGCGTCATGTGCCGGACACCCATCGTACACTTCCTCGAGCTTTGCGTAGAAAGCATCTTTGGCCACATCATCCTTCTCTTCCGTCGGGGCGTGAACACAAATAAGGCTGATGTTATAAAATTTCGCCTTTATGCGGATCGTAGCAATTCTTTCGTTCACAGGGGTGAACTCCGAGACGTGATGGCGAAGTCTCTTGCTAACTACGAATCCGCAACCAAATTCGTGTTTCTTCTCATGGCAGCTGTAGTAGATGTCACATGTTGCTTGCCTTGTACAACCTTGCCCTATCCATCGCATTTCCTGGATGGCGGTGATGTCAGCCCCACATTTCGTGAGAGCATCCGCCAGCTGGATAGAGGCACCTTCCCTATAAAGGGTTCTCACGTTCCAGGTGCATATCCTTAAATCATAGTCCTTAAAACGTTTGCCAAGTTCGTCAACATAAAAGGGGGTCCGTTTAGAGGCTTTGGTTTTAGCTTTCATTGAAGAATGTTTTTACGTGGTGGGTTTCAAGCCCTACGCACAACCCAAATTTAAAGTCCAGGGGATTGGACAGTCGCCGCATACATTAGTTCACAAGCTAGCGGGTGCTAGAATGCTATCCAGGAGGGCCACGTGGAGGCTGTATGTCGACTTGAATACAACGGGAACAAGGATCGTTCTGGAGGCCGCCAGGTTGACCCCAATCAGAGACTTTGCCTTGTCCGAAGTATCCCATCCATGCCGGCACAAATTTGCTCCATCATCGTTTTAAGATCATTAAGCACGTCATGTGCTTCTGGCTCGACATTCAAAGCACGCACTTTGTGTACCTGTGGCCTAGATATAGCTCTAGCGGTTTCCTGCCCCAATGCAAATGCCACTGTTTCAGCGAAGGTGTTCCTTTGAGTGCTGCATACCGCGAGCTTTAAGTCAGGGTCACGTATGCCATTGACGAACGCTTCGGTTTTAAAGCGATCTACCAATGGATGATTTTCGCCTGGGTATGTTAATTGTACCAATTTTTCAATCTCCATGGCAAAGGCCTGTAGTGACTCATTGGACTTTTGCGTTCTGCATCTCAACTCCATTTGGTACAATTCTCGTTTGTGCTCATTACCGAACTTACGCTGCAACGCCACCATTAGGTCTTCGTAATTATTTCTGGAGCTGGCTGGAATTGTCTCCAGGACTTCTGCGGCTGCACCCTTTAAGGCCAATATTAATTCTAGCGCCTTCTCCTCGTCGTCCCATCCATTTTTGCTTGCAGCAGTTTCAAATTGAAGTCTAAATACAGAAAGTGGAGTGTTACCATCAAAGCAAGGGGTTTTTATTTTGCTCGTAAATTCTGGAACAACACGTATTGGTCCAGCTTGTTGGTATTGAATGCTGTTGAACTTTTCTTCCATTTCATTCATTCTATCGTCCAAGTCAGCCATTCTTGCTTCCACCCCTTCTACCCTCCTACCGAATGTTTCAGAAATTTCCACTAACTTCTCGTTTGTTGCTTTAACTTCGGCCAGCAATGCGTGGTTTTGAGCTCTAGATGTTTCTTTTACCTCTGCCAATAATGCTTGATTTTGAGCTCTAGAGGTTTCTTTTACTTCTGCCAGTAGTGTTTGGTTTTGAGCTCTAGATCGTTCTTCAACTTGAGCCAGCAATGCTTGGTTTTGAGCTTTAGATCGTTCTTCAACTTGAGCCAGCAATGCTTGGTTTTGAACTCTAGATCGTTCTTCAACTTGAGCCAGCAATGCTTGGTTTTGAGCTCTAGATGTTTCTTTTACTTCCATTATGGCAGCCAGCAGGGAACTTATGTCTAAACTGCTAGTCTTTGTAGGTTCATAAATCTCTATTTCGTCATCTTCAAATTCATGGGCGTCGATGTCAATGCCACGATGCTTGAATTCTTCCAATAGTCTCTTCTGCAGCTCCGCTTTATTACCAGTAGTCGGCAATTCCATTTTACTTAATTCACGTTTAAGCCGGTCTACCTTCAGATCTTGAAACTTCATGCTTATTATTTTGTAATACCACTTCTGACACCAATTGTTACGTTTTTACCTTTTAAAAACGTTTTATTTCTACAGACCTTTTCTATAGAAATAATTTTTATTTATGCGGATTCTTAATTACAAATAATAAGCACTTGATTTGGTTGTGTATTTACAAATTTACTTTATTTACACTTAGTACACTTTACTAGATATACAGCGTCGAACAATACCACACGTAGGGATTCACTGATGATCTTTACTCTGTCGCAGCTAAATCACAATTAACTTGATTCCCAATCTCTGCTCTGCCTTTTATTTAAATTTCTATGTGTCTAGATTTTTCTTTCAGTTTCGAGATCACTGCATATCGCAAAATATTTGTGTGTCAACATGTTAATTTACTTTTGCATGTATATGTGTGTGTGTATCTGTAGTACATGTAGAAGTTTGTAGACAGAGCATCTCTTCTATTGTTGATGATGAAATTATTTCGTAGTAATTTTTGCAGCACTAATATAAAGATATATGTGTGCGTGTGTGTTTTTGTTTTTACTGGTAACAGCACAAGACAAAATTACGTGGTTGTTGTTATTACTTTTTTTTACTCTAAAGTGTTACCATAATACGCGTTTTTCTTTTATTTTAGCTGTAATCTTTGGCGCTTTTTTTTTTTTACTTAATTTATTTTTTTTCGTAACACTGCCTCCCACTTAAGCCTGTTCGTCCCGAATAGGCTCCTTAACTACTTTCCCATAGTTTGCCAGTCGCTCTAAGTGTACAACTTTCATCTTGGACCTCGGACTGTTGTACTTTTGAATTCTGTAGACAACATCATTAAGCCTTTTAATTACCTTATAAGGTCCTTCCCAGTTAGTCTGCAATTTGGGAGATAATCCTTTCTTCCGCTGTGGGTTGTAAAGTAGAACCAGTTGTCCTTCATGGTAACCCTCACTATTTGCTGCCTTATCGTATCTCGCTTTCATTTTGTCACTTACCATCTTTATTCGAGTGCGTACAAAATCATGTAATTCGTTGAGGTTTTCTTGTTTTACGGCATAACTCTCATCTGCGTCCGCTGTTGGTTTGGCGCCAAATTCCAAGTCACCAGGTAATCTCAACTCAGTGCCATAAATAATTTTGGCAGGTGTTTTTGATGTCGAATCATGCACAGCTGATCGGTATGCTAACAGAAATTTTGGTATGTGCTCGTCCCAATCTTTTTGATGCTCACTCACCACTTTACGTAGGTATTCCTCAAGTGTTCTATTAAATCGCTCTACCATTCCATCAGATTGGGGGTGTAGTGGTGTCGTCCTGGTCTTCTTTATTCCATAGATTTCGCACATTTCTTTAAACACCATGGACTCAAAATTTCTGCCTTGATCGGAGTGCAGTTCAATTGGTACACCATAGCGACAAACCCAGTTGTTCACAAATGCGTCCACAATTGTTGTTGCTTCTTGATTGGGTATGGTGTACACCTCTGGCCACTTGCTGAAATAATCCATCACTACGAGAACGAATCGATTACCCTTGTTACTGATAGGAAAGGGACCTGCCACATCCATCGCTATCCGCTCGAATGGTGCGCCTGAATTATACTGCTGTAGCTGCCCTCGGCTTCTTCTCACTGGTCCTTTTGCTGCTATACATTGCGCACAGTTTGCTATCCAATCGGTGACAGCTTGTTGACAACCAACCCAGTAAAACCTTTGTTTAAGTTTTTCTAAAGTTTTAGTTACTCCAAGATGACCTCCACTAGGACCATTGTGAAATTCATTAAGGATTTCACTTATCTTGGAGGATGGCACTACTATTAAGTCGGTTGCTGATTTGCCATCTGCACTCTCCCAGGTACGATATAAGCAACCATTAATCAGCTTTAAACTATTCCACTGAGCCCAATAAGCCTTTACTATAGGACCTTCTGCTGATATATCGTTTCGGGTTGGTCGTTGATCCTTTTCTTTAGCTGTTATAATTTTTGATAACACCGAATCCTTCCTTTGCGCTGTTGCCCAGTCCTTGTCCGCCTCTATGTGAGTTAGCCGAATGTCGACGATAGATTCCTTGCCCTCAGCCTTAGTACAATGTTTACACTCTATGCTACATGGCCGCCGAGATAGAGCATCTGCATTACCATGCTTGGCGCCTCTTCTGTGCTCTATGCTAAAATCGTAGCTTTGGAGACGTTCGATCCAGCGAGCCAGCTGCCCTTCAGGGTTCTTAAACTGCAACAGCCATCTGAGTGCAGAGTGGTCAGTCCTCAGGAGAAAATGTTGGCCATATAAGTACTTGTGGTAATGTTTTATGCACTCTAATACCGCTAATAATTCACGTCGTGTTACACAATAGTTCTTTTCAGGCTTTGAGAGTGTTCGACTGTAATAGCCCACAACCTTTTCTATTCCATTGACTACCTGTGAGAGTACACCACCTATAGCATGTCCACTAGCATCACTGTCTAAGACAAATTTTTCACCCGGCACAGGATAGGATAAAACGGGTGCTGCACATAATAGATTTTTCAATGTTTGAAATGCCTTCTCTTGTGGTTCGCCCCAGTGGTACGGTCTTGATTTCTTGGTCAGCTCATGTAGACTTGCTGCTACGCTCGCGAAATTCGGCACAAAACGTCTGTAATATGTGCAGAGTCCTAAAAAGCTACGTAACTCGTGAAGATTCTGTGGTCGAGGCCAGTTCTTTACTGATCGTGTTTTATCTTCATCTGTAGTAATGCCATCTGCCGTTACAAGGTGTCCCAGATATTTTACCTCTTTTTGGAACAACGCACATTTCTTTGCACTTAACTTTAGACCGGCCGCAGATATCCTCTGTAGAACTTCTCCTAAGTTTCTGAGATGTTCGTCAAAAGTTCTACCCATCACTATTATGTCATCGAGATACACCAAGCAAGTTTTCCAGTGCAGTCCTTTCAATACTCGCTCCATAAGACGCTCAAATGTGGCCGGCGCATTGCAGAGCCCAAACGGCATCACCTTAAATTGCCATAAACCACCGTTTGCACTAAAAGCGGTTTTCTCTTTATCTTTCTCTGCAATCTCCACCTGCCAATAGCCACTTTGCAAGTCCAATGTGGAGAACCATTTCGCTCCTGCTAGCGTGTCCAGTGTATCGTCAATCCGTGGTAGCGGGTAACTATCTTTTATAGTGACATCATTAAGTTTTCTGTAGTCCACACAGAATCTTGTACCGCCATCTTTCTTCTTTACTAGGACTACAGGTGAGCTCCACGGACTGAATGATGGCTCTATTACACCGTTCTTTTCCATTTCTTTGACCAGGTCCTTTACCTCATTTCTCTTGGCCAAGGGTACGCTTCTGGGTGCCTGTTTAATAGGTCTCGCCTCGCCGGTATTTATTGAATGCTTAACAATCGCCGTTCTACCTTGACAGTGATCTTTTACGGCGAAGACGCTAGCATGCTTCTTAAGCAGCTGTTTCGCTTTATTTTTATCCGAAGCTGCTAATTCTTTCACCCATTTCTCCACATAGTCCTTAAATAGAGCTTGGTCCTTGGCAGGTATATTTTCAGGATCCCCCGTACTCTCATGATTTATTACCGCTTCTACTGGAACACATCGGCCTACATCGGATCTTTCTGTGATGATTTTTTCTTGGGCCGATAGGTTGAGCACTCTCACTGGTACTATGCCTTCTTTATTGGCTTTAATAAGGGCTTTTGCTGTTAATAATTCTGCCTTTATTTCTTCTGGTTCTACTACCCACAAGCGGTTGTCCACACAATCTCCCTCCGCACGCGCCCATATCAATGTTTCTGCTTGTGGTGGTAATTTTTGTCGTCCAACAGCAACTAGTTTTCTAGCGTGAGTATTGTCGTCATAACCCACATCAAGCGGTATCTCGACATTATGCCAACTCATAACCTGTTGCCCCATATTCAGGTTGATGCCATGGGTTATCATAAAATCGGCACCAATGATAACCTCATCAACGATATCGGCAACAATAAGCACATGTCTCACGCTAATGTTGGCCATAGTCACCTTAGCCTCTATTTTCCCGTGGATAGTGGCAGATTCTCCCGTAGCTGTTCGTAGTCTAACGTTTTGTAGTGACTCACATCTTCCGTTGACTATATCGGGCCTGATGATCGACTGCGTTGCCCCAGTGTCTATAGTGAAGATGTGTCTTCTGCCATTTATGTACCCACTAACTGTTAAGTTGCTGTTCTTTTGCTGCATCACTGATATGGAGATCGTGGGGCACTCGCTTGTGGGAGCTAGCTCTTGCCCCTTAGTGCTAGCTCGTTTTAGTTTAACGGGGACTCTTGTGATGGTTGCTGGTGGTTCACCCGTTTGTTACTTCTGGATGGTGAGATAGACCTTGCTCTTTTTCGTGGCGCTTTACAGTTTCTTTGAAAATGGCCACTCTTACCACAATTGAAGCATTTTGCGTTAGTCTTCTGCTGTATGCCGGCACAAATTTGCTCCATCATCGTTTTAAGATCATTAAGCACGTCATGTGCTTCTGGCTCGACATTCAAAGCACGCACTTTGTGTACCTGTGGCCTAGATATAGCTCTAGCGGTTTCCTGCCCCAATGCAAATGCCACTGTTTCAGCGAAGGTGTTCCTTTGAGTGCTGCATACCGCGAGCTTTAAGTCAGGGTCACGTATGCCATTGACGAACGCTTCGGTTTTAAAGCGATCTACCAATGGATGATTTTCGCCTGGGTATGTTAATTGTACCAATTTTTCAATCTCCATGGCAAAGGCCTGTAGTGACTCATTGGACTTTTGCGTTCTGCATCTCAACTCCATTTGGTACAATTCTCGTTTGTGCTCATTACCGAACTTACGCTGCAACGCCACCATTAGGTCTTCGTAATTATTTCTGGAGCTGGCTGGAATTGTCTCCAGGACTTCTGCGGCTGCACCCTTTAAGGCCAATATTAATTCTAGCGCCTTCTCCTCGTCGTCCCATCCATTTTTGCTTGCAGCAGTTTCAAATTGAAGTCTAAATACAGAAAGTGGAGTGTTACCATCAAAGCAAGGGGTTTTTATTTTGCTCGTAAATTCTGGAACAACACGTATTGGTCCAGCTTGTTGGTATTGAATGCTGTTGAACTTTTCTTCCATTTCATTCATTCTATCGTCCAAGTCAGCCATTCTTGCTTCCACCCCTTCTACCCTCCTACCGAATGTTTCAGAAATTTCCACTAACTTCTCGTTTGTTGCTTTAACTTCGGCCAGCAATGCGTGGTTTTGAGCTCTAGATGTTTCTTTTACCTCTGCCAATAATGCTTGATTTTGAGCTCTAGAGGTTTCTTTTACTTCTGCCAGTAGTGTTTGGTTTTGAGCTCTAGATCGTTCTTCAACTTGAGCCAGCAATGCTTGGTTTTGAGCTTTAGATCGTTCTTCAACTTGAGCCAGCAATGCTTGGTTTTGAACTCTAGATCGTTCTTCAACTTGAGCCAGCAATGCTTGGTTTTGAGCTCTAGATGTTTCTTTTACTTCCATTATGGCAGCCAGCAGGGAACTTATGTCTAAACTGCTAGTCTTTGTAGGTTCATAAATCTCTATTTCGTCATCTTCAAATTCATGGGCGTCGATGTCAATGCCACGATGCTTGAATTCTTCCAATAGTCTCTTCTGCAGCTCCGCTTTATTACCAGTAGTCGGCAATTCCATTTTACTTAATTCACGTTTAAGCCGGTCTACCTTCAGATCTTGAAACTTCATGCTTATTATTTTGTAATACCACTTCTGACACCAATTGTTACGTTTTTACCTTTTAAAAACGTTTTATTTCTACAGACCTTTTCTATAGAAATAATTTTTATTTATGCGGATTCTTAATTACAAATAATAAGCACTTGATTTGGTTGTGTATTTACAAATTTACTTTATTTACACTTAGTACACTTTACTAGATATACAGCGTCGAACAATACCACACGTAGGGATTCACTGATGATCTTTACTCTGTCGCAGCTAAATCACAATTAACTTGATTCCCAATCTCTGCTCTGCCTTTTATTTAAATTTCTATGTGTCTAGATTTTTCTTTCAGTTTCGAGATCACTGCATATCGCAAAATATTTGTGTGTCAACATGTTAATTTACTTTTGCATGTATATGTGTGTGTGTATCTGTAGTACATGTAGAAGTTTGTAGACAGAGCATCTCTTCTATTGTTGATGATGAAATTATTTCGTAGTAATTTTTGCAGCACTAATATAAAGATATATGTGTGCGTGTGTGTTTTTGTTTTTACTGGTAACAGCACAAGACAAAATTACGTGGTTGTTGTTATTACTTTTTTTTACTCTAAAGTGTTACCATAATACGCGTTTTTCTTTTATTTTAGCTGTAATCTTTGGCGCTTTTTTTTTTTTTTACTTAATTTATTTTTTTTCGTAACAATATTATAATCTTATTTTAATTATACATACTCCTCATTTCATTATGATTTATAGGAACATATGTATGTATGGACGAGTATAATGAAGAGAATTACTTTAACAAAATTGTTTTAATACAATAATTGTAAAGAAGGCAGCGTAATCATGCATATCAGCACTTCTTACAGAATATCAACACGTGTGGCCATTAAACAGAGCTGTAAAATCTGAATTCATGCCGTAAATTTATCTTTTTTTTCAACTTTTTCATGGCTGAAATTTGATTTCTTAAAAATTTTATATTACGAATAATATAGTTTCGTTGTAAAATACATTCTATTTGTTTAAATATTGTTTTTCAACAGTTAATACATTAAAAAAGTTTTCATCTTTATTGAGACAAAGAATTATCCCAGGGGCTGGATCAAGAAGAACGACGAAAACGTCAACTTTAATATCATTATAATCTATTATTTCTCCCCTAATTTGACTCAAATGGCTAAGTTGGGGGAGAGCAATAGCCTTTTGACAGGGTCTCCAATGCCAGAAAGGCAGTTGAGCAGTAGTAACTAAGAACTAGCCCAAGGGCTGGATCGAGGACAACAACAACAATATCATCTAATTCAAACTATGCTGTGTGGGCTTCTTGTGATTGATTGCTTTTGGATTATTTAGGATCAATCAACAGCAAACGATTTCCTTGCGGTCTGCATTTTTAAAATAGGAAATTTATTTTTTTCTGACTGATATCAGATATGATAGTGTGTTGGCTTTCTAAGACGATAGCTTTGGGTTCAAGCCTCAGCTCTGACGTTTTGAAAAAAAGAAATACAAAAAAAAAGTATTTCCGACGAACACAACCATGAAAAAATCAATCTTACACACAACTAATCGGCCTTCACTTATGCACTCTTTAGCAGGTTAATGACCACTAAAGTTATATAAAATATGAGCAAATTTTATTGAGCAACTAAAGAGTAAAATCAAGATTAATAAACTGTATTCGTCGATTCGACGAAGAAAGTGCGTCCAGAGTTAAAATTCATAACGCCTCAGACATGTCATTAATTTTCTTTCTTTAATTATTTCTTGGGTTTTTTCGACTATTTCTAGCATGACTAACATCTCGAAAGGTTCACGGCATTCGTAATAGTAATACATATTTTTATGTGGTCGTCGTAGTCTAATACATAGTGTATACGCTTACTAAATAAGAGCTCCGGGTTCCAACCTCAGCTCTGACATGAATATGAAATATCTCTGGAAAAAGGTCTGAGAGAAAAGGCTTCTCAAGTCTGTCATTCGGAGTCGACTTTAAACTGTATGTCCCGGTACTCATGGATAAAAATTAGCACACACAACATGAGTGCTGCGAGAAGCTAGACCGTAACTCTGACACAGGGTTGTAATGGCCAATTATTTAGGAATGTAATATGATATCAGATATGATATTAGTAAGTTTTTCTTCATATTTTCCTAGACCAGCATAATGTATTGCATGAGTGTTGGTTTTCCCTAAAAAAAATTCTTTTTTGAGGTTAAGGTACTCTTTTTATCCCACTCTAATATTTACTTGATGCTATAAAACTCGTCGTAAGTTCTGATGTAAGACAAAACAGCAAAAGCTAACTTTTCCACCACAAATTCCTTTTTTCTGTAGCTCATTCAGGGCCTGAAATATGAAAATTTTCGGAAAACAAAATTTGCACGTTCACCTAAATTTCATAACATTAAATTTCTGGAACCCAGTTTATGATTACTTCACCGACTAACATCAAACGCATTAATTTTCCATTATATTAATGTAGATTTACAATTACCGACTCTGTAATCGTCTTCTTAATGGAATAGCAGGTTTGTTTTATAATTAGATCATCTGCATATTTAATAAATTTCTTCCAAGCGTACCACATTCGAACAAGAAGTGAATAGAATATGCAAATGTGTGGTGTACAGCAGATAAAGTAATGCATAGTTGATCGTTCTTCTTAGATATTCATTGCACTGTACTCACATTAATCTTCTCGTTATAATTAGTTTAAATAATTAGTATAAAAAAATATTTTTCCGCCATTGTTGAATAGTATATTTCTTAAAGTTAATGCTACAACCACAAGCCGTAGTTTAGCTTTTTCTTCTAATATAGTCGGGTTGGGAAATAGTGAGAAAACAATATTTGTTTTTCTTCGAAATTAATATCAAAATGTTGTGCCAATGAAACAAGTTAAAGTAATGCAGCAGGAGTTCATTGATTGCTTAGCGCAGCTTATACTGAAAAATAGTTTATGCGGCTTATAAGTAGTAATTTTGATGCAGAAGACAAACGCTAGCCAGATGAACTAAAAAAGTTTAAAAACGCCAAATTGCAGGCATTATTCGATACATATTTTTATTAAATTCAAGACAAATATGTAAAAGCGATAGAAGCCTCTTAAGCAGCAGTTTAAAACAGTTTCCAGGCACTAGGGATGATTTATTAGACACATCACAGTATTAAATTTCACCTATCTAAGTCAAAAAGTACTTGCAAAATCTTTTTAAGCCACTGAAGCAGGAATTTCAAAATGGTAACAAGCAAAATCAGTAAAAGAAGTAGTGTACGTGTTGAATACGATAGAAGTTAAAGATTGATTAGGAGTTTCCGAATTTCTGATTGAACTTCATAGAAAAGAATCATTTTTGCATTAAGAAGCACAAAGAACAAAAGGTTACCGAACCGTATGTGAGACCCTAGCATAAACATAATGCTTCTTTTTGATGGCATTAGCAGGTCATCATCTATTAAAAACTACTTAAATTGGTGTATATGAACCTAGTATTATCATACCAAGTTTGAAGTTTGACATTTTATTGAGCCTTTTTTTTCATTTTCATTATAAAGAAAAATATACAAATAATTACAATAACAAAGAAAGTGAACTTAAGATTATAATGTAATATCCTAATTTACTTAGAAATGAGTACAGCACCAAGCTTTACAAAAATAATAAAATTATTAATAGTAATTACATAATATTGTAATAATATACCACACCAAATAGCATTGATTAATTTAAAGCGACTTTAAAGTTGTTCATACATTTAATATAATAATGATTTAATATGTTTAAACATCTGGCTTTAAAAATTTGTAAATCTGTAAATCCGGAGTATAGCGTTACTTAATAACACTACATTGTTTCAATGATTATACATACATTTAAGCAGATACAACTATTTATAATTAATACGTTAACAAACACTCTCATTTTTACTTCAATTTAATATTTAATACTCGTAAAGATGAAATGTGTAGCGTAAACACACATGTAAAGAAACAAAAACTAACAGAGGCATGCTAACATACACATATACAGGAATTATGCGAAAATTATTACAGTCGTTGATTGTTGTTGTTATTGTCATTGTTATTATTCATGTCGTTGTTGCTAGTATTGTTACAACACTTGTAAAAAGAACAAGTCATTACAACACTCCGTATGAGTATATGAAAGTAGTAGTAAAACCACTTAATGATTTGGTAGAAAATTGTCTACTCTATTGTCTATTGATACTTTCTTTTTCTTCACTCTGTCTCTCTCTCTCTCTCTCTCTTTCTCTTTCTGTCTCTTTGTATTTACTCTTCTCTTTAATAGATATATCCTGTTAGTGTCGCTCATATACATATATTTCAGTATCTGTGTGTGTGTATTTTTGTTTGAATTGTAACAAATGAACCAGACTTAAATTGAAATAATGAAAAGTAAAATAAAAGACCAGAGATGGGATGGATGTACTAGTAAGAATTGGAAGGGTGGATATTAAATTATAACAGATATAAGTGAAAATAATAAGAAAAAAGTAAAAAAAATAAACTAAAAATAGTAAATAATAATGTTAAATGTATTCTTATATGGGTATTGAAGAGTAAAAATGTAAGTTTTAGTGAGTAGTGTAGTAAACTTGCGAAAACAATAACAGCAATGACAATAATAACAATAAAAATTGTATTTCTAGGAATAGTTAAATAAATGACTAAAACCAAAAACAACAATTTTAAGGGGATAGGTATTCTTATGAGAGCTACCACAAGAAAAGCATCGTTAGATGGTTGCTTTTAAGGAAATAAGTTTTCGTACATAAAGTAGACACAAATTTAATGGTTATTGACATTTATTTTCATTTAAGAAAACAATAAACAAAAGTAACAATACCAGTAGTAAAATTGGCATTATAAATATATATATTATAGGATTTATTGTAGAAGTACTGTGCATGGCATCATTTATTTATTTAAATGTTAAAGAGAAGCAATACAAATAAAAAGAATTTTCTTACTCACAAGGTCAATTTAATAATTTTAAACAACCTTTTTTCTTTGGAGCTTTTCTGTTTTATTTTTAGCTTAAACCCACATACTACTAAAGAAAGAGTAAAAATTAAATGAAGTTGAGTTTCAGTATATGAAATAATTATAGACTATTCCTTCGCGTACATACAATTCGACTAAGCCTGTGCATTTTGTTTACTAACTCTTGAGCTACTTATTTTATACTCATATCTGACTCTTGTGGTAGAATTAATTTATCATAACTATGCCAAAAAAATAATTTTCTAATCTAGACCCCTGATCGTCGCTTACATGATCGTACGAGTGAACGTATCGAATAAAATTTCGATACCGTACGAATGACCTAATAGTGGCATTCGATTGCTATTGAATTGTAAATTATAAAATGGTACTAGATTTTTTTCTACTTTGGCAGAGAATCAAACATAAATCAACAAGAAATTAAACGGAAAAAGAAATTAAATAAGAAAACATTGTAAAAAAGGCAAAAAATTAAATAAAAAAATAATAAAGTGTAAGTAATTAAACATTAAAGTGGTAAAAAGTGGCTGAGGAATTATTATTTATAGAATTAATGTTATCGTCGGACTCAGAAGATGTGATTAAGACTAACGCACTATCCTTACCAGATAAATCGTAAGAAACTAAATAGAGTACCAATCGCATTTTATTAATATGGACATATTTATATACTTCTGCATTTTAAGTAGGGTTGTAAAATTGTATTAATTTTTATACATATTTTTTAAATAATTTAAAGCAATTCTCAAGCTCAAGGTCTATTTTTGAATAAAAATCTTTTATTTATTTATTTATATTCAGGAATTATTATTTATAAACAATATCATAATAATATTATTTATAAATAAATAATTCCTGAAGACGCTACACGCAGGAGTAGCGAAATATCGATGAATAAATAAAAGATTTTTATTCAAAAATAGACCTTGAGCATGAGAATTTCTTTACATTAAATGATAAAGGTCGAAAAACCAGAATTAAAAATTATTTTTTAAATATCTTTTGAAGCTGTGAAGACTTTATATCACATATAACAAAACCACTCATTTAAAAAAAATTTGTTCTCTTGAAATACAAGTTTAACCGCAAACCCTATACAGGTTAAAAACTTTTTTCTCAATATTTTTTAATTACAAAAAGTGTATTTAACCTTAACCGTCTTATATTAAAATATTATTCTTTTCCAATTGTAACCATTACTTGAAGATTTTTATAACACTCTATACCTGTTAATTCCACAGGCGAAATGGTTGTTTCATCATTCAAATACCATGTACAGGAACACTCAAAGTCAATGTACGAAACCAAAATGACACTGATTGTAAGAGATTTTCAAAAAGAGGATGTGGGCTCATATCGTTGTATAGCCAAAAATTCATTGGGAGAAGTGGACAGTAGCATAAGACTTTATGGTGAGTAAAAACAAAAAAATTAAACAAAATGGTATGAAACGAAATTAAGAATGACAATAAACAATTAAATTAATCAATCAGTCAATCAATGAGTCAAACCTTTAAGAGTTTTAAATAAAAGCAAAGCAAAAAATCTTATTGTTATTTCAACACTTTTATTCTATACAAGTGTTTGTGTGTGTTTCATTCTTCTTTTTATTATTTTTTCTTTTTTTTTGTATAGAAATCCCCGGACCAAGTCGTAAAACACCAGTTAATAAACATGGCAGTAATGCAGATGCCGACACAAATGATATTTTAAAACAAAAACAATTACGCGTCACATATCAACCCGATGATGAAGATCTTTATGGCTCTGCTGAGGATTTTGATGACACTGACTCACTACTGCCACCCCTAGCGCCTAACGTTTACTACACCACCAATGGGGGTGGTGGCAATGCTGGCGGTGGAAGTCCTTCCAACGGCCAAACTGCTTCAGCCTCAAATAGTCATCATCATAAACATGGCACTCATAAAACTCACAGTCTAGATGCTATTAATGGTGGACGACATCACTACAATACCATGGGCAACTCGTTTGAGTTTGGCACAAATAATGGGGCTGCAGGTAGTGGCATCGGCATTAATGGCCTACCTGGTGTTATAGGCAATAGCAATGTTGTTACGCGTAAACCCACATATTATAGCAAGACGGAAGTACGCAGTGGTGCCATGGACAATAATGACATCAGTTCATCGTCGTCACCCGCCTCAGGTCGTTTATATCAACAGCCAGTTGTAAAAAAATTAACCATTGCCTTGCTGACTAACTGGCATTTATGGTGTTGCCATTGTTGGTGTCTCTCCTATTGGCGCTTTCAACACCATCATTGGCCGTATTTAATAGTTTTATTGTCACTATTGTACAGTTTAATCACAACATTCTGTTGGAATTTATTATAATACACAACAGCTACAGCAACGACAATAAAAGCAAGAATTGCTAAATCAACAACAACAGTAAAAACAACAATACAAACAACAACGACAATACCAACAACAGCATCAACATATAAACAACAATGTACAGTTTTGCACGAACAACACTAAAATAGCTACAGAGTCTATATATTCTTGACTCGTATAATACAGGTAAAGCTGAAGATACAAAATATGATAAACTTTTTACGTAGAACGTTAAGTTGGCAAAATGGTTACAAGAAATATAAAATAAAAATATTAAAAACACAAAACACAAAACAAAAAAGGAGAATAAATAAAAGAGAACAAAATTAAAATCAAGTAAATTGTAAAAAAAAGAAAAATATATAGAAAGATGGTAAAGCTCGGCTAAGCCGAATATTTTATAACCTCCATCAGTGACTTTTATGTGCAAATAAATATTTAAAATTTAAGTCTTAACCTGAAGGTAAGAAATGTTTCAATTACAAAACTGCATTGAATTTTTTTTTTTTCAGCATGGTAAAAGAAGGTACGTACATGGCTAAATGTACCTATAAAAAGGAAAGATATTTTTTGTTTTTAAGTAGCAATAAAAGTTTGGATTTCAATGAAAATTCCTGATGTTCATACAAAAATATATTTCTGATTTTCAGATGCCTTTTTTTGTGCCAAATAATTGAATTTTTTTGATAACTTACCCAATCGTAGATTTTTAAATTCGTCAATTTATTTCGATTAAAGCAGTTCTCTTCTACTAAAGCGAGGCGATTGATAAGAGTGTCTACTAATTTTTTGTTTGTTTGTTTTATATTCTGAAATGCATACCCTCAAGTTTTTTATAGTCGTAAATCCATGCAATAACAGATACAATACTGGCTATCTGCATACATATGCATATGATATACAAACGCAGAGTTGCAACACTGAGCACTTTTAACACGCTGACTACTAACGAATATACATAAGAAGTAGATGAACTAGGCTTTTCAAACTTTTACTGGGTAAATAAGATCGGGGAAGATTTGAATTGTGCATTAGAGTCTCTAGGATCTTCTGTGTATTTTTATGAGACTCCTGACCGGACACTGCTGCCTCAATGAGCTTTTAAACAAAATACGAATTGTTTCGAGTATTATGTGGAGATTATGGTATAATGCAATTGGGCTCTTCTATGACATTGATGATGCAATATAGGAAAGATCACCTTGGTGATTATGAAGTACCGGAGGGCGAACTGTCAGGGTTAGCATCGACCGACATTTTACCAACTAAACTGTCAGAGCAACAAAACGGAGGGTATGCTATAGAAAGCTTAGATAAGTTTTGTAGCCCTCAACTAAACAATAGATCTCTAGGTTGAAATACTTGAATGCATCGTAATGAAGGACTAGACTACAAACTACAAGCATTGTTGCATTCATTTCTATTGTGAAACTCAAGGAAAATAGGTGATTGCAACTGGCGCCAAGTTTAAGTAGTAGTCGCCGTGGTCTAGTGGTTAGTATGTTGGCTTACTAAGACGATAGCACTGGCTTCAAATCTCAGTTCTGGCATCTTTAAAATAAAGAAATATGAAAAAATTATTTCTCTCGGCGACTACCTCTCAGCAGTCTCCTGCAAAAGCTCTGGTTGTAATTGATTGCCATGAAAAAGCTTATCAAACCTGTCGTTCGAAGTCGACAATAAACTGTAGGGCCCGGTACTCATGGATAAAAATTAACACACACAACATGAGCGCTGAGAGAAACTAGGCCGTAACCCTGACACAGGGTTATAATGGCCAATTATGTATGCATGTATGTATGTATGGATGTATGTACATAAACACGTGTAACTCCTAGAAATTGTGAGTAAAAGTTGCGAATGTTTGTAGATACTCTGACTCTTCTAAAAACATTGTAATCCCGGCTTCACAGCCCTAATCAATAGAATTATTAAATATCTCCTTAACAGATCTAACTGATGGAAATAAAACTGCTTAGAAGCAACATGCTTATTTGGGAGACAAAAGAAAAATATGTCAAAGGGCTACAAAAGCGAGGATTTTTTAAACGGAAGATTGTGGGTTGAGAGAAGTTCTTAATTTAACTTTTAGAAGAAGTAAAAAAAACATTTAAAATAGGCTTGCTATCTGATAATCTATTGAAGAACTTAACTCCTATTAAATTTGTCTTAAATAGAGTATGGGACTGTCAGAGTAGGGTTCGTTGTCCGAATGTTTAAGAATGATTTACTACATTACTTTTCCAGACAGTCAATAAAGTAGAGTATCTAGAAAAGCATTTTAAATAAAAAGGGAGGGTCAATACTTTGCCCTGATTTAAGACTTTCTTCAAACCAGTTATTTGCAGTTATTCCGTGTCCTATATAGCATTCCTGAGAATATTTCTCTCAATCGCTTCTATAGAATTAGAAAAAGTTTTGATTGAAAAAAGAATTAAACTAAGGCAACTAAAGTCAATTAAGAACAACAGGAAAATAGTAAAAAGTTAAGACAATTTCAACGACTTTTACTTTGATACCCCCATTTTAAAGCAAATTCAATACATTTTACGTCATTCTTCAACAAACTGAGCATGGTATGAAAAATCGTAATCGATCATTCTTAATCGATTGCTGCAATAAGGAGAGGTTACATTCCTATTATACAACTTGACAAAAGTTTAAAAAAACAATTAAATTTTTTAATTTTCTTTCAAATTTAAGGACGTCAAAAGAGGTCACAACGCTTAAAAAAAATACCAAATAAAAATTGAATCTGTAATGAGACTCATGAGCCTTTCAAATAAATGATGGATGTTATAAAAATTATTTTCCAAATACAATGATACAAATACTGTTGCTAATGTTACATGTTCAATAAAAGTTAAGTGAAATATAAAAATATTAAGAAAAATCCAAGTTGTTTATATATAATCGTAAAGAAAATTTGTAAAAATAATTCGTATATAAGTATATATAGTACATACTTTATTTATAAAATATTATTAAAAATAAAATACAATCTGAAGCAAAAATTTAAATTATTTAAGAAAAAATTCCAACCAAATTTAGTCATAAAAATTTGGTCAAAACTCATTTTCGTGTAAATATATGCATACACATTTATTTGTATTTACACGTATTCTATATACTCGAAAGAATCTTAAATTTAAAAAAAAATTCTAATATGAGAGCTGAATCTTCTGTATTATAGACAGCTTAAGCCAAAGATATTAATTAATAATTTATTAAATCGCCGTAGCAACAAATTAAATTCTAATGAAAAAGAAGACTTGTTTTCTAAACATGTTTTTACATTGGAAGTTTGTTTGGGGCATGCGAAACAATGATATCGACAGCTACTGTCTTATAACTGAAAATGTCAAACCATATTAGCATTTCTGTTCAGTAATGTTTACCAAATCATCGTAAAATTTTTAACGCCATAACAATAATTTCAAATAGTTAAAATTCAATTTAAAATATAAAAACGTAATATGTTCCTGAAAAAATGTACAGAAGGACATTGATTTTGGGAATTTAACTTATTATTTGGTTTAAATTTATTTATTTCTTTTCGTTTCTCTATTAAAAACTCATTGTATATGAAATAATATTTTGGGACTTTATTTTATGTTTTAAAATAGTATTTACATTGGGTATTACTGTGCTGTGCAAAATGTTTTCTATATAGAAAACCTTTGTATATATGTATCTTGTCCAGGCGCAAGTATTAGAAACTCTAATATAGCGATCTCACGACTTAGCTGCGTTTAATACTGTTATATGAAACAATTTTACACAGTGAGGTCCTGTGATTTGGGGTCATATTTTATATTTTATTGTCTAACCTGAGGTGTAATTTCGTTATCAAATAAGACCGAATTTTTGAAAAATCATTTAGTTTTTGGAAACTTTTTTCTCCGTGAGCAAGCAATTCATGCCATTATTGATCATTGTCGCATAATTTTTAATTTTCTCAATATAAGCCACCACTAAGACAAATAAATTTGGTAATTTGGAAATTTGCTATTGTAGTGCAAAGCTTTTTAGTTTCTTTTCTTTGATTACGTAAAGTTAGACTTACTGCCTACAAAATGCAGCTCGTGCAAGAAATAAGATAAATGACTACTGCTAATTGGTCTTTTTTAATCCTGTCGAAAAGACACATTTTGGAGCTTATTAAATGGCAATGACAGTAAGTAAAATAGCTGTATATGGGTCAGACAATTGTCAAAACATTAATAAATTGATTGTTTGTTGGGGTTTACAGGCTAACGGCATGGGCAAGAAACTGCCGCTATAATGAACGGTGAAAGCTATTGCCAAATTAAGCTGCTCCAAAAATTATTTAGCTTAACATCAACAACATTGGTTCCGACAAGACAATGTCAATAAGTAAAATAGCCGTATATGAGTCAGACAATTGTCAAAACATTATTAAATCACCATTATACCCACTGAAATTGATTGTATGGTGTGCTTTACATGATAACGACATTAACAAGAACCTGCCGTTATAATGAACGGTAAGAGCTATTGCCAAATTAAACTATTACAAAAATTATTCAGCTTAACATCTATGGGTTTCACAAATTGCCGTACACTGTGAATCGATTTACTGCAAAATCAATTTTTTGAAAATTTTCTTGACTATTGGCTTACACTGATGAAAAGAAACCAGTAACGCTTGGAGCAATAATCCATCATTGACTGTGTATAGACGATTTAGTGGAAAATGTGCTTAAAAATTGAACTGATTGAATAGATCATGTGAGTTTCAAACTTGGCAAACATATGCCGAGCATTGTACTTAAAAAGCCGAGAAATTATCTACCAGATTATAATAAAAAAAATAATTCCAAAAATATTTCTGTTTTACCACATTAACTTTTCATGCTCACTTTAAGTTTTCGACCCCAAATTTTTCAAGTCTGCAATCCGTTTTCAGATATCTCGTCCAGTTTTGGTGATAAATAGCCGAAGACGGATTGCAGATTTTAAAAGTTTTGGTATCAAAAACCTATAGTGGCATCATTAACTCGAGATATATAAAATGATGGATAGAGCACATAATCTCTCGCTTGACGAAATATTTGACGAAAAAAGTGTAACCACTGTTTTATAACAAAACAATTGTTTTTTAAGGTTTCATTATCACCTGTTTGATTAATTAAATATCCAAATGATATTTCTTATTAAAATTTTTAAACAATTTTTAAAGAAATGTTCGCACAAGACGAACGTTTTTCATAAAACATATCCAAAAGATAGTGGTTATACTTTCTTAGTCAAACATATGCCAAATGTGATCATAGCTTTAGCTCCAGAAAAAATACGCGTATACTCGTTTTAATATCATTCGTTAGTAAATCGTGCAATATATTTTAAAACTATTTCTTTTAGTTGTACTACTCATATCGACATGCGGGAGTTTATGTGCTCTATCCACCATTTTATATATATCGAGTTAATGATGCCACTTTAGATTTTTGACACCAAAATGTTTAAAATCTTGATGTTTTGATTCATAAATATCAGTTACTTGTATATAATGATAGAAGACAGATAAAAACGAGAAAAGTACTATTTCTCTATTTCAAAAAATCAATTTTTCATATTTGAAAGACTAAGAAATTTATATATAAATTTCAATAATATTTTACATTTTTTTAAAAATGGTGAGAATTTTTAAATGTTCAGAAATACAAAAATATCAATAAAACTCATTAAATTAATACTGCAAACGAAAGATGCTAAAAAAAATTAAGAATAAAAATAGTAAAAAAATATATAAAATTTTGATCTGCTATGCAGTAATACAAACTGTTGAAATATTATAAAAACAAAAATTAATAATAAATAAATGAAAAATAAAATAATATTTATTCTTATTTCATATAAAATCTATTATTAAACTATGTATTTATATAATAAATAGCTTGATAAGAAAATATATACATTTAATTGATAAGTTATAATAATTAAAAAGAATATATAATAAATGTTTCATAGATTAAATTTAGAAAAAGAAGCGAACAAAAAATGCAAATATTAAAAGATTTTGTTGAATACAATCATTTTATGATTTAAGTCATAGAGCTATTAAAAGCCAACAGCTCAATTGTAAATAATTTTTAACACAAAAAAAAAAAAAAAATTAAAAGAAAAAAACAAATTTTACACATAAAATGCAAATAAATAAATCTTGAACATAATTTAATGAATTATATTCGTAAATAAATAATGCATTTATGTCGTATCACAGGCATTTGTTAAAACATAACTTTCAAAAGTTATTTGATTTTTTACTTACTTTGCAAGATTTATGTTATTTTTATTATTTTGAGTTACAGTATATATTACATAGTATGTACATATGTTGTATTTACTTTTGCAATGGTAGCGTATGATTGGTATTAATTAAACAAAGACACCACCTCATACGCCTCAGGGTATCATAAAGCAATTCAAAATATTATTTTACAAAAACTATTTGAACTAACAGCCTGTTCATAGAAGACGAATGGTTGAAGACATGGGTATTTTTATACGAAAAACACTAACAAATTTGAGTGTTTTTATTGTTGTATCGCAAATATAAAAAGACGAACGTCTTAAACCATTCGTATTCTATGAAGAGGCTGTTAATCTTTCCAGTAACGCGATTCAGTAACTTTTAACAATATGATATTAGCAAAGGAGTCGACAATTTTTATTTTTTGCAGTAATGAATATATTACATGTACACTTTAGCGACAGCCGAAAACTCTAGTTTTTTTCATGTTTAAAATACAATAATGGGGCAACACCGTATGAAGTCAATCAGTTTTTGGGTAATTGGTAATTAAAATTTGTGGAAAGTAAGCAAAGTTTCAAACCTCTAGTTTCTTTGGGTATAAAAGCACACAAAAATGGTTCTCACTACTTAATAGCGTAGGCACGTGTCTCTACAAAATTTCAAAATAAACAATTTTCGATTTTCCAACTAAATACATAGCATAAAAATTTTTCTCATTAGTTTACGGCAATAGCTATTGAGACTATAGTAAACAAAAGATAATGAATAGCAATATATACAACTCTGTTGTTTACTGTTGAAAATAATGCGATTATCGTAAAAATATGTTACTGAGTCGCGCTTCAGGTTTAAAAGTAATCCTGTAATGTAAATAATAAATACAATATTAAATATTAACTGATTTCCTTACATATACCCGAAATAAAGTTGTAATAAAATTTCTTTGGAAGTATTTTTTAACTATGAAACAGAATATGACGACTGCAGCTTCACGCACTGTCATTTATTGTTTTTACATTTCTTGTATGCAAAGGTAATAAAAATTAGGTTTATGAGAGTTTTTGCTAAGAATTAAATTTATGTATATTTTAATTATAAAGGGTAAAGCATTTTTTCAATTATTTTTGTTTTAAATATATTTTATTTAACAAGTCACTTTTAAATGTTCTTTTGATTTTGTATTGTTCTTATTTTTCGTTGCGCCAAAACTAAAAACATATGGATTTGTTTACATAAGAATTTGTAACTCTAAATGATAACATAAGAAAAATCACTGCCAAAATAAAATAGATTCATTAATGCATTCTTCAGCGGTTTTATGTGTCCGTTTGTATGGAAAAGATTGTCACGCTTCAGTTCTGTTTCGTCATTTATACACGTTCCCCATTTCTACATTTTAAGATTTCTCGTTTTTTATAATAAAATATATAAATTAAAAAATAAAAATATAAATTTTGTAATTGCAGAGACCTCCAGTAATATGTTACTTTACATTACCTCTACAGCAACATTCGCCTAACCGAGTCTTAAATTAAAGTTTTAGTTTATTTCAAATTTCATTTTAAATTCCATGTTTTTTTATGACAGGGTTACATTGGGAAAATATTTTATACACAAATTTCTTATTTTTTACAAATTAAGCGACAGCAGTCTTTAAATTTCATCAAAGTAAGATGTGCGGAAGATATAATTGAAATTGTATACTCGTTTAAAGGCCCTAGTAAGTGTGTCATTATGTGTGGAATATGAAATATATCATTTAAATATCCGCCACGGGGCGCATACATCAGGCTGAATTTGACCGATATCGTAGCTTATGTTGATTTCGTTCGAACCTACCTGTCGGTAGAGTCTATACTAAATGTTTCAAAAATATTTAAGAATAAAAAATTTTAAATATTATTATTTAAAAGATGATACCTTATACATTATTCGTCATACATTGCTTATACATTCTTCGTCAAACAGAGTGGGCAAACAAACAAATATTTCGCAAAAGTTTCAACAAAGTCATACACTTTTTAAAATTTTTTTAATAGTATTGTACATGAGCAAAACAAACACAAATACTTTCTAAATGAGAAAGTGCGCAAATGAAACAATTAGCTTTTCGCTCTTGTGCTTGCTTTGTTTTTTGTTGTTTTTTTTTTCTTCTTCTTCTCTTTAACTCTTCTATCCTTTTTCTTCTCATTCATTTTTTGTTGTACCTACGCACATTTGAGTTAGTGTATTTGTAGTACTCAAAACAAAAAGAATATACAAAATTAAATGGGACAATCTTTCTCACTTTTTCTGTTTTATTTTTTTTTACTTATTGTAAAGAATACAACAGAATGAGATCAAACGTTCAGTTTTGTTTATTTTCCTACTCTGTCGTCAAATGCTTACTTTATATATCCGTACCTTTGTATAGATGCAGCTCTAATGATATAAATGGAAAAAAGGCCTATAGCAAAATATATTAAAAATTTAAAAGGGAAATTTTTGATGCAAATACTTAAAACATTTTTTAGTTTTTTGTAATTTTGTTTATTTATACAAATATTCAAGCAAAATAATTGGTGTTTATGGTACGGAATACCTTGTTATTTTGAGTTTTAAACTATCACACTAGCAATCTATTAGCACCTCAAGCGCGACATTCAATGAAATTGGATTCAAAAACTCAATTTCTTCTAAACATACTACTTAAAACAGTCTTTAAAAAATCTGATGCAATATCTTTTTAAAATGCTAACATTATGCAATATAAAGTCAGCTACTCCTGTACCACATTATTTTGACATCTGTTAAGGGAAATACGTGTAAAGAGGCAGTTTTAACATCATCACTACTAATGTGTGATCAATAACAACGTACATATATCGTATAAAAACAAACAGGCGTTGAAATTATTCTCTCAAAGTTGTATTTGTTAATACAATGGTTTGGATTAGAAGCTTACAGAATCTTCGAAGTTGCATAAAGCAAACTTATCTGAGAAATTGTTTTAGGCCTAAAAAAAACATTTTTGCAGAAAAGTGTATGTTGCTAAACAAATTAATACCAGAAATGCCTTCATTGCTGGCGGTAAACAAAATCAATGATGACTATGGTTGGTCTCTCAGTAACCACAAATTATTATAAAATATACAAGAGTTGTAATTTAGAGTATTAATTTATACTGTACAATTGATACTCACGACAAAAATATGTATGTTTCACCCTCATTCATAGCAGAAGTTGCAGGAATACTTACGAGAGAGTCGTTTCGCAATTTAGTAGTGAAAATATGATTTCTTCATAATTTCTGCACAGAGTTATAAATTAAAGGAGCCACGTTAACAAACGTAAATCAGACAATTGTGCTATAAAAATTATTTTTTTTATGTAATTGTCAGTGTAGCGATTGTCTGTCTGTCGACCAGCTTGTTCTATGTAAACAAGCTATTAATTTTATATATAAAATAATGCCAAATGTAATGGTTGTAGCCAATTGGTAAAAATTTCTGCTACTGAAATAAAGAAACTCGTATATAATGTTCTGTTTTCATGAGTCTTTCTTGTAGAATTAATGCTTTTTAAATAGATTTTTTGCTGTTTAGTACTCGTAAAACTTTGTTAATATTGTTTGTACTTTAAATAAAACCGACACAATTTTTGCTGTGCCACAAAGCAAAGTATATTTTGTCTTGATTGAAGCTGACACAAGTGTTTAAAATTACATGGCCGGAGACAAATTTTATAGACCAACTTATAAAATGGGAAAATCCAAAAACTCAACAAAGACATGAACATGGATCTGCACATAAATATGAAAAGATTGAAACATGAATTTCAAAAAAAAAAAAAAACAAAATTAAAATGAAATGACTAACGTAATACATAAATGTAATGAAGGAGTAAATGATTGTAATTTTTTAAAATATTTTCTACTTGTACGCTTGTACGTATGAGGAAGTACTGAACCAAACCTACAAAGGCTTTCAAAAAAAAAATCTTCATAATGGAATGTATACAACTTGGCCACAAACATACATATTTACATATCCATACATAAGATATCTACTTATAACAAAGAAACAGGCATACGAGTATGTTTTCTTGAAGTCGTTTTCTTAAACAGACAAAATATTTTTGCAGATGGCATATGAATTGGTTGAAACTCGTACATTATTTAACAACATATTTCCGCTTGTGTCAAGTGAATGTTTTCCTTTACAAAAGAACATATTGTGGCATTTTATTTTCAATACATGCACTTTTATAAGTAGATTTATTTGAATGAATAATTGGTAACATGGAACATATACCGACGAATCCAAGTGGCTTCAATTAATAATTAATAAATGCAATTAAATTGGAAAATTTTAAAAATTTTAATAAATTTTATGAGATTTCTTCAAAATGGATTTAATTAAGACTTACTGATATAGTAATTGGCAGGAAAACTAGTCGCTGAAAGATTGTTCCATAAAGGGGCGGTGTGACTAAAGAACGAATTCTCTCTATAACGCCACGTCCCTTATCTCATCAGAGCGTCTCTCATGGGAGTATCGATAGAGCAATGAATTTCACGCCACAAATGTGCGTCGCTGGTAAGCACCTTCGCCCTTTGCTGTACACGGTCGAGAAGTTCCAAAATAAATTTTGACGCACCGGCCCATACATGAGAGTTTTATTCCATTCTAGGTCGAATAAATGTCTTGTAAATATTGAGAAAGTCAGATGTTGTGAAGTATTTCTTGCAACGCTCTCGAAATTTCATTCAATTGCACTCGCTTTAGATTTCCAAAAGGAAGTTATCTGTCCAACATTGTTATTTGCAGGTAAATTAAAGTGAAATTTTATTCTTTAATTTTCAATTTAATACCAGCTTCCTTATTCGTTACATTCCTACCAATTTTCTTCTTTAACTTTTATGCTCTTCTTTAAGTTTTGTTTTCAAGAAATTTATTTTGAAAAATTTTGATTTTACTTTTACAACTTTGTAATTGAAACTGTTTGTAATTCATTTTTGTTCTTGTTTTTTTTTTCTTCGACTTTTTTAAGAACAAATGAGAACATATTTTTATATGTAAAATGCTTATTATGTTACATTTACAATTATTGTTATTGCTGATGTTGCCGTTACTGTTACTGTTGCTGTTGCTTTTATTACGAGTATATTGTAATCATTATGAGTATTCCTGCGGTTGATTTCTTTCATTTTAATGTCGTTTACATACATATGAGAGAAGAGTATAAGTTTTTTCGTTATTTTCTTAGTACTAGTGTTTTAAATGCTAGACATACTTAAGAAACCTAACTGTTAAAAACAAATTATTTTGTGTGTTAGTGATGTTCCACGTAGCCTATGCATGTTGTTCTTTTAAAGCCTTATTGGAGTATTAACTGATTCTTACCTTGTAGATCATAATGCCAAAGAACATGTGTAACACTTATAGACTAGAAGTGAGTGTTAAAAGTGTTTAACCTGTACAGTATAAACAACAAAATGAAAAATATGAAAAGGCATAGAAATTCAGACTAAATTTCCAAAAATTTTTTATATTATTAACCCCATATTCATAAAAAAATTAATAGAGATTTAAAATTTATTTTAGAAAAAAATTTTATAGAAAATTTGATTTAAAACTTTTTAAAAATGTATATTACTTTTGATGAACACGAGCATTAGACACCTACAAATTTTACGAAAAACAAAACACTTTTTCCACATATTTTGCTATCTTTGACATGAAGATTATTTGTGTAGAACTTCTAGGATTTTGAGTGAAAAGCTGATTTAACTACGCTTTCCACGCCTCTAGGAATTTTAAAATTACACTTTTAAGAGAGTTTTGCAGGGATTGAAGAAAATGGTAGTCTAAAAGTGCAAGGTTGCTGGTAAAGAAGTAGATGCATTAAAACGTTTCACCCCAGCACTCTCAATTTTTACTGGGTTATCAGAGAAATGTGTGTTCTGACAATGCAGCACATCACATTTTTCGTTGCTTATTTCTGAACGTTTTAATCCTTTTTTTAATTTTTAATTTCTAATTCAAAAAATTGTGAAAATCTTAAAAATGCTTTCATTAAAGAACTTTTTAAACCAACCCTATATAGGGTTCTGTTTAATTCTAAAAGAAAATTATATATTCAATTAAAAGAACAGCCACTGACATTTTAATAAAAAATTTATGTAAAAATAAACTTTTTCCTTCAAACAGAAACAAAAAAAAAAAAAAAACAGAAACAAGTCTTATGCTTGAGGTTATAAAACAAATATGTTGCCAACACATGCATCAACTGCCACTTAAAATACAAGTGATTACTTTAAAAACGACTTAAACGAATGAAATATTTAAAATTTTCTTACATTTTTCTTACATACGAAATGTTAGAAAACGAAAAATTAAGAATTTGTCAAATATTTGAAAAAAAGAAAACCCTAACCACTGTTTAATTGTAACAATTATTTTTTATTTAATTTTTTATTTGTTACTTTAAATTTAATTAATAAACAATTTAAGTCTCATTTCTTAAAATCATATGTTTTTAAATAATTTCTAAAGAAACATTTACTTTAAGCGACATTTTTGTATAAAATATTTCTATAAAGTAGCGGGTACTTTTCTGGTGAATTATTTGCCAAAGGTGACGGTAACTTTTTATGACTTTTGGATTGCAACAGAATAGCGAACCTTAAATTTTGAAAGGGCACATTTAGTAGTTCTTTTTTCTGGGATAAATTACTAGTCCAGCTGGTCCAAGTTCCATTTTTACACTAGGTCAAAGGTTTCATTTCCTGGACAAATAATAAAAGTGTTAGCCACCAGACTTTGTTACATACTCGTACACAGAGGTAAAATTGTTAACCAATGGCATCAATAGATTAAGAAAAATCGGTACTAAAATCATAAACAAATTCTATAAAAATTCCATAAGTTAATAAATTAAGAACGATCTGTTATTACATTAGGAACGACCTGTTATCGCATCATGAACGATATGGTATCAAATAAAGAACAAAACTGATAAAAGGTAACATGCTTTATCAAATCAACAACGATGTAGTATCATAGTAAAACGCTATTGGTAACCAGAAGGGAACACTGTGTTATCAAAACAATAACGGTTTGTAATAAATAATGAGTTGTTATTGAAATATTGATACCAACCGTTAAAGTAGGAAGCACAAACGGATTTAATTCAATTTCAACACCAAATGGTAACATTTTTTCTCTGAGTGTACATATCGACACATTAAATGCAAACGGACGTAACTACACTTTTTGTTTTTTACAGGGAAAGCAAAAACCATTAAAATCAAAATTTTATAAATTCTGAAAATTATATGATATATATCGAGATATAAGGATTGACATCCCTACATACAACAAATGAGTTTGAATGTAAGGTTTTCATATAAATATGTCTTGTTGCATTCAGAAATATGCACTTGTAGTTATGTCCGTTTTATCGTAGGAATCTAAAAGTTTGCACGAACATATATATTGATAAAACGAACCACAATCAATAAAAAACTCAATTTCGAAATATTGTGTAGTTACGTCCGTTTACATTTAATATGACGATATATTCTATTTTATCAATATGAACTGTCATACAGTATTCAATGGTCATTTTTTTATTACTAGATATATGTATGTACGTCCGATATAAATATTATTTTCACTGCAAAATATAAAAAATGCCATAAGTTTAAACACTCTATTACCATTAGCATCAGCTTCGAATCTGAATTGTAGTGTACCTACATGCTCTTCCGAAAGTTTTTCAGTTTTATAAAATCGGTTTTTATCTATGCAATCCCTACATAGACTCTAATAGAATGTATGAAAAAAATTGTAAACAGTCGTATTCAAAAACAATTGAATTAGATTTGAAGTGTTTTTTTAATCAAATTCTAACTGGAAATATTTTAAGATATAATTTTTTTAAAGAACGCATTAACTTTATGACTTTTACTAATTTTTCGATATACATAATGGCCCTTATAAACCTGTTTCAGGATTACGGCTTAAGATCCATGTTGTGTGTGTCAATTTTTATCCATAAGTAACGGGACCTACAGTTTAAAGTCGACTCCGAAAAACAGACTTGAGAAGCTTATTCATAGCAATCAGTTACTCTTTTTAGAGCTTTTGCCAGAAGTCTGCTAAGAGGTAGTCGCCAAAAGAAATATTTTTTTTTTCTAATATTTCTTTCCTTCAAGCTGTCAGAGCCGACATTAGTGTAAACAAAGATCCATAATAACTATGAAATATTAATCAGAAATTTCAATGCAGTTGTAAGGAAAAAATTAGCAAGCGACAAAAAAATCCTTGTTCGTGTAAGTTTTCTAATTTAGCGTAAAGAGCTTTCTGCAGAAAATCTCATAGAATATTTTAATCCTTAAATGCCTCTTTTGAAGAAAATATATTTGAATTTCTCTAAAAAGGGTTAAAATTTACACATAAAGAAAGAGCTACAAGTTAAAAATAGTCCATATAAATGAATCTCAGGATGTTTCTTACATGCTTCTATTTCATTATTTTATTTATTTGATGATATTTTCTGATGGCATAGAAATATTTATTTTCTAATGTATTGATTTATATGATAATTATTTTCGTCTTTTATTTAAACTGTTCTTATTATTATTAAATTAAGTATTTATAACAAATTAAAACAAGTTAAAAAAGTAATAATTTTTAAATCAATTTTGAGATTTTTCTGTCATTGAAATAATTTTTTACATAAATTGTTTTTATTCGCGATTTGCACGATTTTTTTTCGGAAAGTATATATCAGGTAAATCGAGGGGTAGATGTATTAGCTGTAAAGCTGATTACAATTCAGCGCCCAAGCGCCTTTATGGGCAGCAATGCACTACACAAATTTAGTGCACAGTGTCAGACTTGAGCACCAAATTTGCGCGCAGTATACGGCTATTATTAAGATAAAAAACGAAGAATAGTAACAATTCGTTGCAATAAATACATCAATTTAAAGCGGCAAATGTAAATAAATATTGTTTGTTTGTTTGTTTGTCTCTTTGGCATTATTCAACCCATATCAACACATTCATGGAAGTGTGCAAGTAAATAACTTTTGTATTCCTGCTGACACTTATGCAGCAACACCAGTGTATATTTGTTTTTAACTTTGCCCTAATTTGCATAAATTAAATGAAAAATAACAAAAGAAATTCGTGTGAATGAAAAACAAACAAAATTATTAAGAAAAAAAAAATTGCTTAAATTGTTTGTTTTGCATTTTATTTTATTTCTTTTCGTTTTTTCTTAAAATCTGTTTGACATATCCGTTGGTAAATGACTGATGGTTTTCTAAGGGACTTTAAAAATAGGTTAAAAAAAAGAGTTCATCAGTATTCTTTTTCATTAACTTTTCATTTTAATGAAATAAAACAAAACGCAATTGCTATCATTTTCGGTTTTTAAATTAAAAATCAAAAGGAGAAAGAAATTGAATGGCATTGATTAAAAAGGGTTGATGTTTTGTTATTTGTTGTTGTCGATATGATATTTGAAGTGAAACAATTTTGTATTTTTATCACTATTCGAGCGTAAATTGTTAATTTGGCATTCTTAGACCCCAAAAATTATGATTAATGTTAATTTAAATTGGATTTCAATCTTTTTTTATTTTCAAATAAATTTAAAATGAGTTTTGATTTAATTAGTTTTACTTTTCTTTTTACCTTCTCAACTTTATATAAATAATTAAAAAAATAATGAAATTTTATTAGAATTGAACGTTATTGGAATTGTTTATTATTTTTATAAAAAAAGCTACAAAGATTTGTAGGCACCTTTTATAATTATGTGATAAAACAAATATTAAAATTAAAATTAAGCCTGTATTGCACATATTTTTACTTAAATATCGAAAGTTTTTGTTTTTATAAATAATTAGCAAGAATTTTTAAAAGTTAGCTTTTGTAACAGTTTTTTTGACAGCAACTATAGAGTAGATTGTCGTAACTTCGAACTCGCTGAAATTTGAATCCTCTTTAAACTAGAACAACGTTTTTAATATATTGGCGGTCGTCATAGGCTAGTATGTAGTGCATAGGCTTACTAGGCAAAAGTTTTGTGTTCAGACTCTAGCTCTGACATCTTGAAAGAAAGAAATATGTCAAATATTTCTTTAAGTTACTACCTCTCAGCACCCTTCTGACAAAAGCCCTATGACTAACTGATTGCCATGAACAAGCTTCTCAACTCTGTAGTTCGGATTCGATGTTATACTGTAGATCCCGGTATTCATGAACTTAAATTTGGCGTACACAATATGAGTGATACGAGAAGATAAGATGCAATTCTGAAACAGGGTTGTTATGGCTAATTAATTATCGTTGGTCGGGAAAGTATACATACGTAGCCAAAGAAAACCAAAGAATTATTTTCTAGAAGCAACTTAATTCTGTTTTATAATTTTATTTATTAACTTATATTTAAATTAAACTATCTTTAGCAACCTCTAGAAAAGTGTAGAAGAATTAAACGAAAAAAAACAAATACTTAAAATTAGAGGTCTCAAATGAGCATTTTTAGCTCTATTTTTAGTGTTTTGTGACTAATTTCATCTGAGTTAGTGCTTAATTTTTAATGGCACTAAGTTCTAACTTAGTATAATAATAAAAATGTTTACCGGGAAGCAACTACACAATTTTTAAAATGTATATTCAAGCACAGCAATACATACATACATACATATCTGGCCTTTACAACCCTGTGTCAGGATTACGGCCTAGCTTCTCGCAGCACTCATATTGTGTGTGTCAATTTTTATCCATGAGTACCGGGACCTACAGTTTAATGTCGACTCCGAACGACAGACTTGAGAAGCTTGTTCATGGCAATTAATTACTCTCAGAGCTTTTGCCAGAAGACTGCTGAGCGGTAGTCGCCGAAAGAAATATTTTTTTTCATATTTCTTTTTTTGAAGATGTCAGAGCCCGGAGTCGAACTCAGGGCCCATGTCTTAGTAAGCCAACACACTAACCACTAGACCACGGCGACTACTATCAAGCACAGCAATAGATAGGATTAAAGAAGTGTGCGCCCCACCCTATTATTAGGTAGTATGCTAGTGAGCTAATTGAACATGCATTTTTCCTGGGCCTTAAAATAAAAGCAGTTGCTTGTGACTTAGGGAGTTGGAGTTATATTTTTTCACGACTTAATAAATTTATAAATTGGAAATTTATAATTTGGAAAAGCTGGTTTTATGTATGGGGTGGTTAAATTTTAAGGGCCGATGTTGAATGTGATCCTAACCTAAACGTCGTTTTTTCATTTCATTTGACATTTCGCAATTTCAGACCCACCCAATTTGAACCATGGAAAGATACACAACCGAGCAATGCGTTAAGGTCATTCAGGCTTATTATGAAAATGGGCGTTCAAATCAAAATGCATGTCGTGCACTTCATGATTTTTTCGGTCAATTTAATCGTTGAAATGTGCGTACAAATGGAAAAAACGTGTAAAAATTAGAGCAAACAGGGTTTGTAGGAGATGTGAAAACACCAGTGCATGCTCGTATAGTCGATCTGCAGAAAATATTGCTACTGTTCTCGGTTCTGCGGCTGAAGAGCCTTCCGCGACAAATTCAATGGCTCTGTTATCTCACGTGGTGGCGATTGGCAGCCAAGATCATACATACATACATAATGGCATACATAATTGGCAATTACAACCCTCTGTCAGGATTACGGCCAAGTTTACGGCCGCCAAGATCATGTGGTTTAAAACCGTTGGACTTCTTTCTTTGGGGTTATTTGAAGAAAATCGAAAATTTCAACCACCGGATAAAGGTGTGCCGCTGAGGTCGCGGCGGTGATTTGGCCAATATTTTGTTCCATACATAATTGAACCATACCAAGTTATCATAATAAAAAGAAATGTTAATAATTTCCCAAATAATATGTGTTTTATTCAAAATCAACATCGGCCCTTTATATATAGTCGATGGAATTAAAGAACGCTGTAACTGACAAAACCTTAAATGTTCACCAGAGCCAAAAAACTTTCATAAAAGTAGAACAAATACACTGGTATTTTTCATTTCGCAGACGGCGTAAGTGAATTTATTTTCATCGTAGAAATGTGGGACCGGGACCAATCGGCGCGTATTTTTATTTTTTTTTTTTCTGATAAAAATGATGCAAAAAACGTATTTTCAATTTTTTGTCAGTTACAGCGTTCTTTAATTCCGTTGTCGATATGTACATCGTATCGTATTGTAGCTTCTTTTTATGGTTTGAACTAAAATCAAAAGGCTTTAAAGACAAACATTTTATCTTTAAATTATTTTAATCAGCTTTAATAAAATTGTTCTTTCTTTCAAATTATCTTCTGAAACACAAAACTTTAGAAAAATATTTTTTTTTCTCAATTTCCATTTAATGTTTTGTATTAGAGAATTATGCTTTAATTAAATGAAATTTAAATATTAATTTAATTTTCAATAATAAAGAGACACAATGAAATATGTGGTGTTTAAGGAATACTACAAGTATTTTAAATGATAATAAAAGTAAACGTACGTCTTGTATGTATGTATGTATGTGCGTACTTATGTATCATTTTAAAACTGCAAAAAACAGAATTTAATTTAATTCTTAATAGAGTCATAAGTGACAATTAAAGTTTAATTGAAAATTAAAGAGAATATTTCATTTCATGTTTAAATAAATCTATTTGAATATTTAATAAGTCACATTTTATGTCCTTAATTTTAAAGGCTTTTTAGGTGTTATTCGCATTATAAAAAGACAAAAAAAAAATTCTCCGGACTAATGAAAATTCTTTATTTTTTACATTCTTCAAAAGAAAAAAACTGGATAAGCCATATCAAGTTTCATAAATATTTTCTCTTATGTCGAATATTTCGTTTATATATGAGCATATGTATGTAAGTCCATATATATTATATATAGACTATTACACTGATACTCCACTACAGAATAACTCGAAAAATCGTAACATAAAACAAATTTTAAAAACTGCTTAGAAAATTTAATGGTGCGGTAAAGTTAATTACCCTTGAATAATTTCGGTTAACTATTCAGAGATTCTATTGTTCATTTATATACAAAAATTTGATCAAACAGTTTGATTAAATCCATATTTTCACTTTTTGTGTAAGTAAATGAAAATTGTAGTAAATCTACATAGAAACCTCTTAGATATGACAACAGGACAGTGTCCCTTAGATATATACCGCCATAGGTTAAACAACCTCATAACGACTTTTGCAGAAGCTATAATAAAATGAGAAAATGTAAACAAAGGAACATTTTCTCTGTCATGAAAACTGAGACGAAAGCTTTTTGGATACCCAGAACCTCTTTGGTTAATTATGATTTGGATAAAATTCACAACTTTAACTTGTCATGATGTGTATAATAATATAGGACCCAAATATGCTGTGAAGCGGATGAAGATTTCAATCAAATGAAACCCAGTAAATAAAAATCACACGTCTTATTTCGTTTCATCATAAAGAAAACCAAAATATTATTGGAACTAAAAACTACAATAAAAAAAACTTAAAAAATATACATACATAATTGGCCATTACAACCCTGTTTCACGATTACGGCCTAGATTCTCAAAGCATCCATGTTCTGTGCATCAATTCGTATCCATGAGTACCAGGACCTACAGTTTCATGTCGACTCCGACCGACAGACCTAAGAAGCTGGTGCATGGCAATCATTTATTTGCAGAGCTTTTGCCAGAAGTCTGCAAATAGGTGGTTGCCAAAAAAAAAAAATAAATTTTCATATATCTTTCTTATCTCTCTTGTCTAGCCAACACACTAACCACTAGACTGGGGCTACTAAAAATACTCTTCTTCAATAAAAACAATATAATACGCTTTTCCCCATAATTTTCACAAAATTTTTATCGCAATAAATTACGAGCAGACTGATTAAGACCATAAGCTTGGTTTATTGTCGCAGACCAGGGTGTCTTGTGGAAAACGAACCCACAACCCTAAAACGAACAGTCCAGCCACTAATTCCCTAGACTATGGACTATGAAAATAAAGTTTCTGAAAATTAAATTGATGTCTCCTACATACATAATTCGCCATTACAACCCTGTTTCAGGTTTACGGCCTAGCTTCTCGAAGTACCCATGTTATGTGTGTTAATCTTTATCCATGAGGAGGGGTCGTGGTATAGTACTTAGAGCTCTCGCATGGAAACTCAAACTTCAAATCTCAGCAAAGGAGAAAAGTTAAAAAATTTGCGACTTTTCGAAAATTACAATTTAAATAATTACGAGATCCCCGTCCCCCCTCCAGGGAGTGCATTTTCAAAAAAACACTCCGTGACATTTCCAGTCTGTTCCACCAAGAAATGAATGATCAGGAGTACAGCGCCACCTTAGGGGAAGATAAAAGCTAACCGCTTCACCACTTACATTCAACAGCCACCGACAGATGGGACAAGCGTCAAGGTATAACACGGGCCTTTCAGTGATCAAATTGACAGCAACTTGTCCCATTGACATAAGGCGCTTAACATCTTTCTATCTATATATTCAACATTCCAATACAATGCACTGCATGAGTAGAGGTTTAACCCTGAGTATTGGTCTTAAAAAGTTATTACCGGGACCTACAGTATAAAGACTTAAAAAGCTTGTTCTTGGCGAAATTGATATATCGCTGCTTTAAAAACGGTTTGGTGTGTGGTCATGCTGTTTTAGATTTATTTGAAAGTATTAGAAGAAATTTTTTCTATTTTTAATATTTTACAAACTTTCAAAACATTTTCTATGTTACTTTCTAAAAATATTAAAAGCAAACATAAATAATTACATACATTTTCCCTTATTTATACATACAATGTAAATATTGTGTATCTTGTATGTAGAACATATGGGATATTCCAAGTCAAATCAACCAATGGTTTTAACCTACCCCCTCCGAATTTTATGATTTTTTGTAGAAATATAGTATATCATAGAACTAAATTAAATACAAAGTTTGGAGGCACTGATACATCTGGATCCGGAAATATGAGGTCCTGAAAATCGGAAAACAGTACAAAAATGCACAAAGTTACACTTACTTAATTGTAATTTTGTTGAAAAGTATTATAGCTACGCATCTCGTAAAAGTCGCATTTGGAAGGGTATTAAATTACCTTTGATTTAATATGCGACATGATTTTTTCTTTGAAAAAGTCAAAGGTCAATTTTCTTTATCTATAATTCGGAAGCCTATATCTCCGAAAGCGACCTTTTTAAAAATTTGAAAAAAAATTATGCCAAAGATAGTTTCGTTCTCTACAGTTGTGAAAAATTTCAGAGTGGAGGTATTTTTGGATCAAGAAATAAAAATCAAATCGCCAAAGAATGTGATTAAAACTAGTCTAATAGTGCTGGAATGGTAGACGATTTTTCGATTTCGATTAGCTAGAATCGCTTATTTTGTGAGTTTCAACAAAAAAATACATAAGTGAAAAACGGGGGATGTGGGATGGGGGCAAATAGTTCTTCATCGGGGTCAAAGGTTGGGTTGAAGGAATAAAAATCTACAAAAAGCTTCCCAACTGCCCTGGAGTAGCCCCTAGAGGGATAAAATGTAAGACCGACACTTACTAATATTTTACCTCGAACTTTTTTTTCGAACATACCTACCCCCTATCTCCACTCCCTAGAGTGGTAGGAGCACATTTTATAAACTTTGTAATGGAGCCTCCTTAGGGAGTGGAAATAGAGGGTAGGTATGTAGGTAGGGGTTAGGTAGGGTTAGGTATTTACCCCCAACTTTTTTTCTGATCATACCTAACCCTTATCTCTACTCCCTAGAGTGGTAGGAGCAAATTTTATATAAAAATGTAACTTTGTAATGGAGCCCCCTTAGAGAGCAGAGATAGGGGATAGGTATATAGGTAGGGGTAGGTATTTACCCCCAACTTTTTTTCCGAACATACCTAACCCCTATTCCCACTCTCTAGAGTGGTAGGAGCAAATTTTATAAACTTTGAACTGGAGGCCCCTTAGGGACTGGAGATAAGGGGTAGCTATGTTCGGAAAAAAGTTGGGGGGTAAAATATTAGTAAGTGTCGGTCTTACATTTTATACCCCTAGGGGCTAATCCAGGGAAGTTGTGGAGCTTTTTGTGGACTTTTACTCCTTCAACCCAACCTTTGACCCCGATGAAGAGCCATTTGCCTCCATCCCACATCTCTTCTTTTTGACTTATGTATTTTTTTGTTGAAACTCACAAAATAAGCGATTCTAGCTAATCGAAATCGAAAAATCGTATACTATTCCACCCCTATCAGAATAGTTTTAATCACATTCTTTTGCGATTTGATTTTTATTTCTTGATCCAAAAATACCTCCACTCTGAAATTTTTCACAGCTGTAGAGAACGAAACTATCTTTGGCATAATTTTTTTTCAAATTTTTAAAAAGGTCGCTTTCGGAGATATAGGCTTCCGACTTATAGATAAAGAAAATTGACCTTTGACTTTTTCAAAGAAAAAATCATGTTGCATATTAAATCAAAGGTAATTTAATACCCTTCCAAATGCGACTTTTACGAGATGCGTAGCTATAATACTTTTCAAGAAAATTACAATTAAGTAAGTGTAACTTTGTGCATTTTTGTACTGTTTTCCGATTTTCAAGACCTCATATTTCCGGATCCAGAAGTGTCAGTGCCCTTAAATTTTATATTTGTCTTAGTGTTATGATATACTTTATTTATACCAAAAATTAGCAAATTCTGAGACAGTCATTTCAAAAACGGCATATTTTAAGTTGAGTTGATATGGTTTAACCCATATATGAGTAAGAGATTAATTACATACATACATACATACATATATCGTATATATTTAAATATTATAAATTGAAACATATGTAGGCATTTCAACAGCAACATTTTCAATAATAGCAATAACAATAACAAAATATTGTAATTTAAATTTAAATAAATTATCACATTATTTACCTGTAGAAATTGTCAAGTATTCTATTATTTACAATCATACACTCAAACAGTAACAGTCACACACAGTCCTCGCACATTAATTCAAAACTTAGCAGAGCTGCACAAGGATACAAAGTTAAAGTTTTAAAGGACTTTTATAAAGAAAATCTTTTTGTGTGTATAAGAGAGAAATAGTTTATAATCAGAGATTATTTTAAATTGTTTTCTGAGTAAATTGCTTTTATTTTCGATATTTAGTTTATTCTTGTTCTTCTTCTTCTTCTTTTAATTCTTTTTCTAGAGTTTAATTAAGTGTTTAAAATTTAATTTTAAATAGATATTATTTTCAATTATACATTATTAAATAGTTTTAAAAGGTAAATTGAAATATTTTCAATTATGTATATTATAAATGAATATGTATTTCTAATTTGAAATATAATACATAAGGATGACATTTTATTGTCAATCAATTGCTTAAATATTATAGGTACTCGCATATAAAAGTAATATTTATTGCCTCAAACTTTACCACAAATTACTCACAGACATATGCATTTACCTGTGAAGTAAAATAATTGATTTCTCTAGCAAAACTCTTATAGTCCACTTCAGAGGATCGTACATACAATAACTTATGATATGAAAAAAGAAATTCATTATTAAAAATAAATGTTTAATGAATAATATCTATTTGACTTAAGCTCATCAGTTAATAGCTTTGCCACAAAACCATATATGCTGACTTTTCTCTACTTTCTGTTAATCTTTAGTAAACAGGGTTGCCAACTTTTTACCTTTAGCACTGTTTTTGATTTTTTATATTTTTGACACCAATGCGTTTTGCTTTATATTTTGGTACCTTTATTTTTTTTTTTTTTTTCTTGGATAACAACTCATATTTCTAAGAGTCATCAACAGAGTTTTTTCGCAAATGAAAATTTAACTACAAACCCATGGTTCCAATAGAATACACGAATATTTATTTTAAAATGTTACCCAACTAAATATTTTTAATATTAAAAACAAAAAGAACACTATCGGGCGTTGTAAAATTCAAATCTGAACGAAAATTAAAATGACAGGCGACGACGAAGATATGTATTCACTTATTTTGTCCAAATTCATAATAGAAGCCTTCTTGTAATAACTAGTAAAAATTAAATTTATAAAATAGAAAACGTTAATTCAAAATTTAAGGAAACAATAACCTACAAAAATTTACGTAAGATCTCAATAAATAACTTTCTAAAACTTTCTCTTTTACGTCGCGTTATACAATGCCTCGATGTGACCGTCGTGTCGCTTTTATAATGTGTGCTGCACCCCTTGATGTGCGTATCACGTGAGTTGTTTATTGAGATTTTAGGTAAATTTTTGTAGTTTTTTGTTTCCTTAACCTTAGAACTGTTTGCTACCTATGGACCTAAACAGTTGAAAAAAAGGTAAAAATATCGAATTTTTAAACGTTTTTTTTCAATTTTGGTCTTTAAAGTAAAGTTTTTTTGATTTTATATGTTCACAATTTTTGTTCTTCATGACAAGAGCTACAGCTTTTCCTCAGAAAATAAATCAAAATTCCGAACAGTATGCAAGATATGAGCCTGAGAAAATTATCTAATTTTTGTAAAAATTACACCGAGAAGCCAAATGTTTGTAGGCCCATAAAAAAATTTAATGACTTTGGGCAAAACTGGGAGACACGGTGGTTATTTTTTATTACGTTGTGGTGTCCGTATATGGTTATTATTTTTCTTGTTGCACTGTGTAATCTGCGGAAGTAACAAATACGGAAAAATGTGTGGCATAAACTATCTAATCTACCCTTGCATAGTCACAACACTAAGTTTATTTTCGACTTTTACTTAAGTTAAATATTAAAAAAATTTCTGTTAATATTAATTCATTGAAGGAATTATATACATATATATATATATATATACATACCTACTCGTATATATTACCAATATACTGGCAAATAAAAATTACCATCACAAAATAGATTGGCAGTTCACAGGGCTATCAATTAAACCTTAAAAAAATAGTATAGCCTTAGTCAAATCACCTTCTACTTACTATGAAAGTCTCAAATTGGATTATAGATGAGATCATGAGCGCAGAAAAGAATAGTTTTACAGAGACTTATGTCGGTGGCAATATTCCGGTGATTATAGCAACATTCTAAATAATTCCACAGCACTTTAGAATTTCATTTTTAATTTAAAAAACCATTTCTAATTCATTAAAAATTTTGTAAAAGTCTATTTGAAATTTAGCTAAGACTGTTTCTATCACTACGCTAATTTCTATTAAATTTAAGCGACATCTGTAGGACTGCTAGGACTTTTTCAACGGCCCCACGCATTTTTTTAAAAGCAATACTCAGGGGTAAGCCCCTTCTCATTCAATGCATTGTATTGGAATTTGAAGATACATAGATAGATTTTTTATTATGCACCTTTTTTTGTGGAGTGTCAATTTGACCACTCAAAGGTTAGTGTTAAACCTTCACCCTTGAATGATCAACATTTGCATTTGCATTTGCCCCCATCTATCGTTGGATGTTGAATGTAAGTGGCGAGCGTTTTCAGTAGGTTGCGATGTACTCCTGAACATTCGTTTTTTAGTGGAATAGACAGGAAATGTCCATCTTTTAAAATTATAATTTAGAAAAACCGCAAATTTTTCGCTGAGATTGAACCTCGGTCGTTTGAGTTTTTGTGCGAGCGCTTCAACCACTATAACACGACACCCTATTCCCCCCAAAAAACGTTTGACAAAAAATATTTACTTCGTTATTATTTATTAAATGTATGGCTTTCATACGTATAACTAATCAAAATTCAATTTTACGTTCCTTGGTAAGTAACAAGGACGTTATCCGGTAATAGGATATTATTTTCTAAGAGATAAATTGTTCTGCATGTCATTAAATCCTTAATCTAAGATTATATTTTATAATTAAATTTAGAAAAACATTATTTGCGAAACATCCTAAGAGCTAAAACTGCTGCTTGAAAATTTTTAGTTGCGGTATAAGAATCACGAATATGACTTAAATGTTTCTACTTGCTTTGATTGCACATTATTGCAACATATAGGTTGATCTAAAATTTACGAAAGTTTGGGAAATTTCGCTTTAAATTCGGTCTTAAAGTAACCATAAATCTTTTTTTCAACTAAAGCAATATGTAAAACAATACAATGTCGGGTAATGCAATTGAAACCCTAGCTTTCTAATTATTACACACTGTTTTTTTTTTTAATTAATTTGGGTATTTGAATGGATAAATTCTTATAAAATAAATGACAAACTATTCATTTATACTGAGCTGCTAAATATTACAACGCCAATTTCAACAAATTTTTTTTTTTTTTAATATTTGAGAAATTATATTTAAAATTTTTATGCATGTATAGTACCGAGAAATGATGGAATCGGATTTGTGAATTTTTTAGGTACTCCGATTTCACAACTCCCACTGGTTTAGAAGCTGTATGTTAGGAGAAAATTTTCTATTTGATTTTTTACCATCATCATACTCGTATGAAAAATTCTTAGACTCTGTTTTAAGAAATTCTACTACGAAATGTTATTAATTAACATTTTATATGTAACAGAGAACTTTTTTGGTAATGGTAAGAAATTTTGGCATGGGAAATTGTATACTTGAAGATGATTTATAATTAAAACTTCTTATGTTAATTTTTTCTTTATATAATTTTTATGATAAATTTACGTACTTTTTTTTTTACATACATTATTAAATAATATCATGGTTAGAAAAAAAAACAAAATTAAAATAAACAAAAGTATTTCAAACAAAGCAAACATTTAAAGTGGACAATAAAAACTCATTAGAAAACTCATACAAGTAAAGATTTATAACAAAAAAATGAAAAGATTCATTTGAATAAAACTTAAGAAAAATTAACAAAAGAAATAAAATATTATTAAAATAATTTATTAAATTTAAATTTTATTAATGAACTTGGGTTGTGTAATATTTTCTTTTAAGTTTGAATTGAAATTTTTTGATAAATTATATAAAAATTTAAGAAAAATAAAACAAGAACATTTATAATAAAATATGTATATAGAATTTAAATAATAATATTTATAATAAGCAACTTAAATTTCATAGAGTATTAAGTGAAAATTTTATTGAAATACTTATATATACATATTGTATATACAATACTTATATGTTTATATATTTTTATTTTATTTAAAATGTAATTTTAATTTGTAAAATTATGTGCCATTGGGAAACAAAAAATGTAAAAATTGTTAAAGAAAACTTAAAAAAATAAAATTTAAAATTTAAGGCGAATTGATTTTAAAGTGTGGCTAATCAAACATCAATCTAATCGTTTGTCGGTGGTTAAATCTGTAAATTACTAAAAACCTATTAGATTTATATATCTGAACAAAACAAAAGCAAAGAAGAATAAAATTTCTATTGTGTTGCTAGAAATCATTTGTAACAAATTTAAACAGAACCTATATTGAAAATAAATATTTTGGGTTTTTTATATAAAGCGAATTAGGACACAAGTACAGTGTTTTATTAAAAAACGTATCAAGAACACAGAATTAGTTCAAAAATATCAATATTATAATTATAAATCAATAAGCATATTTCTTTCGTTTTTGTCTCTGCTCAAGAGATTCACCAGGAGACTTTTTCCCAAATATAGTAATAAAATTATAAACATTCTTATGTTTGAACAATTATACACTAAATGAGAATTATATCCCATTTAGTATAGAAAACGGCCCATAAAGCAAAAACCACTCAAATAGGCGTGGAACATTTATGAAAATAATACAACTCGATAAAGGATGTTTATGAAAAAACAAAAAATATTTTTCGCCATATGGACAAATACATGCATACATACATACATATATTGGCCATTACAACCCTGTGTCAGGATTACGGCCTAGCTTCTCGCAGAACTCATGTTGTGTGTGTTAATTTATATCCATGAGTACCGGGACCTACAACTGTATGTGGGTTTAACGTGCGCACCGTCCGTAGATATATCACACGCCGCCAGTTGCCGGAGCGGTAGTTGAGTTCAATGCGCCCAACCACCGCCACTCGATACCGGTCCCCTCAAATCCGTTCATGTACGAGGACACGGCGCTCAAATGAGAGCCCATAGTATCGAGTTGGCAATTTGATACCACCACTGTCTGGGTGATGATACCCCCCTTGCTGAGGGGTATCTATCTAGGTACTTCTACAACCACTACGTGTATCTCCGAGGAGGACCTCACCAACCATCAGGCCGGGCCTTTTTCTCGAACGACGAGGGTTGTCAGCACCGGGGGCTCCTGATGCCCGTAGTACCAGATTAAGGCATCTCTGGTCAGTCCGTGAGAACACCAGAAATGCCTGCCACACGTATAAGTACGTGTGGCATTGAACGGCCATGCACCACATAGTCGCCATTAAAGGCGTTCTCTGCCTATACTGAGCGCCAGACCACTCAGGGCTAGGTCGAACCCAATATACCCCGGGGAATACAGGCTACTGACGGGGACACTCGTCAGCAGCCCTTATATGTATCCCCGGGGGGAACCGGGACCTACAGTTTAAAGTCGACTCCAAACGACAGATTTGAGAAGCTTTTGCTTTACTCCAAGAGCTTTTGCCTGAAGACTGCTGAGAAGTAGTCGCCGAAAGAAATAATTTTATCATATTGCTTTTTTTTTCAAGATGTCAGAACCCGGTACTAATGTCTTAGTAAGCCAACAAACTAGCCATAGACCACTGCGACTAGAAAAATACATTCAATATAAAATATGAAACCCAAAAAATTTAATTTATTTAAAAAAAAAGAGAAATGCATTCCTTTTAAATTATTTTGTTTGTTAGTCCACAGCTCGTTTTTGAACAGTGTGCTATTTAACGGCTTCACAACCTTTTCCAAAACGTCAGATTGGTACACTTTTGGCGTTTTCCGCAGAAATTGAGCTTTTTTGGACGGCTCCTCCACATTAAAAATTTTCACAGAGAATTTTACTGTGACCGTTGATGCCGTACTGGCTAGTCAATGCTTTTAATTTTTGTTTGCGTTTCCTCTTCAAAGCCGCCGTAAGTAGATGCCCCGTGTGTCTCTTATAAGCCCGAATTCCCAAGTTATATTTAATTATTCGAGAAATGGATACCTTAGATATCGTCGATGGAATTAAAGAACGCTGTAACTGACCTTAAGTGTTCACAAGAGCCAAAAACCTGTATGAAAGTAGATCAAAGACTCTAGTATTTTTCAAAACGCAGACGGCGTATATGAATTTATTTTCATCGTAGAAATCTGGGACCGGGACTAATCGACGCGTATTTATTTTTTTCTGATAAAAATGATGCAAAAAATGTATTTTCGATTTTTTGTCAGTTACAGCGTTCTTTAATTCCATTGACGATATGTTCATCTGACACGACAATATTTGCTGCTTTCGAAGTGGATTTCGATAAATTCGATTCTTTACAGCTTTGATGGCTCTGGGAGTTCACACACAGAGCGGACGGCCATATTTTGGACGGTCTGCTACTCCACCAGTATCCTCAAATAGTTTTACAGCACGATAAAGAAAACTGCGATTTACCCCGAGCATCTGCAAAGTTCGATATCCATATGTCTCCAGATTTCATTCCACACATTTTTAGGCCAATTACGACAATACGGTTTTCGATATCTCCCCTTTCCATAATTATAACCCACGAACGCTAACAACTTTTTACACAAAAATGAAGTAGAAATAATAGTTGTAAAAAACCTGTCAACTTAAAGGAGGTAAGGTATGTGTAGTGAATTTCTTACAGTGGGAGCAATTTGCACTGTGTCAGTAATTATGAAACTACTAGGTATAGTTTTTGACTCTACTTGATTAATATTCTGGGTTATGACCAAAAATTTAAACTTTTTTTTAAGTTATCAATGTTCTCATTACAAATTCAATTTTAAAATCAATGAAACAAAATAAATAAACGAAACAAATTAAAGAAATTCGAAATTAAAGTGCATGTCAAAAGAAACCCTGATACATTATTGTTAAAAGAAACGAAAAAAAAATATCGTAAATCCTTGTAAATAAATTTAATCATTTACAACATTTAATAAATTATTGGCAATTTAATTTTGTATGTTAAGACTGTAAATTTATTGCATAATTTTTAAACAGATATTATTAAAAAGTTATATTTATTATATAAAAACGAAAATCAATTAGAAATTAATTACGAGTACTATATAAAAAATACTTAAATATTATAATTAATTATAAAGGATTAAATAAAATATAACTGAAGGAAAATAAGTAAAAAAGAAAAACTTTATAATCAAATTTGTATATGCAAAACAATTAATTACATTATAAATATATGTATTAAATATATTGTAAAACAAACAAGAAAACTATTTAATCAATTATTTAATAAAATTCTATATTTAAAAGAATGCAAAAAAATATGTAAAAAAACAAAAAAAAATTGGTTTCTTTCAATATTACAGCAGAGTACGGGAAAAAATTTATAAATAAAAGCACAAAAAAAAACACAGAATTTTGTGTGCCGCATAAAAAGTACCATTTTTCTGGTAAGTAATATAGAATTTATTGAAATTTGCAAAATATATCCAAATTTTAAAAATAGATTCTTTCTTAGACTAAAATATGAAATATTTTCTGAATCTTAGAAATGAGTGGAAGATAAATTTCTGTCAATTTAACCACTCAAGAGCCACTGTTATACCTTCACCCTCGAATGATCAACAGCAATTTCTCCATCTATCGGTTGATGTTAAACGTGATTGGCGAGCGTCTTCAGTAGGTTAGCTGTTATCTTCCCAGCAGGTGGCGCTGTACTCCTGATCATTCGTTTCTTGGTGGAATAGACTGGAAATGTCAGGGAGCGGTTTCGTGAAGATGGACTACTTGGAGGGGGGATCTTATTTTTTAAATTATAATTTTTGAAAAACCGCAAACAAACCTAAAACACCTCAAGTTTAGGAAAAACTTTTATCCACTTGTAAGACTTAAGGCACGTTCACATTAACGCACGTTCACATTTTTTTTTCAAATTTAAATAAAAAATATTTTAATATAATTTCCTGCTATTATCTGTTCTTAAATACTTTTTTACTTTTACTTTTAATTTACCAACTGTGACTCCGACTCCAACCCCTGAAATGTTTCGATTCCCACTCAGAATTCCACTTCCACTAAATGCAAATATATGAACTAATATTTATATTTATAAAAACAGTGATAAAATAAAAAACTATTATACCGGAAAATATTAAAACTGTAAATGGTAATTTTGAAATAAAAACTTACTTTGCATATGTCTTTAGAAATGATGCTTCCAAATCTGGCGATTCGGCAATTATAGTAGAATTCAGTATTAGTTTCTACGTTTATAGAAAGATAAAATTTCTCAATTTCATTTAATGTCTATCTCATCTTAATAAAGCTAGGACTGTTTTTGGTTCGAGGATTGTGAGTTTGATAGTCCAAAGAGATCCTTGTCTGCTATACTGCATCGAACTTATGGTCTTAGTTACTCCGATTCTAAGAACAATTAGAATATAATTTAATATTGTATTTCAATTTGGTAAATAAATCCTTTTTTAAAAAATGTGTACAAAAAATTTAATTTTTTACTAAAATATCTTAACAAAATAGTGATTACGTATGTAAGTATATTTGCCTTCGAAATAATGTAAATCAATATTTTTTTTTTAAATCACTACAAAACTGCTATCTGATTTTAAAATATCCTTTGCATTTAAAGAATTTCCAATTGAGTTGACTTTGTTTTTAATTAGGAAATAGTTCAAATATATTTTTAATTATTAAATCAAAAACAATTACAAATCTAATGAAACAATTAAAAAAATTAATGAAATGTTTGTAACTTAAAAAAAAAAAACAAGAAAACACCAAGCGATACTTAATTTGCTTGAAAACTTAAACACAAAATGTACAATAAAAACCACAAGGCCACTTGAAACGTCAGTCAAACGTATAATAATTTAACAAAAAACAAAAAGAAAACCAACTGTTTTACTATTTTTAAAATTAAAGAAGAAATAAAACTGAATTTAAAATGTTTTTTTAAGAAATTTGTTTTTTCTCACGCCTTCTGTTACACGCACTTATACGCCCTAACAAAAGTATTGGCTGATTTACAAGGATTTCCTGCCACCATCAATTACTACACCACTACTAAAAACACAACAACACTCAAAATAGCACTATTAAATATTATGGCTAAATAAGTATACGAGTGCATATGTATGTGTATGTAGGTATTTCCGTTTGCCTTAAGGGATATACCACTGCATGTAGTTGATGTACATGAATGTGTCTGTTTGTTTGTTATTTTCTTAAATATCAGCAGTCTTGTAATTTATCCTCTCCTTTAAGTAATTAAATGCCTGAATGCCCAACCAAAAAAAGGAAAAAAAATATTACAAAAACAATAACAATGAAGGCAATATTTAGCGTTTCTCTGTAAACAAGTTTACGCATTATAAACATCAGTAGCCCAGCAGTAGCAGCAATAGTAGCAACGACAACGAATGTGCTTTAAAGCGTTTGTGTGTGGGCAACATGCTGGGTGAAGTCATAAAAAATGAGAAGTTTCGTAAAGTTTTAAATTCTTACTTGAAATCATATTTAAAGGCATAATTAAATGTCTTCCACTCTCTAACCAACTCATACATACGCAATCAATTGTTATATCTGTCCGTCTGTTTGCCCTTAAGTCACTACCGAATTTTTTCGCAAAACAATTTCTTCACTCTCTACACTTTTCTTTTGACTTTTTCCTGCAAAAATAACATGCTACACCATATCCAATAATACTTATAACTAGGAAATTCAAAAAACTTAAGACTTTATGGTAAACTGGCGTTTAGAAATCCTAAAAAAATTGGAGAGGTTTGTTTAAACCTTGATTATTATCGTAATACTTTTAAAAAAGAAAGGAAAACTAGAAAAGCAAAAATGAATCGTTGGATACTTTTTGCTTAGAGTTAGAGAGACGTGTCTTCTGCAAAAATTACTATTTAAAGATTCTTGGTTCCATTGGGTTAGAAGATTATTACCTATAAAGTTTTGACCAACACTGTTAGTGTTTCTTAATTGATAATAAGGAATAATGTCTGAGAAATATTAGTGGGATAAAAAGAAAGCTAAAGATGGCATTCATATAAGTAGATAATGTGTGTTTTTTATAGACTGATATAAGTTTAAATTATAATAACTGGCTTTATTTAAAAGAAAATTGTATGAAATTAATATTTAAATATAATTTCTGCCATGTGGCCGCCACGGCTGGCGCATAGAAAGCACAATCTGGAATACCAATATTCAACAACTTTCAGCAGCATTCGCGGACGTATTTAGCCGATAACTCTTCGAATGTTAATTTTCAGGTGTTCAATTGGTAGTGGTTTATCGACGTAGACAAGTGACAACATAACCCCAAAGAAAATAATTGAATGGGGTTAAATCACACGATCTTGGTGGCCAATTAGTTGGGCCATTACATGATTTTATTCTTTCATCATAAGTTTCTTTGAGTAATCTTGTATCGCCCGCTTTGTGGCATGTGGCTTCGTCCTGTTGGAACCACATATCAGCAAGAGTCTAGCAACCTAATTGAGGTACGGATAAATTTTGAATCACGTTCCTATACCATTCATTATTTACAGTAACATTCTGACCATTGTCGTTTTGAATACATATGGCCCAATGACACCTCTGTTCCATAAAGCGCAGCAAACAGTAATTTTCTGTGGATGCAATGGTGCTTGTAGAATCTCCTCACTCTAAATGCGACAATAAACAAGCAGATATTTATGTTCGAACCCATTCAACACAAAATAAGCTTCATGGGAAAATAATATTTTGAATGGAAATTCGAAATTGGCGTCAATAGAATAGAACAAATATTTTGATTAAACATTTCAACAATTTGCTCGAGTTGCTCTGAAGTAGTCGATTCATATTGAAATTTCAAAGCAAACTTAACAAAACGCAATTATCAGCTGTTAAGTGGGTTAAAAAGTGATGCGAACTCAAAGTTGTGACACTCTATAAAAAACAGACATTACAAAACTGGTAAGTAAATCCATATGTCAGTATATATATTATAAATCTCTTTCTAAGTGTGTTTTTTTGTTCTCATAAACGACTGAACCGATTTTATTGAAATTTAAATTTCAGATAGACTAAACTACCGAAATTGCAATAGGGTATGTCTTTTTTTAATTGGGCGTGAGTGTGGGCGTGGTACCTCCTATGCAAACTTAATACTGATTTCTGTATATCTTGGGAACGGTTGAAGTTAAATTTTCTAAATTTGACTTACCTCCCATACATATTGAATACAGATTTCTTTCTACCTTGAGAAATGTTGAAGCTAAAGTTTCTGAATTTCATGTGTATGATTTCGTAGCTATATAAAAATCATCAGTCGGAAAATGTGATAGTTGGTGGTGTAGGAAAGCAAGACAGATTTAGGGTAGTAATAAATATTTAACGTGAAATTTAACGTGAATCAAAATTTTTTTTACCTTTAATCTTCTTTAAATAACAAAATACATACTAAAAAATATTATATGATAAACTTTAAAACTCATTAGGAAATGGTGTAGATATTTTTAAAACATGAATTCAAAACATAATCGATGGTTAATTTTTCACATTGCTGAGCAAAATATTTCTCTTCATAGCTGCGGGTGTCTGGGTTTCTTTTTTTTTAATTTTGTTTAACTGAGTAAAAGTACGAGTATTTTCCAAATTTCCGTTTAGTAAATTCCAAAAAAATAAACAAACAAAAAAACAAAAATTAAAATTAATAACCACAAAACCAAGGCGGCAATGAAAGTACAACACAGCAAGAATAAACAAATTTCCAAGTATTTTAAACTGTTAAGAATAAGAATATAATTTCATAGAAGTTTAATTTGTGGGGTAGCCATTAAGAATCAATTTTGTTTTTAAAGACACATTTTACTTTTAAATTAAATACCAAATCAAATCGTATGCCACAAGGAATACAATAAACATACAATTTTGTTATCCTTTAGGATAACACAGCGAAAATACTCAACTGGCTCATTATATGCCAACGAAATATTGTTGAGGTTCCTTTTTGGTTTCTCGTTTTTTTATATTATGGCAGGTTGTAACCTTTTATTTTGATTTTTATAAGTTGGTTTGGTTAAATATTTATAATTTATTAAGAAAATTGAAAATTTGTTTTTTTTTTAATCAAATTAGAGTTGATTTATGAAATTTATATAAATTTATTTAGATTTAAAATATGTACATACGTAAGTATATAAGTATATATATACTTTAGTTGAAAGAACAATATTTGGCATTTGAATACTCAACAGTCATAACCATATAAAATAAATAAGAAAATATTTTTATTTATTTGGTAAAATTATTATTAAATTGTACTCGTACATACATACTTATATAATTATGTATGTTTCTATAATGGTTACTTTTTTCTTCATATATTTGCCTAATGTGTCTCTTACTTTTATACACTCTCCATCTCTACCTCTGCCCCTAATTGGTAATTTAATTACCAAATAGTTTAAATATCATATTGTTCCTTAATTGCTGTATTTAAAGGCCCAACTTTAAACTTTAACTTTTGTTTCATCGGATCATTGCACTCGTTTCCAGTCATCAGTTGTCTAGTTTTTGTCTATTTTAAAAATATTAAGCCGAGCCTTCACGTATTGTCCGATAGTACACTGGTTGACTGTTGTACACAAATAAATATATTTTCGTAAACAAGTTCTTCACTATTTTCACATACAAAAGCTACAAAGTACAACAGAATAATATACAGAAGGATATATTTTAATGGTCAATTTCAATGATGTGGAGAAGTGTAACCAGAATTTCTATACTACTGTTATCGAGGAATACTATGGATAACCAGAATTTTAATATGTAGCTGCAAATAAGATTTCTAAAACATTAAATTCTCTTTAAAGAAAATATATGCTTTGTTTAACGTTAATTTTATGAATTTTAATAGCCTAAGATCCTAATACTGGTATTCTTATGAGAACTAAAATCCGTTAAGTAATATGTACAAGCATTAGGATCTTAGGCTATTAAAATTCATAAAATAAGTATAATATAGATACAACAAATATTCGAATTTAATTCGTAAAACTATATAATAGTTAAAGAAAAAGTTTTATATTAAAATTTGTTTAACGTCAAAATAAGTAAAAAAGAAGTAGAAATAAGGTTTTGGCAATCGAAAATATAGGCAGTGTAGTGGTTAAAGCGCTCGCATACAACACCAGGCAGCCCAGGTTCTAATCCCAGTATTAGATAAAATTAAGAGCAACAATTTATGCTGCTACCTTTTCCCCCTCCCTGATATTTCACCCTATCCATCTTTGAATTATCAAGCGAATGATCAGGAATGCAAAAGTATTATCTTGTTGGGCAATTTGGAACTATACGATTTAGCTTACTTAGGCCCATTATTACAACTTACCTTTAGTTAAAGGTAGGATGTTATCGGGAAGATAAATTGCTTTTGGTTATTACAACTAAACTTTAACATAAAAGTGACCGATAAAGTTATTGGGAAGATTGCCTTACTTTTAACTTTTAACGTGAGGTTTAAACTTTCGAGCTTACCATATTTTATTGAGGCTGCCATATTTTTTGTTCGTTGAATTATTAAAAAAAATATTTTGCCTAAGTTCAATAAATATGGAAAGTAAAATACATTTCTTTGTTGTTAAGCTTTTTTAGTGCACAATTTTTAATTTTTTTTTTTTTTTTTAATAAGGAAACATGCGTGTTGTTGCCAGTTATTGTCTTTTAAACAAATTTAATGCCAAAAGTAATCGGTTCTTGTTTTGGTAATGCCGTATTTTAAAAAATGTAAGTTTTATTTTAAAGGTAAGTTGTAATAACGAAAAGCATTTAAAGGTCACTTTATTCCTCTCGTTAACGAAAGTTACATTTAACTATCGGACACTTTATAGGCAAGTTGTAATAATGGCCCTTAGAATAGTGTCAAAATCAATAAAACCACATACGCACGAGATAACTTTTCATTAAAGTTCTCTTGCTTTTAAGTGTTGGTAGTTTAATTAATTCAAGATGGCTGTCTTATGACGGTAAAGCAATATTAGGATTTCATTGAAGATTTTTTTTTTTTAATTATATGAATATCACATTGGGGGTCTCAGACCACTGATGCATATTTTAGCGTTGGTTTTACCAGAGAAGTGAATAATCGTTTTAAAGAATATGAGCTCTTGAATTTTTTTCCCCATCGTTTAATAAAAGCCAAAATTTCCTTTTCTTTATTGATAGTATGAAAGATTTTTGAATTAAATGCTATTTTGACATCCGGTAATACATCCAAATCAAGGAATTTATCAACTTTTTCCAGAGAATAAGTACCAATCATGTAATAATTGATAGTTGATCTGTCTGTAAAATTGCATCTATTTACATTTCATTAAATTTCATTAAATTCGTATCACACCAATGATAAAAATTTTTCAAGTCCTTTTAGAGAAAGCAGCTTAATTCATTACCGTTGAGATGAAGGAACAGCTTTACATCATTGGCATATATTAATATTTTGGAATACATTATGAAATACGGTAAGTCAATAATGTAAAGAAGAAGCTATAAAAGAATAAAGGACCCAAATGAGTACCTTAAGAAACTCCAAAAGGCACAGAAATTTTAGAAGGTTTCTGAATACAAAACACTAAGATCTGTTAATCAAATACTTATTTTATTTAATTAATAAATGAGGAGATTATGATTGACTTTATCGAATACTATGCCAAAGGCTGTGTAGATAGTATCAGTTTTCTCACAACACATTCTATCATTTTCTTCTTTTCTCACCATCATTGCAGTTTTCAAAAGTATTTCCTGAATTTATTTGCTTTGTTTTCTTGTAATTTTTCTCCAAAATAAAGTAAATTAAATATTCTTAAATAATCCACAACAGATTTTACAAACACACTGAATTAAAAAAAAAAACTCGCTTCAGCCAAGACATTTTACTACGCGTTAGACATCAAATTTATTATTTTAAGTGCAAATGAAAATTCTGACATAAAAATTCAGAATAAAGTTTCTCCTCTTTTGTAAATCCTTAAAAAAATATTTGCAAATATTTAAATCAATAGTCATAAAAATGAAATTTGCAAGCCATGACCAGAGTTATACTGTTTTCGTAAGATATGTCTGGTATTTTTAAGAATTTAAATTTTCAAAATCAACAAACAAATATTAAATGAAAATATTTATTTAAAGATTTTATTGTATTGATGGTGCCGGTTTGTGTTTTACACAATTTTTCCCTTTAAAATATTGTTGTTTCAGAAATCAAATCATCAAATGCGTTAAGCGAACAACAGTGAATTGTAATGATAAAGAAACTTCCATTAGAGGGCCTTGTCTTACCAGAAAACAAAAAAAAAGGAAATAAAAATGTATCCCAGCGAAATTTGGGCTTCCTGTGAAGCTGAGAAATTTTTTTAAAAATCAATCTATGTGTTAATCTCAATAAAAATGTTTTTATCTTTATAAAAAAAGTAAATTTTAACAAGTGTTGGTTTTTTAACAAAATTACAAAAATAATTGTAGTTTCACTGGGTCATATATTTTTTTTTTTTTTGTGAAGAATACAAACCACATAATGCCCCAACAATAACAAAACGCATACTTCTTCCTTCTTCTCTACCAATGTTGTACATAATTTTCTTGTTGTTGGTTGCAAGTGGTACAAACTATATGCGGTTTTAACAAAAACATCTTTAAGAAGAAGACAAGCAACTCCATTGCAAAATAAATGGTAGAAAAGAAAAAGTACTCAAACCATGCGGTTGATACTATTGGTCTCATATTTTATCTACAAATGCAAAATAGAATTTTAAATAGAAAAGGAGGAGATTTTAAAAAGTTTTCCTTATTGTAAAATTACTGCTGTAAAGTTTGTTTTGAAAACTTAAAAGAAAGATATTCGATAAAAAAAAAAAATATTTTAAAATTTGAAATTTTTAATAATAAGCCCATGCTTTATACATAAAAATACTAAACACAAAGGCGAACGCTCGTGGCCAGTGTTTTAGGTAGGAATCGACCCCATTATTTTTGGAATAGCAGACTACAACACTATACTTTGGTCTAGGGCACATATATTGAGGAATGTGTGTCAAAAACAAAAATTTTAATTTACTAAGAGTCCGCGAAGCATTCTGTACACAATGAATTTTCTATCTTTTGATGGACTGTTGTGCATTTTGTACAAAATGGTGTAAAAGTCATCACCCCATGAGAAAATGCTATAAAATTCATATATGGATATCAGTGCTGTTTTAACACTTTAGAGCAAAAATCGGTCATTGTTGTTGATACATCGGGTATTCACATTTTTCAGTTATCGGTTTACTATAGTGATGTAAAAAGCGGTTATTTTTGACTACTCAATAATACTCGATTCTTTTTAATTGAGTACTTAATACTACTCAATATTTTTCTTTATTTGAAAGTAAAAGAAATGGTAAGCTGAACCAACCTGCAGGTTTTATAGCTTCTAAAATGTTTGCGTCATTATCAGAGACAACGAACGAAATTTTATCTTGTGTGTCCCGACACTTTTTAAAGCAAGTAAAAAAATTAGATTTAAGGTTATAATCAGTGTCAATAACATATGCCGTTACAGATATATGACGCATTTCCTACAGATATCCATGCGTCTGTTGTTACCTTCATTTGTTTTCTTTAAATCAACTAATGAGTGTTTCGAATCCAAATGCTTCTCTAAACTAGAACTGCCTCCTCTTATGAATGTAATATTTTAGAACAAGAATAATACAAGCTCACAGCACATACCTTTATGTGAAATCATCGGTTGGCAAAGTTTACATTGTGCTGCATATTTTCCTGCTTAGGTACAATTCTTCAGAATTTGGCTTCTTTTTCTGAAGGCCGTTTTATTTTAAACTTTCTAACAAAATTTTTAAAATGAAATTTAAATTTTTCTTTTCCATCCTTTTTGTTAATTTGGTATTTTTTTTAATACACAGACTTGTATAATTTCTGAGAATTTTTAAGGAAAACTTGCAATAACATACTACAGAATATAACCCTATAAATATTGAATAGTTACTTTTGGACATTGAGTACCGGTGAATATTCATGGTATCGAGTACTCAGTACTCAAATACTTAATACTTTTGCATCATTAGTTTACAACTGAGCAAATATTACAGCCTTTTGCTACTCACCTAGAAGAATATGTGTTTCGGGGGTTCTATATCTGCTATTTTGGAAATAATATTGTGACTGTAGCCAAAAATATTCTAAAGGACTTTGCAGTTTTAACAACACCGCATACCACTTAATTCTTCAGAAATGGGTGCCGTTTAACCAAAAATATTCTAAAGGACTTTGCAGTTTTAACAACACCGCATACCACTTAATTCTTCAGAAAAGGGTGCTGTTTAACCAAAGTTTTGTTAAAGCCTAAAAATTATCGGTTGATTGCCAAGAACATGTAGCCTATTGTCAAGCTAAATAAAATCTCAACCAGAAAGAAGGTTCTTGGAAGACAACCTTTCATGGAAAATAACCATAAGCAACGAAGCCCATTTCCATTAAAGTAGCGCTCTAAATTCGTGTATAACACAAAAACTCAAAGTTTTTGCACAATATAATAAAAATACAGTGGGATAAGTTTTTCGAACCTCAACTGAACAAATTGGGATTAGGAAATATGTGGTTCCAACAAGATAAAACAGGAACGACCTACAACAGAAGTTGTAAAAGCTATATTTCCGTGTTGACTTATCTCTCTTTTAGGTAATTTGCACTTGCTGGAAAAAGCGCTCGATTTTACCATTATTTATCTTTTTTGCAGGAGAGTTTCTGGAAGATATGAGACAAATTTCAGCGAGATTATCAATAAGGAATGTGGGATCTAGCAGAGAGCTAGTGACACTACTTAGGGTCTAAAATCACGTTATAAAATAAAAATACGAATTTAAAGTTTTGATTTCGTAACAATGGGCCAATTTATATCAAATTGGATTGAATTCTAAGCAAACGTTGTTGGAAAAACAATAAATGACAGAGAGAAAGCATTTTAGTGACTAAATATCGTCGCAAGAATTAAAGAACGCTGTAACTTACAAAAAATAGAAAATACGTATTTTGCATCATTTTTATTAGAAAAAAATACGCGTCGATTGATCCTGGTCCCAGATTTCTATGATGAAAAGAAATTCAATTACGCTGTCTATCTGCTCTCTACTTTCATAGAGGTTTTTCGGCTCTGGTGAACATAAAATATTTTGTCAGTTACAGCGTTCTTTAATTCTTGCGACGATATGTATTATAATTATTAGTGCCAAAAGGGTGAGCAATTTGGATGTAGAGAGCAAGATATACTTTTTCCATACACTCTGTGTGTTTTGTTGTTAATCGAATTTATAGGTTTTCAACTAATGAACCCAATTTTATGGAAAATTAATAATTTTTTCATTCACAATAATACCTCAGTGTAAGTTCAAATCATATTAATTTGCATCTACATTTTTTGAACAAAGCCAACAACAATCACTCGTATATTTTACATTAATTGAATTAAATTTCGCATGTTTACTATTCCAAACACTGAACATCTAAAAAGAGAGCACATTAAATACTCGTATACTAAAAAGCTATATTAATATCTAATATTAGTTAGACATTTTGTGGTACAAAAAAGAATACAAAATATAAAATAAATTTTTTACTTTCACAAAAATATTTATTTTTTTTTTTTTATTTGTTTCCTCCAAATATTTCGCTTTTATTAATATGAACTTTTTTTTTTCTTCCTTTTAGTTGATATTTTAAGATTTACGTTTAACAATTCCTGTTTTAATTTCTTCATCAATTCTTTGTAATTTAAGGAAATATTTTTCTTTCGCTTTTGCCTTAATAAACTTTTGCTGTGATGGTGGCTGATGCTTTTATTAATTTAATTAACATTTAATTGGCCTTTGTTACCCAAAAAAAAAACTGTTATTAAATTATTTTTTTTTTCTCACAAACACACAGCAGGTAAAGTTTTCTTGGAAGCAAAATTAAAGTGAAATTTTTTTTAAAAATACAAAAAAATAATTGCAAAAATTTATAATATTCTTGAGAATTTTCTTGAAAGGGAATTTTTTAGATTAAATGAAGTTTAGTAGAGAAAACTATGTCAAAAGCATTGTGGTTTTGTGTTTATATTATCTTTAAAAGAATATATAAATAAAAAATAAAAATAAAAAATAAAAAAAAATCATCCTTTAAAAATTTAGTGGCATTGGACAAGTGGGCGTGATACCTCCCATACAAACTCAACCTTTGATTTTGTGTATTTTGATAACGTTGATAATTTAGTCCGAATGACTTTATAGTCAATGCAAATCATCACTTAAGAATTGGACGGTATTCAAGAAATCGTCGTGCGAGAGTTTATGTGCTCTATCCGCCATTTTATATATCTCGAGTTAATGATGACACTTAAGGTTTTTCTCAGCAAAATTTTTAAAATCTGTTTTCCATTTACGTCTATTTATCTCCGAAACTGGACGAGATAATCGAAAACGAATTGCTGACTTGAAAAATTTTAGGTCGAAAATGGCATATATAAAAAATATTAAATTACGGATAGAGCACATAAACTCCCGCACTACGAAATGGGCCTGCTGCTTCTTATACAAACTAAATACTAATTTTTGAGTTTCTGGACAACGGTTAAAGGTAAAGTTTCTGAATTTGATTTGGATGACTTCATAATCAGTAAAAAAAACTTGTCAAAAAGTGGGTGGAATAGAACAAATGGGCGTGGCACAAACTAAATATTATTTGTTTATATCTTGGAAACGGTGAAAGGTAAAGTTTCTGAATTTGGTCTAGATGACTTCATAATCAATGCGAAAGTGGACGGATTCATTCAATATAAACTTCTAACACATCTATGGACACTGATGAACATAAAGCTTTCGGCAGTACCATTAGTTTTCGCAGCTTAAATAAAATTTCTAATATTTGTATTACGAACATTGAATACTCCGATTATGATAATGTTAAATAGTTGTCTTTGGTAACAGGAAGCTTATTTTGTGTTAAAAAACACATTTTCGTTAGAGTTGCTGTTCGTTATATCATTTGCATTGAAGTACAACATATGTTAAAGCGGGTTTAGACGGTAATACAAGTCGTACGACATGTCAAATTGTTGTGTAGAAGAGAATGAATACATTATTCCACGGATAATTGCAAAAAATTCAACATTTTTAGACAATTATGCGTGGAAGTTATTTAAACGAATACGGTTTATTGCCTCTTTGAGATAATTAAACGAATATGCTTAATTGCCTGTATACACTGCCGTCAATACATATGAAAAGCAAGTAACTTTTTACTTATACTTATACATAAACTTGGTAGACTTTAAACGAGGGAATTTTAAGGAAATTTCTCTTTGGCGAAAATATATTTGAGGTAATTAGGCGAATTACACAATTAAGCGAAAGTTAATCAACCGTTGAATTTTATTAGAAAATGGTAAGAAAAAATATGGGGATTTAGGAATTGAAGTAAATAAGCGTGAAAGGCAATTAAGCGTGGGGCAACTATCCGGGGAACACTGTAGCATCGTGAAAACTTGATATGTAATGAGATTGTACGACATTGAGAGAAAATACAGATGAAAATTCGACAGTCGTATTTTTTGAAATTTTTTAAAAAAAACCATAACATTTTATTAGATCAGGGATGCCTTTTTTATGTTAAATGTATTCACAATGTATGTAAATTTTGTGTGCACGTGTATGTGCACTTTATGTTTTCATTTTACTTTGTTTTGGTATTTTACTAACCGTGTAAACGTAAAAAATCAGTCATAAAATTTTTACTCTCATTTCTAAAATACGGATGGAATTTCATAATATTTTCTCTTTGATTTTCCGTACGTAAAGTATTATCGTCTAAACCCGCCTTTAAGGTAGAAGTACAGAACATGCGTTGCGGCAATTGTGTGTTTCGCATGCACGTCTGTCAAAAAAAGTTAAAATAAAGAATTAAAAAAAAACAAGTTATTGACTAAATTAGCTTTGCATCTAAAGTACAGAAATTGAAAAATGTTGACTTTTGGATGCGTTTATAGTTGAACAATTGACTTACATTGTACATGGTAACCGCTGTTAGCGTTTTAACGTTCTACCTTTACTTTTCTTTCGCTTAGACTGCAATCGATTTCTTTCTTCCTACATAAATGTAAACAGGCCATTAGAAAACAAAGAGAAAATATTTATTTTTGAATCATCCCGTTTTATAACAAAAAAATAGAATATTACCTGGTAACCTTAACAACGGCAATCAACATTTAAAATGTTTGTTTATAAATAATAAAAAAAAAACAGCACTTCAAAAACCATATATTTAAATTTTTTTTATTAAATTTTTTCAAATAAATATAAACCGTTTAAAAAGAATTAAATTAAGTTCACAATTGAAAGTGTGAGTTTTAAGTAAAGTGCGAGGCTCAGCTTGCAAGTAAAGCAAATTAAATAAAACAAACAACCATGGTAAGTGATAAACAAAGAAGAAACGCCAAATGAGTGACAAAAGAAAAAAATTTTTTATAATCCCATTTAATTTGTCGGACAATCAGTTTAAACTTTAAAGCTTTTGTATAATCAAGATCTTAAGAATGATGATGAGAAGTATAAACGATGAAATCCTATTCAGTAAATAAGCAAAAAAAGGCGGAAAAATAAGGCCACAAACATGAACAGATTTTTTACTACTGCAAAATTAATTTTTCTACAAAATCAAAATTTCCATTAATTTATTATTATTTACTTTTAAGGCTATAGTTTGCAGTTTTGTAGACAATAGTGACAAACAATTGTAAATCTTCATTCTACAAGGCAATTTTTAAAACCATAAAAAATTTTTAATTCATCTATTACGCTTCTATTGCTGTTTGTCTACGACCCATTAATAAATAAATTGATGAATTAAAAATCAAAGAAAGTGTCCTAAAGATTCTTTCCTCTACACATGCTTTAAAATTCTAATGTGAAGTTAATTAAACTTAAGAATTTACAAACTGACTTATTGTGGTTCTATTACTCATCCTAATACTCATACGACAATGAAATACCTACTTAAGGTGGTTTTACACTATCCCGCTGAGTATAACGACACGTCAAAAACTCAAATAAAATGAAGAAGTATAATAGTGTGAAAACAATATGTAATGAATTGTCAAAAAATACGGATAGAAATTTTACAGTCGTATGGCTCTCATCATTTTTCGAAAGTTTTCCAAACCATTAGATTTTTCATTTTATCAGAGTTGCTTTTTTATACAAATATAAGGAAAAATCAGGGTTGGAAAACTGGAAATTATTCACCATAATTTTGCTTATTCCTTTTTTATTAAATAACTAAAAAATACAAAATATAGTTAACATTTCAAGTTCTTTCCCTTTAACATAAAATAAATCAGTGTTCGAAAATTTACCTTATAAAACGTACTTTAGTGTTCTGTACTGTAGAATATTAAGTACAGAAACACTAAAAGTGTTTGTGTAGGAAATTCAAAACAAACAAAAAACACTATAATATTTTTGAATTTTCTACATAACGAATATACTGTTCTTAACCTATAGAAAAAAAACAAAGGAAAAATATTTTTTGTTGTTGTAATTTTTTTCAATTTTTTTATTTTAAACTGATTGATAAAAAATGCAAAAAAGAAAATATATTGAAATTTTGGGAAAAATAACCCAAGATCACTAAACCAAAATGTATACAAAGACTAAAACTGTACTGTTTTAAAACAAAAAACAGAACGACTTATTCTGATTGTGTAGAAATACACAAACACTAAAAAAATAAATACCGTTCTTTGATTTGTGAACCGTACATATAATAATGTACAGTTTATTTTCGAACACTGAAATAAATTACAAATATATGTTGTAAAAAATAATTAAATATGGCTTATATTATGAAATATTAATAAAATATATATTGCCGTATCAACATGTCCATCGTTGGAGAAAGAGAAAAACACAAACAGCTGATGTTTCGACAAAATTCAATGAAAATCTTAAGACTTGTAGAATAGTGTAAAAGCACCTTTCAGTGTTAAGCAAACCATAATGTTCATTGCATTTTAAAACTCCTCCGGTTATTTCTCGAACTCTGTATAAATTAAACGAATTAAATATTAACAAATTAACGCAAGAATGGCTAACAATCTATTATAACGTCTCTGAGTTTTAAAAATGGTGCTTTTTTGAGTTAATTCAGAAGAATTTTGACCCAAAATACGGACTTACTACCTCCTCTACGCCGACGTCAAATTATAATCGCATCGAAAATTTTCTTCGCTGGAACAGAGTCACCGTTCCAGCGCAGCTGATGGATGTTAATACGCTAAAAAACGCCTACATTGACGAGGAGCTCATACGAAGATCTTGCGAAGAACTTTTCTCTCGAACACTCCTAGAGAAACACCGGAAGAATAAACGAGTTGTAGAGCGTCAATTTCGTCACACTAGAGAGGTTTCTGATTCCTAACTGCTTACAGAGACCGTAGTAGCACTTGTTAGCCAGTACAAATCTTTGTTTGATATCCAGACAGAGATCATTCTTGCTGATAATGCCGGTGCCAAGAAGATGAATTCCTTGACTACATTAAATATATATTTGCCGGCTGTAACTTGGAAGCCAATACGTTCAACATTCCTACTCGTTGACAACATATACTACGTATAAAACAAAAATATATGTAAAATATTTAAAAAAGGATAGTATATGGGAAAAAAGGATATTTTCAGATTTCTGGGAATTTTTGAAAGGCATCACTGCTTTTCACAGTGATATCGACAAAATAATGAACTCGACACCACATTGCATCGATGCATCAATTAATCAACAGAGTTAATTGATCTCATTAACCCTTTTCTGTACACTATCGAGAACAATCAAATATACTTTAAAGCACAGGCCCATACATAATAGTTGTATTCCATCTTGTATAGGATAAAGGCCTGGAAATATTATGAAGTTCAATTTTTCCTACACCGTTTTAAAAAACCGAGACATTTGAATGTTTCTTGCGCCACTTGAATTATGTGATTATTTCAACTGAATAAACTCCATCATCACTACCCCACTTATCGTGAGAAAGCAAATATGTTAAATTCAAACCCGTTCGCTCGAAATAACTCAGGGAATATTATTCATATTCACCAGTGTATAATCGAATTAATTTTTGTAATCGACTATAAGTCTGGTTTAATTTTAAATTGATTTCCAATTATTAATTTGTAAGCCTTTTTGAAATGTTTATCCTTCTGCATACAAACCAAATCTTCATTTTTAAATCTTAGTGTTTACAATTCATTACACATATTTACGCGAAAATTGAAGGGCAAAAATAAAATAATTTTTGTTCATGGTATAAAATAAAACAAACGCTATACTCTTGAATAAAAACTACTATTTGGCGCCAAAAAAATATAATATTTGCAACAATCAGTTTCTACAAGTTTAACTCATCAGTCTGTACTTTAAGATTCTTTCACTATTCACTTGCTTTTTCACACACTGGCAATGGTTCATTGAATGACATCTCTGGTTTATTTTCATTTCTCGTTAACAGCTATTGCGAAATATCAGCAACAAATTGTATTTGCGAATTTTTATTTATTTTTTGTTTTTTTGCTTTTTCTTTTTTGAATAATTTGCAGTCATAAAATATGCAATAAGCCAACATCTGTTGCGAGAAATTGTTTTCAAAGCCGCGTCATCATATTATTTAAACACAATTTCTTTTTTCTTTTTTTACTTTATTTTATTTAAATATTGAATCAGAGACGTGTTTAATATTTGCGTGTTATAAAAACCTGCTTTATATGCCGTTCTAGTAAACCAAAGCCATCACTGTCTTCCTTAAATTTATTTAATTCCTTGCTTAAAATTACATATTATTTTGTAAAACATTGTTTGAACATGTGCATAAAGGATTTTACAGCAAACAGTTTAAGTGAAATGCAGCCTTTAGCTAAACAATTGCTTGACAAGTACCATTAACAGCAACAATTTGAAAACACACGCCACCCAAAAACCGAAAAAAAAATAAATGAAAATTGCAAAGTATTTTGTTTACAACAGAGCGAATATCAACAACATTTTCAATATTAATATAATAAAATTTAACTTATGGTGGTAGTTGGAAAATAAAAAGCAAATAAAATATTAAAAATTTTGGCACTTCTTGTACTTGCTATTCTATATAACAGAGGGACCTTGACAAAAGCAAAGAAATAACATCATTTGCATACTCGTACAGCATACAACAGAAATTGAAACCAAAAACTATGAGTATTTACTGAACAGTCCGTTTAATGCACACTTTAAATCTTACAACTACAGGCACTTTTATCAAATAACGAATGGAAATAATAAATTCATTTTAATATTTAAGCTGTCAAAGATTTTTAGCCTTGAATTCTTAAAACAAAAATAAATACAGAAACGTCAGCTAGAAATATTCCTTTATAAAATATACGGCAGGCAGCATATTGCATAAAAAAGGATTTCTTTAAACAGAAATATGTTGGAATGTTTTTGGTAATGCTTTAAATTAAATGCAAAAAAGTATGCTTTAATTTTTTTTTTAATTTTAAACCATAAAAGTATGCAATCACTATTATTATTTGTTTAAAAAAAGGCAAATTATTGATATTCATACTTAACTACTATAAACAGAGTATCCTACGTCGAGCATGTTTTTTACATATTAATAATGATTGTTTTCTATACAGTGTTACAACTTTGAGTTGACATTAACAATATAAATCGTCTTACACTAGAGCAACGCTTGCAAATTGCTGAAATTTTTATTCAAAACAATTGTTCTATTCTATTGATGTCGATTTTGAATTTCCATTCAAAATATTAATTTTAGATGAAGATTTATCGCATTTGGAATGAGGAGAATCCACAAGCTTTTGTCAAAACACCATAACATCCACAGAAAACTACTGTTTGGTGCGATTTATGGGCCGACGGAGTCATTGGCCCATATGAATTCAAAAACGATGATGGTCACAATGTTACTGTCAATGGTGAACGGTATAGAAATATGATTCGAAATTTTTTCGTACCTCAACTACGTGCCATAAATCTTGCTGATATGTTGTTCCAACAGGACGAAGCCACATGCCACACAGCGGGCGCTACAACTGATTTACTCACAGAAACTTTTGCTGAAAACATAATTTCACGTAATGGCCCAACTAATTGGCCACTAAGATCGTGTGATTCAACCCCATTAGATTATTTTTTTTTTGGATTATATTAGGTCACTTGTCTAAGTCGATAAACCACAAACAATTGAACACCTAGAAATCAACATTCGAAGAGTTATCGGCGAAATACGGCCACAAATGTTACGAAAAGCTGTTGAAAATATTTTAAGTGTGAGAAGTGGATTTCGGAAAGGCATGCACTGGAGAGGGATCTTATCATCTTGACTCCCAATACCATCACGGGAGTCATGTTAGGGAACCCCGCCGCATACAGAAGGAGGGCACTTTTTGTGAATGGGATCCTCCGCCGAAAGGAGAGAGACCTTGTAAGGTCAGTGGCACCGTACGGTCTAAATAGACTGGAATATAAGGCTCCATCCTGAAGTAATGTCATAAATTGACGGTTCCAGGATGCAGCCAAGTGATATAGAGAGGGGTAGGCACGCAATAACTGTGTGGAGTCCAGCACGACGGGTGGCAAAAGTGCGTAAATGAAAAAAAAATAATTATTGTTTGGCAAGACATTACTTGTGCTTTTATATAAAAATATAAATTTTTTTACGGGTTGCTTTAAGAAAGCTAATTTGCAAGCCATTTGGACTGGATCTTAGTAGTTTACCTTACTATGACTTTTTTAAATTCATTGAATTAATAGAGAGAGCAATAGCAGTTCCTATTACTCTTTGTTCCACTTGCTCGCTATTGCTCTTAGTGGATGTTTTTTCGGTTTTAATTTAAGTTTTTATGCAGGAAATTGTATAATTTTCAGACCTGTTTTTGCAATTTTATATATCATAATAAGAAAAGATTATACGATTAAATCACACGACTTTACCATCTTTTTAAATTTTTTTAAAGAAGTTTTTTATTTATTATAATTTATTTATTCTTCTTTTCTCTTTATTTTACCAGCCACCCAAAAAGAAAGGCAAAAAAGGCAAAGCCAAGCCAAGTAAGTAAATTCCTAAATTTATTTTTTTGTCTGAATATAATAAGAGATTTATCAATGGACTGATTCAATTTATACAGGCTTCTGTTATTGAAATTGGACTTATTAGGTTTTGATGCTAGAATTTTAAGGTGGACCAGATATTATTTAGATTAAATTTTAGGGTTATTTCTCTCACCTCTGGTGTTCCTTAGGATAAACATCTGGGTCCGATTTTTTTTTTCTTATTATTTGTGACTGATCTTCCGTCATGTTTTGTGGTCTCGAATATTTAAATCTACTCTTATACATCAAGTTATATAGAACTCTTTGTGATATTGCTGGGCATTCGTTACTCCAGAAGTATTTTGCATAGATTTTATTTGTTGTAACTGTTCCCAATATATACAATATTTAGTTTGTATGGTAGGTATCACGCCCACTTATTGATATGGAAGTCATCCAGAACAAATTCCTACCTACCTACCTATCTTTACCAGATACCCAAAAATGAATATTTAGTTTGTATAATAAGCGGCATTCCCGTTTATTTAATTTCGTCTAATTTTTAAGTGATGATTTTCAATGGACAAGGTGTCATTTAGACCACGTTACAGAAACTTTAGCTTCCACCGTTCTCAAGATATGCAAAAGCCAATATTTAGTTTATTTAGTTATATGGTAGGTAACACGCCAACTTGTCCAATTCTGCCTACTTTCTTGCTAATGATTTTACGCATGGGATGACCAGTAGTCATGGGATAAACCCCTATTCATGCTGTGCATTATACTGGAATTTATTTCAAAGTATTCGTAGAACTAGTTTTCATAACTCTGTGTATCTCATTATAGATTATTTCAATTTTTATAACAATCTAACAACTCTTCATAAGGGATATTTAAAGAATTTTAATTTAATTACAGCACTTTCTAAAACTGTTTTATGTTATCCTTTCAGAACATTAAAAAAATTTCACCCACATAACAAGCAACTAAAAAGGCCACATATGGCCAATAATAATTATGGTCAATTAATTTTGTTCATGATTTTTGTGAGTAATTTACAAATGAGTTTAAGCCAACATTGTAGTTTGTTAAATACTCCTATTGACCTAAAATACTAGTGCTTTATACACGCACAGTTTACTGGTAAGGACAGTATACGAGTATATACCGTAGAATGCAAAAAAGAGAAAAGTTAATGGGAATTTCAATTAACCACATTAAAGGAATAGACATTAACAACAATAAATGGCCTTAAACAAGAAACTATTCATTGTGAAAGGTTAAAGTGCATAAACAATGTTGTTGAATTCATGCTCCTCTCTTGTCTAACCACTAAATAAAAATTATTTCTTAATTGTCTTTTTAATGTCCCAAAAACAAAACAAAAAAATATGTTCAGAAATGAAACAAGTGCTGTTTTATAAACTTAAATAGTTTTTTTTTCCTTTCTTAGGCTTCTTTCTCTGTATATTAAATGACACCATAATCATTGTCTATATTTATCGTTTTTGACCATTACATTAAAGCGGAAACGGACCAATGCTCTGAAAAAAGAAAGTATGAAACTTTTATGTGTTAACACAGAAAAATGTCAATGTTATATAAAACAAACTATTCAAACAAAGCCATTTATAAAAATAACTTGCGGTACATATGTATGTGATTTTGAAAATAAAACCTAGAAAAAAATGAAAACTATTATCTGAACATCATCTAACAAATATTACCAACATTTTGTTTTATAATTGTTTTTCCAACACATTTTTTCCGTCGTTATGCATTCACAAAATACGAGTAAAATATTACAAAAAAACAAAAACAAAAAATGCTTCCGTTTCAGGCTCCGCAAAAGATTTTTTGTTCTGTTTTCCTTAGTGTTGCTAATGCCACAATGAGACAATTATGTTGCATGTTGGCATTCGTGAAAATATTAACTGAAACCATTACAGCTGTGATTTTATTTTTATTCCTATTTTTCCTCTGTTTTTTTTTCAACATTTCTATTGGTTTTGTTGGCTCTCACAATTGACCACATGCATGAAAGCCTATGACTGTCTTAAATATTTTGATTTTTTAAAAATAAAGCATGAAAACATTTTGCTCTTCATGTTACCCGTATTGCTACAAATAATTTTTAGAAAATTTTACTGTTTCAAGGGAAAAAAGTGTTGGAAAATATTAAAAAAAGATCCCGGATACGAATTCAATTAAGCCTTAAGTGATCGTACATACATATAAACAAACTGCGGATATTTTATTAAATTCCTTAATATTTGTTTTAAAGTCTTTATTCAAGACATATAAAAAACCAACATTTACTTTTTGTGTGCGGAGGTATCGTATCCACTTGTGTAGTTCCGCCTACTCTTTGATTGCGGATTTACTATTAAACCATTAAGAAGGAATTCAAAAACCATTCTCAAAATACTCGTATGCATAAAAAAATCAAGACTTTGTTTAGAACGAACTATGCCTACTTCTCTAATTCCGCTTTATCTCCGGTTGAGCAAACAGGGTTGAATTTAATGCATACAAGGCTCAACATTGTTTCGTCACGCATAAGCGTGGTGATGATGATGTAAACTTGTCATATGTGACTGTGGGTAATATAAATATAGAGGAGACGGACACTGTTGATGTTCTATAAATATCTCCAATGTCGAAAGAAATATCCAAGTGTCTCGGTTTTCTAAAACGGTGCAAGAAATACTCCATCTGACCTTCTCAATACTTACAAGACCTCCATCTAACCTAGGTTGGAATACAATTCTGGTGTATGGGCCGGTGCTTCAAAGTCTATTTTGGGGATTCTATAGTGTATGAAGGAAAGGGCGAAAGTGCTTATCAACGATTATAGGGTATCCAAATCTATCGATTCGTTTGCGCATCGGCGCAATGTGGTGTGCGATTCATTGTTCTATCGATACTACCATGGGATTTACTCTGATGAAATAAGGGACTTGATTCCGGATAATCGCATATTATTACAAACTACTCGTTACTCTCTCAGAGTATATCCTTTTGTAGTTAATTGTCTAGTGAATCGCACAATGCATTATAGAGAGAATTCGTTTTTTAACCACACCGCTCGTTTATGGAACAATCTTCCCGCGAATGTTTTTCCTCTCAGTTACGAAATCAGTAAGTTTAAATCAAATCTCTACAATCACTACTCACTCTTTCCCCTTTCTCATAACATATTTTACTACAATGCAGCATAATGCACTGCATGAGTAAGGGATGCTGGCCCTTATAATAAAAAAAGCTCTTACTATTACCATTTTGTCAGGGCATGGCACCACCTAGTTCCAATTCTTGACATTTATATAGCCCATAGTTCCTCACTGACAAAAATTTAAAGAGAATCGGTTAAGCCATTTAGCTGTATATAGACTTCAAACGAGCAAACACATTCACTTTTGTCTGTGAATATATGTTATAAGATTAACTTGGAACATCTCCCAAGCATTATTATTTCTATGGCTGTTTGCATAACGTAATTATAATATGATGCGACCAAGTTTTCAATGATATAATAGGAGTCCTTTGCACGTTTATTAAAATCGTCTTCCGGGAGTTTATGTGCTCTATCCGCCATTTTATATATCTCAAGTTTTTGATGCCACTTTAAGTTTTTGACTCCAAAATTTTTAAAACCTGCAATCCATTTTCAGGTGTTTATCTCCGAAACTGGACGAGATATCCAAAAACGGATTGTAGTCTTGAAAAATTTGAGGTCGAAAACCTAAAGTTGTATGTATTATTAACTCGATATATACAGTGGTGATATTCGAATTTTTTAACAACCGGTACGCATGAAAAAAAAATCTATTGTAGGTTATATTTACTTCATAATAGTTATTTATTCACATATTTACATAAGAAATACATATATTATATATAATAGTATAAAAAATAGTATATAAAATTAATTAAATAATTTCCAATTTAAATTTTGGTTTGGGACGGCAAATTAGGTGCGGCTGCTTTGACACGTTTGTCACTTGCCATACGTTTGTCTCGCAACCATAATTTAACATATGGTGTTGCATCAAAATCCTCAATCGATTTTCCCATTAAATTTATTGTCATTAAATGACTTGTTGTTTCAATTAACAACGAATTTCTCTTATCATAAATGATATTGTTCATTGTGCTGAATCCTCTTTCAGCTTCTGCGGAATTAACAGCAATTACATTTATAATTCTTTTTGCTCTCAAAATAGTATTAATATTTTTAGATTCTCTATCTCGCACATCAACAAAATCTCGAAAATCATTTACTGGAATGATGTATTTGATTATTTTATTTAACTGCTCTAACCTATTTTCACCTTCAATCCATGGTGCTTCAAAAATATCACGCGGCCATGTTTCTGGATTTAATAAATTAAAGCAATTTAAGAGATTATTATAGTTTTCATTCTTATCGTCTAATAGCAAACGCGTTTTCATATGTTTTTCTAAACAATCAAAAAATTTATCTCTCGAAACAACAATTGATGTTTTTTTTCTATTAATTTCAAATGGAATATTGTATTTTTCGTTTTAATAATATCATCTGCTTCTTTTTCATATGTTCCTTTATTTAATTTTAAATGTTGGAATAGATTTATCGTTCGCCTTATCAATCTATCAGCTCTAATTAATGAAATATCTCTTTCTTGTAAAGCTGTAGACAATACAGAAATTTCTTCTAATACGTCGTTTATTAAACCTAAATCTTTCAAAAAGTTTTCATTTTTGAAATATGACATTATTCCAATTTCTTTATTTTGACTAAAGTGAATATATAAGGCCTGATATGATTTCCAAACTGCTTTGGCGGTCCTAGCGCTACAGGCTGCCCATCGAAGACCAAATATTCTACCTATTTTGTGTACTTCAGTGCCAAGTTCTTTAGAAACATTATTTAACTCTCGTTGATGTTTATGTATGATAATACGAATAAAGTTTATCGAGAAAATATCTAAAGTTATTTACTTCATTTACTTCTTTGATAACATCATCTAGAGTTAACTGAATACGGTGAGCTAAACAGCGACAGATGCTAATACCTGGAAAATGTTCTAAAATTCTTGCAGAAACTCAGCCTTTTTTCCTAACATTACACTAGCACCGTCTGAGCAAAATCCAATAAGATTTTCATGTAAATATTTTTCATTAAAACCATGTTTTTCAAGAACTGATATTAAGGTTTTAAAAATTATTTCTGATGTTGTTCCTTCTAATTCGACAAGATCAATAAAAGCTGTTACACTATCATCGGAATTTTGAATTTCAGATTTCAAATAAACTACTAAAACGCTTTTGTGTGAAACAGTTGAGGCTTCATCAATAATAATTAAAATTTTACAACCTGTATTTATCAGTTTTCCAAAAATAATTCTTCTTATTTCTGTAGATATAAGCTTTGCGACAAGTGGAACTATAAATTTGGAATGTAATGAAAATCCAAAATCTACATTATTTTTTTTCTGTAAGTCAATTAATTTTTTAAAATCACTGAATGGGTAATTGTTTTTAATTATGAAATAGATAGTATTAAAAATGTTTTCTGTGCTGTTTAAATACTTTTCATTAGCCACATCGAAAGATTTGGAAATTATATTTGTTTCACCAACTTTTATTATTTCCCCAGCCTTTTTATGTGAAGGTGATTTATTGTGTTCCTTCAATTTTTTTCTCATTGATGATTGTAAATTTTCTTTGCTCGAGCCATGAGCTTTGACATAACATGATTTCCACTCCACAGAAATGTATAAATGTTTAGCAGTTTCTAAATTTAACGATTCTACTTTCGAACACCACTGACATCCCACATTTTCATCGCTAACAACAATAAGGCACTCGTATTTAGTTTTAAAATAATTTAGTTGTTTATCATTCCAAAAATGTAATAACGCAGCATCACGAGACGTTCCAGCTTTTTCCGATTGGTGTTGAACTTCAGAAGTATCATTTTTTTTCTTTTACCTGTTTTGTTTGATTAGAATTAGTAATATTCTCAGCTTGCTGTTCAGGGTTTTTGGTTATTTTTATAGATTTGCTAAAAAAGTCATCCAAATTACCTTGCCTTTTCATTCTTAGGTTGAAACAAAGAAAATATTTAATAATTAATTAATAATTAATTAGAAATTTAAATTAATTTAAAAACTTCATACTTGCACGTTAAAACTGAATTTAATAGAGATTAAAAGTAAGGGATAACCATTCACCATAAAAATATTTATACTACTAAACTTTTTATTTAGAGTAAATATATCAAAATAAAAATGTATTCAAAAAGGGAAATTCCCTTTTTATTAAGAGAAAAATATTTTTTTTTACAAAATTTTCCGTTAACCCTTTCAAGCTTAGTGGTTACGCGGTGAAACCACCTATTAAAATGCAACTTTAAACATGCTCAGTAGGAATTTTTCAATTCCATAAATTTTGTTCTATAATTCAATGACATCTCTTGGATTGTAGTTGAAATTAAAAGTACTAAAATTCAAATTAGACAGTTTTAAGTAGATTTTTTTTACTAAAACCGAAAAAAATTTTAAATCCCAAATTTTTATTTTATTGTAAGATTTTTTGTATTTGATCGATAATGGCAGGTAAATATTTATATTTTTTTAGTAATTTAGATTGTTTTTATCAATACTTTTACTTTTACATACTTTTACTTAAAAACATACTTTTTTTTTTTAATATACAACAACCGGTACGGAAAATTTTAAAAATGTTAACAACCGGTACGAGCGTACCGCCCCGTACCGGCTGAATATCACCACTGGATATATATGAAAAGATATAAAATGGCGGATAGAGCACATAAACTCCCTCACGACATAATGTTATAGGGTACATTCGATCAGAATATCCAATACTTTCTTTTGAAATATTCCAAACTTGCACAATTGGGCTAAAATATATCGACTACGATTATTAATGACAAATTAATTTAAATAAAGAAAAAATATATATGTAAGTATGAATATATTTGGTACTCTTGGGGTTAAAAAAGTATTTTTAAAATACTTTTTTGATAATCAAGTGAAAATCTACCACTGGCCCAGGCATAGATAATGCATGTTACTTCAGATTTAATGAAAAGGAAACGGTAACATTAGTCGTGATAATAAATAGCAATTTCATTTTTAAATAGTCATACAAAAAGCGTAACGGTGTGTTCTTGCCGGATCACCGCAGCAATCGTCATTCATTCTCCAAATACTCCCTAATTAATATAATCAAATAATACTTTATAGTTAAACTAGTGAAAATATCTCAGATTAATTCTAAAATATTTTCGTTAAAAGAAATGAATAAAGAAAGAGATACTTTTATACTTTTATACTAAACCTACAGAAAGTCAATCAATGAATTTCATTCTTTGCAGTGCTCATCGATGGGGTCGATACATCTGCCATGGATCGTGATCAATTGGAGGCGTTTGCTTTACGTCTTAAAGCTGAAATGGATCGCGAAAGGGAAGAGCGTAACTTCTTTCAAATGGAAAGAGACAAAATACGAATTTTTTGGGAAATTACACGTGGCCAACTGGAAGAAACCACAACAGAACTACGGCAAAAGGATCATGAAGTGGAAATGACACAAGAAATTGCCGATATTGAAGCCAAACAAATTATGCAACAAATGAAACATTTACAATTCGAAAATCAAAATAAAATAAGTGAAATACGAGCTGAGGCAATGACACAATTAAAATTAGCGCAGGAGGATCATGTGCAACAGGAAATGGAATTGTTAAGTGATAAAAGGGAACTAAAGAGATTGTTAAGAGAAGGTGAAGAAATGCATGAATTACAAATACAACAATTAAAAATGAAACATATAGAGGAATTACAGTAAGTAAAACTAAATTTGTATTGCTAAGCTAAGCTAACATATGTACGAATGTCTGTATTACTTTCTAGTGAAATGCGCAGACGTTTCGAAAATGAAACCAAAGACATGACACTTTTGCATGAGGAAAAAATGTTGAATTTAAAAACTGAAATTGAATTGACTTATCGCATGCAAATGTTTGAAGTGGAAGAGCGTAAAAATAATCAGATACAAAAATTAATAGAGAACCATGATCTGGCATTCAATGATATGAAAAACTATTACAATGACATAACACTTAACAATTTGGGTTTGATTAGTTCTCTTAAAGAACAAATGGAGGTATTGCGCAAACAGACTGAAAGAAGTGAGCGCATAGCTGCCGATATGACTAACGAGAATCGTAAGCTAAAAGAGCCACTAGAACAGTCGCAACAAGAACTTGTAACTTTAAGAAGAAAATTAGAGTTTTATGATCGTGATAGAGCCCAATTACAACGCCTTAAGAATCGTAATAACTATTTGGAGAAGCAACTTAAGGCTTTAACTTGGGAAACGGAAGCTTTACTTTTGCGCAACGATACTTTGGTCAAGGAGAGAGAAGAGCTTAAAGAAAAGTTCGAAGATGTTGTCATCGAATTACAGCAGAAGACGGGACTAAAGAATGTGTTATTAGAACGCAAAATCGCTATTATGGAAAGAGAATGTGAAAAGCAAGAAGTAATACTTAAAGAAACCATAGACTCTTGTGCTGCTGCTGTCAAGGCTAGTGGTATGGAGGCAGAATCACCCTTAGAACTGGAGAAAAAAGCTGAAAATATTTTGGATGAAAAGAATAAAATTATACAAGACCTGCGTTATGAACTGGCCAGAGTTACGAAGGCTCATGATGATCTTCTGGCCACATATGAATCAAAATTGACACAGTTTGGTATACCCAAAGAAGAATTAGGCTTTGAACCTCTGCGTACTACTTCAAAATGGACTTATCTGTGTGGTCCAGCTGGTTTGGTGACTCGAAATCAATAAAAGAATTTATTTATTTTTTTACAAAATTCAATTATAAAAAAATATTGCATTACGTTGCTTTAACATTGAAATAATTTATAGTCTCATAACTTTTTATGGCCTTAAAAATTTTTGGTTTTTTCTTTATTCTTTAAATGCATTTAAATTTCGTTCTTATTTTCTTGCTGCTTAAAAGTCTATCATTAACGCATTTCATGCTCATTCATGTGTGTTATATTTTTCCTAAATGGAGTCGTGGCTTTTGAATCTTTGCCTTGTCTATGTGTGTTCAGTTTGTTGGACTTTGTCCAAATGAAAACAAAAGACACTACAGTGCACAGATATTTAAAACAAAGGGGCATGCAAAAATACAAGAAAAGAAAAAAAACTTAACAACCCACTTCTGTTTTTGGCAAGTCACAACTACTGAACTTGAGACTCTTCTTCTACATTTTCTGCCAACATTATGATTCTTTGCGTATTCGAACTTAAAGCAATGAAATTATAAAGATTATAGAGACTTTAACTGCATTTAAGTAAGAATTAGGCAACAAATACGAAAAGTAAATAAAAAAAAAATATTTAAAAGGATATGAAATTAAAATAATTTAAGGATAAGAAAACTTTTTTTAAATATCCTGAATTTAACGAAGAAGTTGATTTTGCAGATGCCATTAACAAACACGCCGTGATTGCTGCTTCAACCTAAACCTTTGAGTTTAATTATTATAATTTGTAGGATATTAAAGATAAGAGGAAAAGCTTAGAAAACAATGCAAGAGAGTGTTTGCTTTGTATTGATTCTTAGGCCTTATTCCAGTTGGCGAAGTCGTCGTTGTCTACTGACTTGATTAAAGGCAAGAGAAACATTTGTTAGATGACAACGTCACCAATTCGAATTATATTTTATTAAATGTTTTTGGAATGGTAACACTATTAAATGATTTTAGATGGCAATTAAAAATTTATGATTGTTTAAGAAGTATAAAAAATTTAGCCAATTTCATAATATTGTCAATATTATAGGGTCAATAACTTTAAGCAAGGAGACTAAAATTTGCCGGACCAAAATTTTAGAAATTCTATACAAGAGACACAGAAGTAAACATTTTAATATTCTCTGCAATTCATGCCACTAAACAGTTTTACATTTACGGTCCCTGAGTGTTCAGAAGCAGATAATTGTAGTCTCAGTGCCAGAACATAGGAGCCGCATGGCAAATATTATTGTATTAAAAATAAAACAAATCGATATGTTTTAGCAAAATTCAAATTCTGACACAGTTAACAGACAAATTAAAAACAATTTTAGCAATAAATTAACATTCTTGCCATAAAAAATACTTTTAAAAATCTAAGTATGTATGCACAAAGTAAAAAAGAAGTGAGCAGGTGCTAAAAATTTTTTGTCGTCGATAAATTCTTAATACTCGAATTTGCTATTAAGCGAAGTTCTTTTTATGCAACTTTGTGCTTTTTAAAGCAAAATCTGTTACTTTAAAGCGGTTTCCTTCAAACGAAGTTAAATAAGATGTGCGTCACTATAAACTGTAACACATCAAAAGTCAAATAAAAACTGAGTGGAGTAAGCTAGAGTTAAAAATAAAACAGTTTTATTTTGCATTTTTATTACAGATTTATATTCTGTATTATTTTATTTAAAAATTAATTTAATTTTATAAAATTTTTTATTTTATTCATTATGCCATCCATAAGCAATGTTATAGTGTTTTCGGTGATTTTTTTGGTACCAGCTGTCCATTTATATCGAAAACTGGTAATGGTTTTGGGAACAGATGTACTCTTCTTTAGTTCTCTTTTGACCAGAGCCCAATATCTGTCAATAGGCCGCAGCTCTGGGCAGTTTGGTGGGTTAGCCTCTTTTGGAACAAAAATAACATTATTTTTATTATACCAGTCTATTGCGCTTTTACTGTAGTGACATGTTGCCAAATCTGGCCAGAAGAGTGTTGATATGTTGTGCTGTCTTAGAAATGGGAGCAACCTCTATTGAAGACACTCTTTGATATAAATATCTGAGTTTATTGATCCCAATGTAACAAACGATGCACTTCTGTTGCCGCAGCTACAAATAGCCTGCCAAACTAGGAACTTTTTGGGAAATTTTGATAGTTTTTTAGTTCGGAACTCTTCAGAAACATTGCCTCTACTATCCGCTACATAAAGCTCTTGGCCCGGAAGCTGCGCAAAGTCTGCAAAAACGTAAGTTTCATCACCCATTACACAACATTCGAACTTTAAAAAAAATTCTTTTTTGAGGAGTTTTGCTCTTTTTTTTGCTTCGATATTCTTCTTAGCATTTCTATCCGGAACTTTTTGGACTTTAAATGTTTTAAGGCCAGCTTTAGCTTTAACTCGGCGCACAAAACTTTCCGAACATTGCACGCGCCGGGCCACTTCGCGACCAGAAATGTTTGGAAGAGCCAACAAAAGCTTTTCAACCTTTTTGGCTTTCGCCTCGTTCGTTACCAGTTTTGCTTTACCTGTTCCAGGCTTTCTTTCAATTTTTAGGTCTTTGTTGAACTTTTTGACCACTCTGTAAACACATTGCCTGGTCACGTGGACTTCCCTAGCAACTTTTGTATAACTCCAATATGTTTTTTTTTTAATTATTTGAATAATTTTTGTATGCACTTGTCTTTGATTATCCATTATGAACTAACTAACAAGTCAAATTTGACAAACTGATACATTTTAAAATCTGACACATTTTTCAAAGATATTGTGATTAAGAAAAATAATTTTGATTAAAGGTAAAAAAAGTTATTAAGAAAAATGGGTGTTACACTTTATAGTGACGCACATTTTACCTTTGAATTCAATAGAAAACAAAAGTAAATACATTTATTTTGCTTATATCCGACTTTTTCTTTTAAACGGTGTGTTTATGTATGTATATCCGAATTCAACAGTACATAATTGACCATTGAACACCTGTGTCAGGATTACGACCTAGCTTCTTGCACCATTCATGTTGTGTGTCTTAATTTTTATCCATGAGTACCGGGATCTACAGTTTAAAATCGACTCCGAACGACAGATTTGAGAATCTTTTTCATGGCAATCAATTACTTCCAGAGCTTTTGCCAGAAGACTGCGGAGAGGTAGTCGCCGAAAGAAATAGTTTTTTCATATTTCTTTTTTTTTTCAAGATGTTAGAGCTGAGATTTGAGCCCGGCACTATCGTCTTAGTAAGCCAGCACACAAATTACTAGACCACGGCGACTAACTAACTTTGCATAATTTTAATTTGGTTTATAGCACAATGTCATACGAGCTGGTTAGTATTCTCTCGTAATGTAGAAGTTTCAGCTAGCCATAAGTTAGCTTGTGGTATATAAAAAATCGCTACCAGTCAGCTACAAAGCTGTAAAAAATACCACGTTTCTGCTGAAATCATGAGATAAACTGCGAATCGATAATACTTTAGATATAAATTGACCGGTATTTGCACTCTCTTTTGTCTTTGGTTTTTATTTCTATAATAACTTGCATACCTGAGGCAGCTTTGATTTAGCTTTAAGTAATAAGTTAAAAGAAAGTCTGACAGGGTTAGTGCGGCTGTTGTAGTGCATGATTTCCAGCAAAAACTTTAACTTGTTTCACTACACTACACCTAATGATGTTCGTTACCATACTCGTAATTAGTTAGGGCCGTATGTATAATGAAAAATTAGGAACTCGTTAGTACATGGCACAAAAAACTAGCAAGTTTATCACCCGCTTTAGAACGATTTCATTCAAACTTTCCATACACTCTATTTGGTAACTAGCCAGCCAGATAATCCAAAAAATTAAATACCTTGTACCTTTGAGTAAAAATTTTCACGTGTTGGAATGACAAACTTAGCCACTGTGTACAATTTTTTATTATACATAAAGCTGTTAGAATTTAATTTGACATGTGCTGTTATTATGATAGCAAATTATTAAATATTAAAAGTATAGGTACAACTACATTCAGTTTTTATAAGCCATTCATTCCATTCCTATTAAAAATGAATTGTAATTCATGTTTTCAAAATTCAAATGAATTGATTCAAATTTTATTCAATTCAAAAAAGAATGATTCATTTACAACTCTGCCTACAACTAACCAGTTGTTTTGGAATCATTTTTGGTGGAGTAAATTGAAATTTTCGGCCAAACAGATTTTGCATGTGTTTTTTACAATATTGAAGAGAACCACTAGTAAACGAGGATTCGAAGTGGTTGAGAAAATAATAATTGCGATATTGAGAAAAAGTTTTCATCTCAGAAATGTTGCGCTAATCAATACTCCACAAGATTTCCTTCACTTTTCTCTACTTCGTTTGTATTATTTTCTTCTATGGTCTTATAGTTGTTTGTCTGGTTGCAGTTGAGAATATTTTATTATTGAAATATCCGCTTTCAAAAGCAAGAGAATAAGATAATGAATGAAAACAATTGATTTCTTTTTGCTGTTTCCTTTATTCGATAGTCTAAATAAGTAAGTAATTTATGAATTTTTTTTTTTTTTTTGTTTAAATGCTTTTTTAAGTTTCAAATCGTATAATATGAATTATTGATTACATTAAATGTATAATAATTACATGAATGTTACATAATTTGTAAATATGAAGAGCTTAAATGACTACAGAATTTTGACACGTTTTTAGAACTCTAAAATTGAGAAAAAAGAGTTTTAAATTGTATAACGCACAAATTGGTTGCTACAACAAACATTTATTTATTTATGTAAGATATTCAAGTTTTTTTTTTTAGTAAATCGTAACTTTAATTTTCTTTTTTCTTATGATTATCATATTATAAGAGACTAATTAATGATTAAACATGTAAGTATGCATGTGATTATTTATTATATAAATATTAAAGAGTAAATTTTGTTTCTGTTTTTCAATACACTAATAGACTTATTTATTAATAGAGTAATAATAATAATAAAAATGAAAAAAAAAACAGATATAAAAAAATAATTTCAGTTCCGTTTTTATACTTAAAAAGAAAAGAATAATTTAAGAAAAAATATAAAATTGTAAAACAGAAAAAATCGCTGAGTAATAATTAAAAACAAAATCCTAAAAATGTGGTGTTCTTTTTCGTTTGTTCTTTTTGTTTTCTTTTTTAACGACAATGCTTAAATAAAAAATAAAATAAAAATTATTAGTGTGCATGCACTTTTGTTTTAATTTTTTCGAATATCCTTTATTTTCTGTTTTGTTTTGTCAAATTTATTGCAGTTTTTTTTTATTTTATTTCATTTTATTTTACTTTTGCGTTAGTGTTAAATAAGTTTTTTAGTTTTAATTTTTTTTATTCTTTTTAAAGATATCACATGAGGGTTGCAACGGTATTTCGAATGTTTTTTTTTTTTATTTCCTTTGGATATTTCTTTTTTGTAAAAAGTAAGTTTAAATACTATTTTCATGTTCGATTTTTAAACAAATCGTTAAAAATAAAATATTTTTCTAAAGCAGAAAATAACAGTTTTTCTTTTAATTTATTTGATAAATAATTTGATTATTTTCAGTTAAATTTTTCTCTTGTTGTAATTAATTTTTCTGTTTCTGTATTCGGTTTAATTTATTTAAAGTGTTATTTGTTGTTGTATGCAGTTTTATTTCGTTTCAAAGGTACTTTTTGTTCCAGTTTCATTTATAAAATTTTGTTTCTTTTTATTTTAAATAAATTGTATTTCTCGTTTTATAAATTTGTTTCAAATTTTTTTTGTTTATTTGGTTATTTTCTTTTTAATACTGTTTCAAACTAAATTTAAAATTAATTTAAGTTTTGAATTTGTTTTTTTAATATTTTTTTTTTAATTTTTTCGATATTTAAAGTTGCATTTTATTAGGGTTTGGATCACAATGTTTGCTTATATAAATTTTATTTCACTCACAGATTTTGTTGAAGAGAATTTTGAAATCTTATAAATTCTTTTTTTCTATAAATATTATTTGTTAAGATGTACTAATCAGTAATAATTAATTTACTTAATAAAAAATACAAAGGTTGTTTTTAATTTTTACTAAATCAAATAAAGGCCATATACCGATTATAGAATGTAAAGTGTAATGTACATACAATATTGAAAAATTATACTGCTGCCTACTAAGGTGTTTCATTTCAAAATCAAGCGCTTTAAAAAACACAATAATATCCTCGCACGCAAATTCTCATCACAATGCCCTTTCCTGTTCCTAATTAAAACTGAAAAAAATGTTTTTTTTTTAATTTCTAAAAATGTACATCTCAAGAGAATATGAAGATATGAACACGTAACAGACAACAACCAGGAATATTCAATTGAAAAAGAATATAAAAATGCGCAATAGGGCTTTTTCTGCCGAAGGCTTGTCGTAGTAGGAAATTAATATTTGTTCCCCTTTCAACATCTGTTTCATCTTTCTGTTTACCATATATTTCTCACCTAGTGCAATACCATTATCAGTTGCTTTAATATTAGATAAATTTTTCGGTAATACTTTTTTCGTAAAAATTTACGAATTTTCGAAAAATTTTTGTATTCATTCAGCCATGTCATGAAACTTAATTCCAATCGAAAGTGATTTCAATTCCGAAAATTGAATATTTCTTCGAAATAAAATCATAAGAATTGAGTTCCATGACATTGCTGATTATTATTGATTTTTCGAATGGGAAATTTCTATCGAAAACATTTTCGATTCGTATCGAAATACAAAGTAACCCCCCTGTATTATCGAAAAAAAGTATCTAATATTAAAGCAACTGACAATGGTACTGCGCAAATGTTCGTATTGCTACTGTGACTAATAAGTCAGTCTTGCAAATTTGTTTTAAAAATATAACGGTAGCTATCTATTTCGCATGCTCTTTTTGATTTCCATTTTTTTTTTTATTTATTTTTTTTTTTTTTGTAGTTCCTAAAAGTACTTTAAAAAATATATGGCAATGTTTGTTAAAAAAGGAAAATTTACTCATTTTAGGACACAAATTTAATAAAGACTTACAGCTTACACTTACAAAAAAAAAAAAAAATACAAATTTATTAGTTTTTTTTTCATATAGGAAAATAGACGAAAGTCTTAAAAAGTTCGTCTTCTATTCATTGAATCGATTTAAAAACGCAAAAAATTTACGTTCTATGTTTTCTAAAGAAGCTAAAAACGTTTTCGCTTATGCTTTCGTACAAATGTAGCTTCTATAACATACCTGATTGTATTAAAATGCGGCAGACTGCTTCCCTTATCAACAGTTTTATTGTATAAAAGTGACTATTTAAAAAGAAAACTGATATTTTCAAGACAGCACATCGTCGGTTGACAGGTAAAACTCACTAAGTGCTATGCTATATGACTACAGTTAGTGAGTTTTACTTGTCAACCGACGATATGTACGTGTATAATTTTCAAAATTGTATGCTGGTTGACAACTTTTTTTTTCATTTTAAAATAATGGCACAATAGTAATTAAAAAAATGTTTCTTGAATATTTATTTGTTTAGCTTTCGCTTTTCCTAATATAAACTATTATTGTTCAAATATGTATGTATTTTTTCTTTTTAATTTAAAACTAATTTTTAGTTTGAATTATGCCAGTCGTAAAACACGTTTAACGTAGTTTTTCACTTATTTTAATTTTGTTTTTTAGCTATTTAACTTTAGAATTTTAATAATTAGTCTAAAATGAATTTATTTAGTTTTCTTTGAATTAATTTATTACAGTATGCGCTCTTTTTTCTTTTGAGTTTTTTACTATTTAAATATCAGATTTTTCAAATATTGCTTTTAAAAATTTCGAGATTTCATTTTTCCGTTTTTTAATTTATTTTTTTTTTCATTTGTAAAATAATAAACAGTTGGTTATCAGGCAGTTTTGAATTTTTTTTTCAAATTTTAAATCTTTTAACGGTTTCTTTGTTGGTTGTGTTTACTCTTTCGGTGTGTAATTCTTTTGTTTGCTATTTGTCGTATGAGTTTTTCCGAATTTGTTTACTGTACTACTAAATTTTCTGTAAAATTCACTTAAATTTAAACTTAACTTGCCATTTTGTTTTGTGTTTGTAATATGCATACATATGTATGTACATATGTATAAATTTTAGAAATTTTGTAGAAAAATAATATATGTATGTATGTACGTATGAACGTATGTATCTATAAAAAAATGCTTTTGTAAATCCAATATTTATAGTGGAAGATTTATGTTGTTTTTTTATTAATTTTTTCTTTTTTCTATTAATAAAAATTTCATTTAACTATTTTCTTAGTATGTTTTAAAAATAAATGTAATTTCTTGTTATCAAGTTTCATTTTAAACAGATTTTTATCGGTACCAAAACAAAGTATTATAGATTTATTTTTTACTTTTTTTTAATTATAATTAGACTACAAATTTTTTTTATTCTTCAAAAACTATTATTTAAGTAGGATGTTTGTAATATTGTTTTCAGTTAGAAGTTGCTTTAAAATTATTATTTTGCTATTATTATTTTACCAAACATACTATTATTCTTTGAATTTTGTTTCAGTACCGTTGTGTTGGTTTTTATTTTTTTTAATTTTAAGGCAATATATTTTATTTTTTTAGCATCCATATGGTTTTATAATTTATTCAAAATTATAAATGTTTATAAAATAATAATAATAGTAAAAAAATAAAATAAATTCGAGTTTTTGTTTTACAAATAAAAATATAAAAAATAACTATAAAAACAAACTAAAGATATCATTTAAAGTTTTAACAAATTATTTCAAATAAAAAAAAAGAGTTAAAAATTTAAAATTTCAAGTTCAAATTATAAAAAAGTAAAAATAAGAAAAATTCTTATATATTTTCTATATATATATTTAATTACGTATATTAAAATACATATTTAGTATATGAGAGAGAATTCGTATAGAAGCATATTTCTTATAAACAATTATTCGTTTTTATATAATTCAGAATATGCTTGGATTTCTAGTTTTTATATATTTTTATAATGCTTTTTTATAAATATTTTATAAAAGAAAAAAAATATAGCGGTTTTCACTTTAGACAGTCGAATATAAAAAGTAAAGTATTTGGAATAAATAAATAAAAATTGTTTAAGATTTGTTTGAAGTAATACTTTTACAAGATTTCGAAACCCATTCCATTTTTTAAGTTTTTTCGAATGCCTATATTTTTATATACTATATTATTGACTTGAAATGTATAACTTTGAAAAGATTTCTTTCACTTCAAGTTGTATTTTAACGTAACCCTTTCGGTACGAGTGGTACACATATGTACCATATGTAACATTCAAATTGGAAAGCCGTCCCGAAAGGGCCAAATAGCTTGATTATGATAAAAGCAGCAGTTAAAAGCTATCCCAAACATATTGAGAATAGCAATTGGCAACTTATAGATGTTAGAAGCCAGTTGTCAAATTTCAAAAATTTTTGCCATCTATAGATTTGTGGTTCCTATTAAATTTAAAAAAGAAATAAGAAACTTTGTTTTCTCTTATTGTAGTTCCAATAATTAACAATATGGAAATTTCCTTGGAAATATCAATCATTTCGCTAACGATATATCTTTATTTCACTTCATATTTTGGACTACAAGATTTCAAATGAACTTTGTTTTTGAATAGAATATAACCAGCAAAGTATCAGCTCAATTATGAAAAAAAAAATTATTTCGTGAGTTTTTTTTTTTCTTCTTTTCCCATTATTCGTTATCAGTTACAGAACAGGCACGAAAAAGTGTCAGAAGAACATGTCTATATAGCAGTTTTAATAGTTTCAGTAGAAAATCGATCTACAGCTTTTTGGTATGACTATGCTAAACCATAATTTATATAATTTATAATATAAAAATTATTAAGTTCAAACTTCTTTAGTTGGTTAACAAAACACCGAATTTAGGCTCAAGTATTTGGTAATCCAGTAAAAGGATTGTTTTATAAAGAAAAATAATTAAAGGCAATTTCATTATCTAATCAAGCTATTTTCAAAGAAATTTGATGAAAGAGGAGTAGCACATAAAAATACAAATATTTTTTAGATATTTAGTAAATGTAAAATATGTTTTGGTTTTTTTATATTTAAGAAACTCAAGTAATATTGAATAAAATTTAATTAAACAGTTAAGAATAAAAAAAAACATAAAAAGTGAAAACCGCTTTTATTTAATAGGTTCACTATTATAATTAAAATATCTCGTTTTTTATATTTTTATATTTATTTTTTTTAATACCTTTTTGTTCGCTTTTCTTTTTTAAATCCATTTAGTCAAAACAATGATTGGCAAAATTATATATAAGATTGATAGATTGATCATCTAAACCACATATTTCCAAAATATTTTCTGAACGTGTTGCAGAATATGTCATGGAACGTTTATATTTCATTAAATCCAATATAATAAATCTGAAAATTTGATTTAGAATAAGAAAACAAGATTTACAATAAGTAAACAATATTGTTTATATAGTTTTTTTACTTATAGGCAACATAGTATTTAATTTTTTTTTAGAAATTTTAGGAAAAAATTAAGTTTTAACAGCAAAAAGATAAGAATTATTCTAAAACAATGTTTTTTTACCATAGATCCACTTTTTTATATATATTTAAACACTCATACTGACAACATTTCGTGGAGCTTTTGTTTTGTTTTTGTTTTTTCTTTTTTGTATCATTTTTATCAAAAAAAAAAAATATTCGCGTCGAATGGTCCCGGTCTCAGATTTCTATGATGAAAAGAAATTCACTTACGCCGTCTGCGTTTTGAAAAATACCAGTGTCGTCTTTGTTCTACTTTCATAAACGTTTTTTGGCTCTGGTGAACATTAAATGTTTTGTCAGTTACAGGGTTCTTTAATTCTTGCGACGATATGATTTATCAAAGAAAAAACAAAAGCTCCACGAAATGTTGTCAGTATGAGTGTTTAAATATATATAAAAAAGTGGATCTATCGTAAAAAAAAACATTGTTTTAGAATAATTCTTATCTTTTTGCTTAATTTTTCCCTAAAATTTCTAAAAAGAATATAATTAAATTACTATGTTGCCTATATGTAAAAAGTGGTTAAAAAGTTGTGAAACCATTCCATTTTGTTTTGCTAGGACAGATACTCTTGAACAAAAAATTTAAACGGATTTGCACTTCAATTATTCATTAAAGTAATATCAAAATTTTTTCGAAAACTCTATTTCGAAAACTTCTATTTCTAAAAATATAAATTTTAAATGAATACGTTCAAAATCTTATTTACTTATAACTTAGATTTTGTGTAGATATTAAATATGCATAAATAATTCTGTGGTTTTCATTGATAACCCCTATAGAGTTAGTCAGTTACGGGTATTTGAAATTGTGTTTAATTTAACCATGGGGTTGTCGGATAAAGAAAACGGTATCCCAACTATAGCGCTTTTAAGGTGTGGAAAGAAAAAAAAATTATATCAAAATGCTTTGCTCACTCGTGTGTAGTTGCATACAATTGTTCGAGGAGACCAGAGATATAAAAGATATGAAAATCACCCAAAAGTCTGTGAGTCGTATTATTGAAAGACTTGCATCTTGGAGCTTTCAAACGGCGTATATAACATTTGTTAATTACAGCTTTAAAAGAAAATAAGATAAAAAAATCCAAACGTTTTTTGGTGAAATACACTGATAACTTGAATAGAAAAATCTTGTTTACTGATAAACAGTTTAACAAACAAAATAATAAGGTTTATGTATGCCCAGTCATCCAAAGAGGCATTAGAATTCATTCTACGGGTCGAAAAAGGTAATCATTTAGCTGCAGTCATGGTTTGGTGGGGTGTCTCTTACGATGAGGTGACTGACTTGTATTTCTGTAAACAAGGGGTAATAAAATCGGCCAAAATTTAACAATAAACCGTTTTCGAAACAGTTATGAAGCCGCTTAACATTTCCCTGTTACAAAACCACATATGGACTTTCAAACAAGATTCTGCACCAGCTCATAAGACTAAAACAACACAGACCTGGCTTCGAAACAATTTTCCAGTTTTTATATGCTCTGAAGATTGACCATTTGACAGCCCTAATTTGAATTATTTGGATTACAAATTGTGGGCGGTTTTAGATGATATGGTCTCCCGTAAAAGATACCATAACACTGATTCTCTTAAACCAGCTTTGGTTCGTGCTGTAGCTAATTTTCCAATGGACTTAAGGCGTGGATGAAAGCCAAGGGCGGACATTTTGAATAAAACTAAGATTTTTGCATACAATTACAAATCAATAAATATTAAAAAAAAAAATAAGGTTTAATTTAGGACGCTCTAGTAGAACAAATATACTTATCTGTCCAAACTACTCTACAAACCTTATGAGTAAATCATTTGTGGTAAGGGTGTCCCGGATTTGGAATTCTTTAACTCCGTATGATGAGCGTAATTTTGGTAGATCAGTAGGAGAGTTTAGGAAAGTTTTAAGCAGATATTTGCGGTAATTATGGTAAGGTGTTCTTGTTGTTGTTGTAACAGCAGATCGTCTGGTTCCAGACTTTTGCCCCAGGTGAAAAAAATCAAAATATTAAAATATAAATTATGTATGACAATATAATATTGTATGACATGTATGTATATATCAATTGGTTTTGTCCAAAAATCAATGAGTGTAAGGGCGGTGTCGCATGATCGGCAGTTGAATAGATGTTGTGTATCGTGGGGGCTCTGTAGGCCTTGGGGACAGACGTCTGGTGTCCCTGGAATTATTCTTGCCCTATAATTGTTCAATAGGACACAATAACCTGATATAAATTGCGCAAGAATGGCTCTTGTTTACCTTGATAATTGTTTTTCACAGTTGGCTATATTAAGCGGGTGTTCATTCAGGACATAATCAGGGTTGTTGTAGAATCCCAGTCAGAATTGTCATTTATCAGAAATGAAAATCGATTCTGATTTCAATTGGTGTCATGAAACCGTGTGGATTTTGGCTTTATTCGAAAATAAACAAAATCCATAATCGAATCAGCTGTTTTTGCTTTGTTTACATTTTTTTTTTTAGAAATATTTTATCAACAAATTTTTCTTCTTTTGGTGTTGAATATATTTTATAAAGAAATTTAAATTATACGGAACTAAAAATGGTAGAGGCTGTCGTTTTATTTTTATTAATGAAGGAAGAATCGAATGAAAAAGTTAAACAAAGGATATTGAGAGATTACAGCAATCCCTTGGAACTTCCGGAGATAGCGTAAGTACACATTGCAACAAAGTGCGAAAAGTTGAATTGTATGAAAGTTTATTAAAGATTCGTAAGTCAATACCGTGTGAATAAAGAAGCATTCCAAATGTTGATGAACATTGTTGAAATTCACTTGCCTCCGTCAAATATTTTGTGTGTTATTCAGCTAGCAGCAACATTACGACTTTTGGCAGAAGGCAGTTATCAAAAGTCAATTGGAAACGATTCTACCGTTAGTTTAGGCCGGAGTACGGTGTTAATTGTGTTGGCCAATGTAATGGATGTTTTCCATTCCGTCCATATCTTTTGTATAAAAATAAATTTTTGTTAAATAATAGTGTCACATTTAAGAAATTTAAGCATTTTAACTTTTTCCATCCGTTGGCATCTTTGCTGGGTGGTCCAGCACTGTTTAAAGACTGTGTAAGTTCCTGCCAAAGAGACTTAACTTCAGCCTTATCTCGTTTTGTATAACCTCTTCGTGTTCCTCCATAAATTTTACAAATATCCCATTTTGAATTATATTGTATTTCTATGTTTTCCCCTATCAGAGTTGTAAATGAATCATTCATTTTTGATTTCAATTCATTTGAATTAGCTAAATTTTGAATTAATTCTTTTCAACAAAAAAAAGAATTGAATTAAATTTGAATCAATTCATTTGAATTTAGAGAACATGAATTGCAATTCATTTCCAATTCAAATGAATTGGGCAAAATGAGTTGCAATTCATTTGAATTAGGCAAAATGAATTGCAATTCATTTTTTAATTCAAAAGAATTGGTAAAAAGAATCGCAATTCATTTCTAATTCATTTGAATTAAAATGATTTGGAATTAATTCAAATGAATTAGAAAAGTAACTTGTAATTCAAATTTATCAAATCAAAAATGAATTGCATTCAATTGAAGTAAACTTGGTGTTTGGAGTTTGGTCCTTCAAGTACTACTTATGTCGCTTTTGATATACGCTGAATAACAAGACATTCAGTATTTAAAACCTATTAATAATTTATGAAATTTTGTGACGCACGAACATTAAAGGACAAACACTTTAGTAATACTTATGTATGTAATATTTGTTTAATATTTAAGTAATATTTATTTAACAATATGTAATATTTTACAAATAAAGATGAAATTAGGAAGAGTTATTGGTATCAACTAATTTTTCTATTATTTTAATTATAAAATAAATGCTAATTAGATTAAATCAGAATGCATCGTTCACGTTCATATGGATATATATTTATTATAAAGTACAGAATAGAAGTACTTGGAAAAAGGGTGATGCTTTTGTATTACAGTCTTTTTTTTCAGAATCAATTCAATTCAAGTAAATTGGAAATGTATAACAAAATCATTTTTCGAGTTAATTCAAATGAATTGGTAAAATGAATTGCAATTCATATTTTAACTCATTTGAATTAATTCAAAATCAATTCAAATGAATTGGGAATGAATTGCAATTCATTTTTTCTAACTCATTTATATTAATTCAAAATCAATTCAATTCAAATGAATTGGAAATGAATTGCAATTCTTTTTACCAATTCATTTGAATTGAAAATGAATTGCAATTCATGTTCGCTTAATTCAAATGAATTGATTCAAATTTAATTCAATTCGTTTTTTGGAGAAAAGAATTAATTCAAAATTTTTCCAATTCATTGCATGAATGATTCACGAATTAATTCAAAAATGAATGATTCGTTTACAACTCTGTCCCCTATACACATAAATATATTTTATATAAAATGAAATTTAACTTAATTTTGCTTGCATTGTGCAGCAAAATACGTTTAACCGCCTACAACAAAAATCAAAACAAGTGTGTTTCTGACAGCTGAAAACTGATCGGATTGTTTCTGACAAAAAACCGATAAAATCAGATTCGATGACACCAAATTCTGACAACAATTCTGATTTGAATATAAAACCGGTATTAACTGTTTCTGTGACACCAAAATGAGAATTCTGTCGGTTTCAATTCTGATTCTGATAATAATCAGATTCTACAACAACCCTGAATATAAATAAATAAATAAAATAAAAATTTTGTTCCAAAACCGTTTATTAGGTTTTGTTTTATAGCCCAACATATTAGTAATAGTGTTTGTCTTTACTAAGTAGTGAAAAATAAACAGCCAATGAATGTTTAAGCAACGTCTTTAAAATGTCGGCCAACAGTACTTGGACAATAACAACTTTAATCTCCATTATCAATATATTTGTTCATTAAGAATTACCCATGTCGACAAAGTTGTTTTATTTGCACACACTTTGAGTATCATACCCCACATAGGTTTTTTTGCTTGTACTTCAAAAGGACATACTCGTAGTATTTTAAGTATTTTTGCCTAAAGTTTTTTTTCTTTCTTTTTCACATGACTTTTAATAGACATACGTTGTTATCCATTAAAACCACAGAATTTATTATACACACATATAATATGTATTTGTGCATACATACATACATTATATTGTATATGTTTGTATGTATGTATTTATGTTATATATAAACTTACCTTGCTTTAGAATTTACTGTCTGACGGTATTTATCTAAGCATTTGCAAAGAAAATCTGAATTTTGTTGAGGATTACTGCGGCCAGCCGTTGGTACAATACATAAGAATACATCATAAAATTCTTGTGTATTTAGAGCATGCATAATAGGGTTGGCTAAACGTTGTTTACTCCTTGCAATCTAAATCCATACATAAAACAAAAATATGGAAAGAATATTCAATAACTGGTTTCTTAATTATGTAGAAAAAAATATTTATTTTATTTCAAATTCTTTAGAAACTGACCTTAACTGCGTCGAATGCAGAAAAATCCAACTCTGTTGTATCATTTTGATCTAAAATAATCTGTTCTATTTTCGTTTTATCCTCAACCCAATGGAAAATATCCACTTTATCCTCACGTTTGAAAAAGCCAACGGATAAAGCAAGACAAGCTTCATAATAGTTTAGCTTTTTTTTAAAATGTATCAACGCTTCTAATTAATTAAAAGAAAAATAATAATAAAATTAAAATTATTGAATGCTTATATCGTCATATTAAATGCAAACGGACGTAACTATACAAAATTTCGAAATTGAGTTTGTCATTAATTATGGTTCGTTTTATCAAAATACATGTTCGTACAAAATTTTAAATTCCTAAGATCAAAAATGGCGATTTTATTAACGAAATTCAAATGGACGTAACTATCTACAAGTGCGTGTATTTTTAAATGCAAGAACACATAATACATATGTATGTACATATTTATATGAAAACCTTACATACAAACTCATTTGTTGAATATAGGGATGCCAATCCCTACATCTCGATCCTGAGAATCATATGATTTTCAGGATCTACAAAATTTTTGATTTTATGGTTTTTTGCTTCTCCTGTAAAAAAACAAAAAGTGTAGTTACGTCCGTTTGCATTTAATACAACGATATGTATGTTGATACATACATATGTATGTACATGTATGTTAGACACAATACAATAATAAATAATAGGCCTTATTCCAATTGGCGACGTCGTCGTCGTCGTCTAACGACTTTTTTGTTATAGATTAAAGGCAGGAGAACATTTTTTTCTTTACTCTATTACAAATATTATCGTAAAACGATAAAGCGATGACGGCATCGCCAACTGGAATAAGGCCTAATAATTACATAAGTTATATGTAATAAAAACATACATTCCACTTACTTCTCTTATAACTGATTTGTAAATTTAACGTGATAAGCATTTTTAATTTTCCAGTGCCCGCATGCCAGTTAAATGATTCCTTATAGAGCTTTTTCAAGTAGTCTAAATTTAGTTGTTCCATTCGATCAGGTTCCATCGTTGATTTATAACTAAAATGTCTACGTAGACGCATTAGTAAATGTATGGGATGTATATTTTGATTCCTGATAAAATCTTTATTTTCTAACATTTTTCTTAAAACTTGAAAAGTTCTTTCATTTTTAAAATGATTGAAACGAGTCATCTTACTCCAGTATGATAAAATCTGTAAATAAGACATACTGGGCAAAACAGCTTCCATAATTACAGGATGGCGCAATAAACGTCTAGGAACTTGAGAATGGCGCAATCTATGTTTGCGTATAATTTTAATGGCTTCATGCTTTGAAGTGGTAATACGTAATTTTGAAATTGCCACAATTCTATTGGTGGGCGTTGGGGGATTACGGGGGGGATTAGGGTTTGGAGGTAATGCATTTTCATATTCTTTTATTATTTTTGTACAGGATTTAAAAAATGATTTAGCCACTTCATCTGATCCAATAACATCATCCTTTATATGACATAATTTTATCAAAGCTTTGTGAGTAAAACCGTGTAAACCACGATGTTCCAACCACATTGCACGTATCTCATCATGCGGTCGCACTTCATACCATTTTATTATTGCTTTACGAACTGTCTTTGAAAAGACTTTACGATGTTGTTCCTTAGCAATTAATGCAGCATATTTACAAAATAAAAATAAATCCTCATCGCTTTTTATTAATACTGGAAAAACATTTCTCATTTCCGTTTTCCATGCAATATCGACGGATGAGGCCAGGTAGGCAGCATAAACCATAAGAGTCTAAAATGAAATACAGTTTGTCTGTCAACAAAATGTTTTGACATACATGCATAGATCAAAAACAACTATTTAATTTTTAATTGTACTTTAAGCAACAAATAACGGCAGGCAGAAAAAAGTAAGAGGCCAAAATTAAAAAATAGGATAAAAACAATAGAAACACCAGAATTTTTTTTGTCAATCAAATGCTTTTACATACTGATATAATCACATACATATGGGTATTTCCCCAGAATGGTCTAGGTCTACCGAGATCGAAAATTAAAATGTCAATAAACAAGTTTTTTTTCCAACGTAATATTTTTAAAATATATAAATTTTTATAAAATGCTGCAATTTGTTATTTTTTTCTGCAAAAAATTTGACTTCAAAGACGCAAATATGTTTTGGTTATAATTTTCTTATTAAATTATTCTATTAAGAATAAATAAGTATTTTAAAATAAAAAGAGACCAAACAAAGGTAGATGAACGGTAGATTTTTTCTTTCCTTTAATTGCTATTCCAATGTCGCGTTCTCGACCCTCAAGCATCATTTGTTGTTGCCACTTCGCGTTCTTTGCATATAAGCTTTTCATAATTTTCATTTAAATAAAACTCCGTGACCTTAACTTAAATAAAAAGTTTCGTTACTTAAAGAACGAACGTATCAAAAGAAAAATTTGGTAACTCACAAAAACAACAAATATTTTAAGAGATGCATTTTCCTTTTTCAAATGTAAAAACGAGCACATTATTGGCGTGCAACTAATGTATGTTAATAAAATAAACAAGATTTCAACATCTTTGGATGAGCAATAGAAGGATTTACGAAGTATTCCCCACATCCGAAAGTTGCATTCCATCGGTTAAGAAGAAAATTTGCAATTAAAGGCAGCACAAACAGCATATTCCTTAAAGAACAGTATTTTTAATTTTTCAATACCGCACACCTATTCCTATTTTTTTTTTTTCTATTAACCCATTTCCGCCCGCTGTACTATATATAGTACACAACTTAAAGTCGACGTAAAAATTATAAAATGCTATTTTTTACTCTGAAAACGCTTTTTATCAGCCAATAAAAGTACATGCAACATCCACGTAGCTGTTGTACATCATATCTGAAAAATATCAATGAGGCTTTATTGCAAGAGACATTTCCTGGCCGCGTAATTTCTCGTCGTGACGAGACTTTTTTGTGGATCTATGCGGAAGGCGCTGTTTATGCAGATAAACCTTTAACTCTTGAGCACTTAAAAACACATACGGTCTTATTCCAGTTGGCGACGTCGTTGTCGTCTGACGACATTATTGTACCAGAATACAGAAAAAATGTTTCTCTTGTCTTTAATCTATTACAAAAATGTCGTTACACTACGACGACGTCGCCAATTGTAATACGGCCTATAATCACTTAAGTCCCAACGGTTGTAGTTTTACGACCTAGATCATATAATTGTTTGTTCTATGTTTTAGTAAACTAATAATAGGCCCTATTCCAATTGGCGTAACGACATTTTTGTAATAGATTTAAGGCAAGAGAAACATTTTTTCTTTATTCTGCTACAAAAATATCGTCAGACGACAACGACGTCGCCTACTGGAATAAGGGCGAATAACAGAAGTATGAATATAGCCCAGAAGCCTGGGGCCAAATCGTCACATTCGTTATTGAGTAAGTTTTCGTATCGAATAAAATTTCATGACGTATAAAAAATGGTATTGCGGCATTCGATAGCTTTCGAATCGAAATTTGTTTAAAAATGTAATAGATTTTTTGTTTACATTAGTGTTTATATTAAATGTCAACAAAGAAAAAAGATTAAACAATAGAGGTAAGTCAATGTAAATATATTTAAATTAAATATTTTAGTTGATTTAAACTACTTATTTTCTATAGATAATGGATCCTTCATATTTATTTTATTTGTCTTCATCTGATGAAGAAGAACAACCTACCACAAGTATTAGAAGACAAATGCGAATTAAAAGCGACCCCTTTTTCATTATCAGATACAGCGTAAGTAGAAAATGAACTCACAGCCTACGCGTATGGTTCTTTATAAAAAAATCTATGTTGATAGGTTTCGAAAACGATTTAGTAGCTTAACGAAGGAGGCATTCAACTTTGTACTGGATCAACTTGACTTAAAAATCAATATGTCAACAGCAGTGCCACCAAAACTGCAATTAGCGGCTACATTGTCGCTTTTAGGCGATGGAAGTTTCCAGCACATCGTTGGAAACGATTATTTGCTGAGCATGTGCCAAAGTACAGTAAGTAATTACGTTGACAGATGTATTGCAGAATAGGAGTCTAAATTGTGCCCACCATTCATAAAGTTTGGCGCCCTAAACTAAAAAATTATTATATGTAAAGCAAACAGTAGGAATAATATAATTAAAAAAATGTAAACAAATCACATACATATGTATTTTTAAATGTTGTCTACTTTTATTTTTTAAGAAAAAACGCTACGTTGATATAGTAGTAGTGTTAAATCGGTTTATTTTGTGCTAAATCGGCTTATTTGGTAATAAAAATAAAATGTTGACAACATTAATTATTTGTACGAAAGCTCTAAATCTATCGTATAACCTTTCGAGTGAAATCATTCGATCAACTACTCGTTATCTAATGCCAAAATCCTAAATTTCGATAAAAGACATTCGATAACGTATGCCGCGATTTCAAAAACTAAAATTTCAATCAAAGACATTCGATCACGAATACGGCGATTTGGCCCCTGAACCCTTTCGGCCGTAGGTATAATGAAAAATTAGCAACTCGTTAGTATATGGAACAAAAAACTGGCAAGTTTATTACCCGCTATAGACTGATATTATTAAAACTGTCCATACCCTCTATTTGATTACTAGTCAGATAATCCAAAAAATTAAATACCTTTTATTATACATAAAGCTGTTTATACTTTACATTGACTGTTCTAAAAAGTAAAATGATAGATCAAAAATATATTAGAATGTTGATAAATTTTAAAGAAAATTCTGTTGTTTTTTAATCGTAAACCCAAAATGAGATAATAAAACAAAAAAAAAAAAAAAAAATAAAAAACAAAAAAAAAAAACAAAAAAAATTATTACTTTTCAAAAATCTTCTTTTAGCTGATTACGCGTAATATGGCAAAATTCAATAGCTCCAAAATCTGCCTATAACAAGAACTCGATATCGAAATCCTTCAAATAACAATTAGCCGCAGGATTCCGCCTCTTCGTTGTTGGCAAATTTTTTATCACCAAGACATTTTTTAAATTTGGAAGTAGAAAATAATCCGAGAGTTAAATCTGGCGAATAAAGTACGTCATGAAGCAGTTAAGATCGTAATTCATTGATTTTAATCCATTTTAGTATTGTGTGTTGGGTGACTGGCAGATTTTTCTTAATGAGACATTACGATCTTTTTACAATGAACACTCTCTTGGTAAAAATTAGTTCACGTTGTTACTATAAAGTTATTTTTAGTGAACAATCTCATTTCTGATTAATAAATCGATACACCAATAATATAAATTTTCGAATGAGAAGCGATGACAATATTCAACCCGTTAGAGAACAAACAATACCATACATTGAAATTTATTTGTCGTGATTTATAGATCGCGCCAGCATTCGTACTTCCTTCTGAAGAACGAGCAGATTTTATGTTTATTAGCGAGCGTTTATCGGCTTAACATCAACAAAATTGGTGACTTTTTCAGAAGTTCTCCTTTTCTTTAGCCATCGCTTTTGTGATTTAGAGCTTCCAGATTACTTTTTATGGAACTACATATTGTTGGTCTCAGGTAGAAAGGCCCTAACTCGCATTTTTTCAAAACTTACTTTTTTTTAGTAAATTCAATGCATTTTAGAAATATTCCGCTCCTCACAAAGAATGTTACAATATTATTAAAAATAAAGTTATTACAAGCAATTGTACAGTATTTAATAAAAAGTTATATATTAATAATTACAGTATCTGTTGTATTTTTACCGCCTCCTGTATATTTTAAATTATTTGAGTTAGGGCCTTTCTACCTGAGACCAACGATATGTAACACATTGTTTTATACTGATAAGCCCGCAACTTTTGAAGTGTTAAAAGCAAATAGCTATTCAAGCCATCATTACCGTAATACCGTCAGATTTTTTGAAATTATATGTATGTCAAAAAACTGGACTGACCGAAAGGGTCATGTAACTCATAGCCGTGCGGGACATATGCATGAAATATGAAATCATATTTAAAAAATAAATGCCATGAAATTATCTACATTATAATAAAAATTATAATCCACAAATATTTATATTCTGTATTATTAATTAATGTTCTCAAACTTAAAAAAAATATGTATTAAAGCCTGACACTAAAATAAGCTGTTAATAGATATATAATGTCTCGACTATCACCCATTTTAAGCCACATTTGCAAGTAAATTTTCATAACATACCTCATCTCTGCGTATTAATTCTGAATCATTCAACAGCTCAGTCATAAGTTGTAAGAATTCAGTGGAATTAATATCTGTAATCATTTCCTGGATAATCGGCCAATATTGCGTAACGTTTACAGGATGACGAAAATAAATATAGACCGGTTCAAAGGAACCCAAGAAACAGAAACGTTTTAATTTTAATTTTACATCCATTTTCAAAGCAACCGTTATACTATATTGAGCAGCAACTAAAACGAAAATGTTTTTTTTTTAACTAAAATGGGAAAATAGAAATTAAAAATTTAAGCTTTTACCTCGACCACTAAAAGACCAGATAAAATGTGTTTTTCTTTATCCGAACAATTGTTTAAAACAGCAAAGGAATTCAATTATCAACAGCGCTGCGCTTTATATGGCAAGCAAATCCACAAACAACAAGGGCAATACGATGATATTAAAAGAGAAACAAACACAATAAACAACAACAAGAAAGCAGAACTTTAAACGGTGACTGAAAAAATATTTTGCAAAACTTTCAACTCACAAATGGGGCGCTGCCTGTTAAATTTTTTTTTTTTTTTTAGTTTTGCCGATTTTTATTTTTGTGTTTTCTTATTATTGTTGTTCTGCTTAATTCTGTGCCAGTTTAAAATAATATTTTTCTAATTTAATATTTGCGCTTCAATTTCTTATAGTTTTTTTTTTTTTTTTGAGGACAGATGATACTCTGCTAATACAACCACTTTTTGTACTACTCTGCTATTCTTGCTGATGTTGCTTTTTGTTATTTTGCTGCTGATGCAGTTAATAAAATTCCGTTGGACGTGTGTTTGTTGTTCTTGTGAGTAAAGTATGTCTCTGGAGATTCCGCTATTTCTTGTTTTTCTATCGATCCCTTTACTTTTGTCTCTCCTGAACTAAATTTCAAATTCACCGTAATTGCTTCCTAAATAAACAAAAATATCGACGTCGGCAGCGTTACCATTAATGCGTGTGTGTGTATCCATGAAAAAATTTTGTATTGGCGAAAGTGATTTTTTATATCATGGAAATATTAGATTTCATTAGAAAAAACATAATTAAATTCAATTCCTTTTACTTACAGTCTGCGTTCCTGCCCTTTTTAATTATAAGAAAGCAGCTTAATTTGACAATTTTTGTCCTTTGTGTCTGTTGATTTTCAATTGCGTGTTTGGAGATGTGTGATGGTGGTTCCAATGAAAAGAAATGTTAACTGGATGACAGTCAAAGCGAAATAAAAATCAGCAAACTGAAGATGATACAACAACAATGAACAAATAAATAAATAAACAAAATGGGTTGCCAAGTTTCAGTAAAACCCAATTAGAATTTTATAATATAATTGTAATAGATTAAATGCATAATACTGTTAAGCAAAGACAAGACTCTGTGTACCTTAACAGCATTGCCAGAATATGTGTAGAATTTTATCAGTTTGTGACAGTAAAATTAGAACTGGTCCATATGGATAACTTGGATATTAAAAAGAAATGAATTTTGTTATTATATGCTCTGCCAACAAGAGTTCAAATTCCAGAAAGAATGAGTATTTATTTTTTTTATTAGATTTGTTTTGTCAAAAACGTTTTAATTAGATGAGAGTTAAATTCTATCAAGAATTTAAATGTTTTCGCAATGAATATTTTTAATAATCAAATGAGAAAATTATGTCCGTGAATGAATAGTGCACTAGCCAAACGGAATAAGTTTTCGGACCAAGCTACGGTAGTCTCCTCACAGTTCTTCGTAGTCTGTACATATTCATGACCAAACAGCAACTATTTCACTCACACTTTTCTAGAAATCATATACCGTTGAATCTCACAAATTCCAACCTGCAACTTCAATGTTTTAGACACTCTGATTTTAGTACCATAGTTTCTAATTTCTAAATGCTTTTTATTTATTTAATTTTTATTTCACTACAAAGTATTTTTTTTTTTCGCTCGTTAAAATAAAAAACAAAAAGATGAGTCACCGAGGTATTCGTGGTGTGTACAAGTCGGTTATATGCGTGTGAAATTTGATATGTTTGTACAAATTGGGGTCAGTTGATGATGTGTTTTTAATTTCAGAGTATTCAATACAGTAGAAACTCACAAATTTGAACCGTCTAGAAATAAGAATACTTAATACTAATAATGTTAATACTTGATATATACTGATTTTATGTTAAAAGTCAATTCAGTACAAGTATGTAATTATTAAAAGCTATTTGACAGTTTATCAATGAATTTAATATGTTCAATTATATTAATTTTAATTAATAAAAATTCTTTTGTGTTAAAGAAAAGCTTACACAAATTATTTATATAATATATTTTTATAATTTTCTTAAAAGCAAAAATGTCAAAAAATTCGAATTTTTATAATATCTGGGCTATTCGAATTTATGACAATTCGAATTTGTAAGATTCAATGTACAGTACATATCGCACACCTAGTTCAAAAGTGATACAACTCAAAAAAAATGTGTTTTTGCTTTATTATTTTTACGAATAAACAAGTGCATTCTGCATAGTTTAAGCATATAAATAAAAAAAAAATTTTTGAGTTGTGTCACTTTTGAACTAGGTGTGCGATATGCTTTTTCTATTGCTTGCTATCTCTTTCATTTTAAAATGTAGTAAAACTGTTGTGTTGTTCTTGTTATTTTTGTTGGAGTTTCGTTACTATACCAAAGACTATAAATATATAAAGATGTCACACTGCCATACAATGAACTGCTAGCTCCAAATTTTAGTGATGGCCGTAGCGCTACTTCCACTTACAAAAACAAAACTAAAAGAGAGCTTATTCTTCTTAGAGAACTTATTTTCATCTCTCATGTGTGTACATGTGTGTATTACCAACGTATAAAAAATATAAAAACAAACTAAAAGAAACCGGTTTTATACAGAGAAGAGAGCATATTTATATTAATACAAACATATAAATATATTAACAACGAAATCATATATGCATGAATACGTGTGTGTATTTACAATATACATCATATCTCCATACATGTGTAAACGTGTGTGCATTTATATTGCACATTGCCAAATCAAATAAAATAAATAATTTTTTGAAGAACACTTATTTTCGTATAAATTAACGCACAACTAACCTAAGCCAAAGTCAATGTGATCGACTGTGTAATTGTACGGCAAGAATATGTGCTTTTTTGTTGCACACATGGAATTATGTTGATTTGTACCGAATTATAATGTTATTATTTTTGAGGAATTCTTTAATAAGTATACTTACAACACGTGAAATTAAAATAAAAAACAGTTTTTCTTTCTTTGGTTATTGTTTATTTTATTTGTATATCGCTGACATATTTAATGTTCCAAAATTTTAACCTTTTTGGTACTCGCTGATTTGTATTTATATGTTTCCCATGTCAAATGATTTCGTAATAATATAAGCACAAGTAAATTTAGAATCTTCATTCTATGGTTGTAACAAACGTTGTTATCCTCAAACCGAAAGGAATAAACAGTATTTTTGGTACAATCTACGCATTGATCAATAATAAATCTTTTTATGTTTTTCATAAGTTTGTTTTCCAAAAATATTTTTTCGAAGACTTTTATATAAATTGTGCAAACTTCGAAAAATAAGTCCGATGGAGCACACAAATTACTAAAGTCCGATTCATTTTCTTAATTTATTGTGTGAACAAACATTTCGGAAGGAAATGACAAAATTGTTGACGGTTTAATTATATCCAAACGAAATTTAACGTAAGTTATTTGCTGTGCTATATATTCAGCAAAATATCGGCTAAATGTTCATTCTAGCTCATGGTACTCATGTATAAAAATTGGCACACACAACATGAGTGCTGCGAGAAGCTAGGCCGTAATCCTGAAACAGGGTGTAATGGCCAATTATGTATGTATGTATGTAAATTCTATTGGCACATTGGTGGATGTAAAACAAACGGGATCTTCATTAATATATCTCATTTTCATTATATGTTCATAAGTACATATATATATATATATATATATATATATATATGTCTTCAGATCTTTCTGTACCTTGTAAGATTGTTTTAAACTCAATAGGTAAAAACATCACATGATCATGTGCAAAATTTGATAACTTCGGGGCGACGATATGTCAGCGGTATACAAATAAAACAATTAATAACCAAAGAATGAAAAACTGTTTTTTTATTTTAATTTCACATATTGTAAGTATATAAGAGAATTCTTCAAAGACAATAACATCATAATTCGGTGCAAATCAACATAATTCTATGTCTGCAACAATAAAGCACATATTCTTGGCGTACAAGTACACAGTCGATCACATTGACTTTGGCTTACGTTAGTTGCGCATTTTTTGATTTGCCAATTTGCATTATGAATACACACACGTATACACATATACGCATATATGATTGCGTTGTTAACCTTTAATTAGACGACTGGGTTCAGGAAAAATTAAAATTGAAAAATGTTAGTAAATTTGTTTATAAAATATAAACATATAAATTCAAATCAGCGAGTACCGAAAAGATTAAAATTTTGGAACATTAAATATGTCAGCGGTATACAAATAAAATAAATAATAGCCAAAGAAAGAAAAAAATGTTTTTTTATTTTAATTTCATATGTTGTAAGTAATAAGAGAATTCTTCGAAGATAATAACGTTATAGTTCGGTGCAGATCAACATAATTCCATGTGTGCAACAATAAATCACGTATTCTTCTCCTACTATTGCACAGTCGATCACATTGACTTTGGCTTAGGTTAAGTGCGCGTTTATTTTATACGAAACCAAGTGTTCTTAAAAAAATTATTTATTTTATTTGATTTGGCAATGTGCATTATAAATACACACACGCATACGCATATATGATTGCGTTGTTAACCTTTAATTAGGCGCCTGGGGTCAGGAAATATTAAAATTAAACAAATGTTGGTGGATTTGTTTTTAAACGAAAAATATGTTGTATTTATTTGTTTTTTATGTATTATTAAAATAAATAACTGAAAATTTAACAAAACATACTCATTTTTCTTTACACTTGCAGTAAACTCTGGGACACCATACGACTAATTATATGCTTTTCTAAATGCGCCTAATTAAAGGTTAATGTATGATATTAATATGTACATATGTATGTGTAAAAACAGTTTCTTTTATTTTGTTTTTATATTTGAATTCCCAAATGTATATTGTAAATATGTATGCATGCATGTATGATTTTGTTGTTGAGAGATATGCTCTCATGATTAACATTTGCAAAAAATGAGAATTGTTTTTTTTTCTGCTGACCACATACTTGTCCCCCGCTTCTAAATATGAACAAAATTTTTTTCAAATAAAAATGTAGGGAGTGTAACATCTTTATATATTTATAGTCTTTGACTATACAATACCGCAAAGACCAATTCAATACCTAATAATTAAAAAAACTTTTTGAAAGCTTTTCTATGAATACCCGATTAATGTTCTGAAAATCAAATTCGAGTGAAAATAAAAACGAAAGCTTTTTCAAAGTCAAATAAAACTTAAATTCACGAATTATTTTATAGTTTTATTATTAAAGGAAGTTACATTAATGATTATTAATCGAATAAATAGGAAAAATTATCAAAACTGTACATTTTAAAAATATAGCAGTTTAAAATTTCATTATATTTCAATTTCACTCGAATTTTTTTTTTCAGAACATACCCGAATATTTTCTATTAATTAAATGGTAATTAATAAAAATTGTTTTTTATTAAAAATTAAGTCTATATAGCTAGTTTTATTATAATTTTCTGTACAAAAAAAAAATGTGTCCGGAAATTCGAGCATTTCAGAAATTCTAATTGCCCGGTGCACAATATGGTTCTAATAAGAGTTGAAAGCGTGGACTTGCAACTCTCTATATTATATTTGAAACTTTATTTTTTAGTAGTGTCAGTTTTTTAGTAGTGTTTGCTGATGCGGTACTATGAGGTAAAGTAAAAATATGTGAAAGAAAATTGTATAATTTGGAGTAACAATTTTCGTTCAATCTGTTTTTTAAATAACCAATTTCGAACCAAAACTTTTCTATATTTGATATTTTAAAAGTTGCCTTGTAAGCCTTCTTACTTACGTAAATTTCCAAGAGTTTAAACTGGTTTATAAAAGCCTCTGGTTCTCTAATTATATCTTTAAGTTCGACAATAACATCAAAATAATTTATGTTTTCTTTTGACTTAATAAATATTGGATAGAAGATCGTAAAACATTGAATTCCTTATTAGCATATCGATTCTTGAAACAATTTCGTAGAACAATTTTAGGTAAAATTTTAAAATATGGGTTTTAATTTCAATATCACTTGAATGGCCAATATACATATACAGTCGAAACTCTCTATAACGAACTCATGTATAACGAAGTTTTCTTTATGGCGAAGCAATTACAAGAACACTGTGTTTTGGGTTTACTTTGAGTATATTATAATCTCCATATAACGAATTCCCATATAGCGAATATTTCATTACAACGAAGTATTTTTGCGACCGTAACTTCAAGATTGAAGCGTTTTCAATCTCCATATAACGAATTAGTTAAAACCGAACGCAAGCACACAAAAAAGAAATCGATGTCGCTTTCTGTTATTGGTGTTGTTATTGTTGCTCTGTGTGTACTTTGTTGCTTACACAACGCACAAGCAGAGTCTGATGCTTTGAATCGTTTATTTACCATAAAATTAAAAGTGGAGCATCCACCGAACTATGTAAGTGACAACTGGAATCATTACCATCTCTTACATTTCTTGCACTCGCTATCCATTTGCCTTTGCATTGAAGAAGAATAGTGGAAAAATGTACTTCAAACCGAAATAACTGACTACTACAAATAAAAAATGTTAAAAGGAACAATATTGTTTTTCTTTTCCATATAGCGAATTTTCTTTATAGCGAAGTAAATATCCAGTCCCTTGGAATTCGTTATAGAGAGTTTGGACTGTACATACATGCACCTATAATACCCTTAACGTGAGAAATGTTTTCAAAATTTAAATTTACTGTTTTTGTATTTGTAATATATTCTTTTTTTTTTAGAAATTTTTAAATACTTGGAGTATAATATCTTTTGTAGAGGGAATCCAATAAATTATTTGTGAGATGACTCACTTTGAAAAATTAGATTTGACTTATTCATAATTTACAGAATATAGATTAAAAACTTTAAACAAATTTTACTACTGACAGATAATCCTTCTTGTATAATTCGTATTTTTTCCAAATTTAGTACAGATTTTTCCTCAAATTATACTCTTATAGAAAAAATGCTGTAATACTCATCATTGTTCCAGTGTTCTGCTTGCAGCTGACTGAGTTAGGCGATGTTTTGCTACTGTAACGAAAATAAAACTGTGATGCCAAGTTTAATGTTTAGAAAATTAATTTATCACTAAGCAAAGACAACACTCTCAGTAGTTTTTAGAGCATTGCCAGGTCAAACATTTGCAAATTTTTTATAGTCGTACTTTCGGAAGTGGAAAATGACCATTACGGTAAAAAATGCAAATCACACGTACACAACAATTTTCAGTAATTCTTATACTCGTGCGTAGTGTGGTTGGTTTCGGAAGTGTTATTATATATACATATGTATACTACATACATACTTTTTTTTTAAATATTTTATATTACAAAACAAAAAATATTTTTCGCCTTATTGGCAAAATACATTCAATATAATTTGAAATGTATGCTTTTGGGGATAAGCATGTCTCTATGGCCATTTCCTTTGGGAAAAAGTCTCCTGACGAGTCTCTTAAGCAGAGACGAAATGGCCATAGAGACATGCTTATCCCCAAAAGCATACATTTCAAATTATATTTTATATTACTTTAAAATAAAATTTCATAATTTTAAATTAAAAGTCGAAGAAACTTCGAGTACTTTACAACAAATAAATATCATGAAATATTCACAAAATTATAAGAATAATTTTTCCAAGCGTCTTAATAGAAAGACAAAAGCACGGTAAATTGCAATAAATTATGAAACTTTTTCTGGCATGACGGAGTATGTGATGCTCTACAAAAACTACATGTTAGTTCTCATTTTTCAATTCTATCACGTCAATTTATTGTGCCATTAATTGAACATCTCTTACTGACAAATCTATTTAAGAAAAAACAAGTATTTTTTTACATAAGGCTAATAGTTCTAAGAGAATTGGTTACTTTTCCATAAACCTCAGGATTGACATTATGATTGCAACTCTTGATTATAAAAACAAAAGTGTTGTGTACGGGTATGATTCAGTGTCAAGAATATGTAGTCAGCTGGCTACCTAACTAATTCTGTGGTGTTTCGCAGTTGGATAGACACATAGAGAAAAAAAAAATCACCGTTTTCGGTTTATATTTCTATAACTTTTATAGCAGTCTTCAATTCTACATTTTACTATAATATCGAAAAAAATCCCGCTTTTAAATTCATTGAATATGCCAGATTTATTGCTTTCAAAAGTTTTAAAGTGTCGTAGTTTCATACTTAACAGGCTACAATTTATGATGACTTTTAGAATATCGTATTATATCTGCACTATTACTTGAAACGTTTGGGGGGTAATAACCCTAAAAAAAGGAATATTAATTATATTGCCTTCCTATTGTTAATAGATTTTGTCGTGTGTTTCCGCTTCTTGCTATGGCTTGACGTGCTTCTTGACTTAAGAGGTGAAAGGTAATTGTGTCTGTTTTACCAGTGTAAACTTCTTTGCTGATACTATTTGAAATCTTAAAAATACTTAGAACTGTTTTTGTATTTTTCGGTAATATTTCAGTTGAAAAAGAACGCGCTCTCATTAATTTTGGGGTGGTTCGTTTATTACCTTTAATAACGGTAAGTACATTTTTAATAGTATTCTATGTAATAGCTTAAGATTAGCTAGTTTCGAGCCTTTCGGCATTATTTACTACACTACATTGACGACATCGAATATATTGAACTGAATGATAGAACTAAAGTTGCTAACGGATTGCTCTTTAACCTCTCACTCGTATTTTGCATGAAAAACTATTTGAATAATAGTAAAATACATACTTACTATTACTACCCTTGTCTTATGATCGCATTTGATGTTATCGAAGGTAACAAGAACGTACAAGTACGCGTGGCATAAAGGCCGTGAACCAACCATTTGCCAACATTCTCTGCCTATATTGAGCGCCAAACCACTCAGGGCTAGGTCGAACCCAATATTCCCCGGAGAAAACAGGCTACTGACGGGACACTTCGTCAGCAGCTTTAACTGTATCCCCTGGGGGGACTTGTTAGTACTAATTGCCCAATCCAACTCCATCACATAATTGTCCATTTAAAAAAAATAAGAAATTTCACCATTTGAGGTTACGAATTCCATGACCGCTGTAGCCATTTACTATTGTAATATATGGACAAAAGTGGTTAGAAAAATCCAAATGTCTTTTGATAAAGTACGCTGATAATTTGTATAGAAAAATCTTGTTTACAGATGAAAAAATTTTTACCGAACAGGAAAAGTTTAATAAACAAAATGATAGGGTTTAAACTCCGTCATCTAAAAAAGCATCACAACTCATCATCAGAACACTGAACAAGGGTCAAAACATCAGTCAAAGTTTACCAAGAAACTGTTTTGGAAATATTTATGAAGCCGCTTAACAATTTCCTGTTCCAAAACCGGCCTTGGACTTTTCAACAAGATTATGCACCAGCTCATCAGGCTAAAACGACACAGACCTGGCTTCGAAACAGTTTGCAAGCAATGCATGTAGCATATAAGCTCGAAGATTAGCCATCTGGCAGCCTTGATTTGAATCCTTTGGATTTCAAATTTTGGACAATTTTAGAGGATATGGTTTCCCACAAAAGATACCATAACATTGATTCTCTTGGAAAAATAGCTCTGGTTCGGGCTGTAGTCAATTTTCCAATGGATAAGATGCGCCTGGCTATTGATGACTGGCCAATGAGACTTAAAACTAAGATTTTTGTATGAAATATATATCAAATAATATATAAAAATCATGAAACTGTGAACAAGAAGCATTGTGCCGTGCAATGAAAAATATAGATGGTATTTCTTTGTGCAGATAATGACAACAAATATCGTGCAATTCAGCCAGAAATGAGCCTCATCGCTGAAGATGATTTTTCGATGAAAATATTAATCATTTTCAAGTTGTTGCTCAGCCCAATTCACGAACATACTACACTTCTGGTGGTCAAGCGGCTTCAGTTCTTGCGTTAATTTGATCTTCTAAGGATGTAGGCCAAGATCTTTTCACAAAATTCGCCAAAACAACGACACAGAGATGCCCAACGCTTGAGAACGAAGTGTGAGAGACATATTTAGGCTTTCTTCAACTGAAGCCTCAGCGGCAGCAATATTCCTGACATTACGAGCACTGCTTTGTCTCACTGGCACGGGAACATTTTGTACTGTGCCTATGGATTCAAATTTTTCCACTAGACGCTCAATTGTTGATTTTCTAGGACGATTATAACGAATAAATTGGACGTAGCGCTCTTAACGTTGAGGCCACTGACTTCGAATTTCGGTAGTAAATTTTAATAATTTCGACTTGTTGTTGGGTTGTGTATCTTTCCAACTTGGAATGGAAAACCTTACTGAAGAGAAATGTCAAAAGAGCTGCAAGAAATATGGCGTTTGCTGTCCCTGTCGCTCTACTTTTGTAGCGTCCATGTTGAAAAACCCTGTAGATCGTATGCTATGGATATTCGTTATTCAAGAGTAGTAGGTGCAGGAAAGCATTTGATTGATTAATTTGATTTATTAATACGAAAACACGCATTTGCCAAAATGTGCGAGATGTGCCCTTTTCATTTCATATTCATTTATAGCCAAAAATTCATAAAGACTCTTCGATGGACAAAAGATTTCGTTTTACGAGTATTCATCATTGAAAAATTTTATACAAAACTACTTACCCTTTAGTTGGTCTTTATGTATTATTTCATAGATTGATCCTACCTCTTTAACTGTTGTTATCAGTTTTACGAGTAAAACTAAAAAAAACTCATACACGTACACAAATTGTTTGAGTGAAATTTTTATTAATTTGTTTATTTCTTTATTAAGATATTATTTATGGTTTTGACTGTTAAGTTTTATTAAAAATTGTTGTTGCTTTTTATTATAATACTCGTTCATGAGAAAGAGAGAGAGTATTGTTTTTATGTCGGACCTTTAGTAAAAATGTAAAGCAAACCAAAATATGTTTTTGTTTTCGTGTTGCTTCTTTAACAATTTCTTTATGATTTAGACTAGATCTCATAATTTGTTGTCGAAATGTTTTTATTTTTGCTTTGTTTTAGTAAGAAAGTTCTATTATTATGTTTTAATATTGCTTTTTATTGTTTTATTAATAAATTTGTTTGGTTTTGTGTGAAAACAAAATTGAATTGGAAAATTTTTATTCACGTTTTTGCTTTAAATAATTCATTGTTTTGCAGCTGCTGTTAAAAAAAATCGAACTTAAACAGAATGACACTATAAATCATTTTAATTTTTAGTATCTAATTATTTATTAACTTTATGTTTTTAAGTATTTTAGTTTATTTATTCCTATACTATTGAGCAGTATATTTTATATAGTGTTTTTTAATTGTAAATACATATGGTATACTCGTAGCATGTAATTAAGTAAAAATGAAACCGAAAAAAAAAACAAAAACTAAACTTAAAATGTTCTTCTTTCTTTTCGCTTGCCCTGTCAAAGTATTGCCGTTATTAAAAATTTTCTTTTTAGTAAATATGAAAATATAAGAAAGAAATGAATTGAAAGAAATATTTTACAAGATATAACATGATCATAACTAAATACTAAAATTTTTGTAGGAAAAAAAACGACATATCATAACGCTTTTAGCTAAATAAGGTGAAATTATGAGTTTTGAATAAATACGAGTATTGAATAAGAAATAAATAATACTGGTAGTTGATCTGAGGTCCTATTCTATAACTCTCCTAAGCTAAAACTCTATCGCTAAAAATTTATAAACTTGATTTAGGATGAATAGAATTCTTGAACGCTTATTGTAATTTAAAAACTTCATGCCTGTTACCTCCAAACTTTTTAACTTTATATATTCTAACTCCCAGCCTGTTTCAAAAACCCAAAATTTTAGCATTTTAGCTTAAGAGAATTACAGAATAAGAACCCTGATTTTCAAAAAAAGTAAAAAGTTTAACTTCTGTATTCTAATCCTGATGGAAATCTATCGAATAGGAGTCAGTTTTTCTAATGAGTGTATTGTAGTTTAACTGGAATGTATGGATACCTTCCCAAGCGTCTGTATGCAACATCAAAGCAGAGTTTAAATCAAGCAATAATATTTCATTACATTGTAATTCAAATGTATTGTGTATGAAAAGCATTGTCAATTTAAATTATGCCTAAATTGCTTTTGTGAAACAAGTGAATATAGGCATGCTATAGATTAGTTTATATGATTGCCTTTGAGAATACAAGACATTGTCACACTGCGAAGTAACTTGCGTTTAAGAAAGCAGCCTATCTTGGGTGATAGTGGCATAGATTCTAAACCGGACGCTCTTGATTTTCTAGGCATAAGAATAAATTGTAAAGTCCGTTGGAATGATCACATATTTCGAGTGTCTAAAGAAGCATTCAAGTGTCTCTATTTTTTAAAAAGGGTATAAGATATACATACTTTACTCCATCCGACCTTCTCAATATATTTTTTTTAAGACCAATACTCAGGGGTAAACCCCTACTCATGCAATGCATTGTATTGGAATGTGAAGATGGTTGATAGAAGGTTTTTTATTCATATATTTTACGCCTTTTTTGTTGATGAAACATGTTGCTGTCAAATTGTCCACTGAAGAGCCAGTGTTATACCTTCACCCTGGAATGATCAAACAGCAATTGCCTCATCTGTCGGTGGATGTTTAAATGTGAATGGTGAGCGTCTTCAGAAGGTTAGCTGTTATCTTCCCAGAAGGTGGCGCTGTACTCCTGATTATTGGTTCCTGCTGGAATGGATTAGAAATGTCAGGGGGCGTTTTCTTGCAGATGGTTTTGGCGGGGGGTGTACTTTTATTTTTTTAAATTTAATGTTTAATTTAAATTGTAATTTTAGAAACCCGCAAATTTTTATTCTTATAATTTTGTCCTTCGCCGGGATTGAACTTTTGTCGTGTGAGTTTCTGTGCGAGCTCTCTACCACTATGCCACGACCCCCGGTGGTTCAAAGACTATTTTTTGGCTTCTTGACCGTGTAAAGGAAATGGCGAAGGTGATTATCAATGACGGTACGGGATACAACTCTATCGATGCATTGGAGCATTGGCGCAATGTCGCGTGCGTTTCATTGTTCTATCGGTACTATCATGGAAGATGCTCTGATGAAATAAGACACCTGATTCCGAATAATGCGGATTACGAATACCTCTCTCAGTGAATCTCACAATTCCTTATATAGAGAATTCGTTCTTTAGCAACTCTACTAGCGAATGTGTTTCCTGCAAATTACGATATTAATAAGTTTATATGAAATGTTCACAAACACTACTCCCTCTTTCACCTACATACATACATATACATAACTGGCCTTTACAACCCTGTGTCAGGATTACGGCCTAGCTTCTCGCGGCACTCATGTTGTGTGTGTCAATTTTTATCCATGAGTACCGGGACCTACAGTTTAATGTCGACTCCGAACGACAGACTTGAGAAGCTTGTTCATGGCAATTAGTTACTCTCAGAGCTTTTGCCAGAAGACTGCTGAGAGGTAGTCGCCGAAAGAAATATTTTTTTTCATATTTCTTTTTTTGAAGATGTCGTGGCCTGGAGTTGAACCCAGGGCCCATGTCTTAGTAAGCCAACACACTAACCACTAGACCACGGCGACCCTCTTTCACCTATCCATCATATATTTCACTAGACGAGCACAATGCATCGCATGAGCAGAGGTCATACCCTGAGTGATGACTTTATTAATAAAACAAAAACAAATGATTGTTAAACATTTTCTATGCCTTCTTGCAGCGTACCACTTTACAAGGATGAAATGTTTTCCCGTACTGCCCCTAATATAAAGTAATTTCGCCAGAAGATTTCGGGAAATATTTTTTTTCTTTTTTGCCGAGCGTGTGGGTTACCATTTTAGACTTTTTGTTATATATTAGGCACTTACAGTCCGATTTTTTTTTTGCATCAATAAAGAAACTCCAATAAAAATATTTTAGTAATTCCGTTAATCTTCCCTGACTAATATCATGTACTATATAGAGATATATTTTTAACAAAATTTTCTGAAATATATATAAATTTTTAAACTGCATGTAGAAATTTTGTATTTTAATTGTAAATATATACACGTGGTAAATAATCATCGAACGAATGGAATGAAACAAAAGTTGCTGATGTTTTCATAATGAAATTATATTTCATAAGTTGAATGAGAATCGCTAAAACGTTAAAGCGAAGTGATTAATTCATTTGTTCATAATTTTCGTACATTAAATCCTATTAAGCAAGAGCAGTATAGAATATACCATCTTATATAACAAAATACTCTATTAACAGATTAAGACTAATTCAATAATAATTTAATAATACAAAAAAGCCCACATTTGCAAACTCATTTATATAAAAAAACAGTTTTATCTACTCCTTTGAGCTTTTAATAAGATGACAAGTTTGTAAGAATTTAAATTAAAAACTTTTCCAAAAATGTAAATTAATAAATTAAAAATAAAAAAGAGACATAAATTAAATAGAATTTTGATTATACTAAATTATATATAAAATATTAAAACTTTTATATGATGAATGGCATATATTAATATTAATACTATTACCTTTATTATTTTATAATTTAATTGTTTAATTGATTTATTTTACCTTTTGCATATTTTGATAAATATTTTTGTTTTACCTTTTTTGTTTTAAATTCTTCTTTCTACGTGCATTTAAAGTAATAAACATTTCGTTTCGTTTTTCAATGTATTTCAAAAATAATTAATACAAAATTATAAAAAAAGTGTATAACTCAAACACAGATCCCTCATATAACGCGGTGGTTACATTAAATGAATATTCCATCCTATAAAGGACTTGAGGGTTGGTACAATTAGTGAAAACTATTTAACGAGTATTAAATAGACTTAATTTGAAATCGAGTTGTGAAGTTACCGCGTTATACGAGGTATAACTGTGAGTGCATATATAAGTATATATGAATTAGTTTTATATTTCAGTAATTTATTTATACAAATTGTTAGAACATCAAACACAAATACAACAAATATTTGAATTAAAATAATTATACAATTTAAGGACGGATGTTTGAAAGTCTGATTTAAAAAGGCTTTATTTGTTTTTGTTACTTTAGTTAAGCATTCATATATGCAAAACGTAAGGCGATTAGGTCTGAATTATAAAAATATTTTCTTCATGTTACTATTTTTCTTTAGAAATAAAGCTTCAGTTTGTTTTTGGGTAAGCTTAAAAATAGCAAAATTTTTTTAAGTTCTATTTGGTTTCGACACTGGGCTATCTTTAGAGAATATTCTTTTGCCCTAAAAGAAATTTACAGTTTTTCCTTGGAACAGTGGAAAATTACTTGAAATTGAATTAATAAATATTTAAGTACTTGTATTATCAGTAAAATTTATTTCATATAGGTTTTTAATACTTAATGACGAATACAAGAATACCTTTAACTACTTCCCGGGTCTTAGATTATTGCAAAGTATGATACTTGGAAATGACAGCAAGATCACTACAGTGCTCACTGGTTTTTGGGCTATTGGGGAGCAGTCAGCCAGAATGAATATTTCATTTAATATGTACTGCTACAGCTGCCAATAGCCGGAGATATGAAAGACAATATTTCATTTCTTTGCGAATGCCCCGCCCTATGGAGACAGAGTTTTGATATTGGGGATCTTGCTGATGCAAGTAATAATCGACTTCTAAGGTTTCTGAATGGCAAGGACTGGACATAGTTACGTAGTGCAAAACGGCATGAAAGTGCTACTTGGATTTTTGGAACTCTACGGAAACCAACCAATCAATGAACCATAGCTTATTTTATTACATTGTTTTTTCCCATTTTTTTTATTTTTTACTTAAATTAATTACAGCAAACTATCGGGTGGTTAAATTTTAAGGGCCAAAGTTGAATGTGAACCACACCTAAATGTCAATTTTTTTTCTGCATTTCTTGTGACATTTCGCAATTTCAGACTAACTCAATTTGAACCATGGAAAAATGCACAATCGAGCAACGTATTAAAGTTATTCAGGCTTATTATAAAAAAGGGCGTTCATATTAAAATGCATACCGTGCACTTCGTGATTCTTTTGGTCAATTTAATCGTCCAAATGAGCATACAATCCGAGATGTGAAAACTCTCTCACGCTCGTCGTTGATGAACACTATGGTGTGGACGATATGTGATTTCAACAGGACGGTGTCACTTGCGACACAGCTAATGAAACAGTGGGTCTGTTGCGCGACAAATTCAATGGCCGTGTTATGTCACGTATTGGTGATGTCAGTTGGTCGTCAAGGTCATGTGATTTGACACCGTTGAATTTCTTTCTTTGGGGTTATTTGAAAGAAAAAGTGTACGTCGATAAGCCAGCAACATTTCAAGAGCTAAAGAATAATTCGACACATTAACGGCATATAACATCAATTATGCCTCAACGTAATCGAAAATTTGGACAATTGGATGGAGGTGTGCCGCCTAAGTCGAGTTTCGCGTTTTCTTATCGAAGCATTTCCTTTAAGTCAAACAGCAACAATTTCGAAATTTCTACAACTTTTAAGTTATATTTGTTTATGAGAGCCATAACAGTTAGACGTGTTTTGCTTGTTCGGCGATTTTCTATGCGTAAAAAAATTTTTTAAAACATTAAATTAAGTGCTAAAAAGAACTTGAAATGTTGAGAGTGGCATATGGCAACTGTACTCTGGGTCAGAAAAATTTTAACTAGTGGTATAAGCTTTTCAAAAATGGTCGAGAATATGTAAATGACGATGCTTCTCCTGGCAGCTAAATTACATAAGAAACCGATGAAAATGTTCAGAAAGTAGAGAAAATTGGTATGGGGAATCATCGAATCAATATTAAGCAAGTTGCAGAGAATATTAATATGGGCTCGATGTTGCACCTTCTCACTCGCTATTGGTTGTTTGTAATTTTTTGCCCCAAAAGGATATCATAATCATGCTTTAGTTACCACATTCACCAGCTTTGCTTTTTTGCTGCTACCAAAGACATGGAAAAAGCATCGCGTTTTGCGACGATTGAGGAGATAAAATCCGAATCGATAAGAGAACTCAAGGCCGTGTTAAAAAAATGAATATCGAAGTTGTTTTGAGAATTGGAGAAATGGCTGGCGCAAGTGTATTATTGTATATCTATGTGGGTATACTTTGAAGAAGACAAAATGGGAATTTATGAATTATTAGATATTTTTTGAAATAAATGAAAATTCATCTAGCCCATTGTGCAGATCTCATATGATCTTCTTTATGAAAACAGAAATGATAAAAACATTTATGATTTAACCTTCATATTAGTTTATTCGCTTCGCTTGGCAATATAAAGCGATACATTTTCAACTGATTGTTTCATTCAATCGTATATTGACAATAAAATAAAACATTTCATACCACAGTTTGGAAGTTTATATTTATTCCAGAAAACTTTAATATATATTTATAAAAATACAACAAAAACTATTTTTTGCTAAATAGTAATATACATTAAATATAATATGAATACCATCTTGGGGAAAAAGTCTCCTGACGAGTATCTTAAGCAGAGACGAAATGGCCATAAAGATGTGCTTATCCCCATATTTTAATTTCAGATTATATTTTAAAAATTTTAAAAAAAGTCTATCCATACTACTAACTGTAGTCATCGTGGCTAGTGTGTTCAAGTCCCGGCTGTGACATCTTGTCTTGAAAAGCTTCCCAAGTCTGCCGTTCATAGTCGACATTAAACTGTAGGTCATGACTAAAAATTTACACCCACAACATGGGTGCTGTAAGAAGCTAGGGAGTAATCCTGACATAGGGTTGTAAAGGCCAATTATGTATTATGTATGTATGTATACCACTCACTGGTTTGACATAATCGACTATTTGTTTGTAAAAAAAGATTGTTTTCATAAAATTTGAAATTAGAAATTTTTTTTCATTTTGCCTTTTCGCAAAAAACAGAATTGACCCCACAGACGTCTAATGAGTTCGTTAATATAATGTGCTGGAGGCCCGAAGTTCGTTAATATATGAATGCTTTTCATATTTTAATTATATTTGTGTAAGATTCGTAAAGCAGTTTAAATAGAAAGTAACAAAAAGTAAATTTAATAATGTTTAGAACTTAATATACGAGTACGCAAAAATTTTACTTTTTAAATATTATTTAATTTTAATTATATATTACTTTATATAGACTAAATTTAAATTTTATTATTAATATTTCATTTGCTTTCATTTATTAAGTAATAGATAAACTAATTGTTGTTTTATTATGTCTATAATTCGTATTGTGTTATATTTATTAAGACTCGTAATATATCGTTTTAACTATTAAATTTCAGTGTATTTCTTTGTTAATATTTTTTTTTTGGTTTAAATATTATTAAGAATTATTAAAAAGAAAATTATATATATTTGGTTTTTTTTGTTTATATGAGAAGAATTATTTTTATTTTTATTTTTATTTTAATATTATTTTGCATTATAATTTATTATTATTTTACATGAAATCACAGTCGGTATGTGAGAAAATTTTTAATTTAAAGATGGTGTTTCAATATAATTTTGTTTATCATTATAACTACAATTTTACTTTTATTTATGTTTGAAATTATTTATTGTATTCAAAGATTTTTTCTATTATTAAATAATTTAATAAGTTTTGGTTTATTTAGTTATTTTATTATTATTTTCTTTTATTAAATGTTAGTTTAAGCCTTTAATACTTTTGTTTGTTTGTTTGTTTGAAAACAAGGCATTCTTTACGTTTTTTTTATGTAATGATTCGGAAATATTTCTATTTTATTTTTTACTAGGCATTGAATTTTAATTTGATATTATGCTTTTTCTTATTATTTTATTTTTAATTAAATTCTTGTTTAATAACTACAATCTTAATGTGCTTTTTAAATTTATTTTTTCAATTGAAAACTAAATTTTTATATATTTTGTGTTTTATGTAATAAAACTAATTCATAAATCATTTCTAACTATTAAGGACCAGAATTTAAGTAGGTTTTTTTTTTTGATAAAACAACAATAATTATTTAAAAATTCTAAAAAGAAGTATCTTATTGAAACAAGGACCTTATAGAAGACATTAAATGCCAGTTTACTGTATAATATACACTGTGTATTACGCAATGTTAGCAAAATCAATATAAAATAGACAGTTTAATAGTGCAAACACAATCATACCATAAAATTTTAAAATATTTTAAAAAAATTGTTGTTGGGATGTGAATAAAAAATTATAAAAACAATTAGAATTTTCAAGCTATGCTTATCATTTTGTCATAAATTGGTTATAAAATGCAAAGTTGAATGACTAAAGCTACTTAGTTAGCCGGCGATAATATTTACAAGCCGCCGTCAAAAGATGGTAAACAAATTCCCACACTCTTACGTCCTTACACTGAATAAATTTTTTTAAAAATTACAAAAAAAAGTTGCTTTTATGTATATGGGCCTTTCCAAGTCAAATCAACCAATGGGTCTAACCCCCCCTCCCCCTTCCCGAATTATATGATTTTTTTTTGTAGAAATATAGTGTATCATAGAACAAAATTAAATACAAAGTTTGGGGGCACTGACACATCTGGAACTGGAAATATGAGGTCTGTAAAATCGGAAAAAATACAAAAGTGCACAAAGTTATACTTACTTAATTGTAATTTTCTTAAAAGTCGCATTTAAAAGGGTATTAAATTACTTTTGATTTAATATGCAACATGATTTTTTTTTAAAGTCAAAGGTCATTACCTGATAGGGGTGGGATAGTATACGATTTTTCTATTTCGATTACCTAGAACCGCTTATTTTGTGAGGTTCAACAAAAAAATACATGAGCCAAAAAGAAGGTTATGTGGGATGGGGAAAATGGCTCCTCATCGGAGTCAAAGGTTGGGTTGCAGGAATAAAAGTCCACAAAAAGCTCCACAACTGTCCTGGAGTAGCCCCTAGAGGGGTAAACTATAAGGCCGACCCTCACTAATATTTTACCCCCAACTTTTTTTCCGAACATACCTACCCCCTTACTCCCGCTCTCAGGGACTGACCAGAGACTTCTTACTCTGATACTACAGGCCTAATGGTTGGGTGTGATTCTTTGGGAGTACACGTAGTGGTTGTGGTGCTACTATCCAGGCAATGGTAATACCAAGATTTCGAATCCTTTATTAGAGCTCTCAATGTAAACGGCATAGCTTGCTATGTCCGGTAGTTGAGAGTTCCTGCACTGGGTGGCGCTGGTTTGACATGTAGTATATCACCCCTCTGGGCAGCGTGTGGTATGCCTAATGTCGAAACGAATATTTAAAGAAATTCTTAAAAAATTTAAATTTTTGCATTAACTATATGCATTATATAGTGGTTTGACCAAAAAAGTGGGTTAAATACTTGTCAAATGTGAGCGTATGTCAACTCTTACTAAACAATGAAAAAATTATTCTTTGATCTATGGTCAACCTTTTGAATTTCAAATATATAGCAAACAAAACTGTTTTTGATATTCTCATTTCATATTCATACTCGTAACATTCTCTTTTCACTTGTCATTTGGGCTTTTACCATGTCGTCGTGCTCTATCCGCCATTCTAGATATCTCGAGTTAATGATGCCACTTTAGGTTTTTGACATCAACATTTTTGAATTCTGCTTTCCGTTTCGGCTATTTATCTCTGAAACTGGACGAGATATCCGAAAGTGGATTGCAAAATTTGGGATCAAAAACCTAAAATGGCGTCATTAATTCGAAATATATAAAAAATGTGAAATGGCGGATAGAGCACATAAACTCCCGCACGACGATGTGTGTACACTGTAGAGGCTTTTCAAAATATATAACATTTACTGAGATTTTCTCTGGAATATATTTGAATTTTGCATAAGAAATTGTATAAAAAGTATATGACAAGGGTGATCCAGAGGATCACTGTTTCAATTCCCTTCAGAGATTCTGGTCTGTTTCACAACACTGAGCCTAATAAGTAATAGTTTAATTTGACATTCGTTTGTAATTTGACAATAACTAAATAAACAAATAACTGATAACAAGTTAGCTGAAAAGTTTGTAGGCTAACATAGTACAATTCTATTTTAAGCCTCAGTTTAGGCTCTCTTTCCAGCGACCATTTAATTGAGATTGTGAAACTTTTATTTTTAATTTAGCAAAAGCATATAAACCTTATAGTTTTAAAACCTAAATTTAAATATTAAAAAAAAAGAGAATTTTTTTTAACTTTTTCTATAAAAGCTCTTTCAAAAAGGCTATTAAATTTCAAAGTTTATAATTATAAGTGCATTGAGCTTTTTTACTTTTTTTTATTTTTTTCTAAACACTTTATGGTTTTTATCTTAAAGATTTTGGTTTCATTTTATTTTGAATTTCTATTTTTTATTTTATTATTTAAAGTTAAAGTTAAATTTTGATTGTATATTAAATATTAAAAATTTTTTTATATGTATGTATGTATGAAGTATAGTGAATACGTGTATGAATATTGTCTTGAAAGCTTTTTAGTTTAAAGATAAAATGAAAAGAGTTTTATTAGAAATATATTAATGATTGATTTATTTGAAATGTTTAGAACGGAAAAATAAAAACAATTTAGTTGTTTGTTTAGGAATTAAAAATATATTTTAATAATTTTTATAAATATTTTTGTTTATTATAATTTTCAAACTTTTACAAATGTTTGTCAGTTTCCTTTTCTTCTAGTTTTTAACTTACTCAACTACAAAAAATTTTTATTTGAATTATTTATCTCTAAAGCTTAAGAAGAAAAGTTGTTTCCATAATTTTCTAATTTTTTTTCTTTTTGTATTAATAATGCTTCGTATCTGTTATATATAAATTTGACTAATTGTTTTCTGTTTTTATATATCATTTTTGAATAATATTTTATATATGTTTTATAATTGAATAAAAAAGAACGATTCATAAGCACTTTATTTATTAATTTAATATATAATTTTTTTTTAATTTTTTTTTGTAAGTCGATCTTACTTTATTTTTTTATTTTTTATTTGTTAATATTAATAATATGACAAAACAGTTTTTGGTTTTTCTCAATTTTTCAATACGGATACTATGGATTGGAATTTTCTTCCCCCCTTTAAAATACATAAGTTTTTATAATTTATGGAAATGGGGGGGAAATTAAAAGGCTATACTCGTACGTCGACCACCTACACCGGGTCCCGGACGAAAAGCTCCGCCACCACCGCCACCACGTGGAAGACCGCTATGCGAAACACTGCGTCCCATACGAGTCTCACTACCACGTCGTTCACGTGCTTTACGCAAGAGATCCGAAGTACTCGGACGTCGACTATTGCTGGTCGATGAGGAGGCGCTACGTTTACTGCCGGTCATTATATCCGACGCAGACGAGCGTCTAATGTTTTGCGAAGAAGAGGCGAAAGCATGCGGTGAAAGAAAGTATGGTGACGGAGAACTGGCCTGTGAACGCGACATTTCGTAGCGATGTGGTGACGGTTGTTGCAGAAAATGATGCTGATGTTCATTGCTATTACCGGTTAAATGTATTAGTTGGGCACACGAACGGTTATCATCATTTGAACTGTTGCGACGTGACGAGTATGGTGATTGAGGATAATCGATTAACAAGTTTTCAGACTCTTCATTATCAACCGATTCAATTTTTAAATACGGTGGCATACGATTATAGGCATTATATTGCTCGTTTATATTAAATTCGCTACCATTTGCATTAAGTCCAACAGTTAAGGGAATTTTACGAATATCTCCGTCCCCAACTTCGTTGTCATCCACTGACATATCATTTGCTCCCATTAAATTTGTTAATTGCGAATGTGATTTATTTTGATTTGCAGAACCATTGCGTAAACCACTATAAAAGGATTTAATGTGAAAATCGAAAGATTTAAAATTCAAAAGGGAACGTTTCTTTTGATTTTTAGTGGTTGGCGGTGTTTCGATCACATTGTCATTATTGTTATTGGCATTGGCGTGTAATGTTAGAGCTGTATTGAGAGTATTTTCAAAATTATTATTTAATGTATCGATTTGTATGGTATTTGGTATTGGTGTTGTTGCAGTTATACTATCTAAGCGATTTGTGGTTGTTGTTGTTGCCACTGAACCCAACGAGGCTGTTATTGTATTGTCCAAACTGTATGTGGTATTTTGAGAAAAACGCTGTTGTTGTTGTTGTTGTAATTGTAGTAATTGTTGTTGTTGCTGTTGTAATAACAATAATTGTTGTTGCTGCTGTTGCTTTTGTTGTTGTTGTAAATCATGCTTACTTATTGTTGTTGTCATTGTGGTACTACTTAAACTAGTTTTACTACTAATTGCTTTAATAAATTTATTATCATTATCTAAAGACTCCTTTCGTCACTGAATAACACAAAAGCCTTGTTTAGAGGCATCTTTAGCATCGCCATCCTCACCACAAAATGCTGCAACCTCATCATTTTTGGGTGAGTCTTGCCCACAGGGACCAATGGCACTACCGCCAGCAGCACCGCCACTAAGGCTTGGAGGCCCCTGAGGGCAGGCTGATTGTCACCGAAGTGCCAGTGTTGATATCATCGGCGGTCGCACCGGTTTATTCTCTAATATACGTTCCAATTCTAGCATAACGCTTGTCGTTAAACGTGGTAGTAGCTAAAAATTGAAAATAATTTATGCTATATACCGTAAGTACAACAAAATTATCTCTCTTACCTGTAACGATTGTAAACTCTGATGTAATTGTTCGGCAGAAGTGGCACCTAAAAGTAAACATTGTACTGGTTCATGTTTCAAAGACCAAGCGATTGACAATTGAGTGGGGGTACAATTCAATTTATCAGCCAAAACTGATATTTCCTTTAAACGATCCGAATGACGGCGACCTTCATCTATACGATCCTTATGCCAACTACCCTGAGGTGATAAGGCAGCCTAAAAATATAATTTTTGTTTCAAATCAATAAATAAAAGAAGAAGAAAAAAAAAAGAAATAAACGACACTTACATTCTTGTTTACCTCATCTTCAGTCCAAGAGTAACTTTTCGTTTTGAATGAACCTTTTGGTAAAAATATTTTTTCACCATTTTGAGCATCACTTAAGGCCATCGACAGCGGACCCCAGGCCATTAGGCCAACACCTATTTTATTGTACATTTCTGGTATATACAATTCACATTTTTCACGACAAAACATATGATACTCTGATTGCTCAACTATGGGTGTTATACAGTTAAACTGACGGCAGTTTGTATAGGCTTCCATTATTTCGACTGGTGACCAACGGGCAGTGCCCCAATACATTGCCCATCCTTCTTGAATAATGAAATTCATAGCTCGTATAATTTCTGCAGTATAAAAGATAGTTTTTTTTTTTAATATTTTTTTCATATAAATATGGCGGTTGTACTAACCTTCCATGGGACACATGGCATCCGCTTTATGTATAATTACAATATCGATATATTGCAATTGGAGACGATGCAAACTGGCTTTAACAGACTCGATAATGTGTTTACGTGAAAGGCCACGTTCTTCGGATCTAAAATAAGTAACGGGTATATGCATAATAAATGTACAAATAAAATTGATAGAAAACTTAGTCTAAAAAAAAATCATAAGGATTTATGAGGAATAATCACTGTTCATTGACGAATAATAATGTTTCAAGTTTAAGATCTTTTTAAATAAAAGTTCCTTTAACGTTTCAAGTTTAAGATCTTTTTAATTAAAAGTTCTTTTAATTTTATGTTGATATTTCGAAAAATTCTTGGCTTACTAAGACGATAGCTCCGAGTTCAAACCTCAGATCTGACATCTTAAAACAAAGTAGAAATATGAAAAAAATATTTCTTTCGGCGACTACTTCTTTGTAATATTCTGGCAAAAAAGCTTCTCAAATCTGTCAATGAAAATTAATTAATTAATTAATTAAATTAAACTGTAGGATGAAAATTAACACACCGAGTAAAAACAGGATGAGGTGTAAGAATTGATTAAATTATAAGTATACTAACATTTTTTATTATTGTCTCAATTAGGAAGGGGGTTACGTAATGTAATGGTTAGAGCGCTCGCTTACAATACAAAACAGCAGAACTTCAAATCCCAGCAAAGGAGAAAATTAAAAACAAAAAATGTACGGGTTTAGAGATTTTAATTAAAAAAATAATAGGCTTCCTTTTCCTAGAAGTCTATTCATAAGGAGCCGACATTGGCACCAAAACGAATGATCCGGAGAAAAGCGCCATCTACTGGGGAGTGATAGATAACAGCTACCTACTTTAGCATAGATCCTCACAACTACACCTTACATAGTCAATTTCGAGTTGTCGTATATCCAATGAGAGATAGGGCAATTGCTGTTGAACATACAACGGTGAAGTGATCAATAGACAGCAACTTATCTTACCGCCATGCTGTGTAATGTAAAAAAGGTATTTAATGAAATCAATTTCGTTTCCAATACAATGCACAGCATGACTAGGGGTTTACACCCCTGAGTATTAGTATTAAAAAAAAGAAAATATAAATTGTCTATAAAACAATTAGTTTTTTTTATATAATTTACTTATGTACTGTACTGTATGCAACAAGTTCTCAAATGCATATGCAATAGCTACTGTTTACTTAAGGCGTTCTTAGTATATGAATAGTGTAATTACAATCATCACATTTAATCATGGCTGGTTAAAAAGAAAACGATTGAAATTGTTTTCTATTCGACGAATGAGTTTACGTGTAAAGCCGATTACACTTCGCACCTTGAGAGCCATACATTAAATTTTAAGGTTGAAATACTGATATCAACGTTTGCTTTTTTATCACATTATTTTAAATAAAATTATTGATGCTACATCCAAATGTTATTGTAAAATGTGGCATGCCTTCTCGGTATTCATATTTCTGCAGTTTCGGCTGTTTTTGCACATCCTAATTCACATATTTTCTAACCTATTTTGGTTTTTATGAACTCTTTTAGACGATCTCACATAAAAAAAACCATTAAAATTGTTAAAATTTCTCTTATTTTACATGGTGGCAAAAATTAATTTTTCTATATTTTCATTTCATTTGCAGTCGCCGTGGTCTAGTGGTTAGTGTTTTGGCTTACTAAGAACTGAGCCCAGGGTTCAAACCCTAGCATTGACATCTTGAAAAAAATAAAAAAAATTATTTTTTTCGGCGACTACCTCTCAGCTATTTTCTGGCAAAAGCTCTGAGAGTAACTGATTGCCATGAACAAGCTTATGAAGTCTGTCGTTCGGAATCCACTTTAAAATACAGGGTTGTAATAACCAACTATATATGTATGTATGTACATTTTCATTTCAGTTGCTATTTGAATTTTAATTGAGTTGGAAATAACAACTTTTTTTTTAGGAAATTACAAATTTATGCATAGGCTGCCACTATACACCATCTGTAAATTAAACGGGGTTTAATGCCTGAAATTTTCAACTTTTGTCACAAACTATTCATCACAAATTGATCGAAATTATACTTGACACCTGTATAGATTCCAGCAAAGATTAGATGATGCCACTTTAGGTTTTTGACACCAAAGTTTTTAAAATCTGCAATCCATTTTCAGCTATTTATCTCCGAAACTGGAGAAATCCGAAAACGGATTGCAGACTTCGGGGTCGAAAACCTAAAGTGGCATCATTAACTCGAGATATATAAAAAATATGAAATGGTAGGTAGAGCACATAAACTCCCGCACGACGAAGTATTTATGCCAGCGGTTGAGTCGTAAATTGTAAACTTTGCTGTAGCGATGTCAAACAGACTTTGATATTTTGCAATCTTGCCGTTGTAGTGGATGGCGAATTTACTCAGTTCTGCAAAGTTTTTTTTTAGAGTAAATAGCACATACATATTTTAATTTTGTGTCTAAGAAAAAAAAAATGAACTCCAAAGGAAAAGTGTTTTGAAATCAATTCCTTGAATTTTACTAATTCATGCCTTCCTTAAGAAAAATTAAAAATTCAGAATATTCAAATCGTTATTACTACAGCATAAGCTATATCACTACTCATTATGACCCGTCCTGCAACATTTTTTTAAAGAAATAAATATTGCGCCAGTTTGATTTTATGTTATGTGGTACGAGCTTGTTTGTGTAATCACTTGATTGCGCGTGCTTGCCGATGTCGTATGTGGCCTGCTTAACTTCCATTTAATTTGCTCAAATAATGGTTAGCGATTACAAAACAGTGTCAATCACTATGCTAAAAATCAGTTTTAAACCATTTGTGACTTATGAAAATACTCTATATTAGAAAATTTGTTTAATTTTACTCTTTTATGCAAGAACAAGTAACTAAAATGGTTCATTCTAATACTACAATATTTAAAATCATAGAATTTTCTTTTTTTACTTACTTGGTACTCCAGTAAACTTTTGTTGTTATAACATAGGCAGTCCGCTTCCAACCAGTCCTTTGCAATATCTTTCCAATTTCCGTCTCCGAATGAGCCTCTGATATATCAAACAAATTAATGCCACTTTCGATGGCTAATCTTAGTATGGCTTCTGCCTGTTCATCGCTAACGCCGGGCGAGAAAACCGGCCAAGTACCCAAGCCTACATTGCTAACACGTAAGCCACTTTTGCCTAAATTTTTGTAACGCAAACCCGGTGTAGGTGTAGAGCCAGGCCTCAATGGTAAAGCCGGATTTGAACCCAGACTTATAGAGCGGCCTATCACATTAACACAAGAAGAATTTAAAGTAAAAGTAATAAACATGTTATTTAATGAGCTTAAAATTTTGTTTATAAAGAATTTAACTTAAAAACAGAATTTAAGCTTTTGTATAATATAAAGCATATAATTTTTAAAGTTTCGTTTTAATTTTTCTATTATAAATTTTATTCTTAAACTTAACGTGCTTTCGAACAAGACAAACATAGACACAATTAGAATGAAACTCAACGCAACACAACACAAAATACCAAACGAACTAAACAGCCAAACATCCAAATGGTTTGGTAACAAAATTAAAACTAAAAGTTATTTGTAACGAAAAACAAAATTCCAAAAAATTGTTTTAACAAGTGCTTACAACTTTATATTGTACGTTTTACAATTTAAGGTTTTTCCTTTTTTAAGTTAAAGTTGTAATAAAAAAAAAAAACTATGGGGGTGCCATGATATAAAAAAATATTTAAATGGAAAAAAAAAATAAAAACAAAAATACAGAAATAGGAAATAAAATAAAATGTATTGTTGGTTACCTTTTAATTATTTTTTTATTCTTTTTACACTCATATATACTAAAAAACAAGTATAAAAATAACGAAAAACAATGACGATATCATGATGATTAATTATGCTACGGGCTACGAAAAGTTAAACAACCACAAACACAAGGATTATGAATTTTCTTTTTGTTGTTGTTATTAATATTAACACGATAATGTTCAATACTGTTTAATGCGACACTAAAACTAAAATTCATTGAAGTCATCAGCGTTTATCACGCTATCATTTCATTCATAAAGGTAAATAGTTCAGCCTATAGAGCGGCATAGGAATAATTTCAAAGTGCTGTCAGCAAACATTTTCCATTTCAAATACTGTATTACATACGCAAAAAACAGAAGTAGAAGAACATGAAGTAAAACATAGTAGAACTTAGGCAGAATTGAAATAAAATAACTAGGGCCATGAATTGACTAGACGAATATGTTGTTTTGTCACTATTGTATAACGCATGTCCATATGACAACCAACACAAGTGCAAGTTTTCATACTGTACTTACTATAGTTCAACGATTATTCACTTGAATATTATGTTTTGTTTTATTACTTTGCTGTCAAATCAAATATAAAAGCTGTAACAATTGTTATTGAAACGCATTTCAAATGATGCAGTGTTTGTTCTGATGTATAAATATGCAGTTGAAATTGTAGTGCATCGTACTGTACAGAACAATTAAATTTAGTCGCAGCAACTGAAAATTTTGACAAAAATCCAATTTACTTAAGAACTGACAATTAATAACATCATGTGAAAAAATGTTGGTATATGCATATAAATAAAACATTTCTGCAATATAGTAATGAGATACGATTATCAAAAAGATATACTTTGGTGTTTTCTGTGAACTAAATACCAATGCTTGTCCCAAAATTTTTAACAATAAAATAGCAATTAAAATCAAAACTAATTTGAAATGGCGTATGTAGTGGTTAGAGCGGTCGGTTACAAAACAAAGCAGCCCAGGTTCAAAACCCAGAATATAAGAAAAGTGAAGAATAAAATTTTGCGGTGTTTGAAGTTTTTATTAAAAAAAATATATAAGAGGTTCGTTCCCCCACTCTAAGAAGTCCATCCATAAGAAGCCGACTAAGCTACGATCATAACCTACGAATTTAGCAAACTATGTAGACTTCACTTCAATATATGTACAAATTTAACATCGACAGATGGGGCAATTGCTGTTTATCATTTCAAGAGTGAAGAAGGTATAACACTGATCTTTTAGTGATCAACTGACAGCATCTTGTCTCATTAACATAAGGCGTTTAATAAAAAAAATCTATCTATACATTACCAGTATGCAGTTTGCACTGAGTTTATGCCGAAGTCTGCATTCACAGTTGGGAACTCTAATGACATTCTCGTTTGATCTTGCGTAATGCTTTTATCGTATGGAAATTAGACGACAGACAAAAATTTTTTTCTCTCTCTGTTTTATACAGGAAATAATAAACATGCCAGTAAAATGAGAAAAGTTATATGAAGTAACAAGCGAAAATTACAAAAAGTAGAAAAGAGAAACATAATTGGGTATGTTCTGTAAACCGAAAACAAGTGAAATTGAAATCGAATAACATTTCAAATCGCTATAATGTTAAGATACGATAAGTTGTTGAAATAATTTTTTATTTATTCTCTTAATAATCGTTAAAATATGAAAACTTTTAAATAATTGTTGCTATGAAGTTCTCATTGTCTTTGAAAAAACATTCGATTTCAATTTCATTCGATTTCGTTTTTCAGAACATAAGTATGTACATCTACGTTCTGTTGAAACGTTAATGTACTACACATTTCATTTCTTGGTCCTCTTTTCGAAAAACTTCGTCTATCTGTTACTCAATTTCCCAAATGTAAATGCAGCGCTGTATAATTCATATAGGAAGATCATAATATATTGAGGAATTCATGAAAGATGTGAACAAGTGCTGAAACCCTATTACCCCCACAATATTTAATATACAATAAGTTTATCACTGCTTATCAAATTTCCAGTAAAGTTGTAGTAAAATTCTATTTCCTATAGGTTGCTACATTACAGCAATGTTACATTCAAATTTGACCAGCTGTACGTACATTGTACTATGGCAACGTTCGACTATCAAGGCTTTGAGTGTGTTTTAAGGGAGTTGATTTTAATAAAATTATTAAATTTTAATTAAAACTAAAAAGCTTTGTAAATTGGACGTTCCTTGTATAGTCAGAAATTTTCTTATTACTAAAAATTTTTAGAATTAGGAAAATTTGACTTTCATTTTCCTATTTTGGGATAAGACAACATTAAAAATAACTTGAAAACACTTCCTAAATTCGTAGCCGATATTTTCGAATTTTGATAAATGTTATATATGTATATATTTGGGGTATTCACAAGTTGTGCTACTCGTATTATATCATAAAGTTATATTTTTTTTATTAATAAATAACTCTTCTTACGAACAAAAAAATTTAAACTTTATGAAAATAAGATACACATTGTTAATACCCCAATTATATTTTATTTTAAAATTTTAATAAAATGGTTTTAAAAATATATTCGTTTTAATTACTCGAAAAATTATACGTACATAATCATACACATTTAATATGTACACATGTATAACAAAAATAATTTAAAAAGTTGTTAGTAAATGGTTAAAATGGATACTGATAAAATAAAAAAATGACATATTTTTAAAAAAATGTAAAACTTTTCTGGGTAAAATACAAACAAAATAATTATAACACACAGCCAGTAATGTATAGCAACAACTATTCAACCCACTAACCAAACAAACAACAAATTAAAAATGGAACAAAAGAAATAGAAAATAACTAAAACTAAAACATAAATTCAAATTTAAAAAAATAACAAATTAAATAGTGATTTTTAAAGATTGATACCGAAATCAAGATGACCTCCCGTACCACTGAACTCCTCCATGCAGTCGAGTGATGCTATAGGGGCTCGACACCTGAAATTAGAAAAACAAATAAAGAAAATGTTTTTAATAAAGCTTTTTATTTATGTTTACTTATATTAATTAATTTTTTTTATAAATAAAAATTATATAAACTGACCGCCTACGATAATCTCTATATTTGGAGACTATAGGAGGAGATTTACTGCTCCATTTAAAGCCTTGGCAAACATATTTATGTATATATTTCAACATAGTTTCTTTGTAAAAGGACAAGTTTGTCGGGTCTGTAGAAGAAAGTCTCTTTTAACAAAAGAGGTTGTGGCGAGAGAATTTTTTCTTAAACTCGAAGAAACACTTTTCCATTCAAAATGTGAGAGAACGGTTGACATTTTCGGAGGAGTATATTAAATTATATATTATTAAAATAAGCTCAAGGTTGTGAGAAGAGCATATCTTTTGAACTGAATACTTGTGGAAGCAAAATTTTTATTCGACGTCAAGTTTGTACTAACGGTTTTGCTCCTAAAATCTTTAGGAGTAGAAAGAGTTGAAAGATCTTGTTTGCCAACAAGAAATGGAATCCTTTTTCCCACCAAGGGCCATGGAATCAGAATCGATTTTCGACCTCAAGCCCGTGTGAAGTTATTTTGGCCTTGAATTTTTAAGATTAGAAATCCGTTGCAATCACGAACTCCTGATATTACAGAATTTTTTTTACAGAATTTTACAGCTTCTGCAGAAAATAAAATTCTAAAGAAAATAAAGACGTCAATACTTTGTCCAATAACAATTAAAATGGCATTTCTTTTATGCACCTATAATATCTGTTGCTTATAATTTGTGTTAGTTTTCAATTTAAAACAAAGAAGAAAACAAAATTACATATAAAAAGATCTATTCTTTATATTTTTTGCAAATTTTTAATTAAACAAATTTTTTAAAATTAAATTTTATTAAAAAAATAGAACGACAAAAACTGCTAGCAATTATAACATAAAACCTTATGTTTCTGTTTATTTTCAATCTGAAAACGTCGTTTTATAAACCATTTAACAACGTGAACCAATATGTCTCTTGGTAGTAGTTGCAAAAAAAAAAAAAAAAAACGAAAGCAAAAAATAGTTACACTTTTGCTTTTAAATTAACCATTACAAAAACTAATGTGGAAAACATTAAAATAAAAGTCATCCCCAGAGTAACTAAAGTTAATTGCCATTTAACAGGCAACATATGTGACAGTTCTACGAGTATATGTGTACGAGTGCTTAAATTCATATTAAATTCAAAATAGTAATCTGTGTGAATCTGTTATCTGTGTGCTAGAAAAAAAAATATTAATAAAAAATATCCTTCTGTCATATGCCCTTTTTTGAAAGCAATATATTTTAAATATATGAATATATAAGTATGTAAATACTTATATACTTTTACTGTATTCTTTTCACATTTTTCAACAATTACAGCGTGAAAAACCTAAGCCAGCCAATTTAATATATACCTTAACAGAGCCTAAAATTTTACTATAAAAAATTTAACATTTCCCCCTATTAATATACATATATTTACCAACACATATCTGCACACAAACTCATGCACAAACTAATGCAAACGCTATTTAAATGGTTAAATAAACTGATATATACATATACATATATGTATTTTGTTTTCATTTTTTGTAAAAAGTACATGATTGTGCTCAAGGTCGCGCTATAATGATGCAACAAAAATATATGCTAAAATTATTCGGTAATAGAAATATGGTTAACATACGCATACCCAGTAAACAAGCACACAAGCGTTTGATATAGGAATATGTATGTTATGTGTGCTCTATTCTGTTTGTGCGAAAAAGCAAAAGAAAAAAATTACTTTTTCATCGTTTTCAAATCAAATTCCGATATTACCGAATCCTATGACATCCTTGATTGATTTTTCTTTATTCTTCTTATTTAAAATCAGGATGGTGTTTTTTCCCTTATGTTTTGAGGTCTTCAAATTTTTTGTTCATGCTATAGGTCTCACCCTTTTGTTCATACTGAGAATTATTAAGACGTAATTTAAATATAAAGTAATATACCTATTTGGTTTTTTGTATTCCTTCATTCTAAATTCTTTTTTTTTAATAAAATTTATAATTTTTTGCTTTTTCTATAAAATATTTTACATTTTTATCATATTGTTTTTCTTTCGTTAGTTTGAATAATAGCTCTTCAGAGATGCCACTTGCTATTTTATTCTCAGCAGTCTTCTGGCAAAAGCTCTGGGAGTAATTGATTGACATGAAAAAATTTTTTACATCTGTCGTTAGGACAGTAGGACCCGGTACTCATGCATAAAAATTAACACACACAACATGAGTGCTGCGAGAAGCTAGGCCGTAACCCTGACACAAGGTTGTAATGGCCAATTATGTATGTATGCATGTAACTTTTCAACAGCTACGAGTATATGTTTGCTGGGTATACTGCACATGCACATATTCAACACCAGCAGAAGTAACTTGAGAACATACATATGTAGCTATGCAGTATATGGCAGCACCACTCTTAGTACACTCATTAGTAACAATGTGAAAGTGGTTAGAAAGAAAATATTTGAAATCTTGTAGCAGCTAAATACTGTGTGAGGTTTCAACTTTAATGACTTTAACTGATTTTTACTTGAACTTGATTAAAAACTTTGCCAATAAGATAATTCGTATAAGCTCTAAATTGTTTTGGGTGGTGTTGGGTAGTTTTAGTTTTGAATTTAACACAAAAACTTGCATTATTAGATTTACCAATATAGTATAAGGATACATAAACTTAATTGTTATAAAATATAGCATTAATTATTAAATGAAATTAAAATTTATTATTCATTCATAACTTAATGCTTGTGACTTTCAAAATGCTTATGCTGTTTAATAAAAAATTATATATCAGCTGGGTTCTTTGATAGCACAAACCACTCCAAATTTAGGGGTTGAAATGTAATACTTGAAACTACTTAAGACCAAGAAACTATTCACTTCAAAATTAAATTCTGGGTTGTCCGAAGTTAATTTTTTTGGTTTGTAAAGTTTAGATTTCTAGGGCGCTTTTCTACATGTTGACTAGAAAATTAGCTTTTATACGATTTAATAATTCATAAAAAAATATTATGGATTTGTTAAGAGTTTATTTGAGAAATATTACATAGAAATTTCTCACATAAGCCTATTATATTTTTATGAATATAGCAGTTAATCTTGTACTATCATTTCTACACAACACTGTTTTCATCGATAAATGCCCAACGATTCAAAATCGGTACTTACTTTAATTTTAATTTTTTTTATTTATAATTAATGGCAATGATTTTTATTTGCAAACAATAAAAAAAATTTTCTCACATTTTTAGGTTCTTGGTCCCACTGTCAGCCATTGTAAAACTATAACCCATTTTAATTATATTTGCATTTGCAATTGGTGCAAATGGCATATGTGGATATGCAAACGCATATTGACGAAACTTTCTCCACCACCCGAAAAAACTAAACTTAAGCAGCAGTTTTTTTTCAGTAAGTAATCAGTACTAATTATTTAATATTTAGCTCTTAATTACAGGGGTTGTTATTAGTTTAATTTTATGATAATGCAATAATGTCTAATGATAATTAGATATTGTGCAAAATAAATGAATATTTTCAAGAAATTTGAAAAGACGGTAGGTACGCTAGTAATAATACTGGAAGATTTCTTAAAGAAAAGTATTCACAGTTTTCTAGTTAGGCTTACTAGAAAAAAATTCTGGGTTCCAACTTCATCGATTGATTATGAGTATTATGCTTTGTGAAACTATTCTAGGTAAAGCATCTTTCAATAAGTGTAAAAGTAGAATCCAGTGTACATCATTGATTAAAAGAAGGCCTCTTAATCCAATTGAAATATTGAGGTAATTAAGTAAGTTATATGAGAATAATGTGTAGAGATTGTACTGTTCACTTCACTATGTCAACCTGTTGTTGTGGTAATCAATTTTTAATAGGTTTTCAAGTATCTTTAGCTTTATCATCATGTTGAAATATACAGCCTGAATACATTATTTTTGTAGCATATGGTAACACAACCCCCTGTAGGATATCTTTGTACATATTTTTGGCCTATAACACAACTCCACATTAACAAATTACCCCCACCTCAATTAAGCATATATTTTTGTATTTTGTTGTCAATTTTCATTTGATTTCTCGTTTTTATTAGATATTTGTACCATATGCCAAATAAAAAGAAACCAAAACTGTTTTTTTGGTTAAAATTAAGAGGAAATTGCAATATGAGGAGAAAAAAAAAATACATAAAATCCAATAAAATGTCCTTCAGTGTAAAGTGTCGTCAAAACCTTAATTTTAACATTAAAATTAATCAAAAACACATTTATGTGGTTGAATGCGCTGTATATTTGGAAGTTTGAAATGAGCACAGCTGGAAAGACATAAGATCAAAATTGATAGATTTTTGATGTTTTAAAACATTTTGATAGTTTGATTTGGGTTTTTCGTTTAATTTAAGTTCCTCTTTTAATAAATTTTAATTCGATTTTTTAATGTTTGTTTCATTAAACAGATGTCATTATGAAAGTTGAGCATGTTTAAGAAATTATTGTAATTGCAACAGTAGTGCGATTCACTAACTTTTAACAATACGACTTTGACAAAAGAAGTAATAAATTTTTTTTATTATTTTCCATAACAATTTACTACGTACACTTTAGTGTGGATCAGCAACGCTATCTTTTTATGTTTAAATTATAATTTTTGTCACAGCAGCTGATATGGTCTATTGCGAATACCGTAAATACGAGCAAAAGTTAATGAATAGCAAAGTCTATTGTTTAAGAAAACAGAAATTATAGAAAATACTAATTACGGGTAATACATATATATATTTTTTTAATTTCCTACTTTATCACCAAAAAATTGTACGCGTTACTTTTAAGTTTCTTCAACAAATCAGCTGTTTTAGAGACCAGTAGTAAATTGCCTTCAAAAACCTTTCATTTATAAAGTTTCTTCGTGAAATCGCCAAAAATCTCAATGTACTTCCCATTTTAACATAAGGATCAATAACATTTTTTTTTTAGTTTCGAAAAAAGGATATAAAATAATTTCAGACTTTGTTTTTTATCTGTAGTGCAGTAGCTTTAACGGTTTGTTTTCTGAATCGCACTACTGATTAAGATAAAGGACAAAAAAAACATCACAATGAAAGCAAGTTAATATACCAATAAAATAAATAAATTTCAAGTACCTTTTTTATTTACATAGGTATGTGTAATATAATAAAATTTATAGTATCGATAGAAAATTTAAAAAATAGAAATTTAAGTAGTTCCAATCATCTGATGCAGAGTGTACATACTTATACATAAAAAAATATTCAACAGCTGCCTTTAAAAATTTTTTTGCGCATTATTTTGTTTGGACTTGTTTCTTCATATTGTTCGTAATGTTCGTGTTAATAGTTTTTTTTTATTAAAAATAGTTGCTGTTACATTTTCTGTTTTACTCTAGAGTTTTTTTACTCAATTTACATAGTAAATGTTGTTAAGCAAGCATAATTTCAGCTTTACACTGAGAACAGATAGCACAGATCCAATAAAACATATTCTTAGTTTTTGTCCGTTAATTTCTGCTGACATGCTGTTTTTTTTCATTTTTCTTTAACATACAGTGAAAAATAAGTATGTATGTATGTATGAAAACGAGGATATTTTGGATAATTTACACTTTCAACAACAATGGATGTCTGCTTATAACCAAATTTTTTCACATTTATTTCATTTCCCTGGTGTGATTTTTATTAACATAATTATTTAAATGAATATAGTAATAAAAAGAAAAAAAAAACCATAAAAAGTTTTGTGGTAAAATTAATGTAAATGAGATCTACATATATATATGTACATTCTATATTAGCATATGTCATAAGAATATATTACATTTTTTCAAGGCATAAAAAAATTCTAGTTTTTTGCAGTTTTTGTCATATAAAGTTAACATTTTAAATTATATAAATAAGATATATTCATTAAAAACCCCTATAAATTAAACTGTGAGTCCATAAATCCTTAAAATTATAGATTATTTCTGTTAAGTCGTAAACAGTTTTCGTTATCAGTTTGATAATGCGCCCACAAAGCATGTAAATAAATTAAAAAAAGGTTGCACAAGTACAGAAATATTAGAATAATAAGTGTACTCACGAAGGGCCTTGCAAAACGGTGCAAACTATGGAAAAATATACGCATTTGAAATTTGCATTAATTGCACTGAAAAAAGCTTAAGTAAATTGGCTGTGTATTTTTGCTTAAAAAGTTTTGACATTTCTACAGCCATATATGTATTTACGAATGTGACGATAACTTCTAAAACCAAAAAATTATATTACTTTATATATACAAAACATGTGCTTTCTTTTTTAGTTATTGTCTTTATTTATTACAAAATTAATTATTTTTTCCTTTTCGCTGCATTTAGGCATTTTTATTTGTAATAAACTTATTTTTTTTTCAAAGAATAAGCGGTGTTTTTGGCCTTTTAGAAGGGAGATGTCAGATGTTGAGATGTTGAGTCTATTAATCCGGCAGCACTATGTCAAACAAATATTTCAAGAAATACAATTAATTATAAAAGGATGCTCACGATATATAGCCATTCGCACAGTAAATTTGCTTAGTTTTAGTTTGCACAAATTCAATCGTGAGTACCCTAAATAATAATTCTCGGTTGCAAAGGCCCTTGCAAATACAGTCGAATTCGAATATAAGCACACCGTTTAAATGAAAAAATCGCATAATTGCAAAACAAAAACAAATAGAAAATAAGTTTTAAAGACAAACCGCTTAAAAAAACAAATTTTGCTTTAAAAAGCACAAAAAAATATAAAAAGAACTCCGCTTAATTGCAAATACGAGTATAGAGAACTTATCGACGACAAACAAATTTTAACCCCGGCTCACTTGTTTTTAATTTTTTGTATACTTGCTTTTAAATGAATATTGACTTTCATACTATTATTTAAAATGAAATATTAAATAAAAAAAAAGAGTTTATATATGTATAATATATTACTTGAGGTCCTTAAGCTTTCGTTGGTATATGCAACATATCGTCGCAAGAATTAAAGAACGCTATAACTGATAAAACATTTAATGTTCACCAGAACCAAAAAACCTGTATGAAAGTCGAACAAAGACACTGGTATTTTTCAAAACGCAGACGGCGTAAGTGAATTTCTTTTCATCATAGAAATCTGCGACCGGGTCCAATTGATGCCAAAAATGTTTTCGATTTTTTGTCAGTTACAGCGATCTTTAATTCTTGCGACGATATGTTGCATATACCAACGAAAGCTTAAGGACCTCAAGTAATATATTATACATATATAAACTCTTTTTTTTTTATTTAATATTTCATTTTAAATAATAGTATGAAAGTCAATATTCATTTAAAATTTTTTAAAGCTTTAATTTTCCATATTTTTTTCTTTAATTTATCTGCTCATATTACACTTGACTTAAGGGATGGCATATTGATGTATAAAAGCAAGAGTAGTTTATCTTTTGACCTTTTAATTAAACTAATTGCTGGTTATTTTTGTACCCTTTGCGAGTTTCCTGTACAATTTTAATCTATAATTCAATAAAAGTTTGTGTCATTTCGTATAATAAGTTGTGCTAACAACTGAGTGAGGAGAGTGTGCTACTTTTTCTACCTGTATATTGTTACGGGATTTGAGTCTTCACTTGTATTGTCCATATTGTTGTTGTTATCATTGGGATTATTGTTGTTATTATGGATTGCAGTGTTGTTATTATTATTGCCAGCAATGGTTGTAAGGCCAGTAACAAACACCGGTTGTCCACCGGACACCGATGCTGTAGTACTGGCTATACCAATGCCACCAACAAAACCTAATAAATTTGAAGTCAAGGTGGCTGGTGGACCAATGCCAGTTGTACTATGAGCTGATGAATGCTGTTGATGTTGCTGTAGTTGTTGATGTGTTACAGCTATAAATGTGGCTGGATTACCTTGAGAAGCAATAACGACATTCTCACTTACATTAGTAGTAGTGCCAGTATTATTGACACCACTACTGCCACTAGTGAGTGTAACTGTTCCTGTTGCCCGTTGTTGTTCAACTCCTTGTGGTCCTCCTGCTCTAGCAGTACCGGCTGTTGCTGACATATTGTGTATTGGTCCAATTAAGTATGTATTGGGAATTTGTTGGCTGTGCGTGGCTGTTGTTATTGCTGTTGCATCGTTGTTAATAATTGTTGCCACAGCGTTAGTTCGTACTGTTGTTAAGGTGTTTGTTTCTATTGAGGTCGTAGTAGTAGAAGTTGCAGACATTATTATGGGGGGCCCAAAAACAATTTTAAATCTCTGTTGGTTGTCGTTGCTGTTTTTGTTTCTTCGTTTATTTCAACTTCATTTGTGTTATGCGTTAAGGAAATTTTTCTTTTGCTGATTTTTTATAATAAATTTTTTTTAACAAAATCTAAGTAAACTTATATATTTTTTATACTGTTTATAGTTTGTAGTTATTCGATGTTCATTTTATTTATTTATTATTATTTTTTTGTGTTATTATTTTTTTAATTTAACTTAAGCTATCTGTTGGACGCCATTTTTAATTTAAAAGGGGGGAGTTTTGTTATTATTGTTTTATTTTATTTTTTGTTTTAAAGCAATTTATTATATTCGTTTAGTTTTAAATATAAAAATATTGGTCATATGAGTACGTAGATTTTGTAGAGTTAAAATTTTAAGCATTAGTTTTAGTTTTGTTTTGTCTTTTACGCTTTTATCAATTAATTTATTTTTATTATTATTATTTATTATTTTTTTATTTCGATTTCTTTTTTATATGTAAAGCACAGGCTATTTTATATTATAATACAATATTTTGTTTTATATTACTTGTGTTTGTATATGTTTTTTTTATGAAAAATTTGTCACATATTTTTGTTTTTGTTATTATTTAAATAATTTTTGCTAAAACTATTGCATATATATTATTTTTTATTTTTAATTAAAAGGCAGTTTAGTTTTTTAAAAATATTACTTTCGTGTTTTATTAATAATTGTTTTAAAAATGTTGGTTTTATTTATTTAAAAAAGGCGTGTATTTCGGTTATTTAATTGCTTTATATTTTTAACAAATGCCGCATAGAAAAGTTGTTTTTTTGTCTTTAAAAGCGTTTTAAATTAAATGTTTTGTTGTAAATTTTGTGATTATTTTATGTATAAGTATGTGTATATTAATTTTTTTTTATCCAAAAGATTGTTTTTAATATTATAATTCTACTGCCTAATTATAGTTTTTAAATATCACTACAGCTTTTTACAATTTGCTTTTTAAGAACGAAAAAAAAAATAAATATTTTTTTTATTAAAAATTTATTTCATTGATTTATATATGATTCCACACATTGTATTTATAAATTAATAAGTGGGTGTTCTATTTACATGACATTTATTTATATCCCTACTATTTTTTTAAATTACTACACCATTTTTATTATATATCTTTAAACAATTTATTTATAAAGTTTTTTTATAATGAAATAATGGAGACCAGAGTTCGAGAACCAGGAAGAGTAATCAATTTTTAAATTATTCTATAATATTTTCACAGAGCAGCTTTTACTTTCAGAAAAGTTTACAGAGAGAGTATCACTATAACAACAACTGAATTTTATTGAATTTCAAGATGACTTATGAAATATTAGAAATCAAATATTGCTCTGATCAGTTCTAAAATCCCTACAGACAGTATTAATCCCGGTCTTTTTTTATTTCAAGATGCCCCTCTGATGCTTCCCTAAAGAACCTTTACGAATTTTTACGAATTAGTGGAACATTACTGCGACCGCTCCGGCTCTGAAAGATCTCTTTTGGATAATGAAAAGTAGACTCTCTCTCTCTCTTTTTAGTTTAAAGAACAAAGATGAACTAGTTCGATCTTCTAGTTCAACGGCACCTTTCGTTTTACATGCAGCTACAGCGAAAATGTAAAATTATATGGAACGACGATATAATCGAATAAACTTACTCATTGCGTGATCTGCTTAATAATGCAATCACATTTCAGTTTATTTATGAACAAGCAAAAGTTTTGTCTATTGAGGTATTTTTTGAACATTTCAAAAAACTTCAAACTTTTGTAAACTATCATAAATATGCATTAAAATAAGAAACTCTTCAAAAATAATACATAACCGATGCTGCGCATTAAAAAGTATTGCCAGGCATTAATGAACTTGCGTCATTACCAAAACTGTGTCTGACGTGTTTATGAATAGCATACAATGCAGTGTTGTATTGAAAACTGGATTTATGAAGTCATTTCCACTAACCTTGCGTTTACTGATACAGTTTTAAACATTTTCATTATGAGTACTTGTTCAAAATAACATATTGAATACATTTTGGGTCTCTATTCAATCACTAAGTGAATTCAAAAAAATTCAAAGAAATTTTTTTTCACAAGTCCTTACTGGCTTGAATTAATTATTCTTTATTATCGAATTGTCTCAACTGTCGAAGACTAATACTTGTCTTGCCAATTTTTGGCTAAAGTTTATTAAAACAAATAAAATTAAAAACCCAAAGTGCTCGAAATCATTTGAACAAAAAAAAAATGAATGTACGAGTACGTTTTGTTTTTTGTATTTTTTACGGAAAAGACTTTTAAAATTACTGTTGCATTATATCTTAATGTTGTTGTTGTAATCTTTTCTTTCCGATGGCATTACAAAATTTAATTTCGATAAAAAATTAAAAAGGTATAATCTTCTAAAAACTGAAATTTAAATAATTCTAATCATTTGGCTATAAAGATTTCAATGTTTTATGATTTTTAAATTGTAAAGAAAATTTAGAACAAAAATGGTGTAGTTGTTACGTTTTCTTTGTAATATTTTTGTTTTCATATTGTGCAAAGAAAAATTTATCGCTTTAATTGCGTTTTTTATTTTTTCTTTTTGGCATTGATTTCAATTTTAAATACAATTTTTTTTGCACAATCTTTTAACGATGACTGTTGGTTGGCTTTTTAATTTATTGCATTGCATTGTTTGCCGTTTTATTTATTTTTTTTTTGGATGTTAGCAAAATAGTTTCTTTATTGCCTTTCGCAAACAGTAGTATTTCGCCTTAAAGGTTAAGAGCTTTAAAAGTTTATATACCAAAATAGAAAAAAAATTGTGTTTAAAGCCCAGCAATTAATTTCTGTTTTCTTTTAGGATTTTATAGAAATTTTTATTTATTAATTGCTTTAACGATTTAATTTTTTTTTAGAAAATTCTACAAATGATTTTTGTAGTTTCAAGTATTTATTAAAAAAAAATAAAACCACAAAGTTTTCACACATTATTTTATTACAATTCTTTTTATCGTATATGTTACATATGATTCACATATTTTTTTATTTAAAATTGTTTTTCCCGATTTAACAATGGCAGCATAAAGTAGCATGCAGCATCTTTCTATGGTTGACTATCAAATGTTGTTTAACAAATTCTGCATTCTTTTCCAAATGTGGTTTTCTTTTGACTTTTCATCAATTCGACAAATGCGTGGTACTAATGGCTTCAACAATTTTAAACAATTTTAATAGCTTTGCGCTCAGTATGTCGTCTAAATGTATTTGAACTTAAATACAGTTGAAAATATTTCATTTAAATAGTGAAATTATATTAAATTTAATTTAATTAATTGAGATTTAAAAAATGATTTAATATGTAACATAATTTTTTTTTTTAAAAAGTCAAAGGTCAATTTTCTTTACCTATAGGTCGGAAGGCTATATCTCCGAAAGCGATTTTTTTAAAAATTTGAAAAAAAAATTATGCCAAAGATAGTTTCGTTCTCTACATTTGTGAAAAATTTCAGAGTGGAGGTTTTTTTTGGATCAAGAAATAAAAATCAAATCGCTAAAGAATGAGATTAAAACTAGTCTAATAGTGGTGGGATGGTATACGATTTTTCGATTTCGATTAGCTAGAACCGTTTATCTTGTGAGTTTCAACAAAAAAATACATGAGCCAAAAAGAAAGGATGTGGGATGGGGGCAAATGGCTCTTCATCGGGGTCAAAGGTTGGGTTGAAGGCTCCACAACAGCCCAAGAGTAGCCCCTTGAGGAGTAAAATGTAAGACCGACCCTCACTAATGTTTTACCCCCAACTCTTTTTTCAAACATACCTACCCCCTATCTCACTCCCTAAGGGGGCTCCAGTACAAAGTTACAATTTTATATAGAATTTGCTCCTACCAAGAGGTGGAGATAGTGATTAGGTATGTGTGGAAAAAAATTTGGGGTTATTTTTTATAGTGCAAAATAATTTAAAATTATTTTGGAGTTATTTTTCATAAAATGATTAAAATAATAAAAGGTACGAGAAATCTAATGGAATTCGTTGTTCTGTTAGATTAATATATTAAATAATAATAAATAATATATTCTTCACAATCTGCATTAGATGTCATTGAAGCGTTTCCATTAGAGAAAGTATGGACCAATTTCGGTATTTCTAGAGACGAACAAAATCCGAGAACATTTTATACGACTTGCAATATAGAAGAAGGCTTCTCCTACTCAATATTTTCTTCGCAAAAGTCAATAGGCCATATAAGGGAGAATATTGATGTGTCTGATAGAAAATATTTTGTGGAAACAACATTTAAAAATGTTCCTCAATGGTATTTTAATCAGCTACTAATAATATAGAATATTTAGAAGAGGTATATATGTATGTTTATTTTTTATTAGTTAATATTTAAGTATTAGCATTTTATTAAAAAAATCGTATTTTTAAAAAAATTAAGTTTTCTGCTATTATTTCTTTAAACCTATTTTTTTAATACGGAGCCTATCTATCATTCAAATTCAAAAAAAATAAAAAATACTTTTATTACCAATACAAACTAAGCGATTTAAAATACACAATAAATTGTCATTTATAACTTTTTTGTTATAGATATTTTCGATATTTTTGTCCCTATGTCAAACAATAAATTCGAGGAAGGAAGCTATCTGTTGAAGTACGAAAAAATCAATGCCTCCACACTCCTCAGTGGAACGGCAATATAATGGTAGATATTATTCCGCAAGGGAACATATTTTAGGATGAGGAATTCATTCCCTGTAAAGTTTGCAATGAATGCATGCTTAAACTGCAAGCACACAGTATTGCAACTAATTGTCCTTACTGCAGATTAAAAGTACAAGACACTGTAAAAGTGTTTAATTAACATATTTCTCTTCTGTTCATGGAATAAAAACTTTATTAAAAAAATTTAAAGCCTTTTTGTATTGAATGTATTAAAAATTTAATTTTTGAGGTATTATTTTATTTAATGTTATTTTTCTTTTTGGGGTAAATTTTCACTTTATTTTGGGGCCAAATTTCATAATGATTATTGGGGCGGTTTTTCAATTTGAGAGATTACCCCAAAAATGGGGCCATTTATCATTTTATATGTTGGGGTCATTTTTTTTTTGCCGTAATTTTTCAGGAAGCCAATTTTCATATATCAACAATTTACAAAAATCAATCAATAATTTTAATTAAAATATATTGAAAAATAAATTTGATAATGAAGCCAATAATTAATGTTTAAAACAAAAATAATTTTGTCAACTAAATTTTATAAAAACATTCAAACACAGTTTAATACTATTGCTGATTTTATGTATTTAATTGTTGCCACTTCAAACATAAATTTAAAAAGTTGCATCAACGTTTAGTTATTTATAGTGTTTTGTTGTAACTAAAGGTGACTGTTTGTCAGTGTTGCAGATGCTTCTACTTTGTCACACTGTTTAATTAATTAGTTTTTCTTTATTTAAAAATTGTATGAATTTTCAAAAACTGTGTGGTTGTTAAAGCATTCAAAATAAAAGTGTAATTAGTGCACAAAATAATAGAAAAGTAATAGAAAAAAAAAAAGAAATAATAATATAATAATAGAAGTACTTGAAAGCATACACATTTGGCGCTTGGTGATAAACTAAAAAAAAAAATATTGCTGTGGTACGTGCATTCATTGGAAATCAATTTTTCAGTTTGTTGCGAAAATGTTTAGGAATTAATTTATTTTTTGCTTGTATCTGCAAACCTCAAATAGTTTAAATGGAAAGCAATTTTCATGATTTCTAAATCATTACATGAATTGAATTCATTTTAAGTGTTTTCATAAATACCAATAAATTATTAATTTATTTAAATTTATTTATTTAAAATAAACTCTCAAATCAAGTGGTTTGCAAAATGAATTAATAATTTTTTTGCATGTAATATTTTGCTAGGTAAATACGTGTAAGTCCATTTAAATCTGTAAGCGAAATATTGGCTGCAGTGTTAAATATGATCTGATAACACTTGAATGTGCAATTTCGGAAAGGGCACATATCCGAATATTTAAAGTTAACAGAAAATGAAAGAAACTAATTATTTTTTAATGAAGTATAATAGTTTGAAATATTGTATACGGATTATATTTTGGAACTAATTTGTAACCGCAAATTGTAGAAAATATTTGTATGTAGACTTTATTATATACGTTTGTTTATAATTTTAAAATTAATGAGATGTGCTCTTTTTGAAATTTGTGATATAGGCTAAACAAAACTTAATGAAGAAAACGATATTAATTTGGAGAAAATTTTATTTTAGGTTTAAACGAATTAAAGGCAAGACTTCTACTAAAAACAATTATTATACTTTTATAAAAAAATCAGGAAGACATTTTTCGTTTGTAGCTGGCCATTGCAGTATTTGATCATAAAAATGTGTAAATGACATACTCTCAAATGACCTACTCTCAAATGACCTACTCTCAAATGACCTTCAAAAAATTTTCGAGTGGGGTCTCGCGAATAAATTCGACCAATTTAATGCTCGCAAGATTCAATGTTGTTTTATAACTCATAGACGTTGTGATGATTTAATCCTACTATTTGTAACTTTGTGTAATGTAAATATTGAGGAGGCAGACCCTCTTGATGTTCTCTGTATGCGAATTAATTGTGATGTCCGTTGGAATGATCACATACTTTGAGTGGCGAAAAAAGCATTCAAGTGTCTCTGTTTTTTAAAACTGTGAAAGAAATATTTCACTCCATTTGACCATCTCAATATTTACAAGACCTATATTCGACCTGGGGTGGAATACAATTCTACTAATTCCCAATTCATCTCGACCGCGTACAAGAAAGGATGAAGGTGCTTATCAGCGATCGTAGGGTATCCAACTCTATCGATTCGGTAGAGCATCGACGCAATGTTACGTGCATTTCATTGGTCTATCAATACTACCATGGTAGGTGCTCTGATGAAATAACGGATTTTTTCCCGGATAATCGTATATTCATATGGACTACAGAGCACATGCTTTTGTAGTTGATTGTCTAGTGAATCGTACAATGCATTATAGAGAGAATTCGTTCTTTGACCGCACCCTTGGTTTGTGCAAAAATCTCCTCGTAAATGTTTTTAATGCCAGTTACTATATAAGAAAGCTTTAATCAAATGTCCACAAGCACTACTCACTTTTTCCTCTTTCCCATAATATATTTTTACTAATCAAAACAATGTACTTCATAAGTAGGGGTCATCCCCTGATTGCTGGACTTATTAAAAAAAAATAAATAAAAAAATACTGCCGTACTTTTTGTTTAAGCAATAATTTTTAAAAGGGCACATCTCTTAGAGTTACCATGACGTCTAAAGTAGAACGAATGCTTGTGATGTTAGTATTTCAAGAGTAGTAAGTGCAGGAAAGCATTTGAGACTCATTAATACAAAAAAAAAAAAAAACGCATTTGCCAAAATGTGCGACATGTGCCCTCTTCGAAATATCATTTTATTTATATCTTTACCTAAAATTTATTTATGGTTAGTAAGTAATTTCGAGTTTCATGACAAAATTGTAGCCAAAAATGAGGAGAAATTACAAGCAGTTCTATGTTTGTGCTTTAATCAAAAAAAAATTAATTAAGTAACTAAAAAATTAATTACGAAAGTCTAGTGATGAAATTTTATTCCGGTAGTGAAATTTAGTTTTTAAAACTTTAACAAAATGGCAGCTATTATTCACCAACTAGGTTTCTTTTTTTATTGTGATCAATACTCAGAGGTAAACCCCTCTACTCATGCATTGCGTTGTACTGGAATGTAAATCTATATCTGGATAAATTTTTTTCATTAAGCGCCTTTTGTCGATAAGACAAGTTGCTGTCGCCAAGGCCAGTGCTGTCTATACCTTCGCCCTGGCATGATCAACAGCAATTGCTCCATCTGTAATTGGATATTAATTATGAGTGGTGAGCGTCTTCACTAAGTAGGTCGGCTGTTATCTTCCAGAAGGTGGCGCTGTACTCCTGATCATTAATTTTTAATGCCTGCCAAAGGTGGAATAGAGTGGAATGTTAAGAAGCGGTTTCTTAACGATGGACATCTTGAAGGGAGGGAAACCTCTTATTTTTTTTTATTTTTAAATTATAATTTTTTGAAAAGCCGCAAATTTATTTTACATTTTTTTCTTTCGGTGGGATTTGAATCTCTGGGCTGTTTAAGTTTTTAAACGAGCTCTGTAACAAATATACCACGACCTCCATCCTAGGTTGCCTGATTACTGTATTTGTTTTTCGTACTTCAAAACACACATAGTAGGATTTTTGCTTAAAATCAAGTGTTTAATTTTATTTTTTAAATTTCACAAAAGAAAACAATTGAATTTTTCCTAATTTTAATCCTTCATAGTTTGACTTAAAATCCTTTTAGAAAAAAAAATCAATTCTCTGCGAATTTTAATTTTCTTCAAGCATTAACACTGACATCCTTGCCAAGTTTTTCTTCTTTTTCCTTCTCTTTCTCTCTCTCTCTCTCTTTCACACTTCTTCACTGTATTTCTTTGTTAAACATGTTCCTGTTTGTTAAAGTTAATACTTTTTTTTGTACACAACTACACATGAGAATACACAGTTTCCTAAAAAAATCGTTATCATTTGACTACTAGAAGTATACGTGTGTGTGTGTGTTCTGGTATGTTTGTATATCTATGCAAGTAAATATATTTCTTTTTTTAATTCGTTTCTTGTTTCCATCTATAAGCAGAGGGTTTATGCAAATATTCTTTTTTTTAGGTTACAACTGTGTTATTGTTTTCATTGTGTTGCTGCTGTTGCAAGCATTGACAACTTCAGTAGTTACACTTGGTTTGGGCTGCTGCCAAAGATCTCAGAATTTGTGGCATGAAAGGAAGAAGAGTAAATTCATAAACACAATGGTTTTTAATTTGTATTGCTTTAAGCAAACTAAGTATTACTTGTAATGCTTTTAAGCATTTAAAAAAACTTTCGGTTTTTTTTTTATTAAAAATGTTTTTTTTTCTGCTCATTTTTGTTTTTTTAAATTAAAATGTAAAAAAATTCTATATTCTTTCTTTTTTTAATTGCATTTATTGCAATTTATATGCCATATAATTATTGTTGTTGCTTTATATTGTATTCGTTGTTTATTATACCGGATTTCATGACATTTTTTTTGTTTTTAATGGAAATTAAAAATTAACAAAGCAATAAGCTTAAATATAAAACGACTGAAATACTCGTACAAGAAATGCCAACAACTACAACCACATTAAATATCAACACTGAAAAGTTCACTTTTAAATGGACATGTCCTTTTCATGCAGCCTTTGTTTATTAAAACACTCTTGTTTTCTCGCTAACACACGCACCAATGTCATGCACAAAAGGAAACGGGTGTTTTTCTTAATTTTAATGGAATTTTGAATTATAAAGAATAATGTAAAATATAAAATTTTTATCCAAAAATATGTTTTACGCGAATATGAAACATCATTGTTTGGCATTAATAATTGCAAGTGATTACGTGCTGTTTTTAACGAAGTGCATTCAGAGCTTCCTTTGTAGGATAATTTTGAGTGCATCAGTGGCTATATATGTATGTATTAAGATAATTACGAAAAATTTTTTCCTCAATGATGATTTTCTGTATAAACAAAAAATAAGTGTTTACTAACAGCGCTATTTCTATTCGCTTACATTGCCAAATGCTTTGTATTAAACTTAAACTTGTCAAAATGTATAAAAATTTACGAGTTTAAGAGATAAAATATGCATTTAGACGATTCAATAAATACCCCTTATTTTAATTATTTTAACAAAAAAGAAAAAGTTAAGTTCCTGGGGCTCGAACTTCTGGCCTTCACCACATAATGTATAATGTGCTTGCTTTAGCAATGCCCTTTAACCACCACGACTGCAGTCGTACATGTCGCCGATCTCGACTAATGTGGATTAAATAGAATAAGAGTTTGTATTATAAGTCTGAAACTTTTTCTGAAAAAATTTCTTTTACGTTCTTCGTTCTACTGATCTTGGGTTGATGTAGAATTAAAATCGCTTTGACAATTTTACTGTAATTAATAACTAAAGTATGTATTTTTATTTGCCAACTCCTAGTAAAGTTCAACAATTCGTTGAATCCAGAGAGCTGGTTCAATATCTGAATTCTGCTATTGAAAACAGTTGTTCAATATTTGTACTTAAATAATTTTTGCTGAGAAGAGGCTCGCTTCTGAGGATGTTTTGTAAGACAAAAAACAAAGAACAATTTTTCTGCATAAGAAATGAGATAACACGTCTTGCCCAATTCCGTCTGATTTCACACTGATGATGTCAATTAGACCAAATTCAGGAACTTAGACTAAAGCCGTTCTCAAGATATAAAAAAGTCTGTATTTAATTTGTCCAATTCTGAAAATCTGCCTGATGCTTTTTATTTGATCGTGAACTCATTCCGGCCAAATTCAGAAACTTTGGCTTTAAACGTTCTCAAGATATACAAAAGTCTGTATTTAGTTTGTATGGGAGGTGCCATGCTCACCTGTCTAATTCTGCCAACTTTCTGACTGATGTTTTGCCTTGACCGTGAAGGCATTCAGACCCAATTTCGAAACTTTAGCTTTAACGGTTCTGAAGATATACACAAATCAGTTTGTATCTAGTATGGAAGGTGCCACAGCAATGTCAAATTTAAAAAAATAAAAAATGCCCTAAATATATCTATATGGATGACATTTTTAATTAAATTCAATACTTTTTGACTTTAATGTGTGATTTCTTGTTAATAAAAATACTTTGGTCGGTAGAAAATTGTTCGTCTAGACGATTTTTATTATGATTTATTTTTTTAAGTATTTTACCAGTCTTATACAATAGACAGACGACAGTGTTATTGTTCATTAGTTGAGTTGATTCGTCTAATTGAGTGGTATAAGGGTTAGAGCTGTCGCACAAAAACTCAAGCGGCCCAGGTTCGAATCCCAGCAAAGGAGAAAAATAAAAAAAAATTTAATTTGCGGTTTATTTTTTTAAATTATAATTTAAAAATAAGAGGTCCCCCCTCCAAAAAGGCCACCTACAAAGTAACCGCTCCCTGATATTCCACTCTCTTCCACCTTAGCCCTTGACAACGAAAAGCGAATGATCAGGAAAAATTCGCCACCTATTGGGAAGTAGCAGATAACAGCTAAAAACCTACTTAGCGAAGGCACAAAATATATGTTCTGTTGTCATAATGTTCTTTTCCACAAAAATTCCAATACAATGCACAGCATTTAGTAGGGGTTTAGCCCTGAGTATTGGTCTCAATAAAAAAAAAAACTTGCGCATTACAAAACCAAACTGCATTAAGTTTTTTAATATGGCAATATCGCATAAAATCAGTCAGTTTTTGGCTAATTATTTCTTATTGGTAATTAAAATGGATAGAAAGTAAGCAAGGTTACAAATCTCTCATTTCATTATTATGACCACGGAAACAAAAAATATGCAATTGCAACCGTTTTAGGAATTTTTATTAAATTTGGCATCAATTTGTTACAGCATTTTTTCCATATTTCAACTTTAAAAGCATATTTTTGGCATATTTTTTCCCCTTAAAGAGCATTTTATACCTTTCTGATGCACATTGAAATGCTTTCATTCAAAAGTTTTGCTTCAAATTTTGGTTTTCTTGAAGAAAGTATTACAGAACTGCAAACTATTGGTTTTATATATCTGTTTTTAGCCAGGTTGTACTTATTTTTAGAATGTAATTTAGACATAATTTCCCTACTCCGTTTGTTTTAATGGGGTTCGAACCCTTGATCATCTGACTTTCGTGTACTGATCATTAATTTACTTTTAAATAAAAATTGTGTCTATATTATTAATCTCTGCAATCAGTATTTCATCATCTATATGCCTAAAGTGCGAGCATAATTCAAACATTTTTTTTAATTTAACAATGATCAATTAAATAATATGATCAAATCAAAAACAGAATATACACTCACGATTTAAACACTTGGATGGTCAGTTTGTGTTTTTTCTCTACATTAGTTATTGTGGTTTAAATTAAAAATTATTTAAACATAAAAGCGACTCGTTTTAGATTTCCTTTTTAAACGTGCAAGTAGATTAATCAGTTTTTGATCACCAAAATTATTCAGTCGATAAAGACTCAGCAAGGTAATTTAAAACAAAAGTAATCTTCTAAAAGCTAGTAGAGTAAAGTCTAATCAATATACACATCCAGTTAAAATGGAAAATTTATTTTAAAACAAAAGAAAGAATATTTTTATAAATAATACCCTGCCAATGTGCTACAGTTTTAAATTATTTCTTATACAGATCTTAATGAGCATCCATTCATGGTACATTTTATTTTCACTGCTGGTAAATGTATAACGAAAAATGTATAAAAAAATTATATTTTTTTGTTTGTTTTTTTTTATGCTTTCATTAAGAAATTTTTGCATAAATCAAACAGAAATGAATTGAGTATTCAAAATTAGAAAAAAAGAAAAAACTGAAACTTAAAATAAAACTGCACATGATGCTAAATATCACAAAACAAAAAAAAAGAAAAAAGGGGGGAAAACTACGAAAATTAAAATTTAAATTTAAGAATTTTTCGTTGGCAGCTTTTATTACAAAAAACTTATGCTGGAAAATTATATTTTAGTTTTTAGCAGAAATTGAGAAAAATTTAAGGAAAATAAAATATCAGGTGCTGATAAGGTTTTTGTAAGGAAATAATAAAAATGAATTTAACTGATTTAAACTTTTTGTATAAAAAAACATAGAGAGACAGAGAAGCACACCATACATTCTACTCCAGTACGAAGAGAGACAACAGAACGAATTTAGATATTAACTCATCAATGAGAATATGTGTGTCTTAGCAAATCTACATGATGATGACTTCACCTGTAGCACAGCCTGATAGGAGGCTATCCAGTTCTTGTCATAGGACTAAATTTATGCTTGTTAACGTTATTTGATGAATTAAAAAAAATTTTACATCAGGCCATCAAGCTCGTGTAATAGCAACAACACTGTACAAATTTCACTTCTGTTTTTGTAAGCGAATAATAAAGATAACTGGCTAAAACGTGTAAGTTCACGTTTTTATAAAAACAAGGATACAATTGATAAAAAATAGAAACACATTTGATTTCCAGTATGAAGTATACGCCAACAACGTATTTATTTCGAGATCCACTTCAAAAAAAAAAAAAAAAAAAAAAAAAACCAAGCAAAACTCATCAAAATTAAGGCTTTACATTATTTATGCTTTTCTTTCTTATTTAGTCACCCTTTATGGAAATAATTCATACATAAAAAATCATAAAATTTTGTTTATTTTAAATTCTGAAGTAAAAACAAAACTTTATTGACGAAATACAAATATTTGCAAACAGTATTACAAGAAATCTCAGTTTAATTATTTTACACTTAAACTGATACAACTTTCTCTGAATCTCTTACAGCCATTGTGCAGTAAATGCCACAAAATTTTTATTGCCATAGAGAAAATCTGGGGATAAAAGAAAATTCTTTGCTCAATGGTTTAAAATTCTCTACAAATTTAATATAGAATATAATGCATCCATAGACACTTTTATACAAACAGTTCTTTTTTGTTCAATAAATTTCCGTAAAATATAAATATATATCAACATAAATCAAACATAAATAAGAATTAAAAATAAAGTTCTGTGATGTCTGTTTTATACCCTGCCTGGATTTAAAATATATTTTAGGTACAGAAAACCTTAAACTGGCCTCCACAGTAGTTACAATGAGTATAATAAGTAGTTTCGAAGAAGTTCAATTTCATCTTAGTAGCTCTGCTCAATATTTGATAAAAATTCATACTCAACACAGGCATATTTGCTCAGAAAAATTAAAAATTTTCTGATATTAAGGATGCGTAAAGTCCCTAGAAAGGTTATGTGGTCTATTTTTCATGAATATACAAGTAAACACTCCTTTTTATATTTAAATATTATCTCAGTAGCAGGCGAAACTAACTTACCAACTTGTAATAATTTTTTAATAGCAGTTAACATTTATACTACCCTGAAATAGTGTAGTAATGGCAAGATATGTATGGATGTGAATAAAAATAGGTGGAATTTTTTTAGAAGTTACAACAATATGTATCGTATTATGAATATTCAGCTTATAACAAATTATGTAATAGACAGTTTTATAGTAAAACAAACAGAGGCGATACAAAATATTCATAAAATTTTATTATAAAACATAAAATTACATGCTTTTCAAATCTTGAATTATAGGTAAGATCTGAGCTGGGAATTTTGTATATCCTAGTCTTAACGATATCCACGAGGATGGGTGCACGACTATAGACTATCCTGCACGACGCCTAGATGACAGCCAGAACAATTTATCAGCGATATTTTCAAATAAATATCGCAAAAATCGTGCAAGACTGGCTGAGCGACAATGTCACTGAGCTTGTCATTGACCACACATTGTATAAAATATGCAAGCTTGTCGCTAATATTTTGTTTATCATCGAAAATCTTAAGGAAATATTCTACAAAATGTCGTGCACGAAAATTTCCTCGAAGTCTTAAAGACGACAATGTCATGTACGACAATTTTGCTAACTGGAATACTTCGGTCATTCTCGCTACACATATAATACTACCGAAAAAATGGAATCATCACATTTGTTTCAGTCTTTACTATAAAATATGAAATTAAATTCTTCATAATACTGGGATTATAAGCGTTAACACAGCCCGCGAGTAGATTGAATACCTTCTGGTCGGTGTATAGCGAGGTTCAATTTCGTTGTCAGCTCAAGGGCACCTACAGCATTGAGAGGATGTTATGAATAAGATAACTAGTAGCACTGTTTCTCTGAATACCATTGTTATTTATCACACTATTGCGGTACTTATGGTCAATCGTTCAAATTTAAACCATTTCGTCTAATTCTGGCATTCTTCTGATTTTTCAAAATTCGTGAACCTAAGGAGAATCAGAAGACTATTATTCAGCGGGCCCTTGTCATGAGACGCCGGAGATTCTTCCACCCTTATTTTCTGTCTGCTTTGACTCAAATGAGAATAACTGCAATAGCGAGATTCATTTTTACAGTCGAAATAATTTCATACAAGAACTGGTTCATTCCCGGGATAATGGATGCGTTTGTGGTATCATAATCGGTCTTGTCGTTTAAGGAGGGTCTGTTACATAAACGTAATGATGCCAGTTTAATTCAACAAATTTTCAGTCCTAAAACCCAAATTGAATTATAAACAGATTGAGTTTCATTAAAAAAAAAAAAAACAATTTAATGCTCTGAACACCTCAGTGTACAGACAGTACAGGAACTCACAAAAAGGGAAGTTAATATAAGCAACGTTATATGGCCTCGGTTGTAATTATGGAATTTTGTTTGTTGTTTTTTGTTTTTATTTTGTCCAGAAAAATATGGCGTTTTCTCCGTTTTTATGCTTTTACATGCATTTGAAAAATAGTAATCAATTATGGACAGTACAATGTCATCGATAATAAAATTCCATCGTGTATTGGGATATTTTTTTTTTTTGGAAACTTAAGTAAAAGAAAAGTATAAATAAATTGATCAAACATTATGGTTTTGTTGATTTGATTTTAAGTCGTTAGCGTACAGCATCACATGCTTTTATCGCTGAAATGAATGACCGAAATTGCAGAAAATTAATGCCAATTTTTATATTTTATTGGATTTGAACCCAGTAAATATTCTGCTTCCAAAGACAGAGATGTGTAGAAGAATTGTGGTTTAATGGACTATATAGCGCATTAGAGTTCAAAAATACTTATCAGAACTACTGCGATTGTTGAATTATTTGTTAGAAAAGTATTATAAATTATATGGGGAATAATATCCTATTGTTTTACGTGCGTATCTTCTATAGACATGCCATACGGTGTCCGAGACATGGGTGGATACAATGCGTCTACCAACGCCCTCAACATGCAAGCATATTGAGTACCAAATTCGAAACCATGCATTTGGACATGAATTTCACTCCTTGGTTGAGAGTCGGAAAGTATCTAAACTCCTACCGTTCTATGGGTCACGGCATCCGGTTGCAATGCAACACCACACTGAGGTTACGCTCTAACCGCGATTTGGGTTTAAACCACAGCCCCCGCGATGCTACCACAAGGGGGCCTACACCGTAGCCAGGCAGAGACAACTCCCTAGGGCTTCTCACTCCCGCGGTACCAGAATATAGCCTCCGGTCAAGCTTTCGTAGTACAAGTACTACTACCAGTATAAGCTCAAAACATCTCCGGACTGGATGCCCAGGGAATATAAAATATGTACATGCTATTTCTAAATTTTTTATATAATCCATACATAGATTACTCTAAGAGGTTATTCGATTGATTTAAATAGAAATTTCGAAGTTCTACTACTAGTATAAGTAGCCGGTTATTAGAGGCAAAACAAAACTCAGTAACTCATTTTGATGCAGCAATATATGACGATTTAAATATTTTGAGAGATTTTGTTTAACACAAACCCTTAAATTTAATCGAATTCTATTTATAAATAAATGTGTTAACAAACGCTCTTACCATCTACATCTGCTGGGTATAGAGTATTAAAATAAACAAAACTAATATTTCATTTAATCTCCTTCTATTGCATTTATAAAGACAGATAGATATTGTAGTTTTAGTTTTCAAGTTACACATTTAAATTTCTTATGAATGATTTAGTATTTATTGGTTGCCTAAAGTAGTATTTAGAATTTAAATTTTATTTTTTTTGCATTATTTAACATTTAAGTCTTCTAAAGACATGCTTAAATACTATTAAATGTAGATTAAATGCACTTTTATTATACGCTTATGCATAATTTCGTTTAAATTTGAAAATTGGCTTTTAACTGGATATTCTTGAAGGTAATATTTATTGTAAAAGTATAAAATTAAATAAAATTGTGGCTATTCTATAATTATTTTATTTAATTTAATATTTAAAGTTTTGAATAAACATAGAAAATAATTTTTTACAATAAAAAAAAAAATTTTTTTAATTTGAAACGTTAAATTTTCTATTTTAATAAATGAAAAGCTTATAATGACTTTGTCAACAACTATAAAAACAATATTAGAATCAAGTGCAATTTTCGTAAGATTTTTGTTTGTTTTTAATCACTTTTATTGTATTTGACTTTGGCAAGAATAATAAGACAATAGCAATTTAAATCAACGACAACATCAATTTAATGTAAATTTGACATTCTTGAAGAGAATTATCAATAATTTTAATTAACTACAGTACATGTACGCATATTGAAAAATTTAAATAACGAGAAGAAGAAACTTAATAATGGAGTAGATTGCTGCCACACATATCTTTTATTCTTATTTGAGCTTCTGAGTAGTAGGTAATGAATAATTTTTAAGATTTGACGGTTGTTTTCAACTGAATTAATCTTTTTTTAAACTTGTGTGGGAAATATATAATAGAGCTTCTTTTATTAAATGGCTTGAGATAAACGTTTGTTGCATACACTGCGTTTTTGAGCAAAGGGCTTTTACCAGTTCACAAATTAAAATGATTTTAATTTGGGACTGTTACAGCCAGTAGTTTCGAAGATTTTGTCGGACACTCTGCACATAATAGGTTATATTTGAATCATGGAAAATGTGAAAGCGGATAGGCTTGATAGGTGCGCCTCTACCGCAGGGGAAGCTGTTACTTCCTACTCGGATGTTCCCTGACCTATAACTGTATTTAAAGATAAGATATTGAAGTTCCTCCGTGAAAAAGCACAAAACAGATGGAGTTCTATCACAATCTATGCTGTTTCTAGGGCAATTTGGCAGTACTCTGAAAATTTAGGGGGATCCCTTATCAATCCTTGTCTTATCTTATAGCGGTGTATGGTTGGCTGTAGTTTCTTTTCGTACCTGAGTGAGTTCACTTTGTTACTGTAATGGTATCAAAACGGCACTTTTGGTATTGTAGTTGGTCACGTTTTTGGTAGACTGACTATCTGACTTACCTACCTGTATAAAATAAAGGAAGATTTTTGTTCACAATGGATAAATTTCAACGTGACCGATCCTGAAAAAATCAATTTAATCTGTATTTCTTGAAAAAAAAATGATACCGGGTGTGATAAGGTGAGGGACGCAATCCACATCAAAATTTTAATCCTAAAAAAAGTTGACCAGAATCTCTACTATAACCGCAAGAGAAATTTTAGTTTAAATGTATGTATTCTCTTTATATATAATTATAGTAAAAAGTAAAAAAAAAACATATTAAAAACACAAAATGGAAATATAGGAAAATATCAAAAACGCCAATGAATTCAAAGTTAAATCGCATTAACGATAAATTTTTTTTAAAGAAAAACAGCGTCAGACTATATAATCCTCGACGATCAAATCAAACGCAATTAAGGACAATAGCCTATATATATACTATATTAACAATCATTGAAATATGGCAATATTGCCAAGTGGAATACGAAAAAAACATAAAAACAAGGTTGCGTTTGTTGTAGACTCCAAATAGAATTGAAGGAAACATTTGAATAATATCTGCCATAATATAGTTTTAATAATTTAATAATAATTAATAATTTTGTATTTCCTGCGATGACCTCTTCTTATTCTGCACGCTTAGTTCAAAGAACTTATCCACCTCGAAGTAATTTTAGCGTGAATAAAATGAAGAAGGGCCTAAAAACCGGTTCAGTTAGAGAAATGCGTAGTTCTGTGCCTTAAAAAAGGTTGAGATTGAAATTCCTGATGGGTTTTCTTAAGCATTTAAAGGAAATAGTATTCACAGATATGAATGCTTAAATATTGTGCTTTTATGCATTAAAAACAGCACAGCATGTGTTATGTTATTGACAGACTTTGGAGATTGTGTTAAGGTAGGCGCATAGCCTCGCTGGAAAATATATTCACCACTAAAGTTCCAGACTTACTGGCATTAGCTGTGTAGCCTGTCGAAGGCACAGTACACTCGAGAGGACAGAAATTATAAACTACAGTTCTTACAATTGTGGTCGGTTTTAATTAAAAAAAATATATAATGAAACAAAATGTTTTAAGTTATGGTATAAATGTAGTTTAAAAATAAATATGAAATTTATATTTCGATTGCTCTTATTGAATCAAACTGTTTTACTTACTAAAAAGGCATATTATACACATTAAGTTCCTTAAACTTAAACTTAATTTTAATTTAAGCACAGCGTCACAGGAGTCTTTGAACACTTTATTTTATATAGCATGGACTTGACATTAAAGTTTTCTGTAGTACTCTTCCGTATTAATTTAGCTTATCAGAATATTGGAAAGTAGAGTTTAAAGTTTAAAAATAATTTGGTTTCTTAAATAACAATTATTGCAAAATGCTACTCATAAAGTATTCCGTTTAGAAATGCCGTACTGAAGGGTGCATATTAAATGAATTTTAATAGACATGGTTTTATCCTTGTGACCTTTTGCCATATAAACCTACAAATGAAAGGGGTTTTTGCCAAATAAATAAAGCAAAATGAGAGAGTTAACAAAGAAGAGAGTGTATGTGTATGAAATGAAAGAAGAAATTAAAAGCTGAGAGCTACTGAATGGTGTTTGAAAGGAAAATGCGAAAACTAAAAATGCACACAAACACAAATATAGAAAATTAAATGCAGGCCAAGTAAACAAAATAATAAAAAGCTTTTCACCACATCACCTAAAATAGGTGTTCTCTTTAACTCTCTCTCTTTTAACTAAGCAATATGGCTCTCTTCTTATTTAACTCACCATTGAACCGGTTTAGCAAACTGAATAGACGGTATTTATTTTGCAACTTTCTTCTTAATATGAGTAAGAAATTATTGTGTTTATGTGTGTGTGAAGTGACGTATGCCATATTATTGTTATTGTTGTTTTTTTTTATATATTAAAAACACATTTTCTTTAACTTTTTATTACACTTTTAATGTAAAAATAAAATATCTTGTAATGATGATGTTTGTATTTTATTTTCAACAATTACAAGGACAACGCTTTCTGTTTGGGGTTTTATTTTTATTATAAAAATTCAACTAAAAAAGGAAAATAATTGTTTATTTATATGTATGTATGTGTTTGTCAGGTTGATGATGTGTAATTTTCTTTTTTTTATATTTCAGTATTTTCGTGCGTGTTGCACGTGCTCTTTGTAAAAAAATAAAGATTTTAAGTTTGCCAGGAAAAAATAAAAGGAAAATCTTTTCTTTTGTATACACACATGCATATGTATTCGTATGTGTATAATATGTATATGCACTTATTTAAACATGGTAGTCGTTAGATAATTTCTTGTATTTATTTTAGAACTCACTCGACCATATATATACGGTCTATGTACATATGTATGCATGTATGTGTGAATATTTTTAAAACACTGGTACACAAACAATTTAATACAATGACTCACAAGGGGCTTTACATATGCACTCGTGTACCAAAACGTCATCATCATACGTGTTTTGATTACACTCAGCGAGGAATTTCTGTCCAAAGTATGCATAGAATTTGAATTTTTTTTTCTTTTAATTTTAGTTTATTTGCATATGTGTTTCAATTTTGTATTTAAATTTACTTGCAACACATAATAGAAGCTTTTTTTCTAACAAAGACATTTTATCTTGAAACATTTCTTTTTGGTGTTGGAATTGAAAATAGAATTAAAATTAAATTTTCTAAAAACTAAATTCTAATGCCCGTATTCATGAAAAATATTTTATTTTTATTGAGGGTTTATTTGACAAATAATATAATTTTTATGGGTATTAATTTCCAAATTGTTATAAACAGTGAGTGGAATTCATCTTACTGCATGAATTGCGTGCTCTTGGCTGAATTATTACTCGTTTTATTTTTTTGTTTCCATACTTTTGCTATTTAAGTTTTTTAAAAATTAAAGTGAGAAATATAGCATAAATTGGTTGCACTTAATAGAGAACAATTTCCTTGTAAATAAGCATAAATAATTGATTGTAAAAATTTCTTAATACGAAAATTATAAAATTATTGATTTTTTATTTATTTATTATTTTATTGATTTTTTATTCTACAGCTTATTTTATGCAGACATTTCCCTTCGTAATGCTACTTAAATTTTCTTTTGTCTTCAGATATGTAAGTTTATTGATTTGCAGTACGTTATATAACAGGTGTTTTTGTTTTAAATTTTCTTGTGCTTGGCAATACGTTGTACAACGGGTATTTCTTTTAGCTGTATTAGAGCTGTCGATAACGATAACTATGGTTTGACAGCAGAGACTGTAAGAGGTTTGGCCAGTATTAATTAATTGTTTAACGTCTGAACAACGTTTTTAATTTGTGCAAATTAACTTAAAAAAATTCTATTTACGAAATTCACTTCGTCGTTATGGTCCACATAATCGACACATAGAATCTTATTAATTTTATTCTTCTCGGTTTAATACATACAAACATGCATACATAATTGACCATTACAACCCTTTGTCGGGGTTACGCCCTAGCTTTTAGCAGCACCCATGTTGTATGTGTTAATTTTTATCCATGAGTACCGGGACCTACAATTTAATGTCGACTCCAAATCTAAAAACGTGTTCATGGCAATCAGTTACTCTCAGAGCTTTTGCCAAAAGACTGTTGAGAGATAGTCGCAGAAAGAATTAATTTTTTATATTTCTTTTTTTTAAGATGTCAGAGCTGGGGTTTGAACTTTGGGTTCATGTCTTAGTAAGCCAACACACTAACTGCTAAACCACGGCGATTACCCGGTTTAAAACATTTAACAAAATATAGAAATTTGCATGCCGAAGAGAATATTGCAAAAGACGCCATTATGTTGCTTTGTTGCAGTTCTCAACTTATTGAACTTTGTGCTTTGAATTGAGAAAAATTATTATCGTGGGATTCTCATGATGAGCATTTAAAATCTGGTTAAATCTCTACTGCAATTAGAGAAATTGCTGTACATGTGTTGTACAATAATAAAGCACTTTAAACTGTTTGGCGGTAGCGGCATCGTCGTTCCGTATTTTTTTCGAAATAAGCAACGAGTTGCTATTACAGTGAATTGTAAGCGCTAACGCTAAAATTTCCAAAAACTAATCTGATGGCGCCACTTGTCACACTGCGCAAAACTGCAATTAAAACCGATTTATTGCAAAGCTGATTAGATGACTTTATGGTATTGTTTAACAGCCCCTTCGCTCGTGCTGTTTATCGTTTCCGTATTAACTTGGGTGCGACTGTATGTAGTCTTTGATTTATGCCGACATGCTAATGGCCAGACTTATTGAAAAAAGTAGTAAACAATTAAACTAATTGAATGAACCATGTAACTCGTAGACGCGGTGTAGTATGCCGGATATAATTTTTAAAAATGCCAGCAGCAGCTTATAATGAAGAATAAAAATACATGTTAAAAAAATCCTCAACCACATTTATTTTAAGATTTCCCGTTTTTATCAAAAACATCCTTTATAAGCACACAAGAAAAAAATATGTAATTATTTTAAATAGATCTTATAAATTACAAAATAAATTCTGTAAACTTTGAAAAGAATTTTTTAATATTTTTTATATCTAATTCTCGTTTTATACGAATTTTTCGGTGTGTTAATATTTTAAATAATTTTATTGGAATAAATGTGATATGTGCCCATAATTATGAAAGTGGCCTAAGTCATATATTTCATGTTTCGAGATATTTAATGATTTACATTTGAATAAATTAAAAAATGTTTTTACATTATATGACATTTTAATTTATAATTTTATTAGTCTAAATTAATGGAAATTTATTACGAATATGAAATTTTGTGTGAATTTCATACGATAATATTGTTTTTAAAGTTTGAATTGACTTAGACCATTTTCAAAATTAACTGAATGTCCTATAAATGACTCAAGCAATAAAGAACTTTGAGTTTTATTTAAAACTATAATTTGACTAAACATTTATTAATTATTTTTCAACAATAATCCATTTTTATCAATATTGCGAGTATTTAAGATTCTTAAAATGTTCCTGAAAATCTGGAAGGATGTACGGTAGTAAACTCAAAATATCTTTATGTTTTTTTCCGATACTGGTCTAATGATGGTGTGTAATGGAAGTAATTTAATATTTCCGTATGTTTTTGGTCTTCCTGTTATGGGAAAAAGATCCAAAACATGATATTTAGAATCATCTAAGGAAGTTGTATAAAACATTTTATAAGGTTTATTTTTTAAGAATCTCATCCATTGAATTTGTAGAAAAGAGACAGATTCACCCGCGATATTTTTTACTCTTCTTGTTATTGATTCTGATTTCGTTGAAATAAAATCGAAAATTTATTTCTTCTTCTGCACTTTTCTATCAATTCAAAATAATGCTCAGGGTTGTATAAGTAATTTGCTTTTTTATTTTAATTTCTATCAACCCAAAATCACGGTCATTCGGTAGAAAGGAATGAGCCGATACCAAAAATTTGTGGTCTAAATTTTGACTTAGACCACTTTCATAATTAACACTAAATGAATTCCATATAATATTGAAATTAGAAACACTATCTATTGGTTCAATTTTGACAGTTTCGTAAAAATTACATTGAACACATTTAGTTTAAAATAATGTGGTATGAAATAACTGATAAACTAATTTTTTTAAAATTTTGACTTAGACCACTTTCATAATTATGGGCACATATATAAACTGATAAGTGATACAAAATTTAATTTACATAACTCGGAAAGCAATATCAGTAGGTACCAAGTAGATAGCCACTATGGTAATCTCACTCAGCAAGATACTGTACACTTAATACCTCACATGGTGGCAAGTGCAAAACAAACTACTACTTGGCTGTAAATTTTGAGATTACTGGTCTCACTTTTTTTTAGGGATTTGTATCATATTAGCAATTTTCCAGCTCTATTTCGCCATGTTTCTATATACATAACCGCAATATAAATCAATGGATTCACAAGCATCGAAGAACACTGTTTCAGAACCAGTTCATGGGCTCGATGATTGTGTGTGGCAAATAATTCAACGTATTATTCCTCTGGTGTTAAATAACTACTCGTAGTTAAAATAATAATGAGAAAAATTATACGAGCAATATTAAAAAAATTCAATACGAAAACGACCAGACATGAACACACTCAAATCAAGTGGCCTTCTTCTACAGTATTTTCTTCATGGAAACATATTTTTAAACCCTTCAGTTTATAAAAAAAAACCTTGAACTTAAGTAGATTATTTTAGTTTTAAGTCAATTAATATTTTAACATTTTAAAATAAAATCCATTAAGCAATTATTTCTATATAAAGTAGTATTCAATTGCAATTAAATATTTTTCTACCAATTTAATTTCATTTTAATTGCTTTTCTTTATTATAAAAAATAAAAACTTTTATTAAACTTTTTTATTTCTTACGTTAATTAAAGTGTACCAGTGTAAATGCTTCACATTAATACTAAATACAAACAAAAACTGTTTATAACGGTGAGTGTTTTTCTCTCTGTGTATATTTACGAAAATCTATTACATATGTATGTGTGGATGTAAGAGTACAGTTTAAATTTCATGATGTTTAGTTTTCCTTTTTAAAATGCACTTCCTTTGTTTGATATCCGCAACAACAACAACAACATTAGCTACCGTTTATACTGCCCTACCTACCTCTTGTTTTATCTTTCTAAAATGTTTTGTTTTGTTTTTCAATATGATGAAAAGAGAGTACGAGTGTGTTGTTTTTGTTTTAAGGATTGCAAACAATGCAACGAAAACCCCGTTTAATTAGTTTGAATATATTTTTCTTTTTCTCTTTTCAGTTGCTTATTATTTTTCATCTTCATTCAAGTTGAAAAAAAAACATCTTTTTTTTTTGAAAAAGGGGCTGGTGGCATGGTTTCTTAATAGTCATTGTGTTTGAGTTTTTAGGAAATCATAATAAAAATAGCAAAACGTGTGTTTATATTTAAAGAGAGCAGTTTTTTCCATTTTGTTTTTTAAAATAAAAAAAATTACTAAAATCGACTTGACTTTTGTTTTTTTTTTGCTAATTGCAGAGTACCAGAAGTAGTGGTACAAGGACTCACATCATACAAAGACGTTCTTCTTTTTTTAGTGCATGTTTTTTATATCTTTCATTTCATAAACATGCATACTGCTCAGCAATTTATTTTTGTTTGTTTTATTTTCATTTTATGATTTTTTTTATATGCTTTAGTGCATATGGTTCATTGATGCGTGTAAGTAGTTTACAATTCATAAATAATATCACTCATACGCCTTAGTTTACAGACAGCATATGTGCAACTATTGTTGATAACTTCTTTACAATGGCTTTGTTGTTCTAAGTAGCTACTGTTACAAATTATTTGTTGCATTGAATACAAATGAGCATTTAAAGGAATAAACAAATCATAAATAATGAAATCATTTGCATCATAATAGAAAATTTGACATATACGACTACACACACAATAAAGCATAAGAGAAAAAAAACAAAAAATTTCAAAATCGTTATTATCATTAAGGAGGGTGTTTGAATTTTGTTTAAAGTTTTAAGATTATAAATGCACTTGCTATTAATTAACATGTTCATTTAAAAATATTCTCTTCTTTTTAGGCTAACAATCTCAATTATTGCTATAAGTGCATATGCAAAATATAACCAGATAAGAAGCAAATCTACTAATTAGAAAATTTCCTAAATGCTATGGTGTTGAACAAGGTTGGATTTAAATTTCATATTTTCTCACATATAGTAAGACAATCACCTTGTAGTTGTTTAGAATCTTACGCTGCAAAGACTCAACTGGCTAAGCTAGAAGAGAGCAATAGCTCTCTGCCATGGTCCTCCATGCCAGAAAGGCAGTTGACAAGCAGTAACTAAGAATTATCACAGGGGCTGAATCAATGACAACAAAAACGACATCATCTTCAACACGATTGTCATCTTTTACTCCCCTGTTTAAAATTTTATTTTCAGTTCACATTGTAAATTGCATTTCTTTAGTAGTAAAATTGAGCAATCTGTGTGTATAAGTGTTTTAGTATTTTTCATATTGAGAGGTGTTTTATACTGGCAACCATAAAGTTGTGCTTAAATTGATTTAAAATGTTTTTTTATTTCTTTTTTATATTTTTTTTTTTTGCTTTCAATTCTTCTGCTGTCTTGTTCGTCTCATTTTCTGTTTTCATTTTTTCTTTAAACTCTTTGCATTTTATGATTATAATAAATTTTATTTTATTTTTATGTCAAGCATATCTATGACGTTGTTTTTTTTTTTTTTTCTTTTTTCGAAAAAAAATTCTATATTTTTCATGTCATCCACAGTAGTATCTCGTATTTCACAAATGCCAACAAAATTAATTCATTTATTTTTTTTTATAAACAGATAATATATTGTATTTTATAGAGTGTAGAGGAAAAAAAACCTGAGTACAGCCACGTGGTATAGAAAGAAAAATATAGGTTTTAAAAAATGGTTGGATCAAATTGTCGGCAATTGAAAAATTGAAGAATAAAGATATTCATTTTTATAAAACAAATTTATCATTGCCCCTTTCTTTAGCATATGGCAGTTTCATTTGAATGGAAAAGTAGCAATTCAAACTAAAAAATTTATTAAGAGCAGGCAAGCGTCCATAAATGTAAAATTTTTTTCCCTTTGGTGTAATAAAAAAAAGTTTTTTTATTTTTCATTTTAATGCCAATTTGTATTATTAATTTACATAGACACACTCTCTCTCTCTCTCTCTGTCTGTTTGAATTATATTAAAAGTTGAATATAAGTCATATAGTAATATACCTATTGTTCAATTTTTTATTAGCTTCCACCGTTCTTGAGATATTCAAAAATTAATATTTACAGTGTATGGAAGACACAATGCCGGCTTATCCAATTCAATCAAGTTTTAACTGTTTTATTATTTAAGTACCATTTTCATGATAAGCAGGCCAAATTTAGGTACTTTAGTTTGAACTGTTCTAAAGCCAACACTATGGGAGGCATCATATTCATTTGTATGTTTTTGGCCATATTTAGACCAAATTTACAGACTTTTACTTTTATTATTTTGAAGATAGAGACAAGTTGGCATTTAATTCATATGGAAGTTGAACCTTCCCGATAAAATTTTTAAATTTTATGTAGCGTTTCAATCTTTCCACATAGATAGAGAGATAGTGTAAAAAATAAAAAAATCAGGTTGGCAATTTACCCTCTATAGACTATAAACAAGTAAACACTCATATCTATCCTTATATACTGGTATAAAAATATGCATACCTATATACTTACATATATATAGTCGTACTTCTATAACTTGAACGCCTCTAACTTGAGTTTTCTCGAACTCGAACTAATTAGGTTAGCAGTAGTGTTAAAATAATAAATTACGTACAATTTTCCTTCCCTAACTCAAACTTCCATAAGTTGAAGTTCGCCATTATTCGAACGAAATACATGTATGGAATTCTATAACTCGAAGTATTTAACTTGTTTTCTTTGTTGGCTTGTTTATTTTTCTTTGTTTTTCTTGTGTATTTGACTTGTATATTTTTTTATTTTTTAATGCAGGGGAAATCTCTTTTATTACATCATATATTTCATTAAAATCAAATTGTATTTGAGGCTGATTACCAAGGCTCGTGAACAAACTAACTTGCAAGATTATGTTTAAGTAGATAATGCACTTTGCGTAACAGGCTTTCTTACATATCATAACATTGTTCAGCATTACTGCCTTAAATTATATGACTTAGCCCAAAATTGAACATAGAGTGATGGAGAGATTTCGTGAGAATCTTTTACATACGAAGTACATAGAAAATTTTTTGCGAACTTTGAACTTACCTATACAAACGAATGTTATTACAACTGATGAACATGTTGTACCGAAAATATTAAAAAAAAAAAATTTCGGTCACTAAATTCAGATTATTTTACTTCGTTGTAACTGGTTTATTTGCATATACATACATACTTAAATAAAAACACATAATAACAAAAGAGTTCTATAACTCTAAGGCCCATTATTACAACTTGCCTATAAAGTGTCCGATAGTTAAAGGTAACTTTCGTTAATGGGAGGAATAAAGTGACCTTTAAATGCTTTTCGTTATTACAACTTGCCTTAAATATAAAAGTTATATTTTTTAAAATACGGCAATACCAGAACAAGAACCGATTACTTCTAGCATTTAATTTGTTTAAAAGACACCAACTGGCAACAAAACGCATGTTTACATAAATAAATGAACAAAAAATTTTATAAATTGTGCACTAAAATCACTTAAAAACAAAGAAATTTGTTTTACTTTCCATTTTAATTGAATATATTTCTTTGTTGACAAACGAAACAAGATAGTTTTGCTAATAATTCAAACGAACAAAAAATATGGCAACCTCAATAAAATATGGTAAGCTCAAACATTTAAACCTCACGGTAAAAGTTAAAGGTATCGCAATCTTTCCAATAACTTTATCGGTCAGTTCTAGGTTAAATTTTGGTTGGAATAACCAAAAGCAATTTATCTTTCCGATAACATCCTACTTTTAACTAAAGGCAAGTTGTAATAATGGGCCTAAGTCTCCGTAAGTCTAGGTTTTTTTTTTTGGATAATTGTGATTTAAATGTTCTATTCACAGAAAGAAATAGAAATAAACTTCAATTAAAATATTTGTAGTATCAATTAAATTTTTAATTGATTTTGGTCCAACACTCAAATTTATCATAAAAATTAAAAAATTTTAATTAAAAATGTTTGTAATTTACATTTTAATATGTTATATTAATTAAAATATTTAATCAAAATCAATTTATTATTTTAACTGAATAAATTAAAAAGTTTATTTGAAAACGAAATCAAAAATTAATTAAAATTTTTATTGAATCAAAAAGTACTAAAATAATCAGAATGGTTTTTGGTTAGAATTAATAATTTTTTATTTTAGACTATAAAAAATAAATTTTGAGAAATAAAGCGTATTTTTTGTTTGATTTGTTGCAATCATAATCATTTTCTCAATATAAAACAATAACCAATTAAATATTTAATTGAAACAATTAAAAGAATTGAAATTAAATATGAAATATTTTTTTCTATGTTGGTACTACTACCTATGTGAGGGGTCGTTACTTTATACAAGCTCAACAGTCATGCCAAGTCTTTCTGGTAGGAATTAAGTCCACGGTCTTTGGTACAGATATCTTAAATAACTTGCATTTGTCAAAAAAATTATATATAAAATTTATTTAGCTTTTTCGTTTCTTAAAGCCTTTATATATATGTCAACCCATTTTATATGAATTTTTAATTTTAAACTATTCAATGCACCTACAGCCAGAACAAATTCTCTTTTACTTTTTATATCCATTTTTTAACTCCCAAGTCTGTTATCTATTGCGTCCATTTGCCAGATCATTGTTAGAGATATTTAAGTATTTAAATGAATATTTTTTTTGTATTTTTCTACTAGAGTTGTGCTGAAACTTTTACAGTTTTTATTAACTTGTGCCATTTAATTTTCCAAATGAAATACATACAGTTATTTTCTGCTAGAAAATTTTATGTATAAAAAAATAATTAAAGCGTTATAAAGAGTGGGTGGTCTCCAAGTGCGTCTTATAAGAAAATACGTTCTTGTTTAAAACAATTATAAAGTTGTCTTTATTTAAGTAACCCCTCTGCTTAAAACTTTTCTTTTCATACAAAAGAAATAAGAAGAAAAAAGATAAAAATTAGAAAATTCATTTTCTTTCCTCTTTTCCTATTGTATTTTTACAATCACAATTTGCATATTCTTGTATTGTGTTCTAAATTTTTTTGTAGCTTTTGCATAAAATTCTCGAAATAAAACAATTAAAATAGTTTTCTAGAATACAAAAAAAAAAAAAAAAAAAAAAATTGTTTCGAATTTGAAAGTGAGAAATTAAAATCGGAATGCAAGTGCAAAACTTTCCAAAAATCGCTTTAGTTGCCTGAAGTATTTACCTTTTTTAGTCCCAGAAGATAAAAAATAGAGAATAAACTAATAATATGTTTAAAATGATAGGGACCCAGAAAGCATGATTTTACAATTTTATCAATTTATATATGAAAGTGTCGTTTCGATAGATATTTTAAAGTAAAGCTATTATCGCTTCTGTAAGGAACTTCCAGGTTTTTGAGGATCTAATCTTATTGCAAGTAGCAGGTTTCTGTGGAACTTAGTTTTGCATTTTTAAAGAAAGTTTTGCAGAACAGTGAATACATCAATATCTCTAATTTAACCCTTCCTTATTTCGGCCTCATCATCAGAGATGGGTGTAGTATGGCATTTTCATTGAATTTGCTTGCTTTTGTTTTGTCAATTGATGACATTAGACATTAAACAATACTCTCCCAATCATATCAGATGTACAACACTACCTGACTTTGCCATATTGTGTGAAGCTTAGCCTTGCTTTGTCAATAATCTCTTTCATTTACTGATATCGTATATGATCTAGTCCTTAGCTCTCCGAAATATTGGCTTTACTTTGATGGTCAGTGGCAAAATCTATTAAATTTTTCACTGGCATCTTTTCATATGACAATCATACATCGAGGTTTTTTGTTTATTCAGCTTTTCTCAAAGGGTTGATAAATGTTCCAGAAGTCATGCCTAGTTGTCTAACAATGTTTCAATCTGAAGTTGAAGAGTTCATACCTCCTCTACAAGACTTCGGCGTTCTGTTTAATCAAATAAAGAGGCTTAAATTAAAATATACTATAATCAGCTTTAGAAACGTTTCTACGATTAAGTTACATAATTCGATTGGTTTGTTTCCTATCCAGGTGAGTCTAGCAGTGCTGCTCAGCACTGATCATGAATTTGGCAGAGGTACCTGATTTCGGAAGTCTATCAAACGCTATATTCCTCTCCCATTTAATGAAACACGTAATCGTTCTTTAGAGCAGCTAATTCCAATAACAATGATCGTTTTCGAATTACATTTTCTCTTGTTAATAATTTGGAGCATTCATTCAAAGTCAGGCTTAACGAGTGTACCAGCCCGTAGACACAACCAAACATTGCCCGAGGCAGGGTTGAGATAATATGCCACAAACCAGAACCACCCAATGCTGGTACTGCCAACCATCGGACATTGCATGCTACGCGGCTCACATTGAGAGCCTTACTACACTGGAGTAGCAATGTTGGTACTACCACTACCTTGATAGTAGAACCCCTTCTTTCTTGGGAGGTGAGCACTACTATCCAGCACTACCACAACCACTACGTGTACACTCTGAAGAGTCACACCCAAACCACCAGGCAAGATTCCTGCACACGTGGAATGGCAAGGGCATACATGCAATCCTGGGGCTTCCTGATGCCCGTAGTACCAGATTGAGGCTCCTGTTGTCAGTCCCTGAGAGCTCCAGTAAGTTGTAAATAGCGACAACTCTCGTCGTATGTGGAATGCCACGTCAACGGGAGCTAGGTGAAACTTCATCTACCTCGAGAGCACAGGCGCCTGGAGAGAAGGGGCGGGGGGAATTTGAAGAATTCGGGATGGCGAAAAGTGCGCACTGAAGAAGCTATATTCGCTGTACAGGAAGAAATGGAGAAAATACGAATTAATTAATTTGTTGCCCTTCTTATCGGTTAAGGTTGTCTCCTTCCACTTTATGGAAATTTTTACAGAAGGTTATTGGCTGAAAAGCTTTGTGTAAGAATTAATGATAAACAACCGTCGTCTGCCTAGTCAATTCGGCGAAGGGTGTAAAACACAAGTTGATATTGAATTTTTAATTTACAGTTTTTTTTTTCGATGAAGCCTATTTGTGGTTGAATAGGTAAGGAAATAGGAAAACTTGTCACACTATGCCTTTGTCGAAGAAAAACTACAGAAAACTACTGTTCTGATGGTAATAATTTTTCTAACATGTGGTTCGTACAGCGCGCGCTACAATTAATGTACTCAACAAGGAAACCATAAATTAAGGACAGCCCCAAAGGTCGTCTGACTAAACTCCTTAAGGTTGTGTAAATCAAATATGGATAAACCATAGACCACAAAATACTACAAAATTAACATTGAAAGAGATATTGGCGAAATACGGCTGTATAGGCTGTACAAAGTTTTGAAAATTGAACATATAGCTTGTTTTTTGTGTGCGCTAAAGGTGGAAATACATAACATGCGTTGTGACAGTTGTGTGTACCACACATCTGTTAAAAAAACGTTAAAATAGTGAAGTTTCGTAAAACAAGTTACTGGCAAAATTGGAAAGGCATCTAACGTATAGAAGTTAAATAATTCTTAACTTTTAGATGCGTTGATAGTTCAATAATTGGCTTACATTGTACATTGTAACCGCTGTTAACGCCGTAACGCATGCTGTGTACTTCTACCTTAAGCCCGTTTCAATATTATTAAAAATATATGTTTTTGTTTTATTATGATTTAAACTTGTGCACATAACTGTAAAAGAACATCCGACTTGACAGACTTTTTAGTTTAAAATTAGTTTTTTGCCAATATTGAAAAAAAAAAAAATAATATTTTTTTGTTGCTGATTCTTATCGCAGTAATCGATATTACCAATAATTCCAATTAATATCTTGAAGAAAATTTCTAAGAAAGAGAGAGCAAAAATGTAAAAAGAAAACTAAACAATTTTTGTTGACATTATTTGTAGTTTTAAACATGCCATTTATCTTTTTGATGAATAGTTGCCTGTTTAATTTTATTGCAAATTGTACTTCTAGTTGTTGTAGTCCAAATATAAGAAGAGAGAAAAAGATTTGTGTCATCAAAGAATTAATTTTTTCAATATTGTTTTTTTTTTTTGGTATTTTTTTAATTTGGCTGAACATCAAAAATATTCTCCAAAGCACTTTATATATGAAATAAAATCCTTGACTATTTATCCTTTAAACTCATATATACACTCGGTTATATACACGTTAAGATACTTGTAATGCATATGAGTATAATGGTCAGTTCGATTATATGTATTCGTATATTCATCTATATAGTCGAAAGTTTTTAATAAGAAAAATGTTCCTTTTAATTTCTAAGTATTTTGTTTTTTTTTTTTTTTTTTTTTTCGCAGTATTTAAAATTTTATCTCCATGTTTGTGTGAATACAAGAATTTGCAGATTGTCAATATTTTGGTATTATTCTTCTGCTGTTTCAGCAATTGCTGATGTCATTACTAAAATCAATCGTTTTTATTTTGTTTAAGATAAAAATACATTTAAAACCTAAGTTTGTTTTATAAAGAAATTCGGAGTCACTTATTCAGGGGATGTTGCCGTTATTGAATTCAGAGACGACATAAAAATATATGATTGGAGTAGTTTTTTTATATGCTACTATGCCATTTGGTGCATAAAAGTATTACATTTTGTACTTAATTTATACAATAATTAAAAAAATATGTAATTAATTCTAAAGAGAAAAAAACGTCTGTTTTCAAACAGCGTTTAAAGCATTTCCAGCTCAACAGGCTTTACCCTAATTGAGACAAAGAAACAAATTTTATTTTAAACTTTGCCCTTAAGTATAGTATACGATCAAAACTGATGCCGAAATTTGTCAACAGTTTTCCCAGTTTCTTAGTTTCTCAGTTTTTCTTTTTTCTTTAATTTTGCAATTACAAGAAACAAATTGCTTTCAAAAGTTTTACACAAAAACTTTTAAAATAATTTCTATATAAATTGTTGGAGAAGAGACAAAGTTGCTTTCATAATGTAAATCTTAATTTCCTATACAATAATTTCTCTAAGTGTTACAATAGACAGTAATAAAAACTACACTAGAAAATTTTGGTAAAATGCCACAGTGTCATTTTCAACATGCAGGGGGAATGTGCTTTTGAGCCCAAGAGTTTCTTTTGAAAAAAAAATCTTTTTTTTTACTATTTTACACTCTCAAACACACACACACAATCCCATATAAGGACATTTATAACTGTGTGCAGGTTGGTATGTCAAGCGCTAAAAATTTATAGCGTTGCTGCAATTCTCTTGATTTTATTTTTTGATTTAAAAATCTTTTTTCTGCTTGCTTACAAATTAAAGTTCATTTTTGGCTGCGGCAGTTGATTGCGGCTTTTATGCGACACTTTTTGTGGCCATTGGTGTATTGTGCTGTTATTAATGGCTTACTGTGCATGTGTTTGTTTTTCAAAAAAAAAAAAAAAAGACAAATAAAAAAAAAACAAAATTAAAAAAAAGAGAAAAATTAAATGAGCCACCATTTTTCATAATCGAGCGTTGAATTTCTTGTGCCATATTTGCTTGGCTTTAAATTTTCACTTGGTTGGCTTTATTTCATATTTAAAAAGTATATTTTTGGCTACAAATTTTTATTATTTTTTATTCTTTTTTTTTTTTTGCTTCATTCTGTTTGCCTGCCTTTGTGTGTCTATTTTTGGTCTGTTTTTTTTTTTTTTTTTTTTTTGAAGAATTTTTGTAAAGTAAAACGCTTTTTTAGTGAAAATATAAAATGAAATTTTTTTTGTGAAACGTTATAAAAATAATTATATGAACAGTGCTGCCTATCAGCAATATTTTTATTAAATACATATGCACGTAAATTTGTTACACATACACACATACTTTATGAGGTACCATGCATTTTGCAACAGAGCCATTAAAACTTTAATGCTTCTTTTGATTGAAATTTTTGTTTAATGCATTTGATGTCAAAACTCAGTGAAACTTAAAAACTAAATCGTTTTACTTTTTTATGATTACTCGTATTTTAAAAAACTTTAAATATAAAAAAATCTAATCAATAATTTATTTCATATTATTTCTTCCTATTTCGCCACGAGATTAATTTTTTGTTTTTTGTAGTATTATTTTTAAAGTAATCAGAACCTTCTTCTTAGATCAAATACGTTTGGACATATTAAAGCTTCTGTAATTATATGTAGAGACTTCAACATGGACTGTGGGGTATTATATGGCAATATTTTAATCACTACATCATGGCAACTTTTCAATAAGTCATACTTTATCTGTTAACAATATACCAAATCTGTTAACAATATATAATGTTCGTAATTTTGAAGTTCTGCGACCTATTTCAATTCTTTCAGCTCTGAGGAATAATTTTATACGCTTATTATTCTGTCGCAGTATGCTTTTCGTTGCAATCGTAATATCAATTCTCTTTTTTTTGTTATGACTGGTGATTTGAGAACACATATGAATAATGGTAAACGAAGCTGGTTTCTCTTGATCTTACTAAGGCCTTTAATTCTACAAACTACTCTATAATGATACGCAAATTGAAGGAAATATTTGTCTTCTCAAATTCTGCTTGACTTCTAGTGTATCCAATGTCTCAAATCGTTCTCAATTAGTGGATGTAAATGGTAAGCATTTCAACATAGTTTTTCTTCAAACTGGTATTCCTCACAGATTTGAGAAGCTTTTCCGTGGCAATCAATTACTTCCAGGAGACTGCTAATTTGCTATATGCAAATTATGATAAGATTTTGTCACAGCCTTATATTTCAGCTATAAAACACTCGACAAATTTCTACCAATAAGCTGCCCATATATCAACTATCTTTTGAGTTCAAATTTACAAATCTTATAAATTCAATTCTGCTTTCTTTATTTAATTTACTTCTAATACTTAATTTATTTTATGGAAAAATATTTAAATCATAGTTACTTTCAAAATAATGTAACTTGGCATCACTGCTTTCAGAGTTGATTCCTACGAAGTTGATATAACGTAAACAAAAATGGTATGCACGAACTTTGGGGAGCCGCCAGAGAGCTGCTAACTTTTCTTTACGTGTAAATTTATTAAAGGTTTGCTTAGTATATGAAACGTGAGGATTTCAATACACATTATTGATAGTGACTAACAGAATACAGAATTGGTCAAGAAAGAAATTTTAATATTTTTCTTCAATATTAAATATATTGTTAAACTGGGGCAAGTGGAAATACAATATATATAAATAATACACTTATATGAGGCCTTTTATTCAACTTTTATATTTAGTAAATTTATCGAGGTCAAAATTACTATAAAATCAACACAATAGCCATAGAAATAATACAAAAAAACTGAAATTGTTACAACAGAACAATAGAATAGAAAAAGAGACAACAAATTAATAAACGAGAAAAAAGTAATACAAGAGAGAACAATACAAAATAAAAAGTTGTTACACAAAACAAAATAATAAAAAAAATATTGTAATAAAATAGAAAAAGAAGAAAACCCAAAGTCTAAATCGAATCTTTAACACCCTTGAGGATACATTCTTCTACTGTATATAGTCATGAACAAGGTAACACAATAAGAGTACCATATTATTATTAAAATTTTCTTAATTTTGACCGAGCACAATTGTAACGCACTGCGACCTATAAGTTCTATCGAGTCCTCACGATACTACTATAATATACAAAATATATGTACCGCTGTCATATGTCATCTGTAAAAAGTATAACGACTCTAAAAACAGAAACTATGAGAGTTTCAAAAAAATTTAAATGTTACATTATACAATGCGATTATAAGTCAGAGCTATTGTATTTCTTATAACAATATACATGGTATATATACAATATGTATGTTCTTAAGATTTTTCAGTATCGATATTTGATAAGAATACTAAATATCTATAAACACATGCTTATATATCAAATAATGAGTGATTGTTTTTATAAATATTTGTTATCATTGATTTCTGAATTACTTTTAATGGGAATAGATAAAATTTCATGCCAATAAATGTTTCTCATCAAATCATCAAGTAAATTATAATTGGATCACATACATAACATACATAACTGGCCTTTACAACCCTGTGTCAGGTTTACGGCCTAGCTTCTCGCAGTACTCATGTTGTGTGTGTCAATTTTTATCCATGAGTAGAGAAGCTTGTTCATGGCAATTAGTTACTCTCAGAGCTTTTGCCAGAAGACTGCTGAGAGGTAGTCGCCGAAAGAAATGCTTTTTTCATATTTCTTTTTTTTTTAAGATGTCAGAGCCTGAAGTCCAACCCAGGGCCCATGTCTTAGTAAGCCAACACACTAACCACTAGACCACGGCGACTACAACTAATTGGATCGCTCAAAACAAAACAAACGTCTGATGATAACAGGTTCCGAACGTATAAGAGTACAAATCTAAACATCATTAACAAATACCAAGTCAAGTCAAGTATTTTTCGAAAGTACGAGCAGTTACAAAGAAAATTGATTTGATGCAGGGAGAATCCAAACATGTCATAACTGATATTTAAATTAAACCTGAATAGTTTGGAGATGATGTTCAAGTATGTCAAAAAGTGAGTGTTTAACAGTTAAATATTTTGTGAGTTCTAACGCTTTTAAAAATAGATGGATGCAGATAAAGTCACTAGTGAGATAGATGGTATATATCCGAAACCAGTCTGAAAAATATAAGAATTTATCGAAATAATATCATTTTATTTCTTATTAGGAGGGGTCGTGGTATACTGGTTAGAACGCTCGCACAAAAACTCAAACGACTGGGGATCAAATCCCAGCGAAGTAGAAAAATTAAAAAAATAAAATTTGTGGTTCCAAGAAGTCCATCTTGAAGAAATTCAAAAAAAAAAAATAGATTTTTGGAGAAAAAAATAAGAATGTCAAGTAATCTTGTACTTATTCAACAGGGTTGAATTGATTTAAATTTAAAAATTAACTCAAAAGTATAAATATACCATTTTTTTATACATTAGGTAAAAATTTTAAGTCGCGAATACGAGCGCTAACTTCTAAAAACGGCTAACGCCATTGAATTCAGCGTACTCGAATTAGCTTGACCAGTAGGGTGCCCAGCTTGTTAAAAAAAAGTGTCAAATTCGAGCACAGTGTAATTATTATACCGGTTTTGAGATCCTAAAACTGATATTCTTTTTAAGAATTAACATTAACATGGAATATGTGTAAACACTAGCGGAACTGAACTAGTTTTCGACCCCCGTTACGAAGGTCTCATTAGGGTTAATTCTCATAAAGAATATCGGATCTCAAGACCGATATAATAATTATAAGTAAGTTCATTGAAATTTAATTATAGGTAGTTTGATAGAACTCCTAAGCTAAAGTTTAAAATTCTTGCTATAGTTCAAGAAAGATGGTTTATAGTTAAACCAAGCTGTGGTAGAGCTTTTTATTGAAAAATTACATGAATAATCAGTTCAAATACAATTTCAAACCACTATACTTTCGATCAATTTATCAAATTGTTGCAAAATATATCCTGTACAAAATTTTTTTATTTATATTTAAGGAAAAAAAATCATGTTTCAAGTTTAATTTTCCCGTTGAATTTGATAAGCAAATAACTGCCCCTATTTATCATATTAAATGGGTATTTTAAAAAATATTTTTATGAGGACAACATTTCACTTTCATTCATCTTTAATGCCTCAAAGGTTGTTTCTCATTTGTTTTTTTATTTTAAAATTTTATTACACATGCTGTTAAAAACCACCAGTTTTAATTCCCACCAGTATAAGTTTTTAATTAATTTATAAAAATTGTATTTTATGTACAAGTACTGTAATAGTATGTGTATTGAATATGTTATTGTATTATTGTATAAGGATTTATAAATATTTTGTACAAAAGTGTGCTTGTGTTTTTATTTTTTTTTTATCAGAAAAACTGCAGGTCAAGCCAAGCCAATAAAAGCTTGACAGCAAAGCAAAAAGTGTTGTAAAATAATGAAATGTGTTTGTAGACTTGGGCTTTGGGGTTTTGCTTATGTTGTATATTTTTTTTTTCATCTAATTTAATATCCCAAAGGAAATTCTTTTCAAAAAATGACCTCAATTTTTATTTTTTATTTGTTTCTTTGTTTTTTTTTTTTAAACATTTTCTAATTTTTTTTTTTTTTTGTTATTTTGAAAATATATTTTATTGCATCAATGTATGTAATTTAGGTTTGTGTAATTGTTTTTAATAAACAAGCATTGAAAAAATTAATTTCATAAGCAAATAGTAAAACTAGTTTTATAAACTAAATTTTCGATTTTGAATTACCAAATCGTAATCCAGCGAATCGTAAAATAGGATGTACGAGTTGTGTTAATGTCCTCCAATTAATAATAAATAAATAAAATAAATTTTCGATTTTGAATTACCAAATCGTAATCCAGCGAATCGTAAAATAGGATGTACGAGTTGTGTTAATGTCCATCAATATATGGAAATAAAATTTCGCAGCATCTGAGTATGATAAAACTGTTTTATTAAATGGGATCGTAATTTTTTTTTACAAAATGTATCTTTAGCTTTGATGTCCATTTTAAAGAAAGGTGTCTTAACGCCCAGAGGAATTGTTTACTAATTAAAGAAAATTTATTTCTATTTCTATTTTATGCCTTTTAATTTACCAAATATACTCGTGTTAATAATGCTGTCAATTAACTTTATCAAATATTGTAGTTTTTGTTATGCAGAAATCGGTTAGGAGATAGAACCCTAACAAATAAATTTAACATACAGACAATTTGACAATTTAACATTTGGTTGTGTATTCCCATTTCATTGCTCACAGAAAGTATGTTCTCGTACAACAAGATATAATCTTTTGCACACAATTCCTAACTGAATTGTATGTTTTGGCATATTTTAATGCTTCTGTGTGTGTGTGTGTGTTTGTTTGATTTAGGGGCTCATCAAAATGTATGGCAAACAAAAATAACAGCTTTAGTCAATTACCACTTGAATGGTATAGATAAAAACCATTCATTTAATAAAACTAATTAATAATTTAATTATAAGTATATAAACTAGAAGATTTATATGATACTATAATTTATTTGTATCAACACCCATTATTTCAGTTCATTATTTATTTCGAGAAAATAAAATTGTATTTCCTATACAATTAAATATTTAAAAACAATGCGGTTACTATACGTCGTCAAAGCAGCTTAAGTCTGTTCTCTAAATTTTCTTCTTTTTTAACAAAAGCTTATAATTTGGTTCTGAGAGAAAATATGTTTAAACTTTCTAAATGAAATTGAAACATAGAACCTTCTTTTAAAATTTACTATTTAATGTAGGTATTTAAAGTTTATTGCCTATTAAGTTACCGTCACATTAGGCAAATATTTGACGAAAAATACATTCGATGTGGTCAAGAAGTTCATATACCTTGGCACCGCCATTACCAGCAAGAATGATGTCAGACTGGGTATCAAGAATCACACTGGCCAAGAGATGCTACTACTTTCTCAGTAGAGAGTTTAGTAACAAAGCCCTCTCTCGTTCGACGAAGGTAACACTTCTTCCGGTGCTTGAGTTGCGCATTAGAACCAACCATGAGCTGTATGAGCTCCTCGGTGAAGTGGACGTTGTTCAGTGCATTAACATCTGGAAAGAGAATAACTAACCTAGTTAGTGAAGACGCTTACCACTCACAATCAACATCCACCGACAGATGGGGCAATTGCTGTTGATCAGGTGAAGGTATAACACTGGCATTTTAGTGATAAAATTGACAGCAACTTGTCTCATCAACAAAAAGGCGCATCTAAAAAAATACAATAAATCTGTCTATTTATCTTCAAATTCCAATACAATGCACTGCATGAGTAGGGGTTTACCCCTGAGTATTGGTCTTAAAAAAAAAGTAGAAACGCTGGCAAGGCCATATTGTTCGGATGGAAGAATCTGATACAGCGAGGAAAGTTTTCGATGCGAAGATCATTCGACGTCGACGTAGAGGACGACCCTGTTTACGTTGAAAGGACCAGTTTGATGAAGCCCTGTCATCAATTGGTGTGATCAACTGGAGACTGCGCGCGCTAAATAGAGGAGCCCGGAGACTAGTTCTGAAGGAGTCCGAAACCTGTTAACAGATTGTAATGGCTAGCTAAGTAAGTTAGTAAGTATATGCCTAATGTGACCGCGGCTTTAGTCTTTTAAGAAAAAAATTAATTTAAAGAATATTTTCAGAAACTTCATATTTTTTCACATGATGTAGAATTATCTGAAATAATGAAAAATTATGAATCGCGTTAAACTAAAAATTCTAGAATAATATTTTGATTGCTGTTTCATTTCTTTACCTGTTACCCTATTAAAATTTAATATTAAATTATAATCTTACAGAGAGAGGAGTGACTATATCCATATCTTCGGTGTACTGCAGTAGACTGGAAAATCTGCTCGAAATCGCTAAACTACCGGAGAAGCTAAATTTATTTTTTTTATTTTTTTTTATTTTAATTTAAAAGTGCGTTTAGGGCCTTTTCAGCATAATTATTTTCCAGTAAACTGAATATTAGAAAAGTGATATCCAGGATCCTGAGTTTCATGTCAAAAAATCATCTTTAGCTATAATGATTACCAATTTAGTTTGGTTAGAATTGGGTTAAACGGACACCAGCGAAGCTAAGTCTACAGAGCTTATGCCTGTGCATGAGTAGTTCGAAGGAAGGTATTCTTAACTGACAACTGATTCCAGTTTAAGACATTAGAATAAATATGCGAATACCTATAAGTAAAAAGTCATACTTTGAATATGCCATTATAATAGTAAACTTAACACTTCGAATAGGTGCTACTTTGCAAGATAAACTTTAAACAAATAACAAATTTCAGCGATATCCTACGCGCACTGTGTTTTAACGTTTAAATTAGAAAAACACACTTTACAGTTATAGGCCAAATTAAATCGTAGGCCAGAAACTACGGATTACAATCCAGTAAACTTTTAACAATTCGATCTTAACATAAAGGTCAATACTTGTTTTAAAACGTAAATAGGGTAACGGTTATAGAATTTGTTTAAAAAAGTCATCATGAAAACAAGAGTTTATTTAATGTTTAGAGAAAGTAAAATAAAAGGCAAAATAAAAAGTCTAAGCAAACACTGGACTTAAAACCTTCAGTTTAGCGATGAGGCTTTTCTGTAAAACCACTGCAATTATTGTGGCAAAGCCACAAATAACTGCTTTCCTCAATTTTTTATATTATATTTTGTGATTTAGATAGCTATCAACCGCTTAGAGAAATATTTAGTGTAGAAAAAATGTTGCATATTTCAAGGAATATGTGTTGACTTACTAAGAAGAGAGCTCCGGTTTAAGCCCCGGCTCTGACATCTTGAAGCAACGAAATATAAAAAAAAATATTTCTTTCGGCGACTACCTCTGAGCAGACTTATATCAAAAGCCCTAAGAGGAACTGATTGCCATGAACAAGCTTTTCAATTCTGTCGTTAGGAGTCGAACAAATCATATACAAATACTTATATACTCTACTTTCATAAATTTTGCAATTCCTTAAAATGCTTAAATTATGTTGTAAAACTGTAGTCCCTCTATTGTTTTTCACACTACTGTGCTTTAGAGCATAACGTTCGGCCACCAAAAAGTAACGTAATTGTGACACTATAAAAAAATGTACTCACTTCTTAACTGATTTCTACTGCCTTGTCTAAAATATATGTATAAACAGGTCAAAACAGTCTATTCAACTCTACTGGCAACAAAATTACAAACACACTCATAAAATGGAAATCCATTAAATTAAAGCCTTCGTGCAGATAAAAACAATGAATGGCAAATAATATGGCAGAGTAAACGAATCTGGTGCGAAGAAGGACAAAAGAAAAACCATAAAATTTTTAAAGTTCAAGTAGACTGAAAATGCAAATAAATAACTTGGTTTGTTGATAAGAAAAACAAGCAATAAAACTGGCTGTTATGTTTCTTTCTAAAGGCCTATAGCTTTGATTAACGTTTGTGGAAGGAAAATTCTAAATATCACGTTTTTTTTGTGGTGTTACACTTTTGCCTCGCTTTAGTTCTGTTAGAAAGCCAGTAACTAAAAAACACTTTAAATTTTGCTGCCACAGCTTAATAAAATAGGTTACATAAGTTGCAACTCCACATAATAAATTACATATAAATTTTTATATATAGTATATATATACCTTTGTGTCAAAGTTCAGATAGGGTCAGATTTGTAAAATCTATTTTAAAATGTTTTATAAGAACACTAGTTGACCGGCAAACGTTGTTTTGCCATATAAATTTGCTCTAGGAAACATGTTTTTAGTTCAAATATATTTCATAATCGCTGTGGTCTAGTGGTAAGTGTGTTGGCTTACTAAGACGATAGCACTGGGTTCAAATCTCATCTCTGACATCTTGAAAACATTTTTCTTTCGGCGACTACCTCTTGCGTAAGCTCTGGGAGTAATTGATTGCCATGAAAAAGCTTCTCAAATCTGTCGTTCGGAGTCGACAGTACTGTCGGTCCCGGTACTCATGGGTAAAAATTAACACACACCACATGAGTGCTGCGAGAAGCTAGGCCGTAACCCTGACACAAGGTTGTAGTGGCCAATTATGTATGTATGTATGTATATTTCATAATCTTCACCGAACTGCAAAAGTCAACCTTGATATGAGCAATCAATGTATGCGTTACTAAAAATTTTAATAATTGGTTGTCCGCCATTTTCGGTGCTTCAGTTTGATAGTTGGCGATAAGGAGAATATCCCCTGTATTGCCTCTCTGAGTACTATTTATAAAAAAAACCCAAACCATATATGCTCTACGGTACTCAGATCTATCTAGTTTAAAATTTCATCGAAGTCAGTACGTTATTTAGGTGAGGCATAATTTTTCCCTTGGGGCGAGTCACCTTAACATTTAGGGGTATCAAAAATAGATGTTGACCGATTATCAGACCTACCCGATATTCACACAAAATTTCATGAAAATCAGTCGAACCATTTTGGAGGAGTTTGGCAACAAACACCGCGACACGAGAATTTTATATATTAGACAAGTATCACAATTACACATGACTTATGCATAAAAAATTAATTCGATTTACAAACTACATATTTGCTTAATTAAATTTCCACTGTTAAAAAACTATATATATTCGTACATATAATATACATATATGTAATATACATATATACCAATTAAGCTTAAATACATTTTTTAAACATTTACAGCCTTATTCATAATGAGATAAAACGTGCTTATAAAAGCCTTATAAGCAAGATCTCTTAATTTTATATTCAAAAACAACAAACAGTGTCATAACGTTCTCATAAACCATTTATAAATGAGAAATTTTTATTGCAAATTATCTGATAATAATAATTTAATTTTATTTTTATTGTTTTTTTATTAGAGTTTTATTCTTTTGTGTAAGTAGTGTAACTTTAAAAGAATACCACCCATTAAACTGAGATCTGCAGTATGTAGGACGCGATTTTCGACTTTTAATCTAGACTTCGAGTTGTACCGTTGACATCTGTCTGTACAAAACAATGTACAAGTTTCCAGTTAAAAGGAGCATATCGTCAATGGAATTAAAGAACGCTGTAACTGACAAAAAATCGAAAATACGTTTTTTGAATAATTTTTATCAGAAAAAAAAAATACGCGTCGATTGGTCCAGGTCCCAGATTTCTACGATGAAAATAAATTCACTTACGCTCTCTGCGAAATGAAATATACCAGTGTATTTGTTCTACTTTTATGAAAGTTTGTTGGCTCTTGTGAACATTTAAGGTTTTGTCAGTTACAGCGTTCCTAATTCCATCGACGATATAATCTTATAACTTTTGCTTAAAATAATTTTTAGCTTAAGTATACGAATTCCATCAGTTTGTTAAATTTTAAATTTGATTGGTTATGTTTTGCCATCTTCTGCTTTTTGCTTCCTTGTTGTTTTTTGTTTTTGTTTTTGTAACAGTAAATGTAAGAAAAAAACATTATTTGCTTTCGACCACATTTGGTAATTTGGTTTGTTTGTTTTATTGTGGTGGCATGTTAAATGTTAGAAATCAAGGAAATGTAAATAATTTTTATGACTTTTGTTCAAAAGCAATGACTTTGACTATGAATACGAATACGAATACAATTATGGTATAATTGAATACAGAAACCACTTGCATGTTCCGAAAAAAGAATATAAAAATCGATATTATAAACCTCTTTTACAAACTCAACTGCCAATATTTGCTTGCCATTTGTGATTATACATGTTTTGTGATGCCATGCACATTGGGGCATATTTTTTTTTGTGATTGCAAATTAAGATCTACTTCACCTTTAAGGCTAAAAAAACTATGCCGTAAATAAGGTAAAAAACGGAAGAAAAAAACATGGTAATCAATTTAAAAAACCAGGAAAAAAATCAAAGGAACACGTTTGTTTGCCAACAAAACAAGTTTTCAATTCATTTTGTTAATTTAGGGTGAAAGAAATGTAATCGAAAGAAGCACGTGCCATAATGTGGGTTAAAGGTATAGAGTGGAAATAAAAACATGTTTCCGTTGCCAGAGCAAACAAAATTTATGTTTTTTTTTTTTTTAAATAATGACAATAAAAAAAAAAATTAATATTTCACAAATTTCGAAAGCAATCTACAGTGACAGTCATATCTGTAGTCAATCACACAATGGAAAAATTTATGTATGTTTTGAAATAAAACAGAAATTTTGTAATTTATGTACAAAATTGTTACAAAAACTATACATGTATTGAAATTATAAATATGTGTTAAGTGAAAAATGTTTATATATAAATTTGTTTATTGTTGAGGATACTAAGAGGACAGTACAGTTTTTTTTTCGGGACCCTACTATCCGAGTTATTACCTCTTTTTTCTGAATTAAATGAAGTGTCGGCTCTGCTTGGATGAAGGTAAAAACAAAGGAGACTTTTTGTTAAACTGTATTTTTTATTTTTAAGGACAGCACTTAGGGGACGGCCCCTACTAATGAAATAGATTTTACCTGTCTAGAAAAATATGTTATAGAAAGAGGAAAAGAAGAAGTAGTGTTTGTGGAAATTTGATTTAAACTTACTGCCATCGCTAGGAAAAACATTAGCTGGAAGGTAATACACGAGCGGTTCGGCTAAAGAATGAATTCTCTCTTTAATGCATTGTGCTATTCGGTGAACAATCAACCACAAATGGGTGCCCTCTGAGACAGGTACGTGTAGTCCGCAAGAATATGCGATCACCCGGAATCAAATCCTTTATGTTATGGTAGTATCGATAGAACAAAAAAACGCACGCCACATTGTGCCGATGTTCTAACGAATCGATAGAGTTGGATACCCCACCGTCGCTGATCAGCACCTTGGCTCTTTCCTGTACGCGGTCGAGAAGCCCAAAAATAGATTTTAAGGCACCGGTCCATACATGAGAGTTGTACTGCATCCAAGTTCGGATGAAGGTCTTGTAAATATTGGGAAAGTCAGATGGAGTGAAGTATTTCTTGCACCGTTTTTTTTTTCTTATTGAGACCAATACTCAGGGGAAAGCCCCTACTAAATGCTGTTCATTGTCTGGGAATTTTCGTGGAAATGACAGTACAACAGAACATATTTGTTTTTCTTATATTATTAAGCGTCTTAGGAATGAGACAAATTTCTGTGATTTGATCGTTTAAAGGCCAGTATTATACCTTCACCCTTGAATAATCAACAGCAATTGCCCCATCGTTGCATGTTGATTGTGGTGATTGCCGTCGCTAAGTAGGTTTTTAGCTGTTATCTGATACTTTCCAATAGGTGGCGCTTTTCTCTTGATCATTTGTTTATTGTTGTCAAGAGTTAAGGTGGAATAGAGTGGAACGTCAAGGAGCGGTTACTTTGTAGAAAACCGAGGCACTTGAATGCTTTGGATATAATTATAATGCATATTAATCATCTGTATCAATTAGATACAGGGAATAACAGATTTGTTCTCATCAGAGATTTTCCCAACTTTATTTGATTTGCGTACAATTTTCTAATGTAATATAGTTTTAGGCCTTCGATGTTCCATATGGGGAATACTAAGATAGAGGAAGATCAGTGAAGGATATTTGATATCTGAGAGGCATTATTTAGAGAAGCAAAAGAAACAGCCCTTGTGATGAAATATATCTATTTAAATATAAGTATATATATAAGAGTAACTGATTACTATGAAGAAGCTTCTCAAGTCTTGTCGTTCGGAGTCGATTTTAAAGTGTGTGCTACGAAAAGCTAGGCTGTAATCCAGAAACAGAGATGTAATAGCCAATTATGTATGTATTATGTGTATATAAATAAAAAACATAAAGCTATATAAAATTAAGTAAGAAATTCTTTTAAAGTAAAGCACAATATAGTCTATATGAATATTTATATTTTTATATCATTCACTTAAATAAAACTTTTTGCCACTTATTTTGTAAACTCTGTCTGATTAATTTTGTGTCTATTCAAGTACATAATAAAACAAATTGCCCAAAAATTATTTCAATATCGTTACAATTTGATAAAAAAATTAAATAATAAATAGAAATATAAAACGTTATATGTTTGTAATAATAACAGACAAAAAAAGGCATGCCTGCCTTTGTTACTACAAATATATATTTAATTTCCTACAACATGTTGCAAGCTGTTGAATTGCTAAATAATATACAATATACGACTACAAACACATGCATGTATGTATATCGTGCAAACAGTATAAGGCTTCCAATCATAAGCTATAAACTAATAATATTATTGATATGAAATATAAACCTATTTTCACATATTCACTATGTGTGCGCTTGTATACTAAAGTCTAAACTTTAGTGAAATCAATGTAAATACACTCGAAGATTTATTGATAGTAAAATATGTTTTGAATTAAATAATATTTTAAAATAATATAATAACTTTATTGACCTCTTTTTATAAATAATAATAAATCTCTTTTATCGAGCTTAAGGTTTTTTATATTAATATTAAATATTTATTTATTTTCAATATTTTAGGCCAATTATGCATGCATGTGAACGACGTAAATTTCGAGGAAAATTTTAAATCTAATCTACTAAATTTAGTAGCACGAAATCTACTACTTCTGAGATATTGATAAAAATCTGGTAGATTTCAAACAGTTCCCATACAAAACCAAATCTACTTCACTACGGAATTTCGTTGAATCTAGTAGATTGTGTGTTGCAACTCTGCTTTCTGTGCTAAACATATAGGCCTGTATTCACAGTCAAAAATAAAGTCGACTTTAAGAGAAATAGAGCCGACTTTTTCACAAGTCTACTCTAACTCATTCATAAACAACTTAAAGTATACTTTTGACATAAAAGTCGACTCTAAAGTTAAAACCAGCAAAACCTGTATTTAACATTTTAAACAACACAGTTGCCCACTTTAATGCAAAGCATTTGTTTGTGAAAGACAAAAAATTATCGGAGATTTTGCATTTATTGATGATTGCGACGATTATATTGTTGAATGAAATCCAAAAATAATTAAAATTGTCACGAGTTTTAAATAAATAAAAACTGAACTGATATACCTATAAACATGCGGTTAAAACTTCTCATTTCTAGTTTTTTTTAAATTATTTTATTAGTGATATTTATTTATTTTTTGTTAAAAGAAATAAGAACGCATACTTATACTTACTTATTTATTTTTTGGTTTATGTTTTCTAATAGTGTATGTGTATGTATATTAATATACACACACAAATAATTATTTGTTTACTAAAAATGTTAACAAAACGAAAGCAGCTGTTCAACGTTGCCACTTCGTAATTTTTGATTAGTTTTTATAAGAAAACGTGTATCAAATAAGAGTTGACACCCATTTAAGCCAATTCAACATAGAGTATACTTTTATTTTGACTATGAATACCAAAACCTTAGTAAGAGCTTTTTATTTAAAGAGTCGACTTTTGTGTATGACTATGAATAGGGGCCATACTTTTTAATACTAAAAATACAATACTGCGGGTGAAAAGATGACGTTAAATTGAAAAGCAAAGTAGGAAAGGTTAAGAATAACTGATTGGAAAATGGAGCAAAGAGATAGTATGAAAAAAACAAGTAAATTTTATTGATTTCTTATTTTTATAAAGTTTGATCATTAAGTTATAATTATTCAACTGATATATATAAACAATTAACTGATTGTTCTTGTTTTGAATTTCAATCACTTTTTATAATTGAAAATTTCCTTAAATCAATCGCAATCATGTTGAACTAAAAAAAAAAAGAAAAATGATTGCAATCATATTCACATCGCAATCGATTAATATTCTCCCAAGATTTTGTTTATATGGGCCTATGTAAAAGTATATATGTGCTTTGGTTTATAAAGCACTACTATTAATGGTGCAAAGTTTTAACGCAAGAATCACATAAATGAAAAATATGCACAATGATCTGCTTTATTTTGTGCTCACTCAACTACACTTTTGTGACAATATTTAGCATTATTAGCATTATGGTTTCCCAATATTATTTTTTGAGTGTACTTCTCTGTATTTATGAGATAAATTAATAATTGATATAAAAGTTTGGTTGTTGAGTGCCATACCAAGAAAATTAAAGTTTGTGTTTCTTATGATTTCATTATAAGTGTCACATATTTTTTTTAGATATTATGAAAGCGTGTTATTGACAAATAATTTATTGCTGTCATTGATGTTTTCCAAGGAGACTTGGCTGTAGAAGATTGTGTTGTTCATTCTAATAAATCAAAAGTTTTGTGGTTTTGTCTGTTATAAAATTGTGGCAATAAGTTAAACACAAAAAAAAAAAAAAAAAAATAAATAATAAATAAGAAAGTTTTACTTATTTACAACAGTTGCGTCAAAAAACACATCATTTCCATTTTGGTATATAACAATTTTATATAGACTGATAGTTATTATGATAAAAAAATCGTTGATTCAATTAAAAATTAATTGATTAATTTTTTCATTAGTGAATTTGTTTTTTCTGTGTACCAATTTAATGGAAGAGGTTCACGATAAATTTGAAGCAGTATTTGGATAAAAAAATTTAAACAATTTATGTAGACTTTATATACTTAGACGAGAGCTCAGGTACAAGTCCCGGTTCTAACATATTGAAATAAAGAAATATGAAAAAAATATTTCTTTCGGCTACTATCTCTTAGCAGACATCTGGCAAAAGCTCTCAGAATAACCGATTGCCATAAAAAAGCTCCTCAAGCCTGTCGTTCGGAGCCGATATTAAACTGTTGGTTCCAGTACTCGTGGATAATCATTAACACACACAACATGAATGCTGCGAGAACCTAGGCTGTAATTCTGACAAGGTTTTAAAGGTTAATTATGTATGTAAGTTCATAATAAAATGTTGAACCAACTTAAACGAAAGGAATCATTTAGCTGTTGTTGCTCAAAGTTGTGAAACTCTATAACAACATCATCTACTCTTACTAATATACAGCCGCAAATGGTGGTGATCTTTCTGACAATTATTCTACTGGAAATGCCTTAAGAACATTGCCAATTCATACAGTATAGTCAGATCTGAAAAAGCCGTATGTACACGTTTTAGTGTTTACAAGTTTTGTATGGGTATCAGTTTAAAAAAAGAGTTTTTATTCCATAAATTTATTTTTACATTTTACATTTAATCTATCATAATTAACTCTCAACATGCTGAAAAGAGGAACAAACCTGTAACGAATTTTTTTTTTAATTTGGCAACTTAGGTAACATAGTTCACAAATCGTCGTGCGGGAGTTTATATGTTCTATCCACCATTTTATATATCTCGAGTTAATGATGCTACTTTAGGTTTCTGACACCAAAATTTTTAAAATTTTAAATTTGGGGTCGAAAACCTAAAGTGGCATCATAAACTAGAGATATGAAACAGCGGATAGAACAATAATCGCCGGTACGAAGATACATATATAAAATTTTATTTAAAACAGCTGATAATAATTTTATGAAAAATTTTCTTCACTATTTCTATTTCTTTCTTTTTTAATAATTTCTGAAAATAAAATTAAAACCCACCTGAATATATTCGTATTTGCTTTCATGACAATAATTTCTTCAATCATTTCTTTTATTTTAAAAATGTAATTTTGTTAACAACTGGAAAACTTTTAACGTTTATAAAAAATTTTGATTGGAAAAAAAAAAATAAAAATATTATTGTGCTTTTTTTCAACACAATTTTTTCTTCTATTTTCATTGGTTTTTTTTTCTTTTTAAATCAGTTAATTGCTTAACACATTCAAAAACAAACAAAAAAATAAAAACAAATAATGAAATCACGAAATTAACACCATCACACCTGAACTATGCCTTACAAAGGTTTATATGTGACTGAGTATTGAAAAAAAAAGAACACAGGCTACAAAAATCTGTTATTTTTACTGTTTTTTTTTATTCTTTTTCAGTTCTGATTCCCTTTTCTACTGATTTTGTATCGTAGAAGGTGTCACCTACCGTTTATTATTTGTTCACCTGTATTATTGTTAATATTTTTTTTTCAAATGTCTATGCATAGGGTTTATTCACTGCCTTATCATTGACATGAATTCTAATTCTATTGGAAATACACAATATCTACGCACTCCTGTAAACCTTTAGCTTTAGCAATTTATTCTTATACAAACGTATGAATACAATAAAAATATTATTTCCCAAACCAAAGAATTTAGTGACAAAATTGTCGTCGTTTTTGATATTTTATTTCTAATAATGTTGCTGTCATTCTGTATCCTCTATTGCTTTTTAATATTATTGTAGTCATTAATCTTTGTTGACATAAAATAAAGAAATCAATAAATGCTTTTGTGAATAATGAAAGAATTAAGCGATTTTAAAGAACGTTACTTTTGATGTCGTCCGGAGTCGACTTTAAACAGTAGGTCTCGGTACTCATGTATAAAAATTAACACACACAACATGGGTGCTGCGATAAGCTAGGCTGTAACCCTGACACAGGGTTGTAATGGCCAATTATGTATGTATGTATGAAATTATATGGAACATAAAATACATTTTCTTGCAAAAGTCCAAAACTATTGCTTCTGGAGAATTTTCTCATCCACCGAAATTAATAAAAAGTAAAAAGTTCGAGTCTATACTATCAAAAAAGATGAAATATATTCGTCATAACCCAGCTGTGAAATCTTATACAACGTGTCGACATTGAGAGTAAATTTATTTGTTTGGATACCTTTACGAGTACTTGCTTTCAGTAAGTTACCAAAAAAAAAAAAATCTACAAAAACTCATATAAATTTTGACTACCGTTTCGCAATTTTAGTGTGTGTCATACTACCAAAGTTACTCTACAAAAAATGATTGGCGTTTAATTAAGTTTTAAAAAAACTGGAAATATTAAGTGTTAAGCTTTAAGAAAACGCGTTTTTATTCGACAAAAAACAAATAAATTTTATTAAAAAAATTATATAAATTTTTACTGTTTATTTTCAATGTTTGTATTTATGTGTGCCGTTCTATTCTCAATGTTGTTCTACGTTTAGTAGAAAATTTTATTATTTCAACACTTCTGTCAACATAAATTAATCGTTTTTTCAACCTTTTATACTTTAGTAGCAGTATACATAATCATTTGAATGATTAGGAAAAGGTGTTGGTAAACAAATTAATCATTCGTTTCTTAAAGACAAATGTTTTCGTAGAGTTAAACAAATAAATATATGTTGGGCTATAAAACAAAAACTAATTAATGGTTTTGAAACAAATTTTTTTATATATTTGTTGATATGTATTGTATGCAAACATCTTAGTTTTATTTAAAATATCCGTAACAAGTAATTTCGTTGAATTCTTGTTTTGACGGTTTTGATTACTTGCTGTGTCCGAACAATACGTGGGTGGAACTACCGGGGGTGCTCTTTTATATGTCCTGTCTTCTCGACGAACCTGTAGACGAACATGCGACTAATGCCGACTGGGCGGAGCGTTTTGAAAACATCAGTTTTTTTCTTTTTACTCTTAAAAAGTGCTAAAGCTAGAGAATACCTTTCAGAAAACATGTGATAATTATAGGGTATGATCAATTTTACCAATCTAGTGGGTATATTCAAAGTAGTAACAATATTTATGTCCCTACTAAGTATAAAACGAAAGCTAACTACCTATAAAGGTACACAATTAAATGATATATTCATTTTAATTTCCCTTTTAATTTTATTATATTCTATATATATATTTTTTAATTCATCATTTATCTTTAAAGTAAAAAAAAAGAAGAACATTTTATAATCCCCATCTAAAAAATTGTCGACTTCATGGTAATTTTTTTCTTTCAAGTCTTAGTTTTTATCTTTTTGGCAAATAATATCTCTACTCTTTTTCCTGGTTTTTTTTTATTATTGTTGTTGTTGTTATACTCTATACTAAAGATGCTTAAAAAACCCACATTAAGAAAATCATTCCATAAAAGTAAAATCTTTCAAAAGAAAAACGATGTTTGCAAGTTTTCTATGCAAATTTAAATTTCCTGTACATTTAAGTGGTTTTTGCAATGCACACGTTAGGCAGTCTACTCTAAAAAGTGTAAATATGTAGAAAAAAAGAAAAAACGCTGCAAACATTTTTCATCTAAAACTTATAAAAGTTTGTTCAACCATTCTACTTTAATAAGGAAATTATATCCAGAATTGTGAAGAGTTTTTTTTTATTTTTATTTTTTAATATAAATTTACGTTTCTCTGCTTTTTTTATAAAATGCAAGTTTGTTTTGGCAGCCATAAAACTTTAAGCAATATAACTCTAACACATTGGTTCCGAAACTTTTTTAAACGGGTGTTTTAAACATTTATTTTATTTCTTTTAAATTATAAAATTAAAAACCCAGCCAGGGACTAAACAATTTAAACAATTCTAAATGACAAGTTTTCAATACAATTTTTGTCCAAAATTAATTTAAAATTTATTTCAATTTTTTATGAATATGGAAGTAAATATTAATAATCAAGTTAACCAGAAAAATTGATCATTAAAACTTAAACTCTACGTTAGATAATCACCTTGCCGTGGTATAGAGGCTTGCAAGAACTCTACTGGCTAAGCTGGCGGAGAGCTATAGCTCTCTGGCCAGAGTGTTATCAAAGCCAGAATATTTTGTAGTTTCGTTTTTGTTGAATAGATGACGTGACAAAAGAGTATTGCGCTGATTTGAATAAATTTCATCTTTGAAATTTTTAATGATAATTTTTTTTAGAATATAAAAAGCGGTTTTCGCAGTAATAATAATGAAAATATCTTAAATTGTAAATTAGTTTAACACCTACACAATTCATATTTTTTTTCTAAAAATAATTTATAAACATCTGTACAGAACAAAAGGAGATACATTTTTTATTTTCTTTTAATTAAAAACAAAATGTTGGCTTTCTGTGCCGTAGATTTGTCTAGATTTGTGCTGAGTTATAAACTAAAGGCATTAAAATACAAGTTTAAGTATAAAAGCTTCTTATTTCATATTTTTTGTTGTTTAATTTTATTTAAATTTCAATTTTTTACAGCTTAAGAAAGATTTTTCCGTGGTTAAGTTGGTGAAAAAAATATGTGGCTCTACTGGTGTTATACTCTTCTAAAGTACTACCAGCAGCATTATTCACGGCTATAGAATGAATTAAAACTGTAGACCTATATATGTAAGTATACAGACATATAAGTATGAATTATATGGCACAAATGCTTTTATAAGAATTACAAATAAGATTGTACTTGTAATACAATTGTTTTCTTTTTTTAGTAATTTTATAACAAAGTTTTCAAAATTTTCTGGCTAATTTTTGAAAATTAAAATAGGAAATATTTTAATTTAAAATACTATTAATTACTTTTGTAGTCGCCGTGGTCTAGTGATGAGTATTCTGGCTTACTAAGAGGATAGCTCGTGGTTCAAATCTCAGTTCTGACTTCTTGAAAGAAAAGAAATATAAAAAAAAAATATTTCTCTCGGCGAATACTTCTTAGCAGTCTTCTGGGGAGTAATTGATTGCGATGAAAACGCTCCTCAAGCCTGTCGTCCGGAATAGACTTTAAACTGTAGGTCCCGGTACTCGTGGATAAAAATTAACGCACATAACATGCGTGCTGTAAGATTCTACTTTGAATTTTATTTTAGTTATACAGTAGAATCTTAAAAATTAGGACCACTTTGTTCACTGTTCTAATTTCTGAAAAATTCGAATTTCTGGAAATTTTTTTAAAAAAATATGATAAAATTACAATCAAACTAGTTGAGTTAGTTTTTCTTTAACACAAAACAATTTGTATTTATTAAGATTTAAATAATTGAACATATTAAATTCATAGAAAAACTTTTAAACAGTCTTCAAATTACATATCGTCGTGCGGGAGTTTAATTGTTTTATCTGCCATTTTATAAATCTCGGGTTAATGGTGCCACTTTAGGTTTTCTACCCAATATCGTCCAGTTTCTGAGATAAATAGTATCTGTTTTGTTCTATACCCTGTTAAGGAAGTTCATCGCGCGCTTCTTCCTATTCGAGATATTGTGAATAAATTTCGCACCAAATTTACATTGTTGGACATTAAACCACCAATACGCTTACGTAGAGTGCGAAGTGAAGAAAATATCGAAGCTGTATCGGCCAGTGTTAATGATGACCATCAATTATCGATTCGTAGCCGTTCGCAGCAATTGGGCCTCTGTTACTCAACGACGTGGAAAATTTTGCGGAAGGATTTAGGTGTGAAGCCTTTCAAAATACAGCTGGTGTAAGAATTAAAGCCGAACGACCTACCGCAACGTAGAACTTTTGATGAATGGGCTCTTGGAAAATTGGTCGATGATCCACTTTTTTATCGAAAAATTGTGTTCAGCAACGAAGCCCATTTTTGGCTCAATGGGTACGCAAATAAGAATAATTGTCGATTTTTGTATGAAGACCAGCCAGAGGAATTGCAAGAGCTACTAATGCATTCAGAAAAAGTCACAACTTGGTGCGGTTTATTAGCCTGTGGCATCATTGGACCGTACTTCTTCAAAGATGATACAAATCGCAACGTAACTGTGAATGGTGAGCGTGAGATGATATCCAACTTTTTTTTGCCGAAAATGCAAGAGCTTGACTTGCATGACATGTGGTTCCAACAAGACGGTGTCACATGCCACACAGCACGCGTAACAATAGACTTATTGAGAGGCTAGTTCGGTGAACATTTTATTGCACGTTCGGGAACGGTCAATTGGCCGCCTAGATCGTGCGATTTAACACCTGTAGACTATTTTTTGTTGACTATGTTAAAGCTCATGTCTATACAGTCAAGCCCGCTTCAATTGACGCATTGGAAGAGAACATTGAAGCATTTATTCGTGAGATACTGTTCGAAATGTTGGAAAGAATATGCCAAAATTGGACTAAGCGGATGGACCATTTGAGACGCAGTTACGGTCAGCATTTTCATGAAATAATCTTCAAACATAAATTAAGTATATAGACCGTACTATCGAATCAAATAAAGAATTCATTAATTTTTCTGAATTTTATGTTTTTTTTTTTTTTTTTTTTTTGAAAAACTTTCCTATAGCTCTTAAAAAATGACACTTTAGAAGTCACTTAATCAATGCTTTCAAAGAATGCGAAACGAAAATGTCATTTTATCAGTTACAAAATTGTTGGAAAAATAAAACTTAACAATTTGAAAAAATATATGTTTAGGATAGAGTTTCTTTTAAACATTTTTAATCTCTTTTTTTCTTTTTTAAAAGAATTCTGAAAAGGAATATAATTTTTTATTTCTAATATTTTTTATTTCTATTTTTCCTAAGCAAAGATGAATGTGTAGCGCTAAAATGAAAAAAGCTCTGTTATCAAAAGTAAGAATTGATAACAAAACAAGTAATTCTTTCATTTAATGAGAAATCTAAGTAATTAATTTGTCCTCTTTATACAGCAGAATGTAACACTTATGCTCATGAAACGCAATAAAAATGTTTTCTTATACTTCTATAAAATAAAAGCTAAAAAATGTATTAAAAAAAGCAACATTTATTAAATTCTAACATGTTCACTTAGTTTTTTACTTGAACGGATATTTATGTTTATTAAAAAAAAAGAACAAAAATTGGTAAATTGGTAACATAAATAACAACATACGTACACACTTATATAAAAGCAATAACGTTTAAATTGATAACACCGCAAACAGTAACATCTACAACCACAAACTATAACAAAAAACCCGAAACAGATTTATAACCTTGAAAATATTGTAAAATTGTGCCTCTTTTTTTTTTGATTGAACTTCAGCAATGGAAAACACCAAAAAGTGAGAATATTTTTTTTTTAGAAAAATCCACGTGTCTGAACAAATACATATTCATATACGAATTCATTTTGTATTAATGCATTAAATTTTGCCACTATGGAGTGACAACACAACCGAAAAAAGAGATACATAAATTGATAGAAAGAATGTGTGTGTGTGAGTGTGTAGTTTCTCATGTTTATTTATAATTTAAATATAAAATTCAGTTGGTTGGTTATTCTAAAGCCACCACTTGCTATAGCAGCTATTCAATGAATAAATGAAAGCATGAATAAAATTTATGTGTTAATTGTACTCAAATATACACTTAAGAAGAAACGAAAAAACAGAAAAAAACATACACACGCGGACATACGAGTATATCCTTAGGAAATCAATAACATCAGCAAGGTATCAGCGAATGCATGATAATATTTAAGGGCCTTTACAAAGCCTCAAAAAGAGAGTAGGTGTGTGTGTGGAGTCTGTTCAACGAAATTTTTGTATATATTTTCCATCTTTCCTTTTTCTTATCCTCAAATCAATATGCGATTTGTTTTCACACAAAAAAAAAAATAATTTCAGTATTGCAAACGACCACTCAACTGAAGTCTTGTTTAATTCATTAATTATTTCCATTAGTTTTAAAATTACAAAATATTTTTGCAAAAAATTGTATAAAAAATATAAAAAGTGCGGTAATATAACCAACCGCAAACTCTATTTCATTATTATTAACAAATCTTTTGCCACCCCACACAATTATTTGAAGGTTGAAATTATAAAACTGGAAAATAAGCTGCGCGGAAAACCAATTTGAACTTAAATTTATGGATTTTGAATATTACAGTAGTAAATGTGTAAACTTGTGCATTGTGTCGATAAAACACTATTTTTCTTTTTAGCAAATCTAGCATATTTTGCCTAATTCTATCACTTAGACGATGCAATAGATTAATGGACATTGATTGTGATTCTTCTAAAAGATAATCAAATAAAATAATGCCACGCATAGTCCAACAAACAAATGAGATGAGCTCGCCGGACAATGAAACTGCTTTAGGTGCCTTTGGACGCGATTCTTTCATTCCAACCCACTATTTCGATTGCTCTTTTATTTCGATTGCTTTATGATTTCTAAACAACATAAAAAGTGGAATACATAACATCTATTCAATTCTGGTTTTTGCCTCATTGTAAGCAAATGCAGCACCCATTTTGAGCACAGCTTTCACATCATTAAATTTGATTTCAATAATTTCTTTTATTGTAAAAAATTTTTTTAAATATCTGCCAGCTCGCTATGTACCTCCATCCGGCTAGTATCTAATAATTCTGTTAATTTTCATAATCATTTCTGGCTTGCATTTCAACTGATCGACCACTATAGTGTTTTTCTTCTCAGATCGTACCATCTCGTCTACCACAAATTATACTTGTAAATGAAGAAGCGGACTAATTCGGACACAGCAGAAATTAGTGCTTATCAACAGGCTATTTTGTAAGGGAGAAATTGTAAGAAATCAGTTACTCGTGAGCATCAATAATGCGTGATTTTTATATGGAATGAGCCGCTAAAATGCAATAGAAACGAAAATTTATTGCAACCAGTAAGCAAATATTATACAAAATCAAAAATAATACCTTATCCTATAGCATTTTTGGAAGCTTAAAGGAATGAATAAACAATATAATGCTTCCATTATTGCTTACAGTTTTATTTATTGCTTTCAAATTTGAAAAATTTTCTGCTGGAGAGTAGAATTTATTACAGTTTTGATATTGGTTAGACCGACTCAATTTAATTAAAAATATTTAATGGCACATCGATGACAAATTTCAAATAGTAAATTTACATTCGTTTGGTTTTGAAGTAACATCGAAACATTTCCACAATGTTGCTTTTGCGTAATTATGAGCAAACGCGGCACACATTTGGGGTGTAGTTTCTTTATCATCTTACGACCCACATTGAGCCTTAAAACTTTAGACAATTGCTTCATTAGGTTCATGCTATTTATCAATGTAATTTATTTAAAACACTGCCGCTATCTAATGGAAAAATAATTGAAGGTATTTTTATATGTTGTTGCTCTCATAATCCCATAAAAGTATGTATAAGTATACATGTAGTATTCACTGCTCTAAGGAAAGGATATCCAAATTTTTACTTGGGAAAGCATAGAGCAGGTGGAATTCCATCAATACCTGTGCTGTTTCTAGGACACTTTGTCCTCGGTATAACCGAGGCAAGATTCTGAGAATCTTGGAGATTCCTCGTCAGTCCTTGTCCAAGCTTATAGCAGTGTATACGGGTCACTGGCTGATCGGTAGATACACAGAGAGGTTGGGCCTTCCCTTTAATTCGCATTGCAGAAGTTGTGGGAATTCTGGGAGACTGTAGACAAATTTTTTGTGATTGCCCAGGGGCCTTATTCTGTAATTCTCTTAAGCTAAAATGTTAAATTTTTGGGTTTTTCAAACAGGCTGGGCGTTAGAATAAATTAAGAAAAAAATTTTAGAGATAATAGGCGTGAAGCTTTTAAATTACAATAAGCGTTCAAGAATTCTATTCGTAGCCCAAAAGTCCTAAATGAAGTTTATAAATTTTTAGCGATAGAGTTTTAGCTTAGGAGAGTTACAGAATAAGGCCTCACGTCTGGCAGTCAGACGTTTGAAGTTTTTTGGGGTTTTTTTTTTTTTTTTTTTTTAAGACCAATACTCAGGGGTAAACCCCTACTCATGCAGTGTGCATTGTATCGGAATGTGAAGATGGTTGATAGGTTTTTTTTTTTTTTTTTCTTTTTTTTTTTTCATAGATGTTTATATATTTTTATATATTTTTTGCCTTTTTTCGATGGCTTGGCGCAATGTGCGATCCTGGACCGCCTTGCTCTACTCCTTTGTATAGGCAGCTCTGGTTTGCTGTAGCTCTTTTCCTATTTTTAGGTAACTTCAGTTTGGTCCTGCAATAGTTTGAAAACGGTACATTGTGCTAATTCTAGTTGAACACGTTTTTGATTAACTGGCCAATTGACCTACCTTCCTACCTACTTACCTACCTACCATACTTGTAGTATACATATATAGATTGCTTCAGAATGTTTCAAAGACTAGAATGTGGTATATACATAAAGGATGCTGACATTAGACTTTCGTATAGGCTGCTTGACTACTTCAGGAAAAGGTCATAACTATACTGAAGGCCTACAGTGCATATCAACTAAGTAGTACTGAGAGTCCCGTGTGACCACTTCAGACAAATGTTTGCTGCTGTTAACTCTCAATTCGAACATGCTTTTTTCTTATTTGGTAGTTGTGAACGAAAAACAATGAAAACAATCGGTTATTCAATGTACGTGTATACACCAATGTTTATTGGCGAATTCAGAGGTTTTGCACATACTCATAATTAAGTTAAAGAAAAAAGCAACTCATATAGCAGAAGAAGTAGGGCTGTTTCATTAAGAAAATAAATGTGTTCATACGTGAGTAATTATTGCTACATGAACTCATTCTTTGGACTTGTAATTGTTGTCCTATTCAGAAAATTAGAGAATAAAGATTAAAAGTTTACAATCTTCTCAAATAGTTATGTAATAAAAAAGTGCTATAATGCTGACCACTCCTCTACTATTCTTCCAGCATTCGACTAAAATAAATGCCCTCTGGTATCACTTAGCCTTACAAGGTTTAAAATGTTAAGGAGGGGTAAAAATCACAAGCATCGCAAACCATGGCAAGACTAACAAAAAAGGTTAATTCTGGCTGTAAGAACTATTTAAAAATATTTGCATGTGGAATTGGCATGTAAATGCTTTCCCAAACTACAATGACGCATAACATAATCCGCTTCTATACTTGAGATCATTTTGCGTGGATGGAGAGGACTGATCACCTTCTTAGTGTTGCTCAAGGGTGAGGGGTTCCAAGTTTAACAGTTTTCCATGCTATAATTAGATTGAGAATGATATATTGGTATATTTTTTTTTTCGTAAATTGCAAAAAATTCTGCCACATTTGATAAGTGTAACTTTACAAGAGATTAATTTAGTATTGGCTAGACCAATTAAGAACATTAAAATTACATCAAATTTTAATGCTACCAGTTAATGCCTTTCCAAAGAGTAAATATAAGATACACAAAATCATTATTTGATCAAAAGTCAAGTCTCATGTAACTGAATCACAAAAATATTAGTTTTCCTTCTTTTAATTCTATTTTTAGTGAAATTTTTTTTTAAAGACCTTTAGACCACATACAGTCATTAAGAAGATAAATAAAAATTCAAATCTTAAAAAAAAAAAAATAAATGAAACAGAGAGCGAGAGAGAGTCTTTCTAACACAGCTATTGTTTAAGTGCCTAAAGTGCCAGCTCTTTTTTATTATAGTGTTCTTCTATAAAAAAAAATAAAAAATTACTTGTTATACAATTTTTTTATAGGTTTCTACTCATTTTCTCTTTCATAAAACTGTAATTTTACACACACTCACACTTACACACCAGCACACATATCAAATTGTTGAAGTATGTATATATGCTTGTAAGTTTTGCACCATAAATTTCCATGAGCACATGTTTTACAACAATAAGTGTACAGCCAACAACTCTCTAAATGTAAAACACTTATATGCTAAAGAGAGAGAGAGAGAGAGACTGAGATAGAAAGAGACAGAGCGTAGTGAAAGTAAAGAACAAACTTATGTTATGCAAGCATGTACATAAGTGCTTGTAATCATAAAATGGGAAATGAGGGTGTATATGTCAGGTATTTTTTATTTTTTTTTTTCAAATAAATAGAACCAGCAAAACATATCCCGGAAATGTCACCACGTTAATTGTTGAGAAAATTTGTTTCTTTAGGTATTTGCTGGCACTTGCTTTTTTCGTTGAATGGCTTTTAATGAATTTATAGATTATCTTTTTTTTTCCGTTTTTTCTTTCTTGTTCATTTAATAGCTAACAATTATTATTATTTTTCTTTTCTTGTATTGTTTATAAATATTTTATACCTTAAACGTTTATTTTATTTTAGAAGATTTTAGTTCTTAATGTGGCAAATGTACATTCATATTTGCTTGGTTTACTAATGTTAAGGCAATTTCTTGTTAAAAATGTCACGCCATTTTTATATTTTTTTTCTATAACATACACATAAATAAATAAAAAACAAAGTTTGCATGCATTTGTAAGAAAATTATATTCCAACAAACACACAACTGAACACCTTGTTAAAAAGAAAGCTTCTTGGGGGAAAAACCCGTACTAATAATACGTCGATTATAAATAATAACTGTGCGTGATTAAAATTATAGAAAACCACTATGACCAATATTGCAAATATTACTGCCACACACATACATACACACAATTTTCTAAATTGTTTGGTTAATGTGCAATGGAAATAACATACAGACACTAAACATGGTTAAAAACAGCTAAACTGGTAAAAGGAATATATAGCTTTAATGCTAAATATTATAATTTAAAAACTAAGAAAGTTTATAAAAATTATTAATGTTGTGACTTTAGTTAAAGTGTTATCACTGTATTCGATATAAATTACAACTTTTTAATATATTTGAAGTGTCTGTCATTCAGCTCTTTCTATGTAATAAATTTTTTTTAGAAGAAAAAAAAAAGTGAAGATACTTACTTAGAACCATGGTATAATCGTCAGAAGGTGTTCCCGATTTACGAAAACAATAACAGCTGTTCACTTACGATTGTCAAAATCTTGCTTCTTCTTCTTCTTATTTATTTTGACGTTGAAAAAAATTTAATTTAAAAAATTTAAAAAAATTTAAATTTAAAAAATTTAAATTAAATTTTTTTCTTCAAAGGTAAACAAGTTAAAACAAGAAAGAATAAATTTTCTTTAAAAAAAATTTAATGCTTTAGAAATTTAATTTGCAGCTACACATTATTGCCCGTATTCATAAAAAATAAAATTGCTTATTTGACATATTTCTATGGAATAATTGTCAAATAAGTAATTAATAAAACTGTTTTATTTTTTATGAATATGGGCATAAAACTTTAGTTATCTATAGTATTCCTCTATAATAGTAGTGTCGAAATTCTGGTAACAGTTCTCCACATGATTGAAATTGACCTCTAAAATACACCCTTCTGGATATTATTCTGTTGTTCCGAAGACTAATAGCCTTTTTCTATAAAAAAACTTTTCAGAACGCTTGGCAATTTGTATTTAAAACAAACCCAAATTTAGTTTTTGAAAAGTTATTTTACAGAAAAATTTGTTTTTGCAAAAGAAGAGGAAGAACTTGTTTACAATAATACATTTTTTTGTATACAACATTCAACCACAGTGTGGATTTTATTTGACAATCGGCAGAGAAGCAGCATTGCAAAATCACAGGGTTGCAAGCTATTTAAAACTGGGACTACCTTATAATGATTATACCATGCTTAGAACTTTATCTGCTGACGTGTTTGTTTTTCAACTGCAACACCACATAACATTATTAGGGTGAATGTCAGCCACAGATCACTGAGGTGAACATTTCGAACGATAAAATTATACACAGCGTTTAATGTGCAAATTATAAAAAGGTTACAAACGTTTTATATTCACAACAATTAAACAGGTTGAATATTGATTTAAAATGAAACCGACCCCGTTAAAGAAATTGTATGTTGAAAAAATATTTCTTTCGGCGACTACCTCTTAGCAGTCTTCTAGCAAAAGCTCTCAGAGTAACTGACTGCCATTAAACTGTAGGTCCCGCTTCTCATGGATACAAATTGACACACACAACATGGCTGTAACTCTGATACAGAGTTGTAATGGCCAACTATGTATGTATGTGTGTCTTGAACATCAAGAGGACTTCGAACTACAGTACTCCCCTGATAATTGTCCCACGTTAAATTGCTTTTCACGCTTATTTACTTCAATTTCTAAATCCCCATTTTTTTCTTATAATTTTCTAATAAAATTCCACGGTTAATTAACTTTCACTTAACTGCATTATTCGCTTAATTACCTCAAATATATTTTTCCCAAAGAGAAATTTCACTTAATTTTCCTCGTTTAATTACTCAAAATAATTATTTTCTAAAAACTGCAGCTTAACTCAACTATGTTTATATAGGAATAAAATGTCCGTTAAATTTACTTTCAAACTACTGTTTTGATACAACCTTACAATTAAATTCTATCATATGTATTAACGGCAGTGTATATAGGCAATTAAGTGTATTCGTTTAATTACCTGAAAGAGGCAATTTACCGTATTCGTTTAAATGATGTCTACGCATAATTGCCCAAAAATGTTGACATTTATGTCGAGGCAATTATCCCTGGAATACTGTACTTATGCATTCAGTATACCTTCTTTTTTTTCTAGATTTTAAGAAACTGGCTGCGAGGTAGTTTTTTCAAGTCAAAAATAAAGAATTTTGTTAAAAGAAAAACCTGTCACTTCTGGTAACGGGCTTAAAATACACCATTCTTAGAAATAACTAGACACTCATTCTGATGATTATTAAACAGCCCTCGTGTTTGTTTTAATCTATAGCGTACATTAGCATAGAATGTAAAAACGAGAGGTAGAAAAAAATTAGAAAAGAACAGGTTTTTTTTTTCTTAATAAATCCTGCTAATATTTACCACAATTACTTGGTTATTTTTTTTTTTTTTTGAACATTTTGCTTTTCTTGCATTTTAAAAAATTTTCTCTCTGCTTCTTTATTGTTTTTTTTTTACTTTTTTTTTACAAGCGTTGTGGTTAGAGGCAGCAACAATTATTCTGTTAAGTTGGTTTTTGCTTTTCAGGGGATGTAATAGAAAGAAAAAATATATATGGCGTGTTCTGGTTCTGGTAGTTGCAATGACCACCACAAAAAGGCCATAAACTATTCATAAAAATATAATGGTTTTTTATTACTTTTGCTCTTGTTGTTAATGGTGTCGATGTAGAATAGTGTTGTCAAAAATTTTACTAGAAGAAAAGGCTAAATTTTGTTCAAATTTAATCTAATAAAAAAGCGACAAATTTGCTAAGAAAAAATCTAAAATATTACAAAAATATATCAGAAATAAAGAAGGATGATGTATAAGTTATTAGACTTTCATGATATAAAATAACGATAAAATTAAATTCAAAAACCATTTGCAACAAATTAGAAATATGAGTAGTATTTCGTTTAATTTCATTCATATGGCTATTAAAGTATGTACATATATAGGTAAAAATTAAAAAGTTACGTTTTTCAGCCCTTTTTAAATTCAACAATAATAAACTTCAATTAATAAAATAAATTTTGAATATGTTTTTGGGACTTCATACTGAAAGCAAAATATTTTACTTCTTTTAGAAGCATATCCATAATTTATTTCTACGAAAATAATATTGTATTTTAAGAACCACAGTTAATATCTTTAGAGAGATTATGATAAAAGTGCGTGGTATAGTGGTCAGAGCGCTAGCACAAAAACTCAAATGGCCTAGGTTCGAATACCAGAAAAGGTGAGGAATGAAAAAGTTAGTTTGCGGTTTTTTCGAAATTATAATTGAAAAATAAGACGTCCCCCCCGCTCTCTCCTCCAAGAAGTCCGTCTACAAAGAAACCACTCCCTGACATTTCACTCTATTTCACCTTGATAACAAAAATATGGGAAATAGCAGATAACAGCTAAAACCTAATTAGCGAAGACACTCACCGCAATCAGCATGCAACTATGAGGCAATTGCTGTTGATCATTCGAAGGTGAAGGTATAACACTGGCCTTTGAACAAAAATTTGTCTGATTCCTAAGGTGCTTAATAATATAAGAAAACAAAATATATGCTCTGTTGCCATAATGTACTGTCCTTTCCACAAAAATTCCAATACAATGCACAGCACTAGTAGGGATTTACCTCTTCGGTGTCAATAAAATAAATTTGTTTACAATGTACATAAACAAATCAGTGCTTGATTTTAGTCAGTGTTGCTGTATTTCCTTTAACTTCGAGAAGAAGCTCATAATACTGCACAATACCCGACGTTTTTACAACGTGCGAAGATGCAGGAAAGCTGAGGTCGGTAGTATATATGATCTATTATTGTCGGCAGTTGCTGAGCTGTAGTAGGTTTAGTTAAGTTATCTGAATCTGTTCTTGTAAGGTTCGTTAAAGGAATCTAATGGTTTAAAAGTGAACGATTGTGTTAGTAGGATCATGTAATTGGTGCTTTGTCTCGCTCTCCTAAATCTTATTTTTCTTTTTTCTTCCTATTTCCATGGCTTCTTTCTTTATGTGTAGGGATTATGATGTTTGGGTAAAGGCATATTCTTCATCTAAGGTTTCATACCAAAGCTTATCTAATATTTAAATACTTAGGTTTTAACGGAGCAGCTGGAATATTTTGTTTCATAATTTTTAATTAGTTTTTTATTTAACAAAATAAATTTTATTTCTTATCAGTGCGTATGATTAATTTTATTCCCCATTTTTGCGTTATTTATGGCACTCATACGTCTCAGATGTTCACACCCACTTCTTTAAATTATTTAATTTTTAGTTTATTTTTAATTAAATTAATTATGTTGTTCGACAATAAGACTAACAGTTTACTAAAATAAAAAGCAAATTTTTATTATCATTTGTTTTTATTTCAGGCACATTGTAAAATCAATTCATTGACTGACAACATTTTATAGCAAATATTTAAAAGTAGAAATTTTTCCAATAAAATTTATTTGCTTTTTATAAACTTCCGTTTTACGTTTCAAATTGGGTTGTGATAGAAAATTTCATTTAAAATATTTTTTTTAATAACAAAAATAAATTTCTTATATTTGCTTTTTAAATGATGCTGTTTTTTCTATTTTGGAAAATAGATGCTTCTTAAAAGATCTGATTTTTTTTTAATAAAAAGAAAAAATTCAAACTTTGCTACTTAACAAAACAAAACAAAATATATTAAAAAGTAGAATGACAACAAACTAAATATATAGAAAAGAGTAAAAAAAAATATAAAGAATATAAATAAATGGTTGATTTTATTTACAACAAAATGAAATTGAGAATGACAATTAAAACCAATATTTACAGAATTGTACAATGGGTTTCCTGTTGTTGATTATTTTTTATTTCGCTTAAAACACTATCGCTATTTTTATTGTTAATTTTTTGAAGCACAAAATATTGGCTTTCAAATGTAAAAATATCCATAAAGATTTCAATTCATATTCAATTTATATAGTTCAGAACTATATGGTAGCAGTTAAATAAATATGTGACTTTTCTAGAGCAATAATGTACTCCTCCCTTCCCTGTTAACTGTCACTATGTATCCCAGCAGTGTTATGGAATTTTAAAATAATTTGCTTTTATTAGTACTTTTCTATTGAACACAAAAAGCAAACAAATTAAATTTTTTATCATCAAAGTATAAAATTTTTTTTAATATCTATGGTTGTGAATTAATTTAATGTCTCTGACTACAAATAATTATAGATTATATGAAAGTGAAAAGATTTATTTATTAGAAAAGGCAAAAATAGTAAAACTCTTCTGTAAAACACAATTCTGATAAATAATAATATTAAGTTTCTACAAATAATGAGAGTCCAAGGTAGTTTTGAATTAATGGGGAAATTTTTATAACTTCATAAATGATCAAAATATGGAAATGTTTTAGAAAAAGAACGTGTCCTTACCTAAACGCAAACTACTTATATGTATGTGCTTATATATGTAACAGTTACGAAGTTGAGGTTCTTGCAATTTCCACGCATTAAAATCTTGATAACTTTAAAATCTATATTGAATAATTCCTCAAATAGATAATTTTAATAGAATTTTTTAATATTCAATTTGAATATCTAAAACAGTCATGCCCAAAAATCTCTTTCCCAATAACGTGTAATAGGAAAACAAATTCTGATTACGTTGAAGTAAAACACATACATAATAAAAATAAATATTGTTGCCCTTTCTCTTTTTAGATTTTACCTTTTCTCAAACAGAGTGCAGGGATGGAAAGTGTATACTTTTTGTATAATTTTTATTTATCTGAAACATTAATTATTTCCTCCAAATATATGTGACCTTGGTACTCCTTTATTCTTTTATGTGGTTCCAAACATTGAGTACAATTTAAAGATCGCTATCCTGAGCTTTAGGTATTTACTTCGAACAAGATTTTTCCATAAATTATCCCGTATTTCCAACGGAATTTCAGAATCTCCCCTTATTTTTTTAGCTCTTTTTGCAGCTCTTCATTTGGTCCTCTATTCTACAAGAAGAGGCAAATTATAAAGTTCCATAATTTTCTCTATAAAACTTAAGTATTGAAACCTTTCCTCATAGTTATTTTTAAGCGATGCAACTATTTCTTCGTACACGCGTTGTGTTGTCTCAAAAAGTGATAAACAGAAAGTAATTCAAACATTCCCATTTCTGGTAGAAATAAACAGAGTTTTTTCTCGGCCTTATACACAAGAGTAAGTGTATTTATGTAGTAGTGGACATTACTGATCTAAAATAAAGTCTGTGCTATAACAGTGCAAAGACAAAATTATATGACAGTCACTATATAATCGTGATAAAATTTTGTCATCAGATTAGGCAGAGTGTTCTCCAACTATTTTCAGTTTTTAAATTTAAAGAAATACTATTTGAAATAAAAAGCTGAAGCTATACTATATTTTACGAAACTTGGGATCTAACAAATAATTTAAAAGTGTATTTATAATGATGTGATAGTACGGTATTACAGATTCTCAACAACTGCACTGTTACGATTTATTGTGTTTATTTTTTAAAAGTATATCTGCCTTTTTGTTGATTTAGAGAATATGGCTTTCGTTTCCTTCCCTTCCTATAAATATCAGGCAAACATGGGGTATAGGGTTTTCAATATTAGTGAATTATTTCAATATTTTAATTTATAATTTAAAACACCTTTACAACGATAACATAGTCTTTAATTTTTCGATTTATTAGTGTTTTAAAGGATTTTACCAAATGCACTGGTATTTTTAAAAATTTGTAATTAATTTCTTTTTTCTAATGTTTATATTTAGAAGAAAGCCAGATTTTGTATAAGAACTTTAACACGTAAAACGCAGTTGAAAACAATTTTAATAATGCATATTATGCCTTTAAGGCTTTGCAAATACAAACTATTAATATGTGCCTTTAAAGGCAAAGGAAACAGAAAACTAAAAAAGAAGCACTAAAACATATAAAAGAAATAACCTCAGATTAAAAGTGACATTGAAACCTTTTTAAAGAAAAGCTGAAACAGAAAAACAAAAAAAAAAAAAACAGAAAATTGTTAAATATCACAACATGCTCACGTAGAATAATAAGCTTTGGTTGGCTTTTGCACGTTTAAGCAAAATCAAAATAACACAAACAGAAGACAAAAAGGAAAGTATTAGAAAATTGTAGAACAGTGGACCAGCAAAAATTATTTCAATTTCATGGAAAAGTGACATACATATAATGATAAATTAACAAAAATAATATAATAATACACTACATTACACATATAATAGGGCATTAAAACACTGGTTAAGCGTTTCGACCTAACTTCTCGCAGTATCCATGTTGTCTGTATTTGATTTGACATTTCTGAATTTCCGACTAACTCAATTTGAACCATGGGAAGATACACAATCCAACAACACGTTAAAGTTATTCAGGCTTATTATGAAAATGAGAGTTCAAATCAAAATACACATCGTGCACAACGTGATTTTTTCGGTCAATTTAATAGTCTAAATGTGCGTACAATCAGAAAAATCGTCCGAAAATTTTAGCAAACCGTATTTGTAGGAGAATTTAAAACACCAATGCATGCTCGTACAGCTCGTATTGCTGAAAACATTGCTGCTGTTTGCGATAGTGTGGCTGAAGATTCGTGAGATGAAAACAAACTTTTTATGGCCCGACTTGGATGATAGGAATGTGGACGGTATGCGGTGTCAACAGGGTGGTTCCACTTGCCACATAGCTAAGGAAACACTGGCTTTTTTGGCGATAAGATGTCAATTGACATCTTTCTTTGGGGTTATTTGAAAGAAAAGGTGTCCGTCGTTAAGCCAGCCAGAGAACCTCAAGTATAATCGAAAATTTGGACCATCGGATGGAGGTATGTTCCATTCATAATTGTTCCATATCATAATAAAAAGAAATTACAATAATTTCCTAAATAATTTATATTTTATTTAAAATCAACATTGGCTTTTAATATTTAACCCAACCGTTATATATTTTTTAATGAATTCGTTGAAGAATTGCCAAACACCTTCTCTTTTTTCATCATTGCATTTTTTTATAATCTTTAATTTGTTCTGAATGAGCAGAATTACAACTGTTTCCTTATTACCTTCTTGTACCATTTGCCCCGATATTTGTCTTTTAAAAATAATATCTTATTCTTTAAGGAGTTATTGTCCATATACTAAATAAATAAATATATTTGTGATAATAAGCGACAAAAGCGTATACCGACAGAAGGCTAATTTAATTTAGAAGTTAGAACAGAAGTGTAATGTAAAGTATTATAGTGCACATTTGTTGTGCATATCAGTATATTAAATTACAGATCATTAGTAAGAAATAATTCAAATAATATTTACAAGTAATTGGAAAAATTTTAAAATTTAATTTTTTGTACTTAAGCTGTTATTGCTTACTGACACAGATATACATATATCGCAGGATGACCCAATATTTTAAAATATAAAGTATAGATTGCGATCCAAACATTAAAATAAATATTGAACATATAACAATGCCCTAATATAGTGCGGAAGTGCGTACGTACATACTTAAGTACGCAGATAAAGCTAAATTAATTATCTGCCATATATTTATTTTATCAATAATAGATCTGTGACAATACCGAAGAATAGCTTAAGCCGACATAGGCTTAAATTAAAATAGTATTTTTCTCGCTTCCTGAAACTCAGTGTAGTAATAATACGTAAAATATTATAGTGCATATTTGTTATATCATAAGTCTATTATCAGTAGGTAAAATTACAATTTGTTTGCAAAAACTAATTATAGTAAAAATTACATAAATTTAGGATTATTTTAAAATTTCATATTTTGACTTAAGCTGTTCTCCATACGGACACAAATATATATTTTTGTGAATTCTTTAACTGTAGAATTGTTCAAAAGTATATTATTATGTTTTGAATTATTCTTATATTTTTACTGCCTTATTTATAATAATTATAGGTTTATGAAGGAGTTATTTGACCATTTTGACTATTGCATACAAATTTGTCATTTAACCCTTTGCAAACTTATATTTTATTTTTTATGTATATATTTAGCACTTAATATTTATACTCTTTTCTTTCTTTTTAATTTTTTTTTTAAATAGAATTGTTTTTTATTTTCCTTTAATACTGTTTTCTATTGTCATGTTTAAAAAGTGACAAACCCCTTAAGATTTGTTGATTTATTTAGCACCACTGTACACAGAGGTTAATATTGTTGTCTTTTCTCTGCTTTTCTCTTTCCTTACCAAACACCAAGTCGAGGAAGTCATTTTGTGTTTTGTAATCAAAATTCTGATGACTTAGAATACTAAAACACTTATTTTTTTGCTTCTTTTTCTTGTTAAAGGTTGGCAGGTAAGAGGTAGTAAAAAACTATTTAAAAACATGAATAGGCAAACACAATTGCAATAAATTAAATACCAGTAACGTAACAAAATTGATTTTTGTTTAGGAACACCACAAAAAAATAAACCAAAAAAAGAAATATTTTTTTTTCAATTTTAAGATTTTTAAATAAACAAAAAATTACATTTTAATGAACTTTTATTTAAAGCTTTTTAAATAACACTATATTTGCTATTCGCTTTATAATTATATTTATTATGATGATTTTTTTTTTGCTCTATTTTTAACACTTTTATGAACACTTTTTCAATTTAATGAATTTATTTTAATGCTTGAAATTTTTGTTTATTTATAATTAATTTTGAAGGATTTTATTTATTTATGTTTTTCCAAGTGCTTTTTATATTATAAATAATATGCGTTATATTTTGTCGATTTTTTTTACGTTCTATATTTTTAAAAAAAAAAGAGTACTAAATCCTTAACTTGACGCCGCCGTGGCGTCTTGTACACGTAACATGTAACACCGCAATGAAGCAAAAGTTTTTAGTGCCGAAAACATGTAGCAGCAAACAACACTCTTGAACACAAAAGGAAAACAAAAACATTGGCAGACTCATACTCACTTATACAGTAACCTGCTTGTAAAAATACACACACACTCTCTCTCTCTTTCACTTCTCAGGGACCATAAAAATATATAACTGACTATCAGGGTGACCAGATTTTAAATATAAATTAAAGTTTAATCAAATATAAAAGAAAGCTAACATAGCTAAAAATAAGCTAAATTTCTTTATTGCTTTACAACATAAAACACTTAAATAGAAGGATATATTCATAGTTTTGTTTTGCTTTTATTAAGCTATTTGCACATTTGCTAAATATTTGATGAAAAACGCATAATCACTATTTTATGGAAACATTTTATACAAAAAAATTGTTTTATATAAGCAATTATTAAGTAATTATTAAAAGAAATAAGTAAACACAAGTAAAAGTTTTAAAATGTTTACTTCTGTATTTATAAAAAATATTACAGGTTTAATTAAGAATTGTTTTATTATTAATATTGCACAAAAATTCGGCAGTCAGTATGAAATTATATTCGAATCAACAAATTATAAAAATAAATATTTTAATTAAATATTAGTTACGCATTTTTCATCAAATATTTGACAGGAGAGAAAGTACATACATACATACATACATACATAATTGGCAACTACTACAATGTTTCAGAGTTACGGCCTAGCTTCTCGCAGCACTCATGTTGTGTGTGTCAATTTTTATCCGGGAGTACCGGAACTTACAGTTTAAAATCGACCACGAACGGCAGACTTGAGAAGATTTTTTTTCGTGGCAATCAGTTATTCCCAGAGCTCTCAGAGCTATTGCCAGAAGACTGATAAGAGGTAGCCGCCGAAATAAACACTTTTATTTAGTTTTTAATATTTTCCTCCTTTCCATCACCAGACTCTTTAGGAGTTTTGCGTGGGCTTTGGCACACTATAAACGACAAAAGCTGTCAATGTAAATTTAATCATTTCTTAAAGATTTCATTAACGAAAATTTCGCTCAAGACTATTGTGCTAACTTTGTATGCAAGCGCAAATTTAAATTTTTGAACTAATACTGCAACACTTTTAATTAAATGTCAAACAAGAAGAAAGAACAAAAGCTGCTGCTAAAGAAACAACTTGTTTTTCTTTAATCATCCTCTAGGAACCAATTTTTTTTTTATTGAGACCAACACTCAGGGGTAAACCCCTAAAAATGCTGTGCATTGCATTGGAATTTTGGTGGTATATTTTTCTTATATTATTTAGCGCCTTAGGAATTAAACAACAGCAATTTCCCATCGTTGCATATTGACTGTTGTGAGTGCCTCCGCTAAGTAAGTTAGCTGTTATCTACTACTTCCCAATAGGATCGGCTTTTCTCCTGATCATTCGTTTTTTTTTTTTTGTCAATAGTTAAAGTGGAATAGTGTGGAATATCAGATAGCGGTTGTTTTGTAGATGGACTTCTTGGAGGGGGAAAATCCTTTTTTTGTTTTTATTTAAAATTATGAAACACCTCAAATTTTTGCACCTTTGCTGGGATTTGAACCTGGGCCATTTGAGTTTTTGTGAGAGCGCTCTAGCCACTACATTCTTTGCTTTCGTTTTAAATTTCTTGTTTTTCGTTTTCAATTTTAGGATTAATTATTTTTCCTACAATGTTGTCAGCTGTTTTTAACACTTACTCCCCAGAAGTAAAAACAAAACGTAATACACTCAGCCATTTTGCCTCTCATAATTTCATAAGAAATTCTTTCAACGTCTGGTTTGGTTATAAGCCTTGCTTTCACAATGACATACATTATTTTTTGTCGCGAGACAATTTTCAATAGAATTTAATTAAAAATACTGAAAAAGCTAGAAATGCCAAATGCGTTTAAAAATAAGAAAGAGCTAAAAGCTAACTGAAAAATTTAAAATCTAAAACGAGAAAAATAAGCTAAATTTAGCAGTGAGAAAGTTGAAACGGTCAAATCGAAAAAGACTATAAGCACGTTAACATAAAGTTCAAAATTATAGTGACCATATTTTTAGAAAATATAAAGCTAAATATTCCAATTTAAACAGTCTTAATGCTAAATAAAGTTAAAGAAAGACATAAAGAAAATTAAAAACTATAAATAAAAATAAATATACGTTAAAAAGATATAATTTATAGTTTAAAAGTTTAAGAGGACAACATAGCTTAAAAAAATTATGAAACACTCCTTTAGACAATAAGTTGAAACATTGATTATAACTCTTTACATATATATGAAAACCATGTTTGTAAGCTAGAAAATTATTTAAACTACTGTTTGTGTAGAACCGTTATAGAGTACGAAAAAAGGTTTTAACATTACCTAGAAGACGGCAAATAAATAAAAATTAACTATCGAGGTAATAATAATCATGAACGAAAATAATTTGATCCTAATTGAAAGATACTTATACCTATAAAAGCTACTTAAGCTACAGTAATAAAATTTGAAGTCTCTTTATAGATTACGGAAATGGTGTAAAGGGGCGTGACAAATAATTGATAAACTAATTAAAGCATATATAATAGTCATAAATAAATACAAATTGGTAGATTCTAAAAATTAACATTGGAAACTTGTGGACTATTGTACAAAAAAAGGATAACCTGCCATGCCATTATACTTAAAATTACGAAATTAATTCAGCTACAGCCATTTATATGGCGCATAAAGTTATGTATTTTTTTGTCTATTTAAATTTTATTGGTAACGCCAATAGGAATTTTCTGATCCGAACTGAATTTGGATATTAAAATCTCTGCCACCTGAAGACTGAAAAAAAAAATCAAATATTTCCACTCGTATGTCGTTCGGACCAAATTAAGAAACTTTGCTTTTTACCGTTTTTAAGATACACATAAGAGTATAAGAGCTAACACGCCCACTTGTTCAATTTCGTTCAAGTTTTAAGCAAACGATTTTCATTGGCCATGCTTTGTTAATAAAGAATTTGCAGTTTTTCTAAATTATAATTTAAAAAATAAGAGGTTCCCCCCTCCAATATGTCGATCAGCAAGAAATACCGCTCCCTGACATATCCAGTCTATTCCATCAGAAACGAATGATCAGGAGTACAGCGCCACTTTCTGGGAAGATAACAGCTAGCCTAATTAGTGAAGACGGTCACCAATTCAAATGCAATTGCAATTGCAACTGCTGTTGATCATTCAAATGTGAAAGTGTAACACTGGCCTTTAAGTTATCAACTGATAGCAACTTGTCTCACTGACAAATGGCGATCAATAAAATTAAAAAAAAAGAAAAAAAATTAATCTATCTTCAATATTCCAATATAATACACTGCATGAGTATGGGTCTACTCCACAGTATTGGGATTTAAAAAATTTATATTGCATTCTTAATACTTCAAAACTAAGTCGTCTATTAACTTTTAGAATATGTATATTTTTCAATAAAAAAACCATATGTTGATCATGTTTGTTATTAAATATACATTTTCTGCAAATGTCAGAAATGCTAAAAAAAAGCTAAAACATACACAAAATATTTAAAGCTAAGTATAGCCTTAAAACCTAATATGGCTACACTATGTACTTAAATAGAGAAAATCCAACAGAAAAATAATAAAATCAAAACAAAAAGAGAGGAAAACACTAATTAAAAAGCAACAAAAACAGAAGTATTTCTTTTATTATAAAATTCTCATACACATACTCAGGAGAAAAAGAAGGAAATATATGACGACTTTTTGGCCCAAAACAGCACGTGTTGAAAAGAAGGGAGAGAAAAACAACAAATAATTGTTCTTTCCTTTCCAAACAGAACGGTTAAATACGATGTGCTTTAATATTTATTTTTTAGACTCTTATTCTCTTTTGCTCTCTAAAATGTTTTGTGTAATAACAGAAAGGTAGTCTTCTAAAGCTTTTCTCGTTTTAGCGTTGAGTTTTGTTTTTATTTTGTAGGTGCTCCCTCTTTTTGTTTTGTTTTGTTTTTGTTCTCATTTTAATATAAATTTCTTTCTCTAGTAAATGTGTTTCTCTATTTGTTGTTTGCTACAAAATTAAGGTGACGTTAAGCAGGGGTTGTTTTTCGTTGTTGGTTTTTTTTTTTTTTTTTTTTGAATAGGATATTTCAAATAACATCACGTTTTCGGGGTTTTTTTCTTGTTTTTATATCTTTGTTTTCTTTTTCATTTTAATTTTTTTTTTTTTGGTTATTTGTTATTTAAGAAGCATTTGCTACTATTGGTTTGTGTCTGTGTGCATTGGGTTACAGCAAATGTTGCATAAATGTTATTTTAATGCGGCAAAGTGACGAAATATTCGTCGTTTTGCTCTATATTTGTAGCATTTTTATAGCAATTAAATTGTAGACAACAATGTATGTATATCAGAATGTATGCATATTTGCTTGTGTGGCTGTGATTTTCAGTGTCCGTATAAACAATATGCGGCCACCATCAAGTATGAGTAATATTTTGTATTTAATATTACGTATACGTAGTACACATGTTGTACTTTGTACTGTTATTTTATTTTTATTTCTCTTTTCCTTATTTTGGCATCATGTAGAAAAGAATAACGAATAAAAACAGCAGGAACAACAAATTGTTTTTATGTGATGATTCACTTTTTTTCTGTTTTCTTTTAAAGTTTTATTGAAAATTATATTTACACGGCTTGTATTGTATATTTCATGGGACTTGCGGTTAAATCACTTTAGTTTAACCCAAATTTTAAATGGAACATTTGTACGTTTATTTAAAATATAAAAATAAGGCAGAAGAAACTTAATCTGATGTGTTTTAATAAAAGAATTTAATGTTGGTTTTAAGCTTTCAAAGTAGATTTTGTATTATAAATGCACAGTTTGGTGTGAAGAGTAAAAAAATAAATAAAGTTCCCTTATAAAAATATAACAAAACACCTTTTTTAATAAAATGTTTACTACTATTAATTTAAATTTTAAAAACAGCATGTGTTTTTGGAAAAAATAAAGCAAATGTAGTAAGATTAATAGAAAAAATTTAATTAAACACTAAGTGCTGGACGCCCGAAGTTCGAGTCCCAGGATTTAAAGTTTTTTTTAAATAAAAAAAGTAAATATTATTTATTTTTTCGGTTCGGACTGCTATTATATAAGTAAGTGGTGTCAAAACACCATATCAGTTTTGAAAAAAACTCATTATTGCTCAACGCAAACTCGCTTATTTTAAAACATTTTTCTTAGTGATATTCAGTAACTTCAATAACCTATGTATTGCTAAAACTGTCTAAGCCTTTTAAAAACTATCAACCGCAGACTCTATCTTTTGTATTGTTTTGATAAATTATAACTTCCATTTTTACCAAAAACAAACATGTTTTCTAACCTTTTTTTCTATTTTGTTTGTTTACAATTTTTAATTATATGAAAGGGAATGGATCTGATATTGACAAATGTTTTATTTAATGTCGGCAATTATGTACGGAGTACAATATCAGAAAATTGTCCACCTCTATTAGCCTAAAAAATTCAAGCCCTTTTGAGCACAATTTCCATTATATTCTCACACATTTCACGCGGTATTTCATTAATTTCCTTATCAATATTTGTTTGAGTTACTCCAGCGTTTCTAGTTTGTTTGCATAAACTTTGCTTTTCAGATATCCCCACAAAATGAAGTCCAAAACATTCGAATCATGCAGCCAATCAACATCAACATTCCTTAAAATAACTTGTTGTGGAAAAAGGTCTTGGCTGTATGCGTTGTAACACCGTCCTGTTGAAACCACATGTTAGTAAAGTGCAAAGCATGCAGTTATGGCGTTAAAAAGTTTTCAATCATATCACTATATCGCTCCCCATTCACAGTTGCCATTACGCCGTTTTCAGTTTCAAAGCAGTAACGTCAAACGATTCCTCTTGACGAAATTGCACATCAGACTGTCACGTTTAATGAATGCAAAGGTGACTGATGAATAATTTGAGGGTTTTCCATTATCCAGAACTGACTATTCTGTTTATTCACATACCTATACAAATGAAAACATTCCTGGTCACTCATTATGATTTTTTCATGAAAATCGGGGTTGTCATGAGTTAGATGTAGCATCCTATTGGCATATATAGGGAAGCGTAAGTGGTCTTCTGGAAGAAGTTCTTGTATCAACTGAATCTTAAATAAAAACAAATGCAAACCTTTTTGCAAAATTGTTCTTTGAAGACCAAGCTTCTGAGCACGGCGTTGAATTGAGGTTAACGGATTGTTTTGAACACTTTCGTGGACAGCAGTAATGTGTTTAGCCGATGTTACAGTACGTTGTGTTTCATACTTTGGCCTATCAGCTATATTCCCTCTTTCTTCGAAATCATTATACGATAAATAGTTTATTTTGTTTTCACGTTGTTTCTCCCAAAAATTTCACGTAACTTTCTCATCGTCACAGTAATCGAAGATTGATTTTATTAAACGATTAAAACAGGTTGGCTAAAGAATATTTTCCATTAAAAAGTTTCCAAGTTTCTACTGTATTTGTCGTTGGCTTTCTCAAGTAAACCCTAAAATCACATCCACATCGCTGTTTTGTACGCAGAAAGTGAAACACTCTACTCACAAACTATAGAAATTATTGTATATTCTTTGTTTTTGACTTTAAAAGTGTAAAACTATTTTAAAAAATTTTTAAGTTTAAAAACACAAAATATTTTTGCACATATAGGCAAATACATTTAAAATATTGTATATGAAAAGTATGCTTATGCTACATAACGTTACTAGATAAGCGGAGATGAAATAGCCATAGATACATGCTTTTCCTTATAGGAATACATTTCATATATATTTTAAAATTTTGAATTTTTTTTCTAAAAGCATCTGAAAAGCACACTTAAATTATACAATTTTATATCTGTTATAACTCTTACCAAGAACCATTAAAAATAATATTTAAAACGCTTTCAAAGCTTTTTTGTTTTCCATTTTAGTAAATGTTAAAAATAAAAGTATGCTTGCTTAAAACAACAGTTATTTTAAGATATTTGCATCTACGAAAGTAAAGGCATAAACCGTGCTTTTAATACTCGTATTCTGTTATTGAACAAAAAGCTATATTTCCATACATATTTTATAAAATGTCATTTGGATTTGGATCAACAAAATGTTACAGCAAATTACAGAAAAATTTTTTATGAAAATTTATTTAAAACTTAAACAGGGATTCCCACAAGGTATTACACTTTGGCATCTTCAAATAGTTTATAAAAAGGCTACTCACAGGTTTGTTTTTTGCAAGTGTACAATCGATGTGTAGGCACGAAATAAAATCGCCCAAGTGACAAGAAAAATTGTAGTCTAGGGATAATAAGATAATAATAAGGAACTTTTCCCAAGAAACCACACCTCTAAAACGAATTCTGCTGTTCTTTTTTTAAACCAAAGGCCAATTTAATACCATTAGCATTCTTTTTCGGCAGCATTCAGCACTATTACCAGATATACAAAAATAATGCCTTGTCAAGTGCATAAGGTATTCTTATTCAAGGCGAAAGGCCTACTTTTTCTAATGATGCTTGATAATCCTAACGGAGACGAGTCTATGGTTTTGATAAAACCGCCGACGATTAGAGAGCAGAAAAAGTTAATTGCTTTTTAGAACAAAATTCTAATTAAAAAGTGGAAAACTGCTTAGCTTAAATGCAAAAATCCATCTAGTAATACCTTATTATGACGAGATGTAAAAGTCTGGGGTGGAATGACAAAAATCCACCGTCAAGTCTCTATTAATTTGCATCATCAAACTTGAATCTTGTTCGTTTTTGTTAAATACGAGTATATACATAAATTTGTTAAAATGCAAATAAACGTTGCAAGCCTACTCGTATCTTACCAAATACGAGTACATACATATATAAATGAAGATATAGGAGCAGAAATTGTTTTTTAATTCTATGCATATTTAAAGAAATAAAGTGTAATTTACATCTTGTCCATATTAAATTACATTCAAATATTATGAAGAATATATTCCATTTACACAAACTTTCAGATATTCTTGTCGAAAAATTCAATCAGTTCAAGGTTTTGTGGAAAATGAAAATATTTAAATTTTCTGCGTAGCAAGTTGCTTTAAATAGTGTTTCTTTTTTCATTTTTAATCTGCAGGTTCGCTGACTCCTTTTCTGAGCCCTAGGTAGTAGACTGGTGTATATGCTGCTTAAAAAACTAGAGACGAACTCCATCAATAAGGGGGTGCGTGGTATAGTGGGTAGAGGGCACTCACAAAAACTCAAACAACCCAGGTTGAAATCCCAACAAAGGTGAAAAATTAAAAATAAAAATTTGAGGTTTTCGAAATTATAATTTAAAAAATAAGAAATCCGCTCCCTGACATTCCACTCTATTAAACCTTTGTCATTTTCGTCAAAAACAAATGATCAGGAGTAAAAGCGCCACCTACTGGGAAGTAGTACATAACAGCAACCAACATAGCGAAGACCCTCACCACAATTAACATCCAACTAAAGCTATTGCTGGTATTTATTCAAAGGTGAAGGTAAAAACACTGGCCTTTGAGCGAACAAATTGACAGCAATTTGTCTAATACGTAAGGCGCTTAATAGGAAAAAAACTTTATCTATTATTAGAAATTTCCCGTTCAATGCATAGCATGAGTACTGGTCTCAATAAAAAAAAATTACAAGTTCTATTTTGACTTTTTCACAGGTTGTGAATTGTAAGGTGTTTCTTAATTTCTGGAAACGTGCTACAGAAACAATATGAAACAATCTTACTATACAAACTCCACAAATCTATGGCAGATAATTAAAAGAATACTCTCGATAAATCTAAAAATCTAAATCTTTTGAAACCATGAAAGCATTTTTACAATGGCTGATAAATATGATTCTTATTATGTAGTAGCAAACAACAAAAAAAAAAAAAAATGCATGATAGCCACGGCTATATCAAATATTTAATGCTTGCATGTACATAGGAAAGAAAACAGTGTTAGTCATCTAATATTTTGAGAAGAACAGATAGGTTTCATAGCTAAAATCAAAACCAAAAAGACGCACTGCTGCTACTGTTGCATCATTAAAATTTGAAGTGTTGTAGCTAGACGAAGCTGATTACCCTAAAACTTTCAAATCGTCTTCGTTGTGTCATCTGTCATCAGACTATTTGCATTTCAAAGTTTCAGTTTGCATTGACAAAGGATTCTTTTCGAAATTTCATTTCTAAGTGAACACTTGGACACTGTGCCGATTCGGGCATACTTTTTTATGTTCTTTAAGAATTTTTGTTTTATAATATTTTGAGCTCCTAATTTTATATAAATAAACAAATTTTATTTGTCGTTTTGTAATTGGATTAAACAACTATTTCTATATCAAGCTATATACGACAATTAAGAAAAGTATTTGAATAAAAACCGATTTTACACTGAGTAATGATGAATTAATTTCTTCCAAGCTCTTAAGCACGTAGTCGCCGTGGTCTAATGGTTAGTGTGTTGGCTTACTAAGACGATAGCGCCGGGTTTAATCTCAGCTCTGACATTTTGAAAAAAAGAAATATAGAAAAAAAAAAATATTTTTGTCGGCCACTACCTCTTAGCAGTCTTCTGGCAAAAGCTCTGAGAGTAATTGATTGCCATGAAAAAGCTTCTCAAATCTGTCGTTCGGAGTCGACTTTAAACTGTAGGTCCCAGTAGTCATGGATAAAAATTTTCACACACAACATGAGTGCTGCGAGAAGCTACGCGTAACTCTGAAACAGGGCTGTAATGGCCAATTATGTGTGTATGTATGTATGTATGTATGTAATATATTTTATGTTTCTGTTATTTTGTGTTTCTAATTTTATATAAATAGAAAAAATGTATTTGTGGTTTTGGTTTGTCTGTAATTGGATTAAAACAATCACTTCTATATCAAGCAATATAGGAAAAAATAAGGAAAAACCGTTATTATACTGAATAATGCTGAATTAATTTCTTCCAAACTCTTAAAACACTATCACCTTTTTTTAATACAAATTTAGTAGCTCGTTGTACGTAGTTTCTATGTTTTGCATTCCTTTACGTGGAAATTATTACTCAAACGTACAAGGTGTTTAATTTTTTGGATTCTCTGACCAGTTATCAAATAGAAGGTATGGAAAGTTTAAATAATAAAAGTCTATATTGGCTTTTTGTCCTATTTGCTAACGAGCTGCTAATGTTGTCTTTGGATCAAGGTCGGGAATATTAAATGTGTTGCTTGAAAAAAGCAGCGAACAACCTTTATTTAATTTTAAAATATTGGATTTTTTATAATTTTTGGTTTATGACCACATTTCATACCGCCTATGTATTCGCTTGTGCAAAAAAAACATTGTTTAGACTCTTTCTCAAATATGGTTTTTTTTAATAATCTGCCTTTTGTTATAATATTTTTAAGAAATAAAAATTTTTTTAAAATGAATACCAAAAAAGTTTTAGTGACAATTTTTTTTTTTTGTGTTTTTTAATAATTTATTACTGTTGCTTATTGTTGAAAAGAAAAATGTTTTCACCAATTTTTTAAATTTCCAACTACGTGACCAATTGAATAAGTGTCGCATAAAAGAATTGTCATAAACAAGACGGTGAGATATTATTTATTATTTTAAAGACTTGACATTTTTTCTTTAAGAAATTAAGCATTTGCAATGTGTCAAGCAAGCGACATACTTTTTCTTGTATGTTGTAAATGAATATTAAAAAGAGCAATAACAGACCAATGAAATTTGGAACTACAAATTTTGAAGTTATTTTGAATATATGAGTGAGGCTTTTATTATTAACATAATAATAATGAAATTTTATCATGAAATTTTATAAAATCGTACAATTTCAAAATATATTTTATTTGGGCTTAGTAGCATTATATGTTTCAATTTAAGCTTCAAATTTAAGAAAAAAATTGCTACCCATAATGATTGAAGTATCTAATGCTTTCTCTGTTATTTTGTCTTATCAGTGGGGGAATAAGTTTTACAGCACGTTCATAAAAGACGAATGGTTTAAGACGTTTTTCTTTTTTTTATGTGAAACAACAATTATCGAATTATCTTAACATCTATATGACGGGCGATTGTGAAACTATTGTTGCCTTAAGAAGATTATTAAAAGCAAAACATTATGCATTGACATGGCATGCACTCGAAGAGTATTTAACGTGAGAGCAATTAGTGGCACTGAAATGGTAGTATTTGAATAAAAATATTTTAATAAAAATATTTCAATTTCTAGATATAAGTCAGAAAACTAAAAAGTCGTTATACGATCATAAAAATGTGCAAAAATATCAAAGGTGAGTAGTTCAATTGTATATAGTGAGATGTTAATGATCATGTGACGTAAAGATTAAATTATGGAATTATGAGTTAACATTTTATATGGGCTTTCGAAAAGGAAAGCGGAGAAAGACAAAGGAAAAACAGCTTTAAACGCTAACGGTGATGTATGGCAGATTGAAGTTATGCCATTTAAACACTGCAATGCACGATCTATATTTGAGCCCCTTATGGAACTAGTGTTGGATGGAATTCGTTAGAAGTCATATTTAGTGTACCTGCCTGATATAATCGCTCTAGTCAAAATTTCCGATAAACAGCTCAAAAACTTGGCTGAACTCCTTCAGCGAATATCTACCACTGAACTGAATTTTAGCGGAAAAAATATTCGCTGTTCTAAAAGGAGGTGGAATAAAAGAAAGTAAACTGTACACGCAACAAAACAACTCAAGAAACCCGTTAAGATAAATAGAGATGAACATCGCAGGCCCTTTTCCGGTAAGCAACAATGGCAATCGTTACGTTCTATTGGTAAACGATTACTTCAGCAAATGACCAGAGGGGTATGCCCTACACCTGGAGACAGCAACAAGTGTAGAATAATTTAATTTTGAATAATTTTGTATATCGTCATGGAGTATGTCTGATTAAGGTGAATATTTTGAGCCAGCTGTGTTCTAAGAAATATGCGAGATGTATATCATAAAGAATACCACAAAGATGACGCTACATCCACAATCCAATAGAACGGTGGAAATTTTTAATTGAACTTTCAAAGAAAGAGATTAATAAAATTTTTACTGGAATATGGATCAGCTATGAACGATTCCTCATCACAGATGCCTGTTAAAATTATTTTTGGAGCCGAGCTTAAGCTGCCCCTTGACTTGGAGTTTGGATACAAGCCAACGCATCGAGGTCAAGTTGCAGTGAAACCCAAATAAACCCGAATGAATTGCCTGAGTTTGTACGTACTTTTTTAAAAATGGTCACCGAAAGAATAGATGCAAATACAAATTTCAAATTACTTGAACGAATCCTACAGAATAATCAAGAGACGAACTGACGTGGTTTACAGAAGCACATAGCCTGAGATTGAAAACGAAATATGCTTGTTGCAATTGCTTTTTCCTAAATACTCGTACATTCCATTATATTTGCTCATATTAAAGCATAAGAGACTTTTTTTTAACAATTATGTTATAAAAATGTCTACTGGCGGTTCAAAATATTTGCACGGATCATCTAGGTGTAGTTATGGAGTCGGTTTGTGTAATTGAATTTATGTTCAGTTGAAGAGGTGGATACATTAATTTGTGCAAAAATTCCAGATAAGACAACTTGATACAAAAACATTCACTTTGCGAAACTCATCGTCAAAACTGCGAAGGTAAATGTCAAAATGAGTCCCTTTTTTTACTGAGACCAATATTGAGGGGTAAACCCCTACTGATGCTGTGCATTGTATTAGAATTTTTGAATAGGACATTTTGCTTTCGTTTTTATATCATTAGGCAGCCAACGCACGCTGCAATTACAACTCGAAACTGACCCAATCCCAAACCGATTAAAATATGTTATAAGATGGATGGAATATGTACGACTATTTTTAATGGACATGCGCATTTGTTCACAAGCAAAATAGTAGTTTATTTTCTATTTTTAAATTAATTCACTAAAAATTTTCATCTGGCATCACTTAATTTTTACGATACGTAAGAAGAAAAAAATGGTGACACATAAGAATGGGCGAAAGACATAGAGAAACTAAAAATATTTTTTCTTTCGTGTGCCTTTCTTTCGTTCAGTGACCAGAGATGTAATCTTTTTAAAAGGAGAAAGAGCCAAGATCACATTGAAAAAGGGCTAAAAATGCTTTATTTAGTATTAACATTTTTTAAATTAATGTTATTTGTACTTTCGAAGTAGAATTAATTTCATGAGAATAGTATGTAAAAAATTATATAAAAAAAGTAAATATTCAATTGGTTATTTTCGTTTAACATTACATTCACAAAACAGATTTAATAAAATATTTTGACTTCCTTAGTATGTTTCGTTTGAACTATTTTTAAACAAACTTTTTCTGGTATTCTCTATTCTTTTTAACCAATACTTTATATGATTTATAGAAGACATTCTGTATACAGCCTTAAAATTCTCCACATTGCATGAAAAAATATTTGCTACACTAAATGCAGAAATGCTTTCCAATATTTTAAGGTTTGTGCGTAATTTTGCCCTCATTTCATAAATAAAAGTTTTAGTGAATTTTATCAAGTTCTTCTTAATTAATTTCTGTTCTTCACAAGCTTTCTCAAAACTATAACGAAAATAACAGTTTTTATCCGTAATGTTCGCAAAAGTGCTAAAAACTAAATCAAGAAGAGCCATTGCAGCTATTTTTTTAAGAGCTAAATGAAAAAATGCTTCTGGGCATTAAATAAGAGCTAAAAACAGCGTAAAATAATCTAGGTATGGCACCGCTGTCAGAGACTGTTTCTTTCGACATTGTAAAATAAGCTTTCTAGGTTTTGTACGAATCATCCAGTAGATGTGCAATTTTAAATTATTTACTAATTACCTTTCTTAGTGCAAAATGTTTTTGATCAGAGTTATTTGAAATTAAATTTTTCCTTGTTATTTTGCTTTTTGCATATCGCATCTTCGTCATGATATTTAATTAAAATATCTGAAAGAACTGAAGCTTTTTTCAAATACTGATAGACAAACTTCTTAGAAATGCTTTTCTTTTTAATTTTCTCATTAATCTTTTCTTCAAATATTTAAAATTTTTTGTTTTAATTAAAAAACAATAAATTTTTATTTCAATGATAAAACAAATACGTATATTTTATGACTTGAACATTTGTTATATTGTATCCTGCAGATTAAATAAAAAGAAATATGCTCGTAAGTATGTACGAGTATGTATGGATTCTTCATATTTTAAGAAGCTGTGATTTAAAAGCATATTTTTCTTCTTTTTTGTTTTGCTGCTGCCAGAATTTGTTTGTGCCAGTTGCTGTACTTCGTTACAGGCATTCTTATGACGTTTTATTTTTTCGAAGACCCAAAGGCTTTAACAAGACACAGTTGATTTCTTTTTGCATATCTCATTCACACACACATACACATCCGTTTAAAATTTTTAGAAATATTTTAACAAACATTTTCACTTACACTTGAATGAAAACGCCATTTTTACAAACATTTTAAATCTCAAAACAGCCAAAAAACAAAACTTAAAGAAATTTAACAAAAAAGAAAAACAAACCTATACGCCAATGGTTTTGCATAATCTCTTTCTTTAAGTCGATTTTCTAGTTTAAATATATTTTTTTTTTTCTTTTTGCCTTAAAAAGATAAAATATAAAACAAAAATCAAAAACAAGACATAAATGTCTACACCAGCATGTGGTTGGATGTACCAAATAATAGATTAAAAGAAGAAAACAAAAAAAAAAAGACATGACAAGTAAAACAACTCAACGCAGCACAGAAAGTGTTACAATTTTTTTTTTTTTTTTGCCAGCTCAAGGCAAAAATTACATTATAAAAAAAAAAAAAATTAAAATTCCTTTAAATTAAAAAGAAATATTGAACAAAATGTCTTTTTTTGTGGTTTACTTTTATGGCTAAAATACGAACTACAAGAGCTCATCTTCTCACTTTTTTTACATTAAAGAAGGATGTCTTTGTATTTTTTTTTCATTTCATTGCCGTTTTTGTTAAACACATTTCAGATCTTATATTATGGTTTAGTGTTAAGCAAAAAAAAACAAAAAAAAACTTCTAAAGCTTTTGAAAATTATTTTTAATATTCACACACAAGTTAGAGATTACTGATTAAAGATTATGCGTTGGACAAACAGCCAGAAAATTAGCTGTTGCTTGCCTTTGTGGTATAATACCACGTATGGTATTAAGAGGTGTGGTAAAATAGTTGATATGAATAGGCCATATGCCGAGAAAACTAGACGGCAACAAAACTGACATTAAATAAAGTCTGATTATTACGCACATGATAACGAAAAGTGAAGAAGAAAAGTAGCACACAACACAAAAGCTGTAATGAAAGCAGATTGTTAGCATCGCAAAGATCCAAATATAGAGAGTTTGTAATAGCACCACGTTCCTCAGAGAAACTATAGGATGTAATTGTGGTATTCACAAAGTGTGATATTATTTAAAGTTGTTGTAATTTTGTTTTATATTTTTTTCTTTGCTAATGAACAATTTAAGTTTCTAACAAAAAGTTACTACTTTATGACAATAAGACATTATAGCACGCACACCTTCGGAATACCCCAAATATGTACTGCTATCATAACAGATTTTATAAATTGTAGTAAAGTTGACATATTCAAATAATCTCTTGGAGAGCAAGGCTGCAGTCTGGGCATTAGAATCGGCTGTGACTAATTTTGTACTATTATAGAATCAGCCTTAACAGCTTGGGTATGCAATATAATGATATGGGTGCCGGGGATAAGAATATTGTAGGTAACGAAATGTCAGATAGGCTGGCGAGACATGGATCTGCAATAGGCATATCTCAACCTTCCCACCAATAGAAGTTGTAAAGGTGGTAAGTTGGGGGTGGCGTAATCTAGTGGTTAAGGCACCCTTACACGATATGTTTTTTATACGTGTTTTTTAAATTTAAAATACATAAGTTTTTTGTTGTGTTTGTCAAAATAAGTCAATTTACATAAGGTTTATAATTTTTACTCACAAACGTATATGTACAATTACATATGTAAATAAATAATAAATTTTTAGACACACAATTTATAAAAAAAAAAAACTATTTTACAAATAATTCATTGCCGACTAATGTTTGTACAGGCATAGAAATTTAATATCATATGTGTGTACATACGAATTTAGAGCACGCTCTAATTGAAATTTTGTCATAAGACTTTCCTTGTGTTTTTTACACAAGCAATGTTTTAAAAGTCACACACGACATGTAACTGTTTACTCATTTAAAAGTTGACAGTAACAGTGTAAAAAACATGTCGTGTAAGGGTGCACTGCAGCACTGCAGAAAAAAAAGAACAAAAATTCTGTGGCAGTTTTAATTAAAAATATAGTCAGAGGACATCCACCCCACTCCCCCAAACTTCTAAGAAATCCATCCTTAAAAAGCGGACGTCGACATTCAACCCTTTCCACGTTCGACTTAGCAGACGAATAATCAGGAGAAAGCGTCACCTAGTAGGAAGTAACAGATAGAACTAAAAACAAAGATGGAAGCTTACCAGCAACTTGGATCCACACCACTCCGCAATAAATAAAAAATTAACATCAACAAATGGGGCAATTGCTGTTGATCATTTTCAAGGGTGAAGGAATAGCACTGGCCTCTGAGTGGTCAACTAACAGCAACTGACATAAGGCGCCTAATTAAAAAAAATATATATAATTTCCAATTCCAATACAATGCAGTGGACTAGTAGGGGTGTAAACCCCTGAGTATTAGTCTTAACAAAAAAAAAAGATAGGATTGATATAGAATATTATTTGATCGAAGGTCAGAGGTGAAGTGGTCTGGCAACATGCAGAATCAGCAGGTCGCTTTGGCCAAAATATGACCTTGAGAGAACCTTATAAGCGTTAGAATTGAACGACTTTTGAAGTTTTTAAATTTCACGGACTGGATATAAATACGTGGTGCATGAGCGTTTCTTTTTTAACAAGGACGTGGCAACAAAACAGTGCGAGAGCGTTAATTGGATCTTTGGATCACCACGTGAACCAACCAACTATACTATTGATGATAGATTAAAGAACAAAAACATTGTATGGTACTAATTGCCATATTGCTTTAATAAGCTCTGAAATATTCATGGCAGATTTTGAGCATCCAGAAAGACTAATAACGTAATATATCATAGCGATCCGTACGAAAATGTGGACTTTAAAGTACAAGAGCGTTTGTTATGAGGACTGATTGCCACTAGATTCCAGCTCACATAGACACCGGTTGCCATTCGAATTAAATTAAATTTTCTGTTGTATTTTTAAAATCACTATGAAATCTTTTACACCTTTTGCGAGAAAAAGATGTTAACTTCTCAATATAAGAGGCACCTTAATATGGCATTTAAATGTACTTTAAAAACAAAGCTATTCTAAAATTATATCGTCGATGGAATTAAAGAACACTGTAACTGACAAAAAATCGAAAATACGTTTTTTGAATCTTTTTTATAGAAAAAAAAAAAAAAAATACGCGTCGATTGGTCCCGGTCTCAGATTTTTACGATGAAAATAAGTTCACTTACGCCGTCTGCGTTTTGAAAAATACCAGTGTATTTGTTTTACTTTCATACAGGTTTTTTGGCTCTGGTGAACATTTAAGGTTTTGTCAGTTACAGCGTTCTTTAATTCCATAAGCGATATGTTAATATTTGTGATAAGAACTGTTGTAACATGATTTTACTGTCTATAATACCGACACAGTATAGCATACTGTGTGCTGTATAGAAAGAAAAGATTTTAAATTACACACTGGGTATGCAGCGAGCACATGATACAAGACACTGTGACGCATACCACATTGCATTTGTACAAACAATGCTTTGTTGCGACGCCGCTGACCGTATTTGCTTAAGTGGTATATAGGCTAAGTATGATTTTGTTGTATTGCACTCTTTATGATTGTTGTCGGCATACTTCAAACTGAATGCTTGTTGTTGTTGTATTGCACTGACTGTGATCATGTGTAGCTCACAGCACTCTTTACCATGGGAAATACAATTTGTCAAAGTGGGCAATTGACTCGTGTCATATTGCACCCATTTATCCCATGGTACAAACACACAAACTATTAATAAATTATAGGCTAATATATAAACTATAAGTAATAGGAAGTACTGTAGACGCCGTGGTCTAGTGGTTAGTGTGTTGGCTTAATAAAACGATAGCGCCGGGTTCAAATCTCAGCTCTGACATCTTGAAAAAAAAAAATATGAAAAAAATATTTCTTTCGGCGACTACCTCTCAGCAGTCTTCTGGCAAAAGCTCTGGGCGTAATTGATTGCCATGAAAAAGCTTCTCAAATCTCTTGTTCGGAGTTGACTTTAAACAGTAGGTCTCGGTACTCATGAATAAAAATTAACACACACAACATGAGTGCTGCGAGGAGATAGGCCGTAACCCTGACACAGGGTTGTAATGGCCAGTTATGTATGTACATACTATATACATACATACTATAAGTAATAAGAAATATTGTAGTCGCCGCGGTCTAGTGGTTAGTCTGTTGGCTTACTAGGACATGAGCCTGGGTTCGACATCCAGCTCTGACATCTTAAAAAAAATATGAAAAAAATATTTCTTTCGGCGACTACCTCTCAGCAGTTATTTATGTATGTATGTATTTTATTTGTACATAAATTGTGATTCTTTACTTGTGAACAAATTTAAAATTAAAAAATATATGTATATATTTGTTACTCGTATGCACATTTACGAGTAATTATAATTTTATACTAATAGCCATAAAAAATATTTTTGATTTATAATAAGCTTGTAAAATAAATTTGTATGTAAAATTTTTTTGATAAACATTTGAAAAATTCAAATTTATTTTTTTTTATCTATTTTTATTTATGAAATTTTGTTTAATTCACATTCGTTTCGTATGAAAATTTGTATTTAAGAAGTACCAAAAAAAAAACAAACATTGCAACTAATTTTGGAAAAGAAAACTATACAAATAAAGCCAAAATAGCCAAACTAAGAAAGAATAATTGTTAAAAATGAAGGTCATCTCATAGAAAGGAAAACCAAATTAAACAAGTAGGGGAAGTTGACCAACAAAAAAAAAACTTTTTTTTATTTTCAACTGGCCAACAAAAATGACTCGTTTGTACGCACTAAAACACACTCATGAATGTAGAAGCATGACACAACACCATAATCTGGCAACAAAGTTTTGGCAAAATGCCGGGAATGCACATGGGCGACCAATAAGTAAAAACATTTTTATTTAAAAGAAGAAGAAGATTATTGTTTGTCTATTTGTTTTTCTGTTATGCAGGAAGGATAATAAAGGACATTTTAATAAATCTTAAAATAGAAAATTAAGTAGGACATTGATAAATTTTCAAAGAACAATTATTTTATATTAGAAATTGTGTTGAATGCCTTAAATGTTGCATTGAATTCATGTGGCGAGAAAAAAGTGATGAAATAATAAAAAATAGGAAGAGTTTTTTTTTTTTTTTTTGTAGCTTAATTTATGAAATCTCATTGTGAGCTCATCTCAGAAGAAACGTTGAGATCATTTTATTTTAAAATATTTGTAATTAACGTTTTAAGGTGCATATAATAAAAACTAATTTTCAAAACATTAAAGTAATAAAAAATCCTAATTTTCCTAATCCTTTCAACTTCTAATCCTATCTACTCTTTCACAGATGACAGCAACATTTGTCAATCATTTTCGTTTGATCGTAGGCCGAGCCTTTTGGAAATTGAGGTGAGAAGGCAGAAAAAGAATGAAACACTCACAAAAGACCTGAAAATAATCCCCGTGCGGAGCCGCGCAAACAGGGTCGAACTTAATGCGCGCAATACTCAATGTTGTTTTACCACGCATAGGTAGGGTTGGGTAATTTTGTCATCTGTGAGTATGGGTAATGTAAATATCGAGGAGTCAGACGATCTTGGTGTTCTGGGCATGAGCGTTAATTGTGATGCCCGGAATGATCACATGTTTGGAGTGTTGAAAGAAGCATTCAAGTATTTCGGTTTTTTAAAAAATAAATACCTTCTCTGACCTTCTCAATATTTACAGGATCCTTATACGAGCTAGGATGGAAAACAACTCTCATGTATGGGCCGGTGCTTCAAAATATATTTTGGGGCTTCTCGACCGTGTACAAGAAAGGGCGAAGGTGCTTATCACCGATGGTAGGGTATCAAATAATATTGATTCGTTGGACCATCGGTGCAATGTGGCATGTATTTCATTGTTCTATCAATACTACCATGAGAGATGCTCAGATCAAATTAGGAAATTGATTGCGGATAATCTCATATTTTTGAGGACTACTAGCACGTCTCCCACAGCATATCCTGTTTTAGTTGCTTCTCCAGTGAATCGCACTATGCATTATATAGAAAATTTGTTCTTTAGCCGCACTGATTGTTTATGAAACAATCTATCAGCAAATGTTTTTCCTGCCAATTATGACATGAACAGATTTAAATCAAATGTTCACAAATACTACTCCGTCTTTCCCCCTTCCCATAAAAATATTCTCCTAGACCAGCACAATGTACTGTATGGGTAGGGGTCATTAATTCTCTCAACTAGTGCTTATTTCGTGAACGGTAACACTTAGCTCTTGTCTGATTTGACAGATAATTAGTATTGTCCTTCCGCTGAATGGTTGTGTATACGCTTGAACAACGCTTGGAAATATTATCTTGTGAAAAAAGTGAAAGAAACTGGCATCCTCAAGCGTGAAAACCCAAACACAGTGGGAACACTCGAGAAAATTGCTGCTATGGCAGAAAGTGTGGGTGATGCGCCATCAACATTAATTTACCGTCGTTCTCAGCAATTAAACATTTCGGAGACATCATTGAGGCCTTGGTATGACACCATACTAAGTCCAATTGGTTCAGGAGTTGAAGCCAACTAAACATCTAATGCGTTTTCGCTTCGCTAAGTGAACCTGCTATCGACCTACAGAAGATGCCGATTTTGCCAAAAAATCATCTTTTCAGATGAAACTCATTTTGATTTTGGCGGGTATGCAAACAAGCAAAATTGGGGCACAGAAAACCCGCACACATACATTGAAAAGCCGATGCACCCAAAACAAGTCATTGTTTGGTGCGGATTTTGGTCCAGAGGCATAATTGGGCCATTTTTCTTCGAAAATAAGCAAGGAGTGGACTTAACGGTCAATGGTGATCGTTATCGGGCCATGTTGAACGAATTTTTGTTCACAAAAATTGAAGAGGAGGATATTGGCAACATTTGGTTTAAACAGGACGGCGCTACGTGCCACTCAGCCGAAGCTACACTCGATGTTTTCAGCCATGTTTTTGAAGATCGCATTATCAGTCGCCGTTGGATAAGTATTATGCCGACAAGCCAGAGACAAATGACGCTTTAAAAGACAATATTCCTAAAGCCATTGGTGAAATACAGCTGCACACAATCCATAATGTGCTTAAAATTGAACCGATAGTGTAGGCTACTGCATGGCCAGCCGAGGCAGCCATTTGAATGAAATTATTTTCCATTATTAACCGGAAGGATTGTACTTTCAAATAAAAAAAGAAATTTGAGAAAATATTCTGTAGTTTTTTTTTATAGCATTTTTTAAAAAAAAAAGTTATTTGGCGGACCCTTTTTGTTGAAACACCTTTATATCTATAGTAAATTAGAGTTTGGTGAGATTTCTGGACCTATGGATTTGCGGGTACATATGACTTTAAGTTCGATGATGGTCAAAATATTACTGTCATTGGTGAATGCTATACACACTTCATTACCCTGGCATTGAGACACATGCCACATATCTCACTCTAAAATTGATTTATGCATAGAAACTCTTAAGGCAAAAAATTAATTGAAGTAAGCTTTTAACTAGTAGTCCAACAAGATAGTGTGATTTAACTCCAATAGCTTACTTTCTTTGGAGTGATGTAAAGTTACTTGTTTACATTTATACATTGAAATGATAAAATTGATCAATTGACAACTGAACATGTGAAACTCGACATTTGAAGAATTTTTTGAGTAATACCGTCGCAATTACTGAGATATTTGGATGCCATTGTAGAAAGAGGGTATGAGCTTGCTCTTAAAGGCTATTGAATGTTACAGCAAATGCTTGTGTGCATACGATAGTCTTTTATAGCCAGGTTTTTAAGACAATGAGTTATACAGATTTTGTTTTAGATGACTCTATAAATAAAAATTTTATTAAAAATTAAGAAAATATTCTAATGACTCATATTATCATTTTAAGCATTTTATTGTGTTTTTTTCTCTCTATATAGTATATAAAATTAAAAAAATTTTGGCTAAAACTCAATTACGAAATTATAACAAATTACATAATTTATATTCTTGTAATTCAAAAACGTCAACTTTGTTTCAAATTTTTTTGATTTATGAATTAATTTTCTGTTTTAAGTAAATTTGAAAAAAAATTTATAATTAGTTTTCCTTTGAATTATTTTCTTCTTTTATTAATATTTAGCAGCAATTTGTATTATTGATTACTGTTTTCAGGCCATTTGCTGCATATATGTGGCTGGAAAGTTTTAAATAATTCTTCATTGTAATGGCTTTTATGTTTTTCTTTCTCCGGGCATAGAGCAGAAAATAAATTCAAATCAAAAATGCAGTTTAAAACATAAAACAGAATAGTTTTTACTGGTTTGTTTTTTATAGATTTTTTTTAATTCAGTTTTGTTTGATGTAAAACCATTCAATAAAGAGTTTGTTTTACTGTTATTGGAGCATAAGAAATTTAATAATTTACCACCGATTTTTGTTTCCTATTTTTGATGTTCAAACGAAAATGATAATTATTATAGAAACTTAAAAACAATATTCTTTTGTTTTGTTAGGGAAATGCTATTTTTTGTTTTTTTTTTTTTTTTTTTTTTTTTTTTTTTTTTTTTTGTTTTTGATTTGCAGCTGCTGGCTTAAAATAATAATTAAAAACGATTGTACCCTTTTCTGTCATTTGTAGTTTCCTTTTCGTAGAATTTTTGAAATTTATTTAAAGTTTTTTTTTTTTTTTTTAATGCCAATTGATAAATTTTGCTATCATTTGATGGTACATTTTTGAAAATATTCCATTATTCTTGGAAATTGTTGAACATTTTTATTAATTAATATTTTGTGCGGTCATTTATTAGTTATCAGAGTGAAAAGACTAAATGAAAATAATTAATAGTCAAGGGTAATACTAATAAAGGGTTGTTGGTTAAGTTTTAAGGGTTGATTTTGATTTTGAATAAAACACAGAATTATTTAGGAAATTATTGTCATTTCTTTAACTTGGTATGGTTCAATTATGTTTGGAACAAAATATGGGCCAAATGGCCGCCGCAACTTTGGCGGCACACCTCTATCCGATGGTCCAAATTTTCGATGTCGCTGAAGTATAATTGAGATTCTATGAGTTGTTGCTGGCGTATCGACGTAAACCTTTTCTTTCAAATAACCTCAAAAAAAAAAAGACCAACGGTATCAAATCATATGATCTTTGTAGCCAATTGGCATCGCCACCACGAACGGTAACACGGCCATTGAATTTGTCGCGCCATTGTTTCGTTGGCTGTGTGACAAGTGGCACGGTCCGGTTCAAGCCACAAGTCGTCCACATCCATATCTTTGTTATCAAGGTATCAAGTTATCAAAATGCATATCATGAACGCCAATTTTCATAATAAGACTGAATAATGCGTTGCTCGATTGTGTATCTTTCCATGGTTCAAATTACGAAATGTCAAACGAAATGCAGAAAAAAAACTTGATATTGATGTGCCCGATAGCGCACATCATTCACAGAAAATCATTTTGGAAAAAATACTACGCGACGACGCCTGCATCCTATAAACCATCACTCTTTGTGACTGTAAATAATAAGACAATTTTCCTTATTGACGAATCTACTGAGATGAAAATGTGACTCATCACTAAAGATTATCTTCTTCGAAAATTGATTATGAACTGTTGCCATTTCTGGATACCATTCTGATCATTACGAAGGTTTGAAATGATCAAGACGCTTTAGTTATTTTGTCAATTGCATGAAGTGCATGATATACATTTTGATTTGAACGCCAATTTTTATAATACGTCTGAATAATGCGTTGCTCGATTGAGTATCTTTCCATGGTTCAAATAGCGAAATGTCAAACTAAATGCAGAAAAAAAACATTCAATATTGGCCCTTAAAAATTTAACCACCCGATACCATAAAATACAATTATAAGAAACACGTTTATAAGTGAACTCTTCATATAGCGATACCTCAATGAGTTTTATTAAATTCGCACGGAAAATTACTACTTTGGCAAAGGGCTGGGAAACTATGTTTGCAGTCCTAATTTAAACATGTCTCTTTAACATAATTTATCTAAAAATATATGTATGTTGAATGTTAAGACATGAAAACAAGCTAAATTTATCACTTTTCGGTAGATTTTTTACAGCGGGCACTATCGATCGTGTCTGTGTTTGAAATTTTTGTTTTTGTTCCATCATTATGGCTTATGTTATTGCGGATTTGATTTGCTCCGTTGTTTTTGTTCCACTGTGAAAGTTTATTACATGCTCAAGTACATTTTGCAAAAATTTTTAAAAATAATTATACCTGCTCCACGCAAATTGCTTTAACTTTGGGTTTACAATGCTAAAGTAAGTAAAAAACTAATATTACAATTTTACAAAACGCAAAACTAACATTTCAATAAAATAAAGTGAAATATTTCTAAAGCCAATGAACCTGTGAGAATTGTGTAGTGGCATTTCCACTTTATTAGAGTTACCATTCTTATTATTCTTTGTGAGTCTTCTCGGATTTTTGCAGCCTCAGAAACTAAAATTCTGTTTATTCAAGTCACCATGAGTATTACTGATTAACAGATGTTGATTCAGAATGGTTTGAGCATATATTACCTGTCAATGGTGAAAAAAATTTCTTGGAATATTTTAATTTTTTATATTTTATTTTTAATATTTTGACGAAAAAGCTAATTCTCTAGTGGCTGAGGTGAAAATTTCTAATCTCACACAGACTTTACTTATTCGCAGAAGAGAGATGTTAGAATAAACCCACTTGCTTAATGACCACACATATCTGGCTCAAATTAGATTTGGGTGGAACGAAGTTTGTGTTAAGCCTACACAGATTAGATCTCAGAAACCTTATAGCAGTGACAACTGGTCATTGGCCCATACGTACACTTACACCCATTGGGTGAAAATACCTCACAACGACTTATGTAGTAGCTATAATAACGAAGAAGAAGATGAAACAACGGAACATTTTCTCTCTCATTGTCCCGCACTAGTGTACCTGAGAACAAAAATTTTTGTTCTGTTTGACTAGAGGTTATTTGAACAGAATTCATACCTTCGTGAGATTATTGGGTTGGTTGGAAAATGGCCAACGGTCGTAGACATGTTGAATGGATATAGTGGGGGACCTTATACGACCCAAAAACACTTTGCCAGTAGGCGGCTGCCAATTTAACGTAACCTAACCTAACATGTTAAAATCATTTGATATTGTGTAAAAATTGGTTCAATTTAAATTTTATGTTCGAGTGCCCCAGTGGTCTAGTAGGTAGTGTGCCAAACTGCTAGTGCGAGAGTTGTGGGTACAATTCCCACCAGAAACTCTGATTTGCGACCAAACATATGGTCTCAGTCACTTCACTCGTAATTTTTTTTTTATTTTTTTTTTTTTTTTATTTGAACACCAATACTCAGGGGTAAACCCCTTATGTCAATGGCACAAATTGCTGTCAATTTGATCACTCAAATGCCAGTGTTATACCTTCAGCTTTGAATGATCAACAGCAATTGCCCCATTCGGATGTTGGATGTGAGTGGTGAGCATCTTTTTTTATGTAGAATAGCTGTTATCTTCCCAGAAGGTGGCGCTGTACTCCTGATCACTCGTTTCTTGGTGGAATATACTGGAAATGTTAGGGGGAGAGGTTTCGTGAGGACGGATTTCTTGGCGGAGAGGGGGGGGGGGGGGAACCTCTTACAATTACCATATAAATTACTATTTTACTGCAATATTCATACATAAGTAAAGAGCAGAGTTTTTCAAGTTCCAGGAATACATTTAATAAGAGTGTAGTTATAAGGTATCCTCTTTTCACGTTGTGAAAGTTTTAAAAGAATTATATTTTATTTTATAATTATCCCGGAAACTCAAAAAGTCCAACATTTTTTACAAGATATTTCCAAAACATTTTTGCCATAAAGTGGTAATTAGATAATAATTGTTCTAAAAAACTTTTCCTCCTACTCACAATGAATACACTTTTGTGGTAAATAGTAGTAAAAGTTCAAAATAATGGATTTATAATAAATATTTAAAAATGTTTAACTGTGTCATCAATTCTTCAATATTTAAATGTGTTTTTACATCCTTTTTTTAATTTCAGTTACTACTCCGGCCTACAAACAACAGCATCATCAACATTATCATCTTGGCAAACTGCCTTACAATTTGCCAACAACTTCTACAGTTTACTAAACCCCCTTTAAATATTTATAAAATGCAATTTAAAATGCTGCATCAAAAAATAAGTGAAAGGTAAGAAATGACACGAAAAAAAGAATGGTTTTATTTAATTACCTGAATATGTTGAATACCAAAATAGCATTAAATTCCTCTACTTGAAGAGTAGTTTTTTTATTTTTAATTTTTAATATCGTTTCTATTTAATGCTAATGTTGTGTCACATAGTTTAGTGTTGTTTTAAACAATATTAACAATTCACACAATTTGCACTATTAAAACACTTTCATTGCTTTCACATGAAAAACATTTAAAAAACTAAAAAACGAACAAAAAATCCCTTGAAGCTATATAAACGTGTATTTGGTTACAAGAACGGTTGACTTGTGAGTGACACAAGTGTATTAAAAAAAAAATATAATTTTAAAAACAACAGGCAGCACAAAACTAGTTTTTTTTTTTGTCTTTTCTTCTTTAAGCTGTCCTCCAATTATAAAGAAACTTATTTCCTTTTTTTATATTTTGTTATATTAGTTTTACTTGTAAAATCATTGATTACTTTTAAGCGTTTTCATCAATATTTTTGATATTTTTTGGCAACAATTTTTATTCATATTTTTCTATTACAACTTTAAAATAAACCTTTGAAAAGAAAAACCGCACACGTGCTCAAAATATTTTTTTGTGTTTTATTTTTTTAGATTTTTTTTTAAGACTTTAGCATCCTTTTCCGCGTTTTTCTAGTTTTATTTTTATCGTTCTTATATGCAAATGTGTCCCTTTAAATGTTACGTTGTTGAATGTGTTCAAAACCACATGTTTCTATACGTTTTATAAACAAAATCTATTTTTGAAAACTGTTTTTGTCTTTATCTCTGTTTACATAACTTGTACGAGTATTTTAAAATATCCTTTAATGTTAATGGCTAACAGTGTTATGTAGGCTTAAGCTTACATTCAAAGTATGTTAGAAATAAAACTTGAAGAAAATCTTATAAAAGCTTTTTATCAAAAGCTTTAAAACAACTTTTTAAAAACTTTGCAAACATTTAGAAATGTAATAAAAGCTAAAATATTTAGCACTCTGATACTCGTACGTATGAGTAATATTTTTAACAACGTTATCCATAGCCACCAAAGAAAGTGGAATCCCATTATTACAAGCGGTTAAATGTAAAATAAAAATTAATAAAAATATTCATAAATATTTCTATACATTTATTTTAGTTCACATAAATTGGTATTGAAGCACATACGCTATTTAAAAATCTTTGATAAATGATTGCTTTGAATTAAAAATTTTGTGAAAGTACATGATGATAATGTAAACGGTTCATGTGTTTAAGCGTTATGTGGTTTATGATTTACGTAAGCCATAAATAGCCTCCATTTTTATGTGTGTTCTGTGTTAAACATCACAGGTTTTTCCAGAACATTCGACAACAACTACAAATTGTTCAGTTTTTAATCCTGTTTGTAGTTCAGCCTTTGAATAATACATTCGAGTAGTTGTTATTTTTATGAACTTTTGTAAAGCGTTTGATAAGGTCACACATAATATTAATTGTCTCATCATCACTTTCAGAAAAACCCTTCACAAACCTGTAATAAATTTTATGAATACAGCAGTTACTATCTACCTGATATGTTGGCGTTGACAGCAAACTTTTCATCACAATTACACAAATATCTACTTTTACAAGAATTCTTAAAAAAAATATATATTTTTTTTGGAATGTATCTATTATGTAAACAGCTGATTACCTAGTCTTAGCTTTATATTACTAGTTGTTGCTCTGCACATAATACTCTTTATGTGTTACTAATAGAGACTATTTGCTGCTTCTAAATTTGTTCGTAATAATATTTTACAACTTTATTCACAAAATATTTTAAAGGGCTTTAAAGGGCTTTTTTGACAAATGTCTGTGCATTGCTTGTCAAATATTTATTTTATTTATTAATTTAAATTGCAAACAATTATAATATTATTAACCCGAGACGAGTGACTAAGACCCTTGCTCGGTGTAGAGTCACAGACTAGGGTCTGTGGTGTGAATCGAATCCACAAACCTTGCAAGCACACTACCCACTAGAACCTGTTTGTCAAATAAGCCCTTAATAAGCCTTTAAAATTTTTTCTAAATACAGCAGGTAGATTATAAATCACATTTACGTCTATGAAAATTTGTTTTCTCAGCCTGTTATAAATTGAAATAATTCATTATGAATACTGCGATTTGTATTTATTAAAAAAAAGTTACAAAGTTTCTAAACTAATCTAATATGTATAATTAATTTTCAATTATTTATTTTTTTTTTATTTTACAAATTATAAATCCCATGCAAATAGTTGTATATAAAAAATATTTTCTTTCAACATTTTTTTTACTTGAACTCTTTCAGGGACAATGGCATTAATTTATTCCATTTTATATACATAAATACTACACAACAATTTAACTTTAAATTGAATTTATTTTACCATAAAAGTAATAATTTAAAATCAATTTATGTTAATGTCACCATGTTAGAGAAGAACTATTCAAACACCATTTGTTAGTGTCACTGCCATGCAACAAACTCTGCAAATATTTGCATGCAAAAAGAAAAAAAAAACAAAACTTGCATTCTTCCATATTTAGAAACAAATAATAAAAACGAAACAAAAAAAAAACAATTTACATAAACTGAATATGATTGAAAATATTTAAATGAAAGTATATAAAGAATTAGAGAAATAAAAAATAAATTATTTTTCAGAAAGCGTAGTAGTATGTCAGGAGAAAAGAAAAATGTTTATTATTATACGTTTTTTTATTTTTTTCTTTATGATTGGCAATATGACATTTTCCAAAAAAAAAAAGTTGGATAATATTACTTTAAGTGAATTTGGTATAAGCAATTTGGAGTTTTCCAATTGTGTTGCTATACAAGCCTTGGGATGAAACGTTACAAGAAAATATATTTAAATATTCTATAGATAATGAAAAAATATGGCCATATCGAAAGAAAATTACTTTCCTAATTTTGCAATTGCTTGTAATCTATTACTTCATTTCGCCGTTTTTGAACGCAACAAATTGGAACATGGATTTTGATTTTGGCTACACCATTAGTTCTAAGGCAAAAACGTTAAAGTTTAAAATCAGATCAACTTTCAATATATCTGTCGTATCCATACTAAAAAAATTTTATTTACCTACATATTAATAACCCTAATGCTACAGACACGGGTACCCGGGTACCCGAGCGTTGTTTTAAGTTAAATAATTTTTAAACAAAAGACACTTTATAAGTTCCTCTAGCTTAACATTTTTTATAAGTTGTTTCGATTTGTAACCCTCTTGACTTATTTAGATTGACTGTATAGTCTCTTAAAATCAAATTTACCTTACGCTCCTGACAAGGGTACCCCGAAAATTATTCTTACAGTTTGTATTAAAAAGGTATAAATTATGGCATTTTTTTAATTGATTATTCAAATAAACACAGATTTCACTTTTAATACAAAGGAACTAATACATACATACATACATAACTGGCCTTTACAACCCTGTGTCAGGATTACGGCCTAGCTTCTCGCAGCACTCATGTTGTGTGTGTAAATTTCTATCCATGAGTACCGGGACCTACAGTTTAAAGTCGACTCCGAACGACAGACTTGAGAAGCTCTTTCATGGCAATTAATTACTCTCAGAGCTTTTGCCAGAAGACTGCTGAGAGGTAGTCGCCGAAAGAAATATTTTTTTTTTTTTTTCATATTTCTTTTTTCAAGATGTCGGTGCCGAGATTTGAACCCGGCACTATCGTCTTAGTAAGCCAACACACTAACCACTAGACCACGGCGACTACAAACTAATATTATTGCAAAATAAATCAAGACTCAGTAAAGAAAAAAGAAATTGTTTCGCTATATGTGGTAAATTGGTAGCTTATATGCTGTGTATATTTCATATTTTTTATATATCTCGAGTATATGATGCTACTTTAGGTTTCCGATCCTAAATTTTTTAAGTCTGCAATCTGTTTTCGGATATCTAAAAACTTTGGTGTCAAATCCTAAAGTGGCATCATTAACTCGAGATATATTACATGGCGGATGGAGCACATACACTCCCGTACGTAATTTGCTTATTTTTCCTCTAGAACTGACATCATCAGTTACAAAATGATAGCAAGAACTCTTTTATAGAAAACGACAAGTTTTTTTTCCGCTAATTTATTTTTATAAGCCTGCACCATGCTGTGAAAAATTTATTTTGCATGTATTCACACGAGATTTGGCTCATTCTTCGTTAAAATATCATCGGCGTTAACAATACAATTCTTATTTTTGATGCCATATATGATATAAATAATTGTGTCCAGGCATATGTACAATTATGAATTAGAAAGTAAAGAGTATCGTCCGCACAATACAGAATTATCGCGTCTATTGTGCCTAAAATTAGCATTCTTCGAAATACGACCCCTACGTTTGAACACAGACTCAGAAATGGCTTTATATTGTATAAGCTCGAAATTTATTGGTTAATGAGTGTCTATTTGTGTATGTTTTTATTTGTCATCTCTACGCCTAATAATCCTCCACCAGAGTTGACATTTTTTGGTGGCGCTGAGATTGAGGCTAAAACACATAAGTGAATTATGTTACAAAAAGTAAATAATATTTAGTAGATGACCATTAGCCATTTTTCTGTTGCTTTCAAAACTTCATTCATTTGGGTACCATATCGTCGTGCGGGAGTTTATATGCTCTATCCCTCATTTTATATATCTCGAGTTAATGATGTCACTTTAGGTTTTTGACACCAATATTTTTAAAATCGGCTATTTATCTCCGAAACTGAACGAGATATCAGAAAACGGATTGTAGACTGGAAAAATTTGGGGTCGAAAACCTAAAGTGGCATCATTAACTCGAAATATATATAAAAAATATGAAGTGGCGACTAGAGCACATAAACTCCCGCACGACGATATGGTTCAGTAAACTACTCTAAAAGTTGTCTATCCTTGAAGTCAGTTTATTGTTGAGAGTACACTCCATTCATCTCGTTTGTCTGAATCGTAAAAATCATCGGTTGGGTTATACTACAGCAGAGGTACATATAAGAACCATATGCCTTGGTCGTAGTTCTTTTGGAGTACTGAAAGATAACGACGAGTCTTGAAGCCAAAAATAGCATATTATTAATGCTATTAAATTAATTCCAGTTAATTTGTAAACAGAAAAATATTTGTTAGATGGCAAATAATTTTGTTTTTGAAATATCAGCTGTTTTGTTGTTTGCCCCATAAAAATATTTTGTGCTCACACTACGGCAAAGAAATCAATTGAGGTTTTTCATCAAATCAAATATTTGGCAAATATTGACCGTAACTTAATATTTATTTAATTTTTTTTTTTTTTACAAAATTTAAATTTTTTTCATTGGCAACTTTTGGCAACACTGACAATGACTACTACAAGTGTGGTATACGTAATATTTAATTCAATAGAATAAATAAAACAACCGTCATACGCCACCTATGATTGTCATTTACGACATGTAAAGCTTTTTAAAACGTACGTACTTTATTTCTTTCACTGTTCCCTATGTTATAGATATATGAGTATGTAAAAAAAGCTTTTCTGAAAACCAATTTTCTAAAAACCAATCTTCTGAAATTTCTTTTTATCAATTTTCTCTTACTAATGTTTAAATTACGCTTCTGCGCCTTAATTTTTGTTTATTTTTTTACATTTTGTTTATGATTTTCTGTTTTCCGCTTTTAATATAATAATTATTTCAGTTCTTCCTTTTTTGCTTTACAATAAACCGACAACAAAGAAAGACAAAAGCTGAAGAAACAAAACAAAAAATAAAGAAAATAAGCAAAAGAGAAATAAATAAGAAAGCATGCAAACGCACTCTGTCGATAATGAAAATAAAAAAGAAAGAAGGTTTAACGAATATAAGCGTAAGAAGTGACCTCAATAACAGACTACGAGTGCGAGTTAACATGCACTTGTAGCTGTGTTAGTGTGTTACAAGACGTAGTGACGTAGATATGCTATTTTAACATATTGTATTTAAATACATACATTGTATAACTATATATAGTATGTATATAAGTACGTAAAAGTTATTTTATTATGCGCATATAAATACTCAGTGTAGAGTATGCACTTTCATACATATTTATATGTTATGAGTATATTTGTTTTTACTTTATTACAACCATGTACGAGTACATGAATTGATGACTTTTACTTGTGATTTTTGCGTTTTGTATGTAAAGCACCATCACAACATCATCAACGTAAAATGGAATTCAGGTTTTTACATTTTGATATTGACTACCTTGTGTAAAAGTGTTTTCTTGTGTTTCTTGTTTTCCCATAAAATTTTTGTTTTCAAGTTGATGAGAAAAGTGCAGAAAGGTATGCGTATGTATGTGTGTGTGTGTGTGGATTAGATGACGTATTAAATTTGGTTTGTGTATTTGATAAAAATACTTCAACACACCTGAGAATGCATTTGTTTATTTTTCATGGCTTCTGTATGAAATTATCGCAACAAACTATAATTCTAAGGCCACTTGAAAACTTATAAGTTTTTTGTAAGTTATAAAATAGAAGTGTTTTTTGCAATCAATCCTATTAATAAACATGAACTTTAGAAGTTCAACATTTTATTGTGAAAGCATTTTCATATTTTCTATATAATTGTTCAAATGCAATAACAACAATGACGCAATTAGGTGTTGCCGACTGTAATAACTTCCAAATTTTTTTCTTATGTTATTACAAGTCGTAACCAGCTAGTACAAGACCTCCTGAATTCATTTTGTAGTGGCTGTGTGCATTCTATTTTAGTTTTGCAGAGAGCAAGAGCTTCCGAGTAGTCGCTAGTTAAAAGTCCCGAATACTCATTTGTTTCGTTCTTAGCCACAAGACCGCCCGAATTCTTCTTACCATCGCTATGATTATTTTAGTTCATTCTAATAAAAATATTTTTAAAGTTTTTTCTTTCTAATCACTGTAGCGGGAAGCAATTTTAGTTTGGCCTCTAGAATTCTCGTTACATTCATATAAAGCGTGAGCGATGACAAGAGCTTCCGAATTCTTCTTGTAGTCATAATATTTATTTAGCTCTGCCAAATGTAATATCTCCCAACTACGACTTACGTGTTTTTCATTTAGATTCAACACAGCCGCCATTCTGTGCAGCCATTCCCAACATCAGTTCCCGAAAAAAGCGTCGAGAATAATATAATAATATATAATATGTAATAAAATACTTTAACCTTTAGCACAGAAGTTTTGTATATAATACAAAAGAAGTTGTGTTTATTTTTAAGAAGCAGCCCTATGGTTTCAAAGGTCCCCGCGCCTCCACCAAGAAGGCTATCATCAAAAAACTGCCCCCTGACATTTCCAGTCTATTCCACCAGAAACGAATGATCAGAAACACAGCGCCACCTTCTGCGAAGATAACAGCTAACCTGCTTAACGAAGACGCCCACCATCAACATCAATCGACAGATGGGACAATTGCTGTTGATCAGTCAAAGGTGAAGGTATTACACTGGCCTTTGAATGATCAAATTGACAGCAACTTGTCCCCTTGATATAAAGCGCTTAACATTAAACAATAAAGACAGTTTCGTCTATGAGCCGAGATATAAAAAAGCTCGGTTGTCAAACCTGGCTTAGCATTTAGTAGTAGTGTTATTAGCGATAAAGAAATAGGGTAACTGCCCACTGTATCACAGTGGGCCTCTTTGGCATAGATGGTTTGGTCCACGGATCAGCGGTTAACATCATTTGATCTAGAAAAACAGCTGTGAAATTGTATTTCCATTCTCGATTTGATGATTTTGATATTAAAAATGTACCACGAAAAAAAGAAAAATTGAGAGAGATAAGTACATAAGTAGCGTAGTATTTGTTCAGAACTAGGCATAAATTGTCAGACAGTTATCAACAATATCAAAGCTGGATACACAAAGAAGCAAATCATTTAAAAGAGAAAGCTTTTCAAAGGAATGGAATGGAACCACTTTTAAAGCTAATGATACAGAACAAGTATGGCAATAATTTGCAGACAAGGACTAGCAAGAAGCAAGGTGAAGCTTTTGCCTTTTAGTAGTGGAATGAAATAGTTCATTCAACAATTAACAAGATTGAAGGAAGCAAATCACTTAAAACGTTCAGAATAGAACAATAGAGAAATTACGAGTATTGTATTCCGTTATGACAAGGCCGAACCAAATAAATCTTACATTATCTGGGAAGATGGGACCTTTCTATGTTTCCACCATTTACTATGGAATTTATACCTTTAAGTAATCAGTTGTATAGATCTTCAGTAAGAGATCTATTTAAAGAATATTTCTTATGCTTCGCAGTGCTCTTCTATTGAATTTCAATTTCTATCTTGACAGCAGCTTTTGACTTGACAGCAGCTTTGTGTAGTTTAAATTCGACTTTTGTTGGAATCAGCATTTAAGTGTCTTGATTTTAAAAAACAGCGCGTAAACTACTTCATTTCTATCTACTTATATTTGGTTCCATTATTTTTACTTCCATTACCCAGCCATATGCGGAATAAAATTTTGATATTGGGCTTGCAGCTGTAAATATTACTTAAGGGCTTCTGAAAAGTGTTCAAAGGAGGGAAAAAGTGCTTAGAATTTTATCCAACTCTGTTCAAATTACCAGTAAAAACAAAGGCCTTTGAACAAAAATTTACTTTTATTTAATATTATTTTTAATTTTTCGTTACTATTTTTGACGATTCTACACGAAGGAGTAGCGAAATATGGAAAATAAATATGTAAAATTCAAAAAAACCTTTAGCTTAAACAGGATTTATTAATATCTTTATACGAACAAAGTCAATACAACTATTTTATTATTTGTTTATTCACTTAAACCGTCTGTCCCACGATGTAGAACAGCTGTCTTTCGTTAAGAATGTGTACAAACTGAAAGCATTCAACATCATGGAAGAGACTGAAAGTAAACGATTCTACTAAGCATGCAATCATTGGTTATACATCCTTCTGTATTTATCGTTAATCTTCAGCAAATTTAAGTTTTATTATAATTATTTATTACAAGACAATAACCTCCTCTGGTCTTTTACAATCACGATATTTTATTTTTGATTTGGCTCTCATTTTTGTCAGTTTGCTAAGTACAGCATAACATTTTATTGCCATACTATAGTTCATCAACTTTTGTTTCCCACCAATTAAAAACTTCAACTGAAACAGCTGAATGTTTCTATAGAAAATAAATAAAAAGAAATTCCAAAAAATCCATTTAAAAGGCATTAATTAAAAAATAATCCTTGAAGCGAATAAATAAAACGAAAAAGTAAATCTTTTTCTACTGAAACAAATACTTTTTGGCTGCTTAAATTTTTTTTTTTTTTTATTATTATTTTTATTGTTTCTGTTGCCACTGTAGCAGTCTTTTGTTCTTGTGGGGTATTATATGATGCAACCAATCATTGCATGCCTCAAGGGAGACAAGCACAGAAGAAAAGAAAAACAACGACAAATACTATTTTATTAACATTATGCTGACTGACTCCCCATCCAAAATAAAAGAGTTTTTTTTAGGGAAAATTGAATTTTCACTTTTCTTTCATTTTTATACAGAAAGGAACTCATGTACGTTTTAATATAAAAAAGTTGTTTTTGTTTTTAATATTTTGTTATTCAAAGCGTACTTACATAATGCGATGACATGCTTCTGCATGTGGATGAGTGCATGTCACGGATTGTTCTTCGGATTCGGTGGAGTCATCACGTAAGGTGGCAACTCCTAAAGGTAAAATAGGTATTATAGCAGCTGTAGCAGCTGCAGCTGTTGCCGGTGGGCCCGCCACCACAGCTGATGCTGGGGCTATGGGTGTAGCAGGGGTTTGTGGTACAGTAGGTAGTGCGGGCGTTGGTGTTGCCGATGCCTGCCCTACAATAACAGTTTGTGGCGAAGGTGTAGTACTGGACTGTTTCTAATATAGAAGAAAATTAATAATTAATAAGCTTTGCAAACAAATTTTGCCCTTTTCTTGCCACACTTACCCTAAATTCGAGTGCTTCAACTGTTGAAAATTGTCTTTTGCGTTCGTATAGTGTTTCACGTTCTATGGAACGACTGCGAAAGGCTGGCGGTAAACCTCTATCTGGTGGTGTTGGTATTATGGGTGTGGGTGCACTACTGCTGGCCACTAATTGCTGTTCTTGCTGTTGGGCTAATTGCTGTTGTGCTTGACCGGATGTAGTTGGTGGACTTTTTTCACTCTGCTGTTGTTGTTGCTGTATTTGATGTTGTATTTTATGATCTTCTTTTTTCTTTTCACGTTCCTGTTGTTTTCGTATTTCAAAATCCAATAAACGTGCTTCACGAGTTTCTTTATCTCTCTGTAAATCAAATTCGTATTACAATATTTTCCTAAAGCGGCCTATTTGTAAAGCAAGTGAATACCTTATAATTAAGCGCGTCCTGTTCTTCTTTCTTGGCTTCTCTCTCACAGCGCTGACGATCGCGCTGTTTTTCTTCGTCCGTTTGCGATGTTTTGCTGTCTGTAAATTGTATGAAACATTTTTGTTAGTGTTGAAAAGTTATTCTTTAACAAAATTTTATTTCAGAAAAGAGAATTTTATTTTTTTTTGTTTGTTGAAAAAAATGCAGGCATTCGAAAACATGCTTAAAAATGGTAGATTTTTTTTCTCGATTTTGTGTTTGAAATTAATGGCCACACATAAAACTGTTTGATCAAATTTATATGTATATGTATGTGTGGGTTGTTAACCCAAAATTAATTTTATCAAATTGTATGTAAGTTTTTATTTATTAGTTGAAATTTCGTGAAAAATAGTTTTTTTTAAAGGCATATTATACAAGGTGGTGTTGCCATTAGAAAAATAAAAAATATGTATGTAGAATATAAACAACAAATGCTCGAAAGGGTAGAATACGAAAAATTTAAATAAAATATTTATTTTTGTTTTTGTGTTTATATTTATTCCAATATTGATACTTTTTAGTTTGTAAAAGAAACGCTACCTGGAAGACAAAAATACCGTAAAATCACTTAATTGGAGTTGAACACTATATAGTTAGCAACACTATATGAACTTTTTTCACCCATAATGCTAGGAACACATTTGGGACGAACGACGAATTTCGCTCACTTCGACGAATTTCTCAGCTAAAATTCGCTGCATAAATTCGTCATAGAAGACACAATAACGACGAATACATTCATAACTAATAACATAATTCTTTACCATATTTGGTTTTTTGCCCATTTTTATTATCTTTTGATGCCAGGTTATACAGGCATTCATAACATTGCACATTTTCAATTATTATTTCAATTGTGACCACTTTTTTTATTTATTTATTTAAAAATTCTTATGAAACAGGTAAATTGGCTTTATTTACAGAAATTCTCCTTTGTTTTCCAATCACAACTAATAGGATGACCATAAAACGGAAATAATACTTAAAAAATAAATTGGTAGCTATTCTGGAATACTCAGTTCACCATTCGCTACGTTTAATTTTAAATTTTCTGATCTTTTTATAATTTTTTTTTTATCTTAACTTGTTTCAATTCTAATTTCTTCTTAGAAAATCCAATCATAGCTATCATTATTAATAAAAACACACTTTGAAATAATTTTTATAATTTAATTTAAATGACTTAAAATTAACAAAAAAAAACCAAGTCGGGCATTAAAAAATAACTTTATTTACTAAAAAACCTTAAAATTAAAGAAAAAAACCACATGGTCACCCTGAACTGATAAGTTCGCCGTTCGACATGATTGTGTGCATTTTCATATACACAATTATGTTTTATTTTTAGCCACGAATATTTGCGACCAAAAATTCGTCGTTCGCCCCAATTGTGTTCCAAACATAAGACTTTCTCATTTGTCGAATTCACAAGCTTCTCTATTATTGTATGCATGATTGAAAATAGTTTTTGTTTACCTGCTTGTGAACACCTAGTGTACATTGTATCGAAAATGTCAAAAATCAAATAAAGAGAAAAAAGCACTATTCACAAATAAAAAAATGTATCTTAAATTTATATTTTTACCACTTTATCTGCATTAATTTCATTTTTATAATTATGTCCTTCGATATCTTATTCTTTTAAGTAAATTTGCTTCTGACAATAAATAATTTTTTTTGTATCTTTATTCTTCTTTTCAATAATAGGCATTACCTTTAAAGAAACCAATCCAACTTTTTAAAAACATATGAAAAAAAAATGTATGAGTTGTAACTAATTTTTATACGAAAATTACCAGCAACAAGCGCTCAACTATTGTATTGCCGTACAATCAAACAACTAATACAAGGGTTTTGTGAATTCGGCAATTATACTATATTTGCACTGTTCTCCAAATATATATCAATTCGAAAAAAATTTAGCGTCATAAGAGTTTTATGGAAATAAGCTTTTCTTCATTTTCCTTTCCATTCTGGTGAAGATACTCGTCAGCACACTTTTTCACAAAAAATGGTATCAAAACTGTATGAACTATTTTGTTCAAACACTTATACCCTAAATGAGAAACAAATGCCATAAACAATAGATTTCATTTACATATATTGAATGTATTTGCCTATATGGCGAAAACCAGCACAAAAAATAGAAAAAGAAAATATCGTAATTTAGTAAATATACTTTAGAGGAATCTATTTACATTAAACCCAACTCGCAACTATTTAGTTTACCTTTTTTGAAATATAGAAAAAATTAAACAAAAAAATTAAAAATTTCTTCAAATTTACAACAAGTAATGAGTGTTAATTTGATCAAACTATTTGATATCTGGCCTTGTCGCAAGCAAATTATTTAGTTTGTTATGCTTTTAAATACCCATTGAGTATTTTCTTTTTATTCGTAAAATAATATTTCTGTTTTTAAATCTCTTCATGCACTACAAAGCAGAGGTTTTCTTTGTTTATGTTTAAATGCATTTGCCTAGAGGGAATTAAAAAAAACCAACAGAAATTAAATCTTTCTTAAAGTAAAAATATAGCGCAACACATGATCTCAATTTATTTCAATAATTTTTTGAGAAAAATTAAGAAATATTTGTCAAAAGATATTAAGTAATTTCAATTGGCAATAGTTTTATATTTTTCAATTTGACAACATTAATGGGCACCTACGAACCTAGAATTTGCTTTCCTAAAATTGAAGCACTTGAATACCAATTTTTGTCGACTTTTCGCCAGAATAATGGCCGAATAGTACGAATAAGTGTTCATCCAAGCAATCCAATTGAAGTCGTTTTCCCCTCATTCCACCCTTAATTAAACTTACGTTATTTATCCTTTGTGTGCTTTTCCACACATACGTACATATGTTCGTGTATCTACGTATTTTAGTTTCAAGTATAGAAAATATCTTCCTAATCTGACCCTTGTATGGACACCACACAAAAAAATAATATTTTTTTTTATATATTTAAAAGAAACTTTTTGACTTTTTCTGTAGCATCAATTTGAAATAGAAAATATTTGATTGAAAATATTTCAATTAAGCGCCTTATCAAGACAAGATGTTGTTAGTTGATAACTCAAAGACCAGTGTTATACCTTCACCATTGAAATGTTCAAAAGCAGTTGATTAATCTGTTGATGTCAATTTTTGGTTTTTGTTATAAAGTGTTGAGGATCTTAGCTAAGTTGTTGTTGGTAGGTTTTTTTATCCTTTCTTGGTTCAGTCTATTCCTTCCCAGTAGGTGGCACTTTCTCCTAATCAAAGCTGAATAGAATGGAATGTCAGGAGGCGGCTTAATTTTAATGATGGTATTCCGAGTGATGGGGGGAAACCTCCGCACAAACTTTTGTTCTTTATTTTCTTCAGTGCTGGGACTCGAACCTGTAGCGCGATTCAGTAACTTTTAACAATACAATATTATCAAAAGAAGTCGACTAGTTTTGTTGTTTGCAGTAACGTTTATATGATTCATTAAGTACACTTTAGCGACAATAAGACAACACCGTATAAAATCAGTCAGTTTTTGGGTAATTGGTTATGAAAATGGATAGAAAGTTAGCAAAGCTACAAACCTCTAGTTTCTTTTGGTATAAAAGCACATAAATATGGTTCTCAAACAAACTAGTTAATAGCAAAAATTTCAAAATAAAAAATTTACGATTTTCCAACCGAATAAACTGTATAAAAATTGTTGTCATTAGTTTACGACAATAGCTATTAGGACTATCGTAAACAAAACACAATAAAGAGAAATATCGCCAATTCTGTTGTTTACTGTTGCAAACAATTAGATTATCGTAAAAATATGTTACTGAATCATATTTTTAAATTATAATTTTAGAAAAACCGCTATTTTATAATTTTTGTCCTTCGCTGGGATTTAACATCGGTCGTTTGAGTCTCTGTGAGAGCGCTCTAACCTCTTTTTTAAAGACCGGTTTACATGAACACTGCTGTTTGTTGTGTTTGTTTACTGTAGTTTCATTACTAGGCGATCAAAATAAATAGCAATAATACATCTTCCCTAACTGTTTGTAAAATAAAAAAAAATTTTTTTTTTCATATTTCTCATCATTGCATAACTTGTTATTATTTCTTTTTTTTCGTTCATTATATGTAGTTTTAGCTAAAGCATGCACAATAATAAATTCGTTTAATTCATTCTTTAAAACATATTTTGTCGTTTTAATTTGCCTTTAATTTTGTTCGCACGTAAACAAAATATACACGAAAACAGAAGAAATAAATGTACAAAAAAAGGCAATTGTGATTAAAAACTTAATAATAAATGTCAGATACTTTATTAACTCATATGTGCCATGACATATTAATTTACTTTTATTTTTACGCCAAACATCGAATCAAAATCAAATGCTTTAAATGTTCTTTTGGTGACTTAAATGCCGCCATTTGCGTGACTATGCTTTCACTGCATTGTCCTCGTACATGTGCGTTCAGGACACAGTAGACTTACATTTTTGTATGTTGTTTAATTTTGAACGAACAATCATTAAATAGTTGGATAGGTTTGGTGGTGGTGTCATGTTTGTTATTGTTATTTAAAGAAAATATCGAGTTTAACAATAATTGTAATTTTTTATTTTTGTTTACTAATAAGCGAGCAAAAACAAGCGATTAAAAGTTTTTAATGAATACACAACGTCTTGACTTAATAATTTTCTAAATGAAACTGAAACAATGTTGTAAAACTCATTTGTTTTTTGTTTTTTTGTTTTGTGTTTTTGTTTTTTCTTACAACACAACAACTTTGTTTGATTATAGGTTTAATGCAGTACATATTGCATATGTCTTTTTCATGAAGACAATTTTTGTATTTGTACAGACTAAAAGAGCTATAATGCGGTTACACATGTTTTAGTAATTAAGTGGTTTGTAACATGAGTTTAAATTTATAGTTTAAAAACATTTTAAAGGTCTGTTGCAAGTAATGTCAATATGCCTCTAATTGTAAGGGAAAACTAGTACATACAGGACTGTGGAGTCTTACAAAAATAGTTCTAACCCCCAAACCCGACTACAACCAATTTTCTAATTTCGATGCTGTATTTTTTTATAATTGGCATTCATAGGGATAAAACGATACAAGTAAATACTCGATACTTTTCTCCTGATACGAAGAACTTTTGGTATCGATACTTTGCAACCGAGTACCAAGAAGGTATCGGAAGAATATTGTGGTATCGTATGACAGTACTCACTTAAATTCATGTTTTAAAATAAATGTGTATTATTACGTCGGTTGACAGGTAAAACTCACTAAGTGCTACGTGGTCTGACTACACTTAGTGAGTTTTACTTGTCAACCGACTATTACAAGACTGCAATGTATAACTAAATTCATTGTCGTTAAATTTAGATATATTGCTAATATTATTATTAGTTAAATTATTTGAGCTTAAGGTCGAATAAATATTTATATTATTTATTTTACGATATTTCGCTACTTCCTTGCGTAGCATCATCAGGAATATATATTTGTATGTGGCAAAACAATAACAAAATTATATAATTATATAATTATTATTAATATATATTATTAATTATAATTATATAATTTTGTTATTGTTTTTCTAGTCGCCGTGGTCTAGTGGTTAGTGTGTTGGCTTACTAAGACATGGGTCCCGGGTTCGACTCCAGGCTCCGACATCTTCAAAAAAAAAAAAGAAATATGAAAAAAATATTTCTTTCGGCGACTACCTCTCAGCAGTCTTCTGGCAAAAGCTCTGAGAGTAATTAATTGCCATGAACAAGCTTCGCAAGTCTGTCGTTCGGAGTCGACATTAAACTGTAGGTCCCGGTACTCATGGATAAAAATTGACACACACAACATGAGTGCTGCGAGAAGCTAGGCCGTAATCCTGACACAGGGTTGTAAAGGCCAGTTATGTATGCATGTATGTAAGCGTATAGCAAAGTCGTAATCTACGGGAAATTCTAAAAACTTTACCCAAAGAAACCATGGTTCTAAAATCAAAATCGAGCTTCCGATTTTTTAAGAGAAAATTTGGTCCTCAGGTCATCCGAAAATAATGAAATTTTTTTGGAAATAATAATTGCAATTCATTGCAGTTGGTGAATGGTTGGCCTGTAACGCTGGAAGAGAGCTTATTTTAAAGGAAATTTTCTCGGCTTTCTATATCTGTGCTCAATAAAGAAAATTGGAACTTTCTAACAATATATGAGAGTTCATTTGAAAGGCTTTGCTCCGTAAACAAATTTGTAGTGATCAATCGCGAGACAATAGTTTTTCGATAGATACATCATATTAAATACATATGTTAATATGGTTACATACGAAATGTCAACATTTATGCAATGCTGTGATGTGTTTAATGTTTTTTTTTTTCATTAATCGTACAAAATTATGGACAGTATGAAACTTTGCACTATTAAAAATATAAATTTTTAGGGTATTTTAAATTCGACTTTGGCCTATCCATGGTAATTTTCTTTTTATTTATTTGTTTTTGTTATTTTCTTGTTTTTGTTTTTCTATGGGTTTTAATGTTTTCCCATTATACTATTTTTTTGTTTTTGTTTTTCGTTATAGTTTTTTACAAATAATCGGCTATACATATTCTTTAATATTTTTTCTTCTTTTTTTCCTAATCAGTCATTCATTGCATTCGCTTTCATTTTGTCCATGTGGCACTTATACAGTGAAAGTCAAAATTCAAACACCATTTAAGAATAAATCAAATTGCAATAGTAACAGTTAAGCAAATTTTTTTGCAGTGTAATTTAACAAGTCAGAGTTTTTGATGAGAACCCACAATCATCGCATAAGCACTGCCTAGTAAACTACTGTCAACTTGTCAGGTATTTTATAATAATTCTAATATGTTTCTTTAGGAGATATAAATTGTCTACCAACTGAATTTATTTCCTTGAATAAGCTTTCACGTTTTTTTTATGTCCTCTAGGGTGTGAGCTACTACTGTTTTAATAACATTTTTATGTTTTTATGAGTGACTGTTAATAATTTACGTAGAGCCGTAAGTAGAAGTTTTTCGATATTGTTGGTAATATACGGATAAGGAAACAGTGAAACCGGCTCTCTGTTTGTTACCACAAAAATATGTGTATCGCGAGCAGCTTGCACCAATGCGCGCAGTTGATCATATAGTGTATTGTAAGGTAATAGTACACGGTTGAATAAAAAAATCTCTTTAATTTAGTTTAGACAACCACTTGTACAAGAGTAACGGCAGCTTCGAAAACTTGCTTGTGGATAACCTTGTATATGTTAATCATTTGCAAATTTGTTGTAAAAATTAAATCATTCGAGAGGATGAAGAAAAAATTAGAAATCGGACAAGAAGGATATTGAAAACCACTTCAAAGTGAAAGGCTATAAAAACAATTATTGGGTCGGTTTCGTCGCTTTCAGTGAGAGACTAAGTATACAAGCTTTCAAACTTGCCAGACGGTGGTTTTCAGAAGAAGGTTTACACTGTAAAAAAAGCTGTGGAGACAATTACAGGTGATGACATTATAATATACCGCGCCTCTCAGCGCTATACACATTCATAACTCTAGGATCAGGCGAACAAGTTGTACTGTGTTAGATCCCGTAATACTGTGATATCTTGTGAAATATGAAGACGGACGAGTTCCTTTATAGAGGTACAGCCTTACCCACCCAAAACATTCGTTGGTAATTAAAATCAGGTATAAGATTACACTGATAGTGTGGCGTAGTTGATTGGCAGGTGATAAAAGGCTTTTACTTGTTCTACCAGTAGGCAAACATGGCTGCAAATCGGCAGAAACAAAACCGATAACCTGATGAGTCAGTTGATGAATAGTATTTTCAAATCTGTGACAGTTGATAGTGAGCACTGGACTCTGAGTGAAAACGCGACTTATGCTGATATAAGCACTAACTTCTGAAACTTCTAATGTGTGGAGTGTTCAGCAATAACTAAAAGAAGACTTAATTTTTTCCATCCGCTTAATAGGAAACATCGTTAATAAGTATATAATCCGACATAATTATTGGTCTTTTAAACATTAGCAGTTTTTTTTTACCAAGGTTAATATTTGGCATTATACTTTGGGTTTGGTCTTAATCCTAATCTTACCCTAAAGATTTTCTTTTCAAAAAACAAAAAAAAAACTAGTTTTCGAATCGTTTATCTTGTAATTTAAAATTACTTTTTTCCAATACTGTATTTAGGAGCAAAGTATTCACATTGAAAAAAAGAATTCATTTATTCTTCTTTAACAAAAGTTAACGTTACAATACCAAAGGGTGGCATGATATTTCATATAAAAACGTTATTGGCCTACTGACCGTCCTTTGTAAAATATTCGTCTGCTTGAATGTTAAACATGCATTTCTTTATTTACATCCCTTTATAGGATTGTACTGCTTCTTGGACACATTGGTATAGAAACCGTAGTAGACAAACAATTTTTGGGTAAAACAAAAAGTTAATTTAGTTTGTTGTGTTGTTTTTTCCGTGGTTTCTCAATATATTGAACATGATGTCAAGCGTGAAATTGTTACGTTATAGTCTGTAAAGACTATTTGCAGGCCTGAATAAATATTTCACACCTGCCGCATAACAGAACGAAAGAAAGAAGTGAGTGAGTAAATTTGTGTTTTCCGAGTGGTTAAACTTTCAAAGCAATAAATCCAATTTGTTAAACAATAAGATTTAGAAAGGCGCTGTTGATGATTTTCCTTTGAAAACAGATAATCTTGATTTTTTTTTTCAAAGAAGAAGTAGCATCTATAGGTTGCGTATGGCAATGGCAAAGAACTTCAAAAAAATATTTTTTTCACACCGTAAACGATTAAAAGCGCTAAGAAGATTAGTTTGTTGTCAATCAATTTGCTTTTTTTTTAATAAATACAATTTGTATGTACATACATACATATTGTTAAGATGCAAGAATTTTATAAAGTAAAATCTTTATTACATTCACTCTTATGAATAGTACTTTCCTTTTACACACCTTAAACCTATAAATCTTTACAAGTAATCACTTTCCAGAGGTATGCTTCACAAGTCTTAGCACAATATAAAGGAGTTTATAAAGAACTATACCAGAAATTTGAGCAGCTGTTAACAAAAAATTAATTCCGTGGAGGTTTCAGACAAGGTGATTCCTTATCCTTTGACCTCTTCAATTTCGCCAAGGAGAGTGTTTTGTGAAAGGCGGGTGTGCATCGTAGTGACACTATTTTTAATAAAAGTATCGAGATCCTTGCGTATGCCGACGACCTAGACATCATTGGGCATACCAAGCGAGATGTAACAGCAGCAATTAATGCTATTGAACGGAAGTCTGCTAAAATGGCTCTGGCTGTAAATGAAAGCAAGACGAAGTACATGTTGTCGACAAGTAGGGACGTTGAACGTATAAGCTCTTAGATTACAACCGCCAACTATATATTTGAAGTGGTCAAGGAGTTCATCTTCCTTCGCACCGCCTTTACCAGCAAGAATGATGACAGTCTGGAGATTAAGAAAAGAATCTCACTGGCCAATAGGTGCTACTACGGTCGCGGTAGGTAGTTTAGTAACAAAGACCTTTCTCGTGCGACGAAATTAACACTCTACAATTCACTTATTCTTTCGGTGCTTATCTATGGTGAGAAAGTATACACGCTGTAATGTGCCGATGCAGCCGCCCTAGGAGTGTTTAAAAGATAAGTTCTTCGCAAGAATTTTTGGCCTCTAAGGCATGACGATGAGTTTCGCATTAGGACTAACTATGAGTTATATAATCTCCTCGGCGATGTAGACGTTGTCCAGCGTCTGCTCCAGCGAAAAAGGTTTTCGATTAGAACGTCACCCGACATCAGCTCAGATGACGACCAAGTTTACGAAGCCCTGTCATCAATTGGTGTGACCAACTGGAGAAGGCGCGCGCCAGGAATAGTGTTGAGGCAGGCCGAAACGCTTTAATAGGTTGTTATGGCCAGCTAAGTAAGTAAGTAAGTTTAAAAGGAAACTTTCGTTTTCTGTCTTAAAAGGCTAAAGATGCCTACATTATTTCACTTTAATCAGATGGAGAATAAATTTTTTAGCTAAATTCTTCAGTATAATTATAATATTTTTGTTCTGGTCCAATTTAATTTCTTGCAATTATTACTATCTTCCGATAAGGTTTCCGAACGATAAAGTTGACTTTAACTGCCATCCCTAAATAAAAGCGGTAAGCGTTTTCTAGCTGCCAAAATTTCGCATGCCCATACAATTTGTATGGAGCATCCCAAAATAAAGGGGCGGCAACGCTTTGCAATTGGAAAATCCAATTTTGACAGAGCGTTTAATAGTAAAGTTGGTCTCAAAAGGCAACTAAAATGTAAACAAATAGGAAAAAACAGGGTTGTGTTATAAAGATATGTTATTTGCATAACCATGTTTTATTCGTAAAGGCAAAAAATAAACAAAATAGAAGATAATAAGTATTAATATAAAATAAATAAATAAAATATAAAAATAATAAATAAAATACTTAGTACTATAAAATTTTGTTTATGTTACAAATACCATTAGAGTAATGCAGTTTATTATAAAAATAGTCAGAATTGTTATAAAAGCATATGTTGTTGTATCACCCTGTTTTTAATGTTTTGACAAAACGTTGCCGCTCTTATTTAGGGATGGCGGTTTAGTGTAGGCGCTGAGCGGTGGAAAACGTTCCGCTTTCCGCTTTTATATTAGGGATGTTAAAGTTTACTTACTCGTATAATAAGAAAAAGCAATTTCCTAACTATTTCTACCGTTAACTTATAAAAATGTCTCTTAAATATTTAAAAACGTATGCCAAATAAAAACAAGATAAAATATTTCAAATTATTTATATTTTCCATTTGGTAGTTTTTTCTGAACTATCCCTATCCTGTAGATGATATAGGGATATGTGTATATTTGATAACGTTTATAGTTTATTTCTTATATTTAAACCGAGGCTTAGGTGTCATGTACTTAATTGCTTTTGCACATGAAAGACATAAATTTGTTTGTTGCACACTGCCAGTTTGTGGCTGTTTGAAGTGCTGTTTATTATGTATTTCATTGTACTTGAAAGTGTTTAAATATTTGTTAAGGAATTTGTTAACAAATGCTTGACACAATTTATAATATTTATGAAATTTGAAAACATAAATAAACATGTTTTATATATTGTCGTATAGTTTAATCATAACTGGTATAGGGAGGGTATGAAGGCATGAAATGAAGCCTTGTTTCACGATAATAGAACACCCCAAATTTAGAAACGAAATATAGTTCTAATGGAATGCAAAAAAGTTTCAAAATTAAATAAAATAAAATCCCAAATCAAACGACTTCGGTATGTATATTTTGTTTAATATACATAAAGTGTTGTACATACTGTCGGCTTTTAGTCGGGAACATACCCAGCAAACTATAGCATATCGTTTACAGTTCTATACTTTAGTTTGTAATCTCTGCGAACGTCCGAAAGCGGGCAATAGACGAGAAATTCTTTATAAGAATAATTTTTCCCAGCGTAGTTATATAAAAAAAATAATTCATTGAGATTTTCTTTTATTTTTTGATTATTTGAATTATTTCAGATACAATAAGTTAGCAACCAATAAAAAGCTGAAATAAAACCCTAATAAGAGAAATAGGTCCCCAAAGTCGTTGTCTTTGTGCGCAAGTACGAAAAACTCAATACACTCACATTTTTTTACTCACCCACTAACATTTTTCAAACTTGTAGCTTAACTTGCATTAGGACCAACTATGTGCTGTATGAACTCTTCGGCAATGTAGACGTTGTCCAGCGTCTGCTCCAATGAAAAAGGTTTTAGAAGATCACTTAGATTAGAAGATCACTGGATGTTGGATTAGATGACGACCATTTTTACATTGGAAAGACTGTCATCAATTAGTGTGAACAACTGGAGCAGGCTTGCGCTTAGCAGAGACCCCTAGAGACTAGTGTTGAAGTACGCCGAAACCCGTTACGGGTTACTATGGCCAGATAAGTCAGTAAATAAGCTTAACTTGCAAGAGATTTTTGGATGCAAGTAATTTTTGGTACTTGCAGTAAATAAAATGACAGTTGGTTAAACAGTGTTGCCCATACAGGCATTAAAAAACCCAAATTTGTGGAATATAGGCAATTAATAAAAATCGTTTTCGGTTTTTATTATTTTGTATGAATACAATGTTTTAAGTGAGTAATTTGTAAATGAAGATGTATAACACAAAGAACTCTAAAGAGAACTTCGTAGCGGGAATCAAAAACTAGATCAGTTTCGTTAGTGTTTACACATATTCCTTAGCGGATGTTAATTCTCATAGAGAATACCAGTTTTACGATTTTAGGACAGATATAATTATTATAAATAGATTCTTAGTAAACTTAACGGTGCGAAAAAGTAATTACTCCTCAAACATTTTTTGAGATTCCACTGTATGTTAATGATAATCATATAGTCAAAGTAGATACGATTATATGTACTATATTATTAAATTTAAAAAATTATCACTCTTACTGGGATCCGAACTCGGATTTTTCGACCATATAACACCGTAAATACGATATACGGGAAGGTATCCTACTTTATTTTACCGTCTTTTTGATAAACATTAGTCTTGACAGTTTATATTTGGCAGTTGTGAAATAGAGACGTTGCCAATTTATTATGGAAAAATATTCAGTAAACAAACGTTTTTTAATCGTTAAAACATTTTATCAAAATCAATCGGCAATTACTGCCACGCTGAGAAAGTTACGTGAAATTTTTGGGAGTAATAGCATGCCAACAAGACTCACTATTTATCGTGTAGAGAATGATTTCGAAGAAAGAGGGACTACAACGTACTACAAATCTGCTGAAAACATTAATGCTGTTCAAGAAAGTGTTCAAAACAATCCATCATCCTCAATATGACGCCGTGCCGAGGAGCTTTTTCTTTAAAGAACAACTTTAGCCACAATTTTGCACAAAGATTTGTATTTGTTTTTATTTAAGATTCAGTTGATCTTCTTTCAAAAGACTATTTACACCGCCATACATATGCCAATAGGAGGTAATAGCTCAATGGGGAGCGATATCGTGATATGATTGACAACTTTTTAACTTCACAACTACATGCTTTTGGCTTGACTAACAAGTACAGGCATGGCATGCCTGTAATTTTTTGCCATGTAATTTTGTTTAAAATAATTTCAATAAAAAATCATTTACTTTACATATGTATGTTTTTACATTATTTAACATGCTCTTAAGTATCATGCATATTTAATAAAGAAATAAAGAAATTTACTTTGAACTCTAAAAGACAAGTACTTAACTTTGTTTATAATATAAGCATAAAACTGTAAATATTATTCAAAAAATGAAAGATACGAATATTTTATTTAAAGTTCAATGTTTTATAAATATTTTTCTATAGCAAAACACTTAGAAAGAAGAAACAAAAAAATATTGTATAATTACTAAATTTCTATATCAAACAAACCAACGAACAACAAAAAATAAAACCTTGTAAACGTAAAATAATCTAAAAACGAAATTTTAATAAAATTGAAAATTAAATTAAAACCAAAACAAAAGAAAAGAGGTAATTTGTTTTAATAAATTATTTGCTACATTTTACTGTTCAAGCCTTACCTCTAAATGTTAAGATTTTACTTTTAATAATTCTTGTCTTTAATTAAAAGTGCGTTTTTTTTATATTTTATTTTTTACTTTTTACTTTCAAGTTATGAATGGTTTTGGTTTTTCTTTTTTTTTTTTTTGACGTCTTTTATGTAAAAAGTTGTTTAAGGTTTTATGTTTTTTTTTGTAATTTTTTTTTCTTTGGCTTTTTGAGTTCTATAGAGATGCTCAATTTTAAAACAAATAAATCGTTTTTACTCTACAGACACTCACACACAGACACACGCATTACTAAATATTACAGTAAAATAAACACTGGATTTTACTTTTTCTATATAAATGTACGAGTAATTCAAAGTATAAAAATAACTACTTTACAATGTAAATTAAATATTTTTAATAGTGGTAGTACATAGTAGTTGTAGTAGTAGTAGTAGTAGTAATAGTTGTAGTATTTTTTTTAAGTAGTATTAGTTGCAATATTTCTAATTAATGATGACAGTTCAAGCGTATTTTTTTAAGTTTCTTCTGTTTTCTTTTTTTTTTTTTAATTCTTTTCGTTCATTATTTTCTTATTAGTAATGTTATCAAGTTAATTATTTATTATTATTTTTGTTTTATTTTTTTGTAATTCTTTTATTTAAAATTTGTCCAATACAACACTAATTGGGAGACCATCTATTGTTACATTAACAGAAAGGAATCTCCTTTAATTAAAAAGTTTGTTTTTAATTTTTTTATTATCTCAATTTGTATATATAATTTTCGTTTACTTGTTTAGTTTCATTTTTTTCGGTATATATTTAAAACAAAGAAAAAAAGTGGAGAAAAAACAAATACATTTAAAATTAATCAAGATTATCAGTATTTCTATTGGCAATAACAACAAATGTGTTAAATTTTTAACTATAAATTAATAATTTTTTTATTATTTTAAAATGTCTAAACTAATTTTTAATATTTTTTCAATTCAAAAGAAAGCATTCACAAATTAGCAACAATTTTTTTTTAATAATTTAATCGTTAATTAATTACTGTTTTAAAATTTGTAAGAAATTAAGTTGAAAGTACTACAAAACATTTTTTTTTACTTTATACGGGTAAGGATTGAATTTTAATTTGTATGCAAATGGTGTGAAATTAACATAAAGAAACTGTACTAAAAAAAAACAAAAAATGGCAATTTTAATAAAAAATAATTAATCGAAAACTCTATAAATTGATGTATCCACTAAGATTATTCGTAGATTCCTCAAAGAGAGCTGAATTAGAGGAAAAACTAAAATTAAGAAACCACTTTTATCAACCAATCACCGGTCCGCTAATCTTAAATTTGCAAATGAACACATGGGTTGAATGGTTCAGTAATTGAAGCTAGTAACATGGTGCGACGGATCGAAAATAAATCAATTAGGGACCCGAAATAATTGTTATTTATTTTTTCTGAGAAAAAAGGTTACGCAAAAATGCCATTTATCTGCATTTAGTAATTTTTAACCATTATCAGTACATTTATATTCTTTTGGTTACCGTAACCAATTACAATGAGAAAAAATTTTTTTTGGTTATAAGTAACCATTATATCAACCAAAAAATATTTTGGTTAAGAATAACCATTATTTCAATCAACAACTTTTTTTGGTTAGAAATAACCATTTGACCTAAAAAAAAAATTTTTGGTTACATCCTTAATTTGTAAAATCTTTTTATTGATTTTAATCATTCTTGCAATAGCTTCCTTTGCATCATCCAAAATATACAAAAAATGTTGCATTTTGTGGGGTAATAACCAAAAAAAATTTTTTTTTAATATAATGGTTATTTTTAACCAAAAAATTTTTTTTATTAGTATAATGGTTATTTAGGACCAAAACAAATTTTAGGTTGATATAATGGTTATTTTCAACCAAAAAAAAATTATTTCTCATTTTAATTGGTTACGATGACCAAAATAAAATATATTTTTTGTTAATGGTTAATTATAACCATTACATAAATTTATTGTCATTAATGGTTAAATATGACTGTTTCGTAATTTCTCTTATAACTGTTACCGTCCCAGCTGATGACGCAGCTTATTCTTGATGTGATACAAGAACAGGTATCACATTGAGTAACATTCAATAGACAATGATAGTTGGAGGATGTTTCTTAATGATATGGTGCTACTTCCAAAGAAAAAAGTTATTAACCCTTCTCAGAATTGAAAAAAAAATGCTTCACAACATTTATTCTGATGGCTTAATGAGCTTCTCAATACAATACGTAACTGTAATTCATTTTTGGTTTTATCTCTGATTGGAAAAAAATAAGTCTTAATGTCATTACAATCAATTACAGAGAGAAGCATATTTTTGTGTGATGATGTTTTTTTTTTATTTATGGAAATTTTTATTTAAATACTTCGATTATAAGTATTTAACAAACTTTTTTGTGAGAAATTTTAGAAAGTGCAAAAACTAAAACAATTTTCTTTTTTCAAGTAGAGATCAAACTATTTATTTCGGATAGTTCCGGTGTAGAACTATATTTGAGTTAATCTTTCAATTGTTCACTTTAAGGCAAATGAAAAATATTGTGCGAATTTTTACGACGGCAATACATTTATTTTCACTTTTCCAGTATCACCTCATTTCTTTCGTGAAATTAAATTTTTGAAGAATGAGTAAAACCTCCTAAAATGCATCTTAAAGGCGTCTTGTTGATATTAAAAACTATTAGAAATGGACTACAAGATATACCAGAAGACGCTACAGCGTATAAAAACACTAATAATTTTAAATATAAATTTTTGTAGATGCATGAGAGGTGGTCGTGGCAGTGGTCCCATTTGCTCTATTTTTGGAAACTTATTTATTAAGATAGAGGCTGTAGTGTAACAAATCGTCAATGTCGATTAATGGAAATAAATGGAATAGAAGAGTAGTAAGAAAAATTTGTAATTCTGATTAATCCAAATAAGATGAAAATTTTAAAAATGCAATAATGATGATAAGAGGAGAATATGACAGATAGAATGTATAGTTTTAAGTTATAAGACTAACTCATTACAGGGTATATAGAAAAAAAGTAATTCCAATACGTATATGATTTCTTTACAAAAGTGCTATTTAAATAGTTGATGATTGTCATGGATATGTACAGAACATGATTTTCGTTCAAGATGTCAGAGCTGGGGTTTGAACCCTCGCCTCATGTCCTAGTGACTACGGTTCTACATTTTATTAAAAAAATGGTACCTCCCATACAAGTTAAATATTGATTTCTTTGTATCTTTAGTTTTGAAGCTAAAGTTTCTGAATTTGTTGTGATTGATTTTTTAGTCAATAAAAACCATGAATATGAAAAGGGGCAGACAAGTAGGCGAGGGACCTTCTATGCAAACTAACTATTAATTTCTATATATTTCGAGATCGGTTACAGCTAAAGTTTCTGAATTTGGCCTGTATTACTTCGTAATCACTAAAAATCATCAGTCGCAATACATGGGCATACGCCGTGTTTAGACTAGTATTTGTAAATGTGTACCTGTATGGTACATACTTTGGCATTTGTATCCATAAGGTGTTCTTTTGCCGTTTAACATTTTTGAAAATCAGTTAAATGATTTACTTTTTTTAATATATAATTTTTAAAAACTTAATCAATTAAATCTTTAAAATTGCAAATTATAAATCCATTCTGAAATTGGCTAAATTATGTGGTTTTTAGAAAAATAGTTTGGTTTTGCAAAGCTTAATAATTTTGAATAGAATTAGAATGTCAATATTGCGAGGAGAGTACTTTAATCAATTTAAAAAAATTTAATTTTTACTTTTAAAGGAAGACAGTAATTCTAATATAAATTTTGCAGTGGATTATATCAACTTGCTAGAAATTAAAAACAATTTATAAAACAAAATATCATTTCAACACAAGAAAATGAATTGAACAGTACATGACAAATAAATAAATAAATAAAATGGCAGATATAACGAAAAAGAAAGATCCTTAAAAAACATATCTAAAGATTATGGTGAGAGAAAATCGTATTAAAATTTCTACAAAAGAAAATTTACGTAATAAATCAATCAAATTATTGGTCAACATTTATCATATATATTTTTGTTTTGTTTTTGTAATATTCTTTTTCAATTTTTATTACTGAATGCCCAAACAAACAACATTATTTAGAATATCAATAAGAGGATTAAAATAAAAATAACAAAAAAATAATTCTAAAATAATTAAATACTAACAAAAAAGAAAAATATTTACTTTCAATACGCACACACACGCACACATTTCCAAAATTTGTTACATAAAAAAACAATTTTTTTTTCTTAGTATTTTCAATCCAAACAACAATTAAAAATAAAGTAATTTTAAACTCAATATTTATTTATTTATTTTTTTTTTTTTTTTTTTTGTCTTATTAAAAAAGTATTGAGTTTTTTCTTTAACAACAATAAAATTCACAGCTAAAATTAAATAAACTATTTATAAAAAAAAATGTATGAAATTATTTGAAACTTACTTGACGAACCACCGCCAGCGCCTGGTGGCGGATATGAAAACCAAAATTGATGTGCCAGTTTGGTAGGCTCTAATGGGCTGTCTGTAAACGAGATCAAGACAAAACACAACAAAACAAATATTAATTGATAAGAGAAAATAAAATATGATTTAAATTTTGTGTTATTGCAATACAGTATCACCATTATATTCTAATTATTACAAGTAAATAAAGACGACGGCGTTAATGTGCATTAGTAGAGTTAATTCAAATTAACTTCTTCATCCCAATGTGATTTAGATTTAATGTAAATTAGAGACCTGCATGACTCAATTCATCTCTTTAACATACAGTGAATGCAGCTTAACACTGTTACAATACTTTATGTATCCACACACTAAATAAAGAATGTTAGTAACAGAGGAAGAAAATGTCATTCAACAATGTGTCACTCATAACAGCTTGTGTAGTACACACCACACAGCATATCAATAAAAAACAAAAGAGACCACCAAATCAAAAGTATGAATTCACTGAAAAAAATATACATCCACTTAAAAAACTAGCACTCATTAAGAAATTGGTTTTTGTTTTCTTGCCAGACGCCTTTTGTACAAAGATAGCTTTGAAAAATTCTGTCGTCATTGAGAGAGAGAATATGTTTAAAATGTAAATACATACATACATACTATGTATGTGCCCTCTGCTTTGCTCTTTTTTAGGAATGTTAAACTATGTATGAAAAAACAACAAAAACACAACCACAGCACAGTGAATGCATACTGTTAAGAATGTTGTATTCATTGTTGTTTTGAGTTACTGTGATTATGACTCACTCACTCAAATTAAATGGATGCAGTAAAAAATGAATTTGGTAAACTATTTAGTCTGTTAAAGAGATATCCACATTTTTACAGATTGTGAATGATAAGTGAGAGCACAACATTGAGTCATTTAAAATTATGTCCACAATTTTAGATTTTTTCACACTCATTGCAGGTCTCTAATGTAAATGCACAAACCCAAACTGAATTTATCTTGCATTCAGGTTTTTTAATATGGCAATACTGTGGACATTTAATCAGCTGTTGGCAAATTGTTGGCAAATTAAAATGGATTCAAAGTAAGCAAAGGTAAGTCATTCTAATTGTTTTTAGCTAAAACATACAAAAATATATAAAAAGCAATGATGATCGTAATTTCTGCTTTATATCCATTCGATTTAGTTATAAATTCAAAACAAAACAAAAAAAAAAAAAAAACAAGAAAAAAGTTGACAAACAAACAGCTGTTTACTAAATCCAGAAAACTCTCGAGCATTAGAGAGTTTTTAATGCACATTAATGCTGTCGTCTGTCTACGGTATAAGACCTTGGCTAGATGTAGTGTAAGAGACGAAACTTTCTTGTGTTTTCAAAATTGAACCTGGCCGTGGTACCTCTCATACGAACTAAATACTGATTTTTGCATATCTTGAGAACGGTTAAAGCTAAAGTTTCGAAATTGGGTGTGACTGACTTCACGGTAAAGGAAAATCATTAGTCAGAAAGTGGGCGAAATTGGACAGGTAGGCGTGACATCTTTCGTACAAACTAAATACTGATTTTTTTATGTCATGGAAGCGGTTAAAGCTAAAATTTCTGAATTCACTCTGAATGACTTCATGGTCAAGGAAAATCATCTGTCAGAATGAGTGCGTAATTGGACAAGTAGGAGTGATACCTTCTATACAAGTTAAATATTGATTTCTTCATATCTTGAAATGTGTTGAGCTTAGGTTACTAAATTAGAAGTGATTGACTTCGTATGTAATAAAAACTATCAGTAGAAAAAAGGGCGGACAAGTAGGCAAAGTACTTCCCACATAAACTAAGTATTGACTTCTATATAAGTATATCTTGAGAGCGAATGCAGCTAATGTTAGGTTAGGTCTGAATTACTTCGTAGTTATGCTAATAATATATATTTAAAGAAATTTTTTAATTAATGTTTTAGAGGTAATTAATGAATTGGTTGAAGTCAATAAAATACAAGCACTTCATTTATTTAAGATATAATAAATTCCTATAACTATTTTCACTAGGTTTTATTAAAATTCAAAAAGTTTTAATAAATCATTTGCATTTTCCGTTGTACACTGTAGTTAATTCTGACCTTCTTTTCGACATCACACTGATAGCAATTTGGAGATCGATGTTCAATACAATATGCTTAATGAACAGTAATTGCGCATTAATCTTTTCCCTTTTTTTTATTTGTGATCTAGAGTACTTCTTTGATAGGAATGGCAAGCATGAATTAAGTTGCTTATTGCCTCACAAACTTGTTACCGCGTAGACTATTTTTCTTCAAGTGTCATAGAGCGCAAGTCTTGGCATAAATTCCTACTAAAATCCTTTAAAAAAAAATCCCTTCTGTTAAAAACGTTTTTGAAAGCTTGATTATAGGAGTATCATTACATTGTTCTTTTCTCTGTACAGCATCTGTAACCTTATCTGAAGCGTTTAAATTTAAGGCCCACGATTATATTTTCGAACTCATCTTCCGATTCAACTTCAAAATTTGGATCAACTTGACTGTCGTCTGAATTGACATCTTCTTCTAAATCATCACCTATTTCTGTTTTACTTAACGACAACTCTTCCAGTCATTTTTCTATTTGTTAATCAGAAGTGCACATTTTTAAATTTATAAAATTTTCAAGATTTAAAATAATTTTGTTGGTAAAAAATTTAAAATTCTAAATAGAACGTGTAGTCAAAATTACTACTTTAACACTAAACCTCGCCTCACAGACAACACGAAGTGGTATATCTATGCAACAAAGAACCTCTGTGCAATAAACGTCTACTGACAAGCTCACACGATAGATTACTGTGTTGGCTTAAAAGCTCCTGCTGTTATTTGCACCCGATTAAAACGAAATTCGTAAAAACAGCATACGTTGCGCCTCACAGGTGGGGTTTAGTTTTCTAGGGTTAAAGAGAATAAACTGCTACAAAACTCTTTTTAATAATTAGGACGTAAAAAAATAAAAATATTCTTCAGGAAATGCAAAAAGAATAGAAATAATTTCTTTTAGAAATATTTACATACTACTCGTATATTCATATCGGAAAAATCATAGTTTAAGTGAAATATTTATATTATTTTTCAGTTTTTTTCTAGTTTTTCTTGCAATTAAATAAAATAAACAAAAATTTTTTAAAAGACACATCGTTGTTTTTAATTACTCGTATTATGAGATGTTTAAGCGCACATAACTAATTACCAATAAACAGTGTGTATTATTTTAATAATATTTTCAAAAATATTTTCTTAAAAAAAATTTTGTTTTTTAATGTTTCTTTCCACTTTTAAACGTTTGTTTTAAGTTAAAATAAAAACAGCAATTGTTGGTGCTTGGCATTGCTTATCAAAAATAAATAATACGAGTACTTTTGGCCCTTTGCCAAATTATGTGAAAATGAAAATGATGGAGATTCATATCACCAACAACAAAAAAAAAGTAAACACACACGTTCATTTTTGTATTAAATTTGTGACGTTTTCAAAGTATTTTATTAGCTGTCTGTTTTAAAGAAAAATGCATTTCATTTGTCGTATTGTGTTTTTTCTCCAGTTTGCAGCACTTAAAAATATTTCGTCGTGCGGGAGTTTAAGTGCTCTATACGCCAGTTTTTAAATCTCGAGTAAATGATGCTAATTTAGGTTTTTGACACCAAAATTTTTAAAATCTGCAATCCGTTTTGGCTATTTATCTCGGAAACTTGACGAGATATCCGAATACAGATGGCAGATTTGAATAATTTGGCGGATAGGGCACTTAAACTCCCGCACAACGATTTGCTGAATTCACAAGCTTCTGTATCGTTTTATGCTGTATTGAACACAGTTTTTGTTTACTTGCTTGTGAAAATGAATCTTCTAAGAGCAACATATAAAATACGCTGCATCAATGTCATCAATTCAGCCACAATTATGCAATATCGAGGAAAGAGTGTGTATGTGCTAGCAAATCTGTTGATCCCCTTTTACCCGATATCTTATTTTGTAAATAACCCTGTCCTATATACTTCATATTTCAATGAAAAAATAAAAAAAGTAGAAAAAAAAAAAACAAATCCTTTTGTATAACAAAAACAAAAATACTCATATCCCCTTAATGGTACGAGTAGTGTAGGGTATCACCAGTAAAATAGATGTAAACATTTATGTATTAACAGGCAATTGTTAGAGACTGTAGTAATATGATAAACAAATCATTAAATATAAAAATTAAAAAGAAAATCTCAAATACTTGTAAACACACACAAAGCATATGTGCCTTTTTAAAAATGGTATTTATTTTCTATATAAAGAAATCATATTTAGATTTTTGTTGTTGTTGTTGTTATTTTCTTTTATTTGCCATTTCTTCATTTGCCTATCATCGCTTTTCATGTTTTGCAAATACACATTTTTAGTATCAGATTATAAAAAAGACTTGCTAGACAATTTTAATGTTTAAAATCTGCTAAATTGTGGAAAAATTCTTGGGAAAATAAATCTATAAAAATCATAAAAGAGTAATAATGTTGTTTAGCTTCACAATACAATAAATACATAAAAAAATAACGTATGTGTGTATGTATGTTTAAAGAAAACATACACTCGAAAAAATTAGTAATAAATTTCTTTTAAGAAATGCCGATAGTAAAACAGAGCTAACTAGTTGTTCGACATTTTGATTCACTTTTTGAGACATAGTTGTAGCTCTTGGCATGAAGAACAAAAAAACATATGAAATCAAAAAAACTTCATCTTCAAGACCGAAATCGCAAAAAACTTTATAAAATTCGACTTCTACCCATTTTTTTCCCTTGTTTAAGTCCATAGGCAGCAAACCGTTCAAAATTTAAGGAAACAATGAACTACAAAAATTTACCTCAATTCTTTCTAAAACATATGAACTTCCTGATTCTTAAGATCGCTTATGTAGCGCTTAGATACCCGCAAAAGTAAAAATTTACGGAATTTTTTTTTTTTTTTTTTTAACACCTAAGTACGCAAATCGGTCTATTGTGGAAAGTGTGACCATTAGAGCGTAGATACCACCTTACAAGAAAAAAAAAACGTTTCCCCTTACGGCCTCTAAAATGAAGTATTTTTGCAAGGAGATTCCGAAAAAAAATTTATATTTTTTTAAGGTAAACCCCTGTGCATTGTATTGGAATTTTGGAAAGGACAGTACATATATTATTATTAATTACTATATTATTATTAAGCGCCTTAGGAATGAGACAAATTGCTGTGAATTGATCATTCAAAGGTCAGTGTTATACCTTCACCCTTGAATGATCAACACAAATTGCCTCATCGTTGCATTTTGATTGTGTGGTTAGTGTTGCCTTCGCTAAGTAAGTTTAGTTGTTATCTGCTACTTCCCAATAGGTGGCGCTTTTTTCCCTGATCATTCGTTTATTTGTTGACATTGGTTAAGGTGGAATAGAGTGGAATGACGGGCAGCGGTTTCTTTGTAGATGGTCTTCCTGGAGGGGGGAACCTCTTATTTTTAAATTGTAATTTTGAAAAATACGCAAACTAACTTTTTCATTTTTCACCTCTTCTGGGATTTGAACCTGGGTCAACACATTTTGTAATAATTTCATCTAGAATTTTGAGTTTACCGACATTTTCATCTTTCTTGTCACCGCTAAACTTTTACTTTCATAGGCAATTCTTTCAAAGTGTGTTTGTTAACTTACCTGTAAGGAAATCTGTGAGACCAGAAAACCTCATCACTACAATAACTAATTATCTATTTAATTCGTTGTTTGTCTGGATATATGTCCAATTATCTTTCCGCAGCTTTTTGAAGCCGTTTGATGTCGCAGATAGCTTAAATTTTGCATACTTAAAGCTCATTTGCAAGACGGACCCAGATTTTTGATTTTCCGACTGTGGTCGGCTTTATGACTAGTTTATTATAAAGAAATTTAATTTTTTTTTTTTAAAACGAAAAAGTATTTGAGTATTGCAACATTTCGGTTTCGTTAAATTTCGATTGTGATTAATCAATTAGATCAGTTTTTAAAATAAATTAAAATCCTTTTGTAGAAAATTATAATTATTTATTAGTGACGATTCTATGTAAACAAAAAATTTACCAGGATTACTTGATATTACAAGAAATAATGAAAAAACTAATGTGATTATTTAGTTTCTATTACTTTTGATTATTTTAAAATGTTAAGGTTTGTTTTCTTCTATGTCATTTTTTCACAAATGCCTTTGTAAATCGTAACACATAAGATTAAGAAAACATCCAAACTAAAAACATAATAACTTTATTATTTAAAAAAATAGTTTATTTTGGTTGTGATTAAAAAAGATTTCAAGTGGTGTTTTAATTTTAGCTTAGTTTAAATTGTTTTAGTTTATTTGGGTTTATTTTATACGAGATTCAACTTTCATTTATTTAAAAATATGGTGACACAGATTGTCGTCCCCTGAGAGATTTTCCAATAATGCCCGCTTTGAATTTCCCGTATAAAGAAAATCAACATGAAAATTAAAAGTAGTTTTATTTTTAATTTTCTTACAAACTTAGTTTTTTTTTTATAGATAGTAAAGAACTACCATTTTGCAATTTCTGTAATTTTGCACAAAATATTAAATAATCAACATCAAAAATCATCATTACTTGTGTTGAATTCCTTTTTATAGGCTTACACACCATCGCATTTTTAAAGCGCTAATGCGATATAGCTATATAATCCCGTGCAAGACAAGTGTGGTGAACCAAAATTTTATATCATGTTCAATTTCAAGCTTTTCGCTATTCCCTCTAAATCACCAATTTTCTCTTCAAAACATATACCTCTTGATGGGATTAATAATTTAGAAACGAAATGTTAAAAAATCCAAACTCTCAACAAAAAAGACCATTTCAAGTTGTTTATATGATTGACTTCTAAAGCATTACTAGAATTAAAATCATTTTAAATGTATTCCACATTCAAATCTGTTTGTCACAATTGCAAGCCGATAATTGCTGACATGTTATAACACTTCAGCGATATATGCGTCATATAACGTAATATGAAAGAAAAATGAACGAACGTAAATTCTTACGTATTCGCCTATGCACGATTTGTTAGTATTTTTAGTCTGACGTACTCGTATTTTACAAAAAGTCCAAAACTGTTAGTTTTCTCTTCATATGAATTAAAAATGTGTAATATAGAAGAAAATTCAAGGATACCTTTTGACAATTCTTGTTGATGCTGCTGTTGTTTCTGTTGCTGCTGCCATTGTGTGAAAATTCCAATGGGTGAAGCTTCCAATTTAACAGATGGTTGTTTATATTGTTGTTGCATCTGTTGTTGCTCTTGTGTCTGTTTTTGATGTTGTTCAGAATCACACATTTTTCATGAGTTGATTGGTTTTTCGCCTGTTTTTTGTTTTTTTCTTTTTTCGTCAATTTCTATTGCAGTATTGTTGTAGTTTTATTTACTATATTTTTGTATATACATACACACATAATATATGAGAAATATTTGTTTGTATAGACATGTGTGTGCCCGATTTTGGTTTTATTTATCACTGTGGTGCATTCACTTCCAGATATAAGAACGCATGTATTGAATACGGTTGTCGTTATATTAAAATTTTTCTCATTTTAAATATCAAAATTTTAAGTTCATATACTTTTTTTTCTGTCTAGTTTGCAAGTGGTACACCTAATCCTGTTTTAACACGGCAGATAATATATCACTCAGGAAAGAAACTATTAGTCTAATGATTTAAAACACCAGATAAAAGTTTTGTATAATTTTTCTTCAGTTTGCTTTTTTTAATTTCAAAACGTGAAAGCAGATTTAAGAAAATCAAGGTCAAGCATAAGTGCACAAAAATGAGTCATTGAAACCTTAAGTGAGTTCCCGAAAACTTTAATATATTCTTACGAATCTTAAGAATCTAATGGCTTAATAGTTTATTACAAATACTTCAGTAATTTATGCAAATTGTGATTTGGTTTGAGTTGTGGAAAAAGGAGTGTCTCGAAAGCCAGATATTGAGAGTATTACTATGCGATAAACATATAACGAAGTGCTTATTGCTTTCGTAGCTAAAATTTTAAGCTTTATTTCGATTGTTAAAATTCTAAAAAAATAAATATTTATATAAAATTTATTGGTGGTTTGTTTAACGTGTTAAGTAACCATGAAATTTGGCTTGAGTTTATACGTTTTTATATGAGAAAGGATTATAGATTTACTAAAAATGGGCGTGGTCGAAAAGAGCTTAGAATTTATTAATAACTTAATAACTCAGTCAATAATAACAAAATGAAGAAATGTATGGGATTTTTATGCAATGCCAGCTGGCAACTAAATTCAGAATCAACTTGTAGTTAAAGTCACTCAAACAAACAACTTTCGAACAAGTCGACTGTTGAAATTTTTGTTTTGCTGCAGGTGCTACTGTTGCTTTAACAGCGACTGTTTGATTTTTAAGCAGCATAGGTGTATCAACAGTTTATTTTTGATCTATGGAAAATGAAAAAGTTGCTTTAATTGAAAAACTTTACGACTTTTGCTACTTTGACAGCAGTTTTTTAATAACTGTTGAGTAGTGTTAATCCTCAAAATTGTCTAAATGGTTGTACGATCAAAGTCCAAAAACCAAGGTTTTGTCTTAATTTTCTTTTAAATTTGTATCTGTTCATGACTATATAATGGTTACTTTTAACACTAGAAGTTTTGAGCATTTTAAGCTATTTTGCTATCGTAAATAAGTAATTACCATGTCGGGTTTTTGCAACAAATTAATGCAAAAGTTTTTCTTTAGAGTTTGTTTTCTTTGGACTTAATTTTTACAAATTAAAATCAAAAATGTTCCTGAAATAATAGTACTACTGTTTTCAATGAGATTCAATCAAAAATTTCCTTTTTTTCAAAGCACTAGTGGCATATTTTAAACAAATACGACACACAGAGAAATACAGTGATTAATTAAAAATTTGGTAAAAAAAAATATATCATTTCAAGGACTACAACTTTCTTTTACTTGGAAGCAGGTTTGTAAGCAGGAATATTAAAGAATAACAAAACCTTGAAGGGTTTTTAATTCAGTGCGAAATTTTTTTTACACGCATTTAAAGTTACTGATTTCGAAACGCTGACTAACGATTAAAAATCGTTGAAAATTTAAAATAACATTCAAATATAATTCACATAATCTATCTCCAATAGATTGTGCTTTAAATAGTAATATAAAACTATGAAGAGGTATAACACAAAGTACTCTGATGAGACCTTTCATAGTTGGGTCGAAAACTAGTTCAGTTCTGCTAGTGTTGTACATATTCCTTAACGGATGTGAATTATCATAAGAATACCAGTATTACAATCTTAGGCTATTAAAAGTCATACAATAATGTTTTTTATTTTATTTTTTGTATTCTGAAAAGTTGTGGACCTTTCTTTTGTGGTCGAAAAATTAATTTTCAATATTTACTTATTTTAACCAAAAATAAGACGCTAGATGACGCCGTCAAACAAATGGTTCTATTACTTTCAAATTTTCAAAAAAATGCTTTAGACATAATATTTGAGCCCATTAACAACTTCTATAAAAAACAAGACAATAAGGCAATAAAACTCAGTAAGGTACAGATTTACAACAAGACCATAAAGATACAGAAACGAACAATTATATTAACCTTGAATATACTAATAATAACGTACCAAGATAATTTAGAAAGAAAACAGAGGAATGATAATTCTTTGGATTAAAATAAATTAATTGCATGGAATGCAATTAAAGATGTAATCGAAAATGTTCTTGGTAAAAAACGGAAAGCAGATAGTGAGCAAAGAGGTTAATGTTTCTTAAAAGCTCTTGAGAAATTTGGTGTGAATATGTCATTAAAAATTCATTTTCTCCATCATCATATGAATTGGTTTAAAAACTAAATCTCCAACAAATCTGATGAGCAAAGTGAACGTTTGCAGCAAGTAGCTCTAAATATGGAAAGTAAATATAGAGGGAAGAAACTAGATTCTGTCTTACGTGATTTATGCTGGTGGTTAAAAAAACAACCAAAAAGGATACTGACAAAGAGCAAGAACCCGAAACATACAGAGACCCACAGCCTACTACTTATAGAGCTTTTGCTACTTCAAACATGCAAATTGACAGTGATAGTGATGATGATGATTAAGCGGATTCAAAATGAGATCCAAACAAGATATAATAAAATATAAAACTTTAAAACAAAAAATTTTGTTTTTGTAAGCATTATTTGTTTGACAGCGCTATCTAGCGTCAGTTTTAGGTAAACATGAATATTGAAAATGAATTTAAAGACCCAATAATCAATAAGATACCATAACTTTTCAGGGTAATAAAAACGAAATAGCATTTTTTTATCAAATTTTCAACAACGTTCCAAAATCAATAACTTCAAATGTGTGTAAAAAAAAATCTCGCACTGAACAAAAAACTTCTACGGTGTTTTGTTATGGACAATGTCATTTGGGTATCATCCCATTCCCATTCGGAAAGTTAAATTTTTTGTCACTGTTTTATTATTGCTATATGTTTTATTTAGTAATTAACAAAATTCGTTATTAACCTTAAAAATAAACTATAACCGATTCGAAAGAAATAGGAACCTATTCAAGTGCGCAGCCATCTATATTTAATACTTATTCAGTTTTTTTTTTTTTTAAGTAAAATAAACTTGCAAATATATCTTCATTAAATTAACAAACAAAAATCTTCATCACTAAACAAAATTCATTACAAAATCTGCCCTTGAATATTTAATTGGAATAAAACCAAATATTAACGACACCAAATGCATATGAGAATATAAAATTTGAAAGTCAATAACTAGTCATATATGTAGAGTATGTACATACGAGTATTAAACAAAGAATTGTGATACCACTTGAAAAGTTTGTTAAAAATTAATGAATTACTTATGCATATGCATGTATGTAGATACATGTCACATTTTCTCAATTAGAACAATGGTGTAAAGACAGGATAAGATGTAAAATAAAATATATATATTTTTTATATTAAAACATAATAAAAAAATTACTTCATTAAAATTTTATAAAATAAATAAAAGTAAAATCTATAATCTAGCGATTAAACACCGGTTAGCACACGATTTTTTATTTATTTATCAAAAACCAGATACATATTCATCCATATGTCTATGTATGTATATGGCACCAAATGCTTAGTATTACGATATATTAAAATATTTATTTTTTATTTATATAATTTATTTATTTTTAATTTTTTTTAATATTAAATTTCACTTTAAATGTAAATATCGTTAATGGCACATTTCAGTTTTATATTTTTAATTAAATATGCATACGCATACTTTTTTCCCTTCTTTAAATGCTTAAAAAAATTTTAATTTTCATTGATTTATAAACAAACAAACAAACAGTTTGAATAGAATACTCAGACAATCTTTATTTTTTTTTTTTTATTTTTTTTTTTAATTTTTACTCGTTCGCTATGTTTGTTTTTCATGCGTTCGATTTCGCTTTTTGTTTGAAAGACGTTAGTGACTGTTTTTCTTTGGCTCTTCTTTTATAAATTTGTGTGCTAAGATTTTAGTTTTTGATTCCATTAAAAATAGATTTATAATTAATTATATTGTTGTTTTTTTTAAGAAAATTCTCTCAAACGAAAATATTGCTTATTTATGTATACACCAGAAATATAAAAGAATTCGTTTTTTTAAGTTATTTATAACTTTCCAAAAAAACTTAAAGACAAAATTATTTTTTTATCCAGTATAATATATTCCCACCTATATAAGCATTAACAACATAGCGCAAAGCAAGATTCACAGCTACACGATTACAAATGCAGTTGGTTGTTGTGTATTCATTCATGCATTCATAAAACGAGATACTAAAGTACTTCGACCCGTAGATATATTGTAGAGCTCTCAATTTGACCAAGATTCCTGAAATATCACCCCCAGTCTCGTCGCTCTGATGAACTTAAAAATGTAGGCCTGTGCCAACTCCGAGAATACCTTATGTACACCAAGGTACATTTTCCTACTGTACATCAATGCTGCACAATTGTCCAGTATGTACTCTGAACATATCGCTTGAAGCGATTCCTATAATATTTAAACATCCATTGAGTCTTCAGCGACTGGTTAGTAGTCCCGCCAAATATTCTGAGATTATCGCTGTGGTCTAGTGGTTAGTGTGTTGGCTTACTAAGACATGAGCCCTGGGTTCGACACCCAGCTCCGACATCTTAAAAAAAACTTTCGGCGACTACCTCTCAGCAGTCTTCTGGCAAAAACTCTGAGAGTAATTAATTGCCATGAACAAGCTTCTCAAGTCCATCGTTCGGAGTCGACATTAAACTGTAGGTCCCGGTGCTCATGGATAAAAATTTACACACACAACATGAGTGCTGCGAGAAGCTAGGCCGTAATCCTGACACAGGGCTGTAAAGGCCAGTTATGTATATATGTATGTATCCCTAGAGAATTAAATGCATGTCTCAAATCTTCTCCTATTATAGTTACCGACTTAAAGCTTGGAAAGTCTAAGGTCAATTTGGCCCAAGAAGAGTACACGTCTCTCCCTGTCCTCTCTTTGCTTCAATGTGCACTTGCAATCACCAACTCCCATTCCACAAAAAGGTTCTGGCCACACCAGTGCCATTTCATTCCCCTGAATACCCGCATGACACTACAAGTCGCATAAGCTGACTTTGTTGTCATTGCCCAGCCGGTTCAGTCTAGCTAAATACAAATACAACTGTATTTGTTTTCTATATAAATATTTATTACATAAATATTAATCAATTTCTGAAGTATAAAATTAAGTGCTTTCACTTAATTTTCACTTTAATTTCAATTTTTAAACATTTCTAAAAACGAAATTTGGGGACATTTTTTCATTCAATTTAATTACTTTCTTACATCAAATTTATTTGGACTAAAAATTATTTCATCTGTAGCTCATACACTATAATTTAAGTGATTATATATTTTGCCGTAATATTTTCTTATTTTATTTTTAATATTTTCATTCCAGATAATGATTTAATTATTTTATATTTCTGCAATCCATTTAAATTCTTTGTTATTTTAAAGTATTTCTTGTTGTTCTAGTTATTATTGTGATTATTGGGTACGTTGATGATTTTTTTTTCTGTGTCTTTGATTTTATATTCAATTATATGGCTACTTGCCTAGTGGGTGAGTGACAGTCGGCAGCCTGCTTTTCGGAAAGTAAATATTAATATTTTTTTTGTCGTTTTTCTTAAGCGATTATATGCGCAAAATTTTATAAAATTTTTTTATTCGTATTATTGGTGCTCTTTTATTATCATATCTAACAGCGTTTCCCAAGTGTGAGACAAGAATATTGAACAAAAATAATTCAATAAAACATAAGTTAAATATTGTGCTGTCGTATTTAGTAATATATTAAAAAAAAAAACATGGTCCATAATTAAAATGTTAAGTATTTACAATAGCAAACAAATTTTATAAAACCATTAAAGTAACACCTATCGATTTCAAAAATAGCATATACTGGTCCCTTGGATTTTACTCTATAAAAAATTTTGCAATTTCACCTTATTTGAGTGTACGTGATCTGCTTGTCATGTGAGAAAATATATTATTAACAGAGGGATAAGATAACGCCCCAGTTTTGTTAATAAAACTCCAATTAGACACCATTAACTATCCGCAAAAAAGTTTTGTCAAAATTGGTATGTAGCCGTGGTGACCGTAGTCTAGTGTTGGCTTACTAGAGAGCTCCGGTTTCAAACCCCAGCTGTTGCATTTTAAAAGTATTTATTATGAAAAATAAATTTATTGAGGGGCCATCTTTTAGCAGTCTTCTGGCAGAAGCTCTAAAAGTAACTGATTGTCATGAACAAGCCTCCCAAGTCTATCGTTTTTATCAGAGTACCAAATCGTTCACTCACTTTTCACTTATGAGTGGACGTGTGCATTCAGTTTTTATTTTTTTTTTTCTCCTCTAACATGTTTGAAAAAAACAGAAAATATTTTGCTTTGCTCTTTTTCATTTGTGAATATTATTTTAAGATCAGATTAAGTATTTTAAAGTAAAAATTGTTACCAGAAAAAGCGGAAATATTTAAGTAAAATTGCAAAAGAAAGAAAAAATAGCGGTAACCACACTTCGTTTCAAGCGGTTTCGGCGTTTCGAACGAACAGTGATTACGGCTAATGTATTTTCAGTTTTGAAAAAATCAAGTCTTTGATTTTTTTTAAATTGATTATTAAAAATTATTTGAGAACCACTACCTCTTAATTAAAGCGATTGCATATTAATAACATAAAAAGTAATTTTGTATACGACCTTGAGTTTAATTAGTTAAATAAACTTTTTAATTTTGATAAATTTTATTAATAAGTTTTACAGAATTAATGGACAGTGTGCAAATATTTAATAAAAACAACTAATTAAAAGCCAAATATTTATTTGAGATTGCATTGCTTATAAATTTAGATTAAAATTAGTTTAACAATTGTTTATTCTCAGTTAAATAAACAAACCAATTGTAAGTGATGGTTTTTTTATTTAAGTGAAGTCTGTGAGTTGCAAATCTTAAACTGAATGGCAATTCAGGAAATATTATTACGTTTTAACTACTTATTTATACGGCTTCATGATTGACAATTTAAATAAAAATAAATAAATGGTGGTTTCACTATGAACTGTGGGGCTAGAATGAGTATCTCCTCCCATCTTGTTAAAACTTCCAGTGCCTTCCAGGTAGAAGTGTTGGAAAAACGAGTTAACTTTGAGCTATTTTTCGCGGCTTTCAGGCGTAATTATAAGTACAAAATTGCTGTTCTCTCGTCTAGCCAGGTATGAACAACATAATTGCATGTGAAAACCTCTAAACTGGTGGAGCAGAGCAGAAACTTAACATCTTCGGAGAGAAGAAATATTCAAAGTAACGAAATAGCAGACCAGCTGGCGAGATATGGACTGAGGACAATAGATCGCTTTGGCCAAAACGTGGCTTAATAAATACAGCTTAATAAGCTTAATAAATACAAAACGAAGAAATGCAAGTGGGATCATACATGGCTGTGAAACCTGGCTTTTGGGTGAATGGCTACCAAGAAGCAAAAGTAAATATGCCATGCAATATGTACTGTCACAGTCTTGAGAAACCCTAGAAATGAAAACTATTTTTAGTTTCTCTGCAAATACTCGTTAGCTTTGAGAAAACAGGTATTCCATTACATTGGAGAGCTGACTGATGTGGGCATTGATTGACTGATGAAGTTCTTAAGTAACAGCGGCTGGTTAAATCCTTCATTGTTCAAATTTTCGACACTTAATCCGGTATGTGCTGGAAAACGATTTCTTTCGTAATTAAATTCGTCTGTATTTACAAAGTTATAGGAAGCTTATCTGGGGTCTTATTCTGTAACTCTCCTAAGCTAACACTCTATCGCAAATAATTATAAAATTGATTCAGGACTTTTAGGCTTGGAATAAAATTCTTAAACGCGTATTGTTATTTATTAGTTTCATGCCCATTATCTCTAAATATTTTAGTATTATATAGTCTAACCTGTTTTAAAATCACAAAATTTTTTAAAATTTTTTAGCCTAAGAGAATTACAGAATAGGGCACCTGTTTCAATAATTTTAACATTTTAGTAATTAAGAATGAAGTGGCAATCGTCATTAAGGCGATAAATAAAAAATGTCAATCAATTCCAATTGCTTTACACGTCAAAATAACTCACTCAGAAATTATTGGTATTGCGTTTTCATTTAAAAGTGATCGTATCGTGTGTTTTATCATTTACCATAATTTACAATATTGACTTGACAAAAAATTTTTAAATACCCAAATTAAACAAAATTTTTATTTTAATTTCTGAATATTGGTTCACATTGTAGAAAAGAATCGAATATTGCAATGCTACACTCTCTTTTTGAAATGTTATTTAAGAGTAATCATCTTTTATGTTTCTATTTCTAAGTAAGATACCGCAAATAACTCAACATTGCAAATATTACACAAGCAACGACTTTTATTTCTATTACTTTACTACCCCTTTTAGCACAAAAAATTACGCAATACATATATTTTGTGAGTTTATTATTTTTTTTTTTTTTTTTTTGAGCTGATAATAACAGGATAAAAAAGTAAATGCGGTTATAAGACAAGCAAAACCTTTCATCGCTTCGTTATACTACGTCAGCACTTACGGCTTAAATATATTATTACCGTGTTTTGCCGTTGTAGTTGTCCTTTCATTGTCATAAACTGTATAAGTAGATAGCAAACTATGTTACTATATTATAAACACTTTTCCATGAAGAGCAGTTATTATTTCATACTTTTTGAATGTATTGTGCTGGTAATGATGTATTGTGAGTGTCAGTGGCAAGCCAGTAGCTTTGGTCTAAAAGTGGTTTTCTTAGTTGCTACTGTGCCTTTGTATGCATATAATAAAGCAAATCATGTGACTACTGTGATATTTGAAAAATTACTTTATTTCCTATCTCTGTCTACAGGGTGTCCGCCGGGAAGGTTTATTATTTTATTATGTCCCCATTTTGGTAAACATTAGTCCTGACAGTTCATATTTGGCAGTCGGAAGTAGAGACGTGGCAAATTTTTTATGGAAAATATACGGTAAACCAACGTGTTTTAATCATTAAAATATTTTATCAAAATCAATCATCGATTACTGTGACGATGTTTGAAAAAATTATAATGACTGACGAGGCACATTGTCATTTGAATGGATATTTGAATAAACAGAATAGTCGGTTCTGGGCAATGGAAAATCCTTAAATTATTCGTTAATTACCTTTACATCCATTAAAAGTTACAGTTTAGTGGGCAATTTGGTCAGGGGGAATAATTGGATATTACATCTTTGAAACTGAAAACGGTAACTGTCAAAGAGGAGCAATATCGTGATATGATTGAAAACTTTTTAACACTGTAACTGTATTCTTTGGGCTTGAATAACATGTGGTTTCAACAAGACGATGCCACATCGCATAAAGAGAGGACTACAATGGAATTACTGCGAAATCTCTTTTCACAACAAGTCATTTCAAGGAATTCTGATGTTGATTGGTCTCCACTGTCACCTGATTTGACTGCCCCGGACTTATTTTTGTGGGGATATCTGAAAAGCAAAGTTTATACAAACAAACCAGAAACCCTCGAACAACTTAAACATAATATTCGTAAAGAAATTAATGAAATTCCACTTGAAATGTGTGGGGAAATAATGAAAAATGTGCTCAAAAGGGCTCGCATTTGTGAGGCTAACAAAGGCGGACATTTATCTGATATTGTATTTCATACATAATTGTCGACATTAAGTAAAACATTTATCAATATAAAATCCATTTATTTGCATTTAATCAAAAATAATAAATAAACAAAGAAAGTAGTATATCTCCCCGGCGGACACCCTATATTTAGTGATGTATACTGCAATCAACCTTTAGACATTTCTAATGTATTAGACATGCTTCAATCGTTAGAGCCCGTGTTGGTACACAAAAACAAAAAAAAAAAAAAATATTAAAAAATCGATTACAATTTACAAATTTGTACTACGTTTGCATTACCAATTAAATTGTTGACTAGTTTTGCCTTTACAAACAGTATTATTAGTGTCAATTAACAAAATAGTAATTTAAAATTTGTGTAAAAAAAAGTCTATTAAATTTGAATGCAGTATAGAGGAGTAAGTTACGAGATTGGTAGGTACCACAAAAATTCAGAATTGGCTAAAAAATTCCCAAGATTTACAATAATATAAATTTTTAAAACATAAACAGTTTGGATCACTAATAACTTCCTCACCAACAACATAATCCTTACAACATTATACGTCGCATTTATACATTTATAGCCCTTCTTTGTTTACTTGTGTTCATATTTTTAATTCAACATAAATTTTAAGTGTATGTGTACTCTAGGGAATTTTTTAACCACAATTTTTTAGCAACAATTTCAGCACTTTGTGTGGCTGAAAGTGTTAAAAATATGCATGCAAATATACCTAAACATACATACTACATATGTATATGAGTAAATAATAATAAAAAAAAAATTAAAATCATGAATGCTCCTTTTGTGTATAAAATATAACCCTGACCTATGAACAACTAAAATTTTAAAATATAAAAATAATTTTAGTTTTTCTTTTTTATGAATTTTTATTTGAATGCTTCTACTTGAAAAGTATACAGGTATTCACATGACATAGTCGTACAACTATGGCAACATGAGTGAATCCTTTTGTCTAAATGAATGCAAAATTTTAAAAAGATTAAAATCCATAACATAGAGTGGTATTGTGCTAAAAGGAAGTATATTTTCATAATACTAGGGTGCAACTAAAACTTAAGTAAGCATTAAGCATGAATGTTCATTCACTATCAAATTCATTTCAAACTCATCAAATTAAAAATACTCTGTCTCTATGTAGTTGTTGTTTGCAAATATATAATAATGCGAATAATATAATAATGCCACTATGTAGTCACATATTAATACGCCTGCCTAATTATCAAATTATAAATGCCACATATATTTTCCTAACACTAATACAATGCACTGCATGAGTAGGGGACATCCGTATTTAACAAATCCCAAATCGCCTCTTATTCTATTTAAATTAAGATTTTTGATAAGTAAACGCCAAAATCCAGTAATGCTTAAACTTTTAATAGCTTTAGTGAACTGATCTTTCTGGTATTAAGAGGAACAAAAGAAATGCAGCAACTTCATGTTATTTTTCATTATGGAGATAAATGATTAAAACTAATTTTTAGCTAGAGAATTTTAATTTTAAAATTGTCAAAATTCCAACCACATTTTTATCAACCAAATTACTGCTTTTTTTATAATTTTTTGTTTCAATTATTTTTTATAAACTTTAAGCAGCCCCTTAACCCTGCTACTACGTTAGGGTCATTTTATGACCCAAGTTGCATTTTTCCGGCGAGTAAAGAGAAAAAGACATTTACAGAATGCATTACTTGTAATAATTATGTGTGTCCATCGCACCGAAACACCAAACATAAGTTTATATAAAACCTACTGCAATCATCACGAGTCTTCAAAACTTTTTTCTTTTGTAAAAATTAATATTTTTATAATAAAAATATATCGGGTCATAAAATGACCCACAACATAATATACGTAAGTTTTTTCTAACGTAGTAGCAGGGTTAATGTTACTCAGGTTTTTGTTCTTTTCTTTTTACATAAAGTGTAATTTTTTGGTATTTTTAATTTAAAAGTACTAGTATCTACCGTTATATTACAAACTTAAGTGAAAATAACACAGAAAAACAAAAAACATTAATAAATACGAATTTGTTCCTTTTACAACTTTGAAATGAATGATTATTTCAACAGTTTTAGTGTGAATTAAACTCAAGAAAGCAATTAAATTCTATTTATTTTTGTTATAATTATTATGAATTAACAATAAGGTACTTGTACCTCAAATTTCTTTGTGAATATTTTTTAATTAAATATAGAATTTTGTTTTAAAACAAAAAAAAACAAAAACGAAATGCCAACGTTTTCTGCATTTAGAAATATATATATATCTAAAACATAAAATCTAATTGCAAAAAAAAACAAACAAACAAATAATGCATCACTGGAGAATAATTGTTTTAATTATTATTTTAATTAATTTTAAAATAAAACTTTGCCCAGTCAAGGCTAAATGTTGACTCTTCCTTTTCAACTATTCTAGTCATCTGAGTTCAAAAGCCGTTCCTTTTTCTAAGTGCGTTGTGGTTATTAAAAAATTATAAGCCAGTAAAAATTATATTTCATTGCATTTTATACTTTTTAACACATAAGAGAATAATGAGTAAAAAAAACAAAAATATAAAAACACACCAATGGCAGGCAAAAATCCCAAATTCCCTGTTATTTATATTTCTACAACTATACTATTCAGGTTAAATATTTTATATTTAATAACTCTGACGAGTGGCTATTTAATAAGGCCTGTGCAAAACTAAAAGTATAGTTGTGTTAGTAAGAGAGTGAAAATGTCGTTAAAAAAGAAATTTTTTTTATATTTCTTTTTTTTTTTTTTTTGCTTTTTTTGCTATTCGTTATTACAACTTACCTTTAAAATAAAAGTTATATTTTTTTTAAATACGGCAGTACAAGAACAAGAACCGATTACTTTTGGCATCAAATTTGTTTAAAAGAAACCAAGTGACAACCACACGTATGTTTACTTAAATGAATAAAAAAAAGCATTTTATAAATTGTGCACTACATACATACATACATACATACATACATACATACATACATACATACATACATACATACATACATACATACATACATACATACATACATACATACATACATACATACATACATACATACATACATACATACATACATACATACATACATACATACATACATACATACATACATACATACATACATACATACATACATACATACATACATACATACATACATACATACATACATACATACATACATACATACATACATACATACATACATATATACATACATACATACATACATACATACATACATACATACATACATACATACATACATACATAATTGGCCATTACAACCCTGTGTCAGGGTTACGGCCTAACTTATCGCAGCACTCAAGTTGTGGGTGTTAATTTTTATCCATGAGTACCGAGACCTACAGTTTAAAGTCGATTCCGAACGACAGATTTGAGAAGCTTTTTCATGGCAATCAATTGCTAACAGAGCTTTTGCCAGAAGGCTCTTGAGCGGTAGCCGCCGAAAGAAATAATTTATTCATATTTCACTATAAGAAACTATTGGAAAAACTCCTCACACTCGTGCTACAAAATTGACTTCGGAAGCGGAGAAGTATTTTGGAAAAAAGGCTAGTACAGAAAAAATTATAAATGTGCTTAGAAAACATCAGTTTCACGTTTCCGGTCACGTTTAAATTCTATTGACGTAAATGACAGATCACACTCCTTCAAAGTAGAATGTAGCTTAGCTTAAATATTAGTTGAACTAAAAATTTTTGAATTATAATCAATTTTTCCAATGTCAAAAATTGAAAAAAAGAAAACAAAATACAAGCGCCTTGAAACGGAAAACATCGCTTTTATATTCATCAAACTAATATTTTCAAACTACTGACACCATCTATATTTTAGGTATAGGATAAGGAAAGGGGTAGAAGAGGCAGACCAAAACTACGATGGAAAAATGGATGAAACACCATTTGATTGATTTTGATGCAAGCTAAAGATCTATGAATTGTTGTAAAACCATTAAAGTAAGCAAGTGTATCCAAATTATTTGTCAAGTTGTGTCTCTAATTAGGTCACAATTTTTATCGAAAAGTTTTGTTTTTCCTTTTTTTTTTTTTTTTTGATGTTTTCTTTTTATACTGGCTGCTCAAATTTCTACAGTAAACAACCAATGACTTTTGAATTTCATTAGAACAGAATATGTGCCCATAATTATGAAAGTGGTCTAAGTCAAAATTTAAAAAAAATGAGTTTATCAGTTATTTCATACCACATTAGTTTAAACTAAATGTGTTCAATGTAATTTTTACGAAATTGTCAAAAATGAACCATTAGATAGTAATTGTAATTTCAACATTATATGGAATTCATTTAGTGTTAATTATGAAAGTGGTCTAAGTCAAAAATTATACCACGAATTTTTGGTATCGAGTCATTCCTTTCTACCTAATGACCGATAAAAAAAGCATATTACTTATACAACCCTGAGCATTATTATGAATTGACAGAAAAGTGCAGAACAAGAAATACATTTTCGATAGAGCGAATGTCGCAGCCGGATTTTATTTCAACGAAATCACTAGAAGAATCAATAACAAGAAGAGAAAAAAAAATCCCGCGGGCGAATCTGTCTCTTTGGCTACAAATTCAATAGATGAGATTCTTGAAAAATGAACCTTATAAAATGTTCTATAAAACTTCTTTAGATGATTCAAAATTTCACGTTTAGGATCTTTCACCTAAAAGAGGAAGACCAAAAATATTAAATAACTTCTATTATACACCACCATTAGACCAGTAAGAATAAAGAAAAACATAAAGATATTATGAGTTTACTACCGTACATCCCAGCAGTTTTTCAGGAACATTTTAAGAATCTTAAATACTCGAAATAATGATAAAAATGAATTACTTTTTAAAAATAATTAATTAATGTTCACGAATTATTTCAATCAAATTATTGTTTTAAATAAAACTTAAAGTTCTTTATTGCTTTAAGAAATTTATAGGACATTCAGCTAATTTTGAAAATGGTCTAAGTCAATGCAAACTTTAAAAACAATATTATCGTATGAAATTCGCAAAAAATTTCATATTCATAATAAATTTCCATTACTTGAGACTAATAAAATTATAAATAAAAATGTTGCATAATGTAAAAATATTTTTAATTTATTTAAATGCAATTCATTAAATATCTCGAAACAAAAAATATATGACATAGACCACTTTCATAATTATGGGCACATATAATAATAACTGATAACATTTTAAATTTATTGTGGTCTTGGCAAATTTTGTTTGTATCACTAAACGAATTATTCTAACAAAATTTAACAATTACGTTGCAATATCTAAAAGAGAATTTTTGATTATTAATTTACACCAGTAAACAACATATTTCCTTACTTCTGTACATAATACATACATACATACATAGTAGTTATCATAGTCCGTGAAAATGAATATAAAACTTATTTTAAAATTAGAATAACAGTTCAAGGCCACATAAAGAACACATCAAAAACCTCATCAACAAATTTCATCGTAAAGTGGATGCCAAATTTTTATATAGAAACTTGCAACATTCAAACTAAAATACATTTTTTGCAGGCTAGTGTACACTTTTAATACACTTAAGAAATTTCATTTACAGTTTCAAATTTAATTTACTATTAAACTCATTTAAACAACTGAATCGTCTTGTGTTTTCTTCACATAGCCTGTCATGCATGCATTTAAGTAATCATTTATCTCTTCATATATAGTACATGTTTTATGTACATATAAGTATGTATACACTCGTAGTTATTCTTTATTCCCTTCATTTAATTCGATCCTCTGTAAACACATACTTTATAAATTTCATTATCAGAATATCTATATGTACCTTTGTATGGTGTATGTACTTGATGGTTCTTGACATCAGTCTTCTTTTCAATGTACTCTTGTAAAACATGGACACATTTACGAGCTTTAAAATCTATGAAAAACAAATGATGGTTAGTTTTGTCTGAGTAACTTGAAAAATGTTTATTTCTTATTTTCTAATTCTATTATTGTTGCTGGTTTTGTTGATGTTGTTGTTTTGTTTTCCTGAAGTAAATAATGTACCTTTAGATGTCAATGCATTCCTGTTTGTTTGTTTATTTGCTGGTTGTGCATGTCAATCTTAGACTGCAGATGTTGATGAATGAATGCCTTTAAAACAATTTTCTTCAATTTAAAAATAGGGTGCACCGAAAATGTAGTACAAGAAAACTAAATAATAACATGTAATATACTTAGGGGTAACCCCTACTCATGCAGTGCATTGAATTGGAATTTGAAGATACATACAGAGGTAGTTAGATTTCTATTTAATTTTGTCATTAAGCGCCTTTATTGTCGATGAGACAAGTTGCTGTCAATTTTATCACTCAAAGGCCTGTGTTATACCTTCATCCTTCAATGATCAACAGCAATTGCCCCATCTGTCGGTGGATGTGCATGGTGAGCGTCTTCAATTAAGTAGATTAGCTGTTATCTTCCCAGAAGGTGGCGCTGTACTCCTAATTATTCGATTCTGGTGGAATACACTGGAAATATCAGGGAGCGGTTTCTTTAAGATGGACTTCTTTTTGGGATGGGACTTCTTATTTTTTAAATAAAAATTTGGAAAAACCGCAAATTTTATTTTTTAATTGTTCTCTTTCGCTGGGATTTAAACCTCGGTCGTTTGAGTTTCTGTGCGAGAGTTCTAATCACTATACCACGACATCCCAAAAGTTCTGTTGATTATTCAAGGTTGAAGGTATCATATTGGCCTTTAAGTGATCAATGGACAGCAACTTGTCTCATCGCCATACTATGTAACATTAAAATCAGCGTAATAGAAAAAAAGACACTCGACTTTGATTCCAATACATGATTGCACAGCATGAGTAGAGGTTTACAAACCTATATATTGGTCTTAGTTTTTTTTTTTTTTAATTTGAGACCAATACTCAGGGGTAAACCCCTACTAAATTCTGTGCATTGTATTGGAATTTTGGAAAGGACAGTACATGAATTATTATATTATTGTTAAGCGCTTTAATAATGAGGCAAATTGCTGTGAATTGATATTCAAAGGCCAGTGTTATACCTTCACCCTTGAATGATGAACAGCAATTGCCTCATCGTTGCATGTTGATTGCGTGGTGAGTGTGCCTTCGCTAAGTAGGTTTAGCTGTTATCTGCTACTTCCCAATAGGTGGCGCTTTTTTTTCCTGATCATTCGTTTTTTTTTTGTTGACATTGATTAAGGTGTCGGGAAGCGGTACCTTTGAAGATGGTCTTCATGGAAGGGGGAGGGGAACCTCTATTTTTGAATTATAATTTTGAAAAAACCGCAAACAAACTTTTTCATTTTTTAGCTCTTCTGCGATTTGAACCTGGGTCCTTTGAGTTTTTGTGCGAGCGCTCTAACCACTATGCCACGCACCCCCTTATAATCTTTTTACCTTAGAATTGAGATTTTCTGCTAAAGAGCAAGGATATCTTAACAAGAGGATTTAAGTTTTTACAGTAGGGAAAGAGATGCAATGACATTTAAAGCAGGATTTGTTTAGTTCGATTTCGATATCGTTGGAGTGTTTGTTAATATTCACTAGTAGAGCTATAATCGACATTAACGTAACATATGTATGTACATATATCTGTAAGTAGGTATTATGTACTCATGAATAAGGCATTTTTTACTAAAGCACGAAATAAATGTTATGCTTTTTTTTCCTAAAAAAATTATATATGCAATTCTCTTGATGACAAAATATAAAACGTTATGATTTGCATTAAAATATCAAATAAAACTTTTTTATTCACATCCAAATGAAATGTAAATCCAAAAGTTGCATTTAATCTTTTTGATGTGACATTTACATATAAATGTAAACATATAGGTATGTACATATGTTAATATAAATAGTATGTGAACTTTTAAAAATTTTTAAAACTTAAATTCATAAATATGAAAAATTATTTGCTTTCATTCAAATTTATGGCAAAATGAATATAAATGACAAATAAAATATATCAGAAAACCCCCCACAAATATTGAAATTCACAAATAATGGTATTCAGACAAATTATTTATTTAAATGCTTATGGTTTTTTTTTTTTTTTTTTTGCAATTGACATATTTTCCATTTAATTTCTATATTACTTTCCACGTAAAACCAGATTTTTGTTATTTTTTTAAAGAATTTAAAAAAGAATTAAAATAGAATTATAAATACGTACTCCTATTTGAACGGCATGTACATTCAGCAGGATGCATTAATTCGTAAAAGTGGGGTTTAAATTGTGTGTGTTATCAGTCATGTGTAAAATTAACAAAAGCCATTGCAATCACAACCCAACCAATCATTCATGCATTACAACATCATCATCATCATCAACATCATCATAATAATTATTATATAACAATAACTTCATCATTATGTTCTGCAATGAATCAAAAATTATTGTGATGATAAAAATAATTATTGTAATAACGGCCATCATCAGGATATAACACCGACCTTTAAACATTTATTAAAATAATATTTAAAAATGAAAAAAGAAAAGGAAAATACATACTATGCATGATATTGACGTACGAGTAGAGGTCATTTTAAATGACATACATTTTACAATAGTTAAGTTGTTGTAATGAAACAGTTTTACTGATTAACAATGATCTGTGAATGAATTTAATTAAATCAAAAAGGAGAAAATATTTTAAAGAAAATTACATATCGACAATAGCCATCGTCTCAGAGAGAGAAAGTTTTTCTTCGCAACATAGGCATGATAAAATACGTTAAAATAGCTTACGATATCTTTAAATAGGCTGTCAGCGTCATCTACAAAGTCGCTGCGTTAATAGTGGTGGGGGTACGTGGTATAGCGGTAAGAGCGCTCGCACAAAAACTTAAATGGCATAGGTTCAAATCCCAGAAAATTTTAAAAATGAAAGTTAGTTTGCGATTTTTTTCAATAATTATAATTAAAAAATAAGAGGTTTCCCCCCTCCAAGAAAACCATCTACAAAGAAACCGCTCCCCGACATTCCACTCTATTCCACCTTAACCAATGTCATCAGAAAAAGCGAATGATCCGGAGAAAAGCGCCACCTATTGGGAAGTTGCAGACAACAGCTAAACCTATTAAACCTACTTAGCGAAGGCACTCACCACACAATCAACATGCATCGATGAAGCAATTGCGGTTGATTAGTCAAGGGTGAAGGTACAACACTGGACTTTGAGTGAGGAATTCACAGCAATTTGTCTCACTCCTAAGGCGCTTAATAATAATATAAGAAAAAATATATGTATGTATATGTGTTGTCCTTTCCAAAAAATTCAAATACAGTGCACAGCATTTAGTAGGGGTTTACCCCTGAGTAAATAAATAAAAAAAAGATATCTATATGCAATAAGAGATGGTAATAAATCTTGAAATTGTTTTAAGATATGAAAACACCGAAGAAGAATTCAAGAAACTAATAACACAAACTGGCTAATTAATCAAGATTAAATTAGTCCACTGGTCATGCCTTTTTATGCCCCAATACTACCCCCACATGTAATTTGTACGTTAAAAAAATCTATTAAAACAGCAAAAAACGAAGGCAATTAAAAATGCCAATTACCTATATAAAGTTAAATAGAAATAGCCACCTACCAGAGAGCAGTGATGGATGTGCTAATATAATCGTACTTTTTTTTCTATTTATATTATTTGTATCACAGAAATATATATTGGTACTGGCGTGGGTATGTTACAAACTTCAAAAAGTCGATATAGAAAAAAGCATATTTAAAAAACAAGTCCTAACTTGTTTTCTTATATTTTTATGTTGTGTAATTCAGGTCCGTTAAAAATTACAAAATCAGTACAAAAAATTTATCACAAAAATTACGTGCGTGTAATTGACTTTAATGTAATAAATCTCTTGCATTGTATTTATATTTGGAAAGCACTGGTCTATAAACGCCTAAATTAACAATGTTGTTTGAAATCAAATATTTCGAGCTCTCTTAATTCCAAATCTAACATTTTTTTATCTTCATTATTTACAAAATTTTAATTCTCTGTGACAAATTATTTTGAATTCTCTTTGATATATACATTTCGTATTTCAGCCCATAATTTTATTTCTGGATCACTCACTATTCACTACTAATTTTCCATTCCTTTATTTTATTCACCTTCAAATACTCTATTAATCCTTTTTTTTAATAACAGAGCATTGCATCTTTTTTGTATAAATTTATTATTTATTTAGTCGTATATTGTCATTGTTCATGGCAATCAGTTACTCTCAGCGCTTTTGCCGGGAGAAATAGTTCCTTTATTATTATTTTTTTTTTGTAATGGTGTTTAAATCTGGAGCCCAGGTCTAGTAAGTCAACACACTAACTCCTAAACTATGGGAACTATCAATATCAACTAGGATATCAATACAACAAAATACAGATTTTAGCAATAGGCATTGCAAACCTATTTTAGAGACATTTTTAAGGTTTGAAACAGTAAGTGTCTTCCCTTTATCGAACCCCACTGTAAATTGTATATAATTTTTATTTAATAAAAATAAGTTTTGAAAATAACAATTAATCTTCAAAAAACAAAAAATTCTTTTGGTACTTTTGTAGTTAAAAAAAGTACTCTTAAAAAGTCTTTTTGATAATGAAATGAAAATTTTATTTCGCATCTCTGCCAACGAATGTAAGTAATAAAAAAAAATTACTCGTAAAACAATTTTGAAAAGTCCTCAACACTAATTGAGTTTTGTACTAAATTTACTCTCTTGCTCCTTTTCTTTCGTTCTCTTTCGATGGTTCATGTACAAGAGGACTGGCAAAAACATCCTATTACGGGTATATGCATACTTTTTTCCATATACAGTTATAAACAACTATTTTCCTCACACATACCGTTAATTTAATTGCTTGAGTACATGTAAACTTACAGCAGTGTTGCCAGATTTTTAAATAAATGTTATTCCTATTATTAAAAATATGTTTTTACACCTGATGCGCTTAAAACAGCCTAAAATATCCAAAGGAAACAACCTTAATTGGTTAATTGCCAGTCACCACAATCATTTTACATACTTGTGTAATAATGAACTTTTCTCGTCTTATTTTCCAATTCGCAACCTTCAATTGTCAATTAGTTTTAATTCAGACATTTAAATAAAAAGACTAAGTTATAAGGATCTTTTAATTGAATTTTGCGAATTATTGATCTCATCTTGTTTTACAACAGAAAATTAACAATTACTAATTAAAAGTAAAAGGCAATTCTTTATTTATTTATTTATTTTCCAATTACAATACAATATAATATTATATTGTCATTATTACGAGCGGGGTGACTATGACCATATGCTCGATGTCGTATCACAGACCGGAGTCTCTGGTGGGATTCGTTTCCCCACAACCCTCGCAGTAGCAGTCTAGCATATTTCCCACTATGCTTGCTAGGCTATCCGAATAGGCATTTAAAAATTACACGGTGCTACAAATGAGCAACTTTTTTTATACTTGGAAAGTGACCTAGTGTAAGTTGTAGACCTTATTGAGTAGATCATAAATTAATTTTTAAAAGTTCGGAAACACCCTCAAATTTCGGAGTTATTCCGAAAAAACTATTTTCGGGTAGGTTCAAGTACTTATGAACACGTAACTCAGTTGGTTTTAATCCGATTTTTAATTTTTAAACGGTTTCGGAAAGAAGAAATATGTGCCTTTTTAAATATGTACACATTTTGGTACATGTATTAGATTTTTGTAGTGTTATTTTTAATTATATCCGATTTTAATTTTATTTTTTCTAAATTTTTTAACTTTGGCGCCATTTTTTTAAATTAGATTGTTTAAAAACATACCCTTGTGTATATATTTAATTAAAGCTAATTTAGTTCAGAGTTAAACAAGCTTCCAACAAATAAAATCAAGTAAAAAATAAAAAAGTTATTAAGGTTTTTCAAAAGTTAAAAATTTGTTTTTTACAAATATGTATTGATCAAGATACTACATTTACTTAAGTTTTTTAGTCTTATCATGATATGAGTATATAAATATTTTAAAATAACAGTATTCAAATTATTTTATTTAGCAATTTAGAATATTTGATAAAAGTGCTTGCTAGACCTCTTTCGCTTGTACATCAAATCGTCTGTTTCTCGCTTAAGTGACCATCAGTAATTTGAAATCATTCATTGAAATCTAAATGTGCATGCAGAAAATGAACTTTAATGGACATTCTGCATCCCATTTGTGTATAAGCCTCAAGAAATTCATTTACTACATCAATATAATTTTCACTTTTTTCATTTCCCAAAAAATTTTCACATAAACTAATAAAGCTTCTCCATGCTCTTTTTTCCACACATTTAATTTCATTGTGAATTCTTCGTCAAGCATGATTTTACGGATTTGAGGTCCAACAAAAATACCTAAAAATAAAAAAATAATACAATTTATGTTTAGAAATCAATAAAGATTTGTACCTTCTTTAATTTTTGCTTCACTTATTTTTGGGAAAACAGATTTTAAGTGTAAAAAGGCATCGCTTTCCCTATCCAGGCGTTTCACGAACTGCTTCATGTATCGCAATTTGAGGTGTAATGGTGGCAAAATTATTTATTCATAGTCATAAGACTAAAAAAATAAAGAAAATGTAGTATCTTGATCAATACATATTTGTAAAAGCAAAATTTTTAACTTTTGAAAACCCTTAATAACTTTTTCATTTTTTACTCGATTTTATTTATTGGAAGCTTGTTAAACTCAGAACTAAATTAGCTTTAATTAAATATATACATAAGGGAATGTTTCTAAACAATCTAATTTAAAAAAATGGCGCCAAAATTAAAAAATGTAGAAAAAATAAAATTAAAATCAGATATAATTAAAAATAACACTACAAAAATTTAATATATATACCAAAATGTGTACATATTTAAAAAGGCACATATTTCTTCTTTCCGAAACCGTTTAAAAATTAAAAATCGGATTAAAACCAACTGAGTTACGTGTTCATAAGTACTTGAACCTACCCGAAAATAGTTTTTTCGGAATAACTCCGAAATTTGAGGGTGTTTCCGAACTTTTAAAAATTAATTTATGATCTACTCAATAAGGCCTACAACTTACACTAGGTCACTTTCCAAGTATATTTTTACTGTAGCACCGTGTTATCAATTTAGAATTGAATTGTTGGCAATTTGAATATTGGTAAAGTAGTAATTGGTAACACATAACGACAAAGATGTTTTTTCCGGAAAGTTTAATAGCTTTTATGTGACATCCTGACTCTGAAAATAAAAACTATTTTCATGTATCAGCTTTAGTTTTTGAGATATAGAATATACATATGTATGTATATATTTAGTAGGAAAAACATAAAGAAAATTACAAAAGAAGAATTCAGTTTACAAAAGTAGCCAAAACGGACTTTTAAATGAATTTCTTGTATGCAAAGACTACGGTAAATCTCGTTTTGAGCTCCAGCAATAATTTGTAATTATATGCATGTCCCATAGGCCCTTGTATTGCGCCTCCATTGTCTGAATTTCCTTAAATACAAAAACGCTGTATATAAGAAACATAAGCTGATATAAAGAAAAGTCTACTGGATTCAAAATTGCTGCATCAAATTCTAAATGAAAGTATAAAAATATTCCCCGAAAATTTCAAAAGGCAAATTTTGTAACTATATAATTCAATATGTAACTATATAATTCAAAAGTGTAACGGCATATTGAAAGCAATAGAAGTCAGTTATATTATCTTTATATATAAATTTCAAAATAAATACATGATGTCAATGTCTAATTAGAGTAAATATGTATAAATTTAAAAAAAATAAAAATCTGTCACTAAAAAAATCTCAAAATGCCCGGCTCATCTGGCAGCACAGACTTGCATGGTCATAAAATTATAATTGAGTGGTTGAATAGTAAACAGCAGCACTTGCGGCATTAGTAATAGCAACTGCAGTTTGCTAAGAGCTCATATTTAACTTCGAAATGTCTATTTGAATTGTAGGTGAGTAAATTAAAATAAAAATAAAAAAAAAATTAAAACTATAAGTTCATTAAAGTGTAAACACTAGAGGCTAATTACGCCATAATTTTTTATATATATATTTTTTTTTACACGAAATATGAAGTTAACAATTACATATCGTCGTGCAGGAGTTTAAGTGCTTTATACGCCATTTTTTAAATCTCGAGTTAATGATGCTAATTTAGGTTTTTGACATTAAAATTTTTTAAATCTGCAATCCGTTTTTGGCTGTTTATCTCCGAAACTTGACGATATATTCTAAAACTAATTAGTTTGGTGGCGTTTCTAACAATTATTTGCTATTTAAAAATTTGTTTCTTAATTATGACTTGAGGAGTGGTCTAGTTGGTAATTTGCTAGACTGCTAGTGTGAGAGTCGTGGATACGATTCCCAACAGAGACTCTGGTCTGTGACACTACACCGAGCAAAGGTGTTAGTCACTCGTCTCGATATAATTAAATATAATATTAATATTGTATTCTAATTTAAATAAATAAATATAAAAAAACTTTGAATTTTATAAACTTTTAAATGCTATATTACTTCGTTAATCTTTTTTTAACGAAAAATAACTTTTATTTTATCATATTTGCTTTTGTATTCTCATAAAATTATTAAAAAGGTCCAGACATATTAATATTTAGTAAATAATTTGTTCTGATAATTTAATGTTTATTGTTCATGCTACTAAAAAAGAGTGGTTATTAATAATGTTATTCAATTAAAAACGCAATAATCCTTGAATAATTAAATCAAGTTGTAAGTCTTTGTTAACGATAAATTTAATAACGATAATAATTGTCTAAGTTAAAAGGTTATTCGAAAAATAAATAGTTATAAAAGTATATTTTTATAAACAGACTAGTGCTGGCAAAGTATTAAGTAACGAATACCGAGTACTGAGTATTTTCACTAATTTTTGGGTGCTCAATACTAAGTAACTACTCAATACCTTAGAATTGTATTTTTTTTTTTCAAAGTTTTGTGCAAAATTTAAATTTTAACGGGCAAAACAAAATTTTGTTTAAAAACACAATGCTTTACGAAATCGTGTGCTCTTTAAAATATATAATATCCGTTAAAAGTATCGAGTAATATTGAATAGCCTAACGAGAGTACTCAATTCTATCTAGTAAAAAAAAGTAGCAAAGTTTGGCAATTGCTTTAGTTTTAAACAGCAAAAAATGATTTATTATTAGAAATGTAACCAATTACAATAAAAATGTTCTTAAAAAACCACCTATTAGTCACTTTTCAAACACATAATAACTCGTATGGTAATGAGCATATTTAATTGTGCTTGAGTAAGGCCTCACACTACTCTAATTTTAACAAAAACTTAGCAGTGCTGTGGCCTTATTCTGTAATTTTCCTAAGCTAAAATTCTATCGCTAAAAATTTATAAACTTGATTTTGCACTTTTTGGCTATGAATACATTTCTTGTACGCGTATTGTTGTTTAAAAGCTTCACGCCTGTCATCTCCAATATTTTTAATTTTATGTATTTTAACGCCCAGCCTGTTTTAAAAACACAAAATTTTAGCTTTTTAGTTTAGTAGAATTACAGAATATGGACCCTGGATAGACCATTAAGAGATATAATGAAAACGGGTAATATTTACAGGTTAGATAAGACGGATGTTAATTATAAAACGAATTTCGGTATTACTACAAGTCTTAGTACGGTACGATCCGTCATTTCCCCATATACGAGCAACAGCCGCTAGCAAGGCAAACCTTGGCGCAATGCTTTCACACGGTTTATCGTATAATCACGAGTATTCCATAGATAAAGGAGCATTAGTAATTGCCTAGGCGGTACAAATGTTATTTCAAAACCTTTAGGCGTGTCACTGGATGTTACTAATGGGTCATAAACCACGGGTTCAAATATTCCCATCGAATAAGTCACTACCGGTATTGCCGCTGTTTTGTCCGAATTTGATTTCATTGTTGTGTAAAAGTCTTCTAAGAAGAATATAAACACATACTATTTGTAATAAGTCTGTATATAAGTCAGATCTTCTTTAGGTAATATTAATAAAAAAGGACGAATTCTACTGCTTCGTAATAAGGCATAGTAACGCGCTGCTAATAATGCCGAAGTTTATAGCTCAGGAAACCAATAAAGGTAATCAACTGGGAAAAATTCTTTAATTGTTGGAAATGTTGTCTAAATCTGAATACACAAGAAGAGAGCTGAATTACAAACTGTCATCTGTATGTTTAATTTTTGAACACCGTGTGTTTATATCTTCAAAGCTTAATGCCGTTATTGCGTCTATTTGCCAGGCTTAAATCGAGATATTGAAATAAAAGCTAGAATTTGTAAGCAATGAGCGAAGAATATTGGTGTTGCAGAAAAGTGTAAAGAGGTTGTTACAGATATATAGGTAGATAGTCTCAACAATGACTGCCATTAAATATTAATATTTCGCAGTTTTCGTTGTTTTTTTTTTTGTCTTGATTTCATGCTTTTTTTAATTTTTGTTTTTTTCAATATTCTTTAGTTTATAAATAATTTGCAAGTGACCTTAACTTCATACACCCATTTCGTACATCAATTTATTCTTTCTATCGTTAAAACTTTCTAAATAGCAGTGGGTGGTCTTATTAGAGAGCAGACCACATTCGTATTAAACAGAAATGTTTTGGTTCTTAACAATGTTTGTCTTGAAGAGATTTCTGTAAATACCATTGGATTTTCCGAACTGAAGCCATTCAACTGTAAATATGTGTCTGTGTAGAGTTCATAAGAAAATTCTAACGAAAATATATCCACATGTACGTGCTTAGCATCCGTTGCTTCTATTTATTTGTTTATTCATTCAAATGTAGTTGACTTTTGTCTTAAGAAAATAATTCATGAGATAAAAAGAGTTTGTGAAATCCTAGTATGTATGTCCTTTTATTAACAGAAATTTAAAAGATTGAAATCAAAAATAGAAAACTAATTTCAAAAGCTTATATCTTTTCTAGTCAAAACCATCATGTTATTTACGGGCAAAGTACACATACTATTGAAAGAAATGGTATTGCAGTGGTTGAAGTGATGGCGTACAATAGCTCGTGTTTTCGATTTTAAGCGAAGATCATGCGTTTGTTTACAAATAATTAAGAATTCTTCACACAATCTAGACATTTCGTTCAAGAAGATACTCATAATTATTGTTTAAAAGTTTTTTAAAGAAAATTCTGCTGAAGCACACGTAATTTCAACGTAAGAGGCATCAACACAAAAGCTAAATAAAGCCGAGATCTTATTTTATTGAGTGGATGTCTTAGTCCAAGAAGTTTATTGTCACACTCATAAATACCCTGCAAAATAATTGGCGGCAATTATTTAATTACGAGGGGAGTAACAAAGACCATATGCTTTGTGTATTTCAACAGACCAGAATCTCTGCTAGGAGTCGAGCATACAATCCTCGTACTAGTATTTTAGTACATTACTCACTAGACTACTAAGGCGCGCTCAAGTCATAACTAAGAAACCTTTTTTTAAATAGCACAGGATTTTAAGGAACGTCACCAAACTAATTAGTTTTATTTTCGAAGAAATAAATCGCGTACGCCAAACCGTAGTGGAAAAAATTAAAGGAGAAGGAGTAACCAAATATCCATGGTTCTCAGTTAATGATTTTTAATTAGTAAGACTAGAGAAATACTATTTAATGTTAGTTGCCGAAAAATGTTTGGAGTATGAGACTAAATATCAAGGCGTAATACACCACCTTGACAACGCTTGGCAACATATTGCAAAAATCAGTTAAAAACAATTCGTAAAGTTTTGCTTTACACACCTCTTCAGTCAGTACTTTGCACAGTTCAATCGATACAATAAGCTGTCACCTGGGCATGCTTTGGTTTAGAACAGAGTATTCAAATGCAATGCAATAGTTTTCAGATCCTTTAATAAGCTTTAAAATTGGTTGAAAACAAAAGAGTATGATAGAAAAATTCTACAAATTGAGTAGTAAAAAATACGGTCAGTTCGGGTCCAAGTTAACTCTTATTGGTAAAGGCTAAAAAAAAACAGGTAAACGCTGGTCTTAGTGTATGAAAATTAGTAGTTTGAAACTCTTTTATCGCTCCTTCATAATTTGCAATATGTACTAAGAATATATGGTAAGACACGAAATAGCCATTAGCGTGAACGTGTAATCGGCGACTACATAGAAAAAGCAAAAGCAAAACAAATACCTCTAAAAAACGAACCTCGCAATACTACCTTGACTTTTGCGTAAAAACTTCTGAAGTTAACTTATTATTTCACTCTACGATTCTGTATTAAGAACACACTAAAGCAGTTAGAGGAAGAGCAGTTTTATTTTGGCATCACTAACAGACAAGAAATATTATTAACCCTTAACGAACGAATGCCGCCATACTCGCAACATTGTAAATATTCTAAAAAAATTCGAATGCCACCATACATTACGATAACAAACTTTATTAATGGTAAATAAAATTATGTGTTTTCGCTCGATGCTCGGAGAGGAATGCGCACCAGAGTGCGACAAAAAACAATTGCCGATTGCCCTTCATTGTTGCATGTATAATTAAATCCAAACCTACACTTTCCTAAAATATCACGTCATGCCGCGTGTATGGAGGCATTCGACTTGTTTAGAATATTTACAATGTCGCGAGTATGTCGGCATTCGTTCGTTAAGGGTTAAAATGGTCTAAGCATGATCACTTCGTGTCTAAAAAAGAAATCCAATTGGAAAGATGTATTGTAAATGGATAAAAAAAATATTTTCTACATATTAAGACTGAAAAAAGTTGCGTTTATAAAAAGTTATGGGTCTATTAAAGATGGCAACCAAACATGAGCTGCGCTGCCAGTTGACGAAATGGTATTACAGATGGCAACTGGCAACTGAAACCTGGAAACTCAGTTGCTCAATGGTGAATAGATTGGCAACTACATATTTGTAGTCAATGTGCAAGTATTTTTTGTCATAAGGCGTCAAAAGCTAAAAAGTAAGAGATTTTTTTTATTAAATTTATAAAATTTTTTGTACCACAGACAACGTAGATTGACAGATTTCCAAATTAAAATCATTACCGTGGGATTTCTGCAAATTTCATTCTGCATAAAAGCTTAGAGCCACACAAACTTTTTAATTAGATAAATATATGATAGATATGATAGATAAATAATTGAAAACTATAATTTAACACCTTTAGTTCTCTGACTCAACTACTAATATGTATTTAATGCCTGTAAATCTGCAGAGACATTTTTGGTTTTATTAAATTTTTATTTATATTGTTATTTAAATGAGACGAAAAACATACTCTTTTTTTAGCAGAACTCTTAAAATCAATGATGAGATGAGACAATTTTTTCTTTCTTTCAAGTTTTGCTAACAGATTTCCATTAAATACCCAGAGAAGTAATAAAGATATCATTAAATTTGACCCAAATAAAGATTGCTTTTAATGGATTTGTAACCAAGACATTGTAATCGCATTAGTAATCACTTATCTAATCACATAATATTGTGGTGACTTGAAAAACAATAGACCAAAAATATATTTCTCATGCATACACATGTACGTACACGTACATACTATATGGCCATTATAGTACGAGTATTTGTTAAGAAACAGAACAATACAACTAAAGTTTGTCTTCTAAAGGATTAAATAAATAATTGTCACTTAAAAAATATTGATTTTACAGTGAAATGAACTGAAATTTATAATTATTACAGCGTTCATGTAAAATGCAAATTAATTTATTTAAATAGCATTGATTTTGTGCCATTTTGTTTGATATTTTGAATTAAATTAAGAAATTTCTTCACTATATTGTACTTATAACAATTTTTTTATTTATTATTTAAACATTTCTATTTAAGCAAATAATATGAGGAATTATTATTATTTCTGTTATATATTCAAACCCTTTTAATACTAATGAAGTCATTTAGGCCATTTGATTTTATCTTTATGTCATATCGTAATTTAAATACATTTTAAATACACTGTTTCTATGTGAAATCAGGTAACATATAAATGTTTGCATAACTTGCTACTAGAAATAGTTTAAATATTCAGTTGAAATCAGTTCAGCTCAGTTGAGGGGGCCGTGGTATATTTGTTAGAGCGCCGACCGAGTTTCAATACTACCGAAATGCAAAAATTATAAAATAAAAATTTTATAATTTAAAAAATTAGAGGTTCCCCCGTCCAAGAAGTTCAACTTCAAGAAACCGCTCCCTGACATTTCCAGTCTATTTCACCAGAAACAAATGATCAGGAGTGCAGCGTCACCTTCTAAGAAGATAACAGCTAGCCACTCACATTCAGCATCCACCGACAGATGAGGCAATTACTGTTAATAATTCAAGAGGAACGTACAATACTGGCACTTGAGTGGTTAAATTGACAGCAGCTTGACGCATAAAAAAAATCTATTTATCTCCAAATTCCAATACAATCAACTGCATGAATAGGGGTTTAGCCCTGAGTAAAAAGAAACAAAAAGCACATTTACTTAGAAGACACATCGATCTATAAAATATATTGTACCCTTGGATTCAAAATTACAACCTTCAGCAGACCTTTTGCATTTCTAATGAATGCAAGCAAGTCTGGAACTTAAGTGTTCAATATGTCGTCCTCTACTATCAAAATTTATCAAAATCTCCATTCGTTGTTTTTTATAATTGTAAGTGCATTCTAGAAAAAAATTTAATCTGCCACAATATCATATAAGAAAATTATTTTGAAGTTTCTGGTCCGGTCTTCTGTAGTTTTGAACATCAGAATTCCGCTCAAAGCCCACTTGAGCGTTGCAGTAATCCAAACTTTTAAAAGTTTCCAATACTATAAAAGCCACGGCTTGCCTTAAGAAACATTGTCCAGAAAAATTATTATTGAAGACAATGTTTGCAATGGAGGCTCATAAGACGCTGTCGAAAACATCAAACAAAAATTTTGAGGGATTATAAATTAAAGTTGAACGTTATAGCTGAGTCTCTGAAGATATCAGAAGAACGTATTAGAAATTTTGTGCATGAGTATTTCGGTATGCATAAGCTGAATAATGTAATAAATAATGTGTCTCACGTGCTCACAATCACTTAATTCTCCCTACTTTTTATTAATTTACCATAATGTTACTGATTTTCAATAGTAATGTCGGTTACGGAGTTCGGTTAGTAATCAGTAGAATGAAGAGAACGCGACGAACTGAAAACTATGCAAGATTTTTTTCATTGAGACCAGCACTCAGGGAATGAGCCCTACTCAAGCATTACATTGTGCTGTTCAAGGAAAATATGTTATGGGAAGGGGGAAAAATTAAACAGTGTTTCTATATTTAACATTTTATTTTGAGATTTGTAAAGTAACTTGTCTATGTGGTTAAACCAGAAAACAATTGAACAAATGGAAATGAACAATCGCAAAATTATTGCGAATATTTTGTGAAAATTTGTGTTTCAAATTTGTGTTTGTACGATTCTGCCATGGTGTTTAAACATTGAGGGCATAAAATTTTCTTTCAAATAAACCTCGTTTTATTGACACTAAAAATCTACTTGTTTTATTATGATTATAAATAAATAGTAAAATTGAGTTTTACCACCAAGAAAAGCATTTATTATGTATGTAAGACTACCAATTTCTCAGTCAATTCTAAATTCCATATTGCGTATTTTCTACTCACATTCGAAAACAAATATGGTATTCATTATTTGTTTTTACAAAAATAAGGAAAAAGTGTAACCAATTGGTAATTCAGTTATAATTGTATTTGCAAAACCTATTTTTGTCAATGATATATTGCCGACACAGGGAAAATATCAGCAATTTAAAAATTGTGTAAAAAAAAGTAACACCACTACATATCAGAATAAATAACAGCAAAAAGCTTTCATATATGGGGAATGAACTGAAATCCATAGCGAAAAATTTAATTCTGAAAAAAAAATGTTTCTTTTTTTTCCTTGAAAACAAAAATATATCGTTGTCAAATGCATATAATGTTGTCATTTACGTTTGGCTGGTAAATGTCATACACTACACATGTTGTGGACACAATACAGTCAGGTTGAAACAGCTTTAAACCGCAACTCACTCAAACAATGTCCATTGGGACATGCAAAAGCGTGAGTGACAATGTCATATAATATGCGTTCATATAAAATCCCAGCAAACACGGGGGCTTAATTTATTTTATTTTTAAGTTTTATATTTACATACACCTATACATACATAATTGTTTATGAATCCGAAATTTCTAAGAACCCTACTGTCAAAGTTTTTACCACATTTTACACTTTTTCTTAAATACCCTTATCACGTCCAACATATTTCCTTCTGTTTAGGAATACAGCCGAAATATAGACCAAATGCTAACTGCTTAAATATGCATCACAGAAGTATGTTATATACAAAAAGTAAGAAGGGATCGTGGTATAGTGGTAAGAGCCCTCGCACAAAAACTCAAACGACTGAGGACCAAATCACAGCGAAGGAGAAAATGTTAATTTTAAAATAAGAGGTTCCCCCCTACAAGGAGTTCATCTTTAAGATACCGCTCCCTGACATTTCCAGTCTATGAATGATCAGGAGTACAGCGCTACCTTCTGGGAAGAACACATAATAGCTAACCTACTTATTGAAAATGCTCACCACTCACAATCCACATCCAAAGTCATATGGTGTTTTTGCTGTTGATCATTCAAGGGTCTAGCACTGTCTAACACAGAAAGGCGCATAACAAACAGTCGAATTTGGATATAAACACAGCGTTTAAATGAAAAAATCGGATAATTGCAAAACAAATGCATTTACTTTTGTTTTCCATTATTTTCAAAGGTATTGAACTCCGTTTAATAAAAAGTATGTTTTAAAGAACAAACAAACAAAGAATCAGATTTTTCGTTAAAAAAAACACAAAAAGAACTCCGCTTAATTGGAAATACGAGGATTAAGAATTTATCGACGATAAAATATTTTAGCACCGGCTCCTTTCTTTTTAATTTTGTGCATACCTACATTTTCAAAAGTAGTTTTTATGGCAAGAATGTTCATTTATTGCTAAAATTGTGTATAATTTGTCTGTTAACTTTGTCAGAATTTGAATTTTTTTAAAACATATCGATCTGTTTTATTTTTAGTTCAATAATATTGTAAGAGTTCGTTTAAACGAAATAATTTTGCATTTATCCGAAATCGTTTTAAAGAAAAATTCTGCTTGTAAGAAAAACAAATATTATTTTTTTACATTTTCTTATAACCGAACTCAACTGTAAAAAATATATATATCTTCAAATTTTAAAAGAATGCACTGCATGAGTAGGTGTTTACCCCTGAGTGTTGGTCTGAGTATGAATTCAAAGGCAGTTCTTTGTCTGTGTTGCTACGCGTGCCTGGAATAAAGCAAGCACTTAACATTGTGTTTGCTGGGATATCGCATTAATATACTACACCAACACACACGCTCACACACACTCAATAGTACTCGTAATTCAAAAATATGTGGAGAAAAAAAGAATACAATTTATGGCATCACAAAGCGTGCATATGCACATGTAGGAAAAGACTCTGGATTATAATTTCGCCTTTTTAAAATAGATGGAAATATTAATAAAATAAGTTTTGCTGTTGCACTTAAAAGTTTTCAAAAATAAATTTCAACAAATAAAATTTTTATTAGAACTTTTCAGTGGTTTTGATTAATATGAGTATTTAATCATTATGCGACATGACACACACATATAATTCTGTGATTTGTTGTTAATGCTTGCGCATTAACCTTTGACAGATTTTTAAGGCAGACAACCTCATTAATTTTAATAAAAAAAACTCAATTTGTTATATTAATTAACTTTTATTTTTGAGTCAATAATTAGGGTTATCTTCGTATGCTTCTACAACGCGATATACTTTTTATTTCTGAGACCAATACTCAGGAGTGTAAACCCTTATTCATGCGTGCATTGTTATGTGAATTGAGTTTTTTAACAAGACAGTTTTTTTAAGCGCCTTACAAATAAGACGGAAACAAGTTGCTGTTGACTTGATCACTCAAATGCCATTATTATATCTTCACCCTTGAGTGATCAACAGCACTTGCCCCATCAGTCTATATATTGACTCTAGACAAATTACCAAAAAATATTTTTAATATTCACCAAATAATATTCGTAGTCGCCGTGGTCTAGTGGTTAGTGTGTTGGCGTACTAAAACATGGGCCCTGGGTTCGACTCCAGGCTCCGACGTCTTTAAAAAAAGAAATATGAAAAAAAAAATATTTCTTTCGGCGACTACCTCTCAGCAGTCTTCTGGCAAAAGCTCTGAGAGTAATTAATTGCCATGAACAAGCTTCTCAAGTCTGTCGTTCGGAGTCGACATTAAAACTGTAGGTCCCGGTACTCATGGATAAAAATTGATACACACAGCATGAGTGCTGCGAGAAGCTAGGCCGTAATCCTGACACAGGGTTGTAAAGGCCAGTTATGTATGTATGTAAATAAATTTAAAGTAATCCGCATAAAAAAGTACACTAATATTAAAACCTACTAATTAGAACTCTTGAACAAAATTCTAAATTGATGTTAAGTAATCTTCCCAAAAATATTCCGGAAAAGATAACCTAATATATATATTTTTTTATACCAATACCCAGGGGTAAACCCCTACTCATGCTGTACATTGTACTGAAATGTGAAAGTATGTAGATAGATTTTATTATTAAGCACCTTTTTTGTCCATAAGACAAGTTGCTGGCATTTAATCACTCAAAGGTCAATTGTTTAATTGAATGCTTCACATTGAACAAACTGGATTTTTACCCGATTGTAATCGGTTGAGTGGCGTAAAACACTTTACATTGTTTTCATTGACTTAGAAAGGGCTTTTGGCACCCTTCATCATTCTACTATCTGGCTTGGGGAGCTACTCCCCAAAAGATTTATAACTTATTTAAGACGCTATACATAAATGCTAGCTTTCGTGTCGTACATGATGGTAGTGTCAGTCTAGCAATCACTATTAGAGATAATGTTAGACAAGGTTGTGTTTTCATTCCACTACTGTACAATGTTGTTCTCGATTGTATGTATATTGCGACAAAACCCCAATAATAATGCAATAATTCCTTTGTTCACACAATAGATATAAACGTTCCAGGGAATATGGTGTGAAAAAATCGTACAAAAAGGGTCAGAATATATCACAATGCAATAGATTGATTAAACCACTGCGAAAGGCATAACGAAATTTTAATTCTATTAAATATACAAAAATAAAATAAAATTTAAAGTTGTGGAACGAAATTTGTGTCTGACAGCAAACGAAAAAAAAAAACCTTTAAAAACAGAATAAGTTTATTTTTGTCAACCATTTTATTTCAAAAACGGGATTAGGTAAACTACTTATTGCAAGTTTTAGTGCATATTTAATAGTCAAATTAAAAATCCAATTTTTTTATTTCACAAGATAGCATGCACTGTACAAAATGAAGTATGTTTCTCTAACTCGATATTAGTTTTGTTTTTTATTTGACAGTAAAATAACAAAACGAAATATAATATTGAACCTAACACTAAGCTGTTGAGCATTCTTAAAATTAGTTTTTTTATATGAAAAAAATATAACATCAAGAGCATATTGGCATCAGGTAGTTCTATTTGTTCTAGTTGAACTGTGCCTCAGAACTACCATGTTGAACTTATTTTTTTTTTTTTGCATTCAAGGCTTCTATTCTTCCATTGTTTTGTTATTTATTGTCGCATTGTCGATTGGAAAAGTTTCTCGTTAAAGTATTTGTTTTGAAAAGCGAGATCATGAGAAATGTCTCAGCAGAAATGTTTTAGAATTTGGAAGCAATAAATAAAATTGTAAGCAATAATAGGAGCAGTATATTGTTTTTTATACCTTAAAGCTTCCAAAAATGCTACGCTGTAAGGTATTATTTTTAAATTTTTATACTATTTGCTTACTGCGGCTTATTTCATATAAAAATCATACATTATTTATGCGCACGAGTAAGTGATTATTCACAATTTCTCCCTTACAAAATAGCTTATTGGTAAACGCAACGATGTTGCGATCAACAGATTCAAAAATACTTATTTGTGCAATACTATACTGTGTTTTCTAATAACTGTAACTCTAATTTAATGAAATTTAAAATTTTAAAGGCTAGATTTCCTTTTCATTCCTAAAACAACAGACAATTTAATCTAATGACGTCACTTGCTAATGGAAATTGTTAAAATTCCTGTAATATGTTAAAGTGTTAATTGCCCACACGAATTGTGATTAATTTTTAAACGGTACGTATTTATTAGCAATTATTTTTAAATTTAATACACGACCAGCATGTTAAATACCACTGATAAGCATTACAAATACGATTTATCGAATAAATTTCTCCATATTTCTGTTGTTTTTATAATCAATATTTTAAAATACATATTTTCTACACCCCAATGACGTGGTTTTGTCTCAAAGCAACCATTCAATGAACATTTTATCACGTACGCAGTATTTATTTTATAGTCTAATTTAAAAAGAATAATAAAAATACAAATAATTTCTAAATAAAGCTCATTATCCTTTAAATTTCAGCTTCATTAGAATACAGCATTTGCAAACATGCAAATAAAAACTACAACACAAAAAAAATAACAGCAATGATAATATTGCATTTAAAGTGTGAATTTAAATGACAACTTTGGCAGTATGACAACACTTGATAACACCAGCAAACACATATAGATACAAAATGGCAAACACACACAGTTACAGAGTAAAATCATGGTAAGTACTCGTACTCATGTATATACATATGTATTTGTAAATATGTATATATTTTTATAATTCAATAAATGTTAGAAATGTTTTGCATATACATACACACTTAATTTAGTTATTTAACGGTAGAATAAAAGGAAATACGAAATCTTTTCGAAGGCCTTATTATTATATTACCACATCAGAACCAATGTTTTACCCCGAATATACGTTTGTAGTGTTCAACTCTTTAGTAAATGATCAAATCTAGTACTTGTAATATAAAACCAGGCTTTAATATTAGAAAGAAGCAGTAAAATTTGAGTCAAATTCAATTGCAAATGCGTTCTTCGTGCAAAGAATAGAACAACAGTTTTTTTAAGGTTTTAAAATACATGTATTAAATCATTAATTCCGTTTAATTAATTCGTCCTTAATAAGAAAATATTTGTTGCAAAACCTTTGTCAGATCTTCAAGCAGCGTTTTATATTTTTACTTTAGCTTTGTGGATTTATTGATGTTCTATTTGAAAATAGTTTAGTTGCTTTATTGTAGACTCCATATATTATACTACTATTACTACTGCTTACGGGCAAAGGATTTTGTTTTTTTATCTTTAACTATGAAAGTTAAGTTCGGTTACTGTTCAGAATCGAATTATTAATTCCAAATATCGGCTGTTCACATGTTCAAAAAGGTAGATCAGATGTCGAGTTAATCAGAAGCTCGATTAACTACCAACAGCACTGATTTGATAACATTAATAGGACCAAAGTGACTGATGAATAATTTGAGGATATTCCAATACCCAGAACCGACTATTCTCTTTATTCGCATATCCATTCAAATGAAAATGTGCCTCGTTACTCATTATGATTTTTTCAATCATCGTCACAGAAATCGACTGAAACACGTTGGTTTACCGAATATTTTTTCATAATAAATTTGCCTCGTCTCTACTTCACGACTACCAAATAAGAACCGCCTCGACTAATATTTACCAAATGGGGGCAAAACAAATTAGTATACCTTCCCATCGGAAACCCTGTATATAGTGGGGTATACCTCAATGGGCTGACTGCTAGACCGAAAAGCCACACAGAAAATGAAGATTACAGTCACCGCTGTACGCCGCTACGAGCCTTGATAAAAAGAGCCGGGGGAACCTTTGGAGTTTCATCGACCTACCGCCTTAATACCGAGGCCGAAGGTTGAAAAAACTAGATCAGGTGGTAACGGAACTGCGTCTGTCCTGTGCTTGCCCACGGAAAAACCTGAAGAGTTCCCCCTTAATGACCACCATTAGCTAGCAGAATTCGAAATCCATCCGTGTGACTTCAGCTACCCTATCATTTCCCACTGTACCCCTATGACCTGGAACCTAGATAAATAACATGGTACATGCATTACTAAGAAGCTTCAGTTCCTCTTTATAATGAATAATTAAGGCCGTGTGGCTTATGGACTATGCTACAGCGTGAATAGCAACCTGATCATCAGAGTAAACTCTAATTTCACGACAGAGGCTCGTTATTTTTATTTTCCATGCCTGCAGAATCACAAATAACTCAGCCTTAAAAACCTATAAATATTCAGAAATCCAAAGGATTTTTTAAAGTTAGCAGACGTAGAAAAAACACCAGATCTAACTCAGGATTCGTTCTTGGAATCTTTGGTAAATACTATAATAACAAAACCCATACAAACCCTACCGGTATTTCATTCTAGTGAATGAAAGTCTAACTATCGGATGGCCAAGTGTGTATACAAATACTCCTAGTATGGAATAAGTTGCCTTAGGATACCGCTGTAACCAATGAAAGACCGTTGTTACAAGCCTAACACCCTCAGCCTAATGGTACTCTGAGACGAAATTTATATACAATAACATGGAAATCAACAGGTACAAAATAGCGTTATGAGCAGAATTGAATATTTTATTAATATAAAGTTTTATAAAAAATACAATTTGAAATGTATGCTTTTGGGGATAAGCATGTCTCTATGGCCATTTCGTCTCTGCTTAAGAGACTCGTCAGGAGACTTTTTCCCAAAGGTGTTATTCAAAACTATAAATACTTATGTTAAAATAGTTTCCACCACAGCAATATATTTGCCAATAAGGCGAAAAATATTTTTTGTTTTATAAAAAATATAAAACTTGTTCAAGGTAAAAAAAATTGGTAATAACGTTATAGGTTTTTTTTTGCACACGTGATGGCAAATCAAATACAAATTTATTTATTTACATTATAATCTTGTAGGCAGTTTAAGAGCCTCAAAATAGAGGAATTAGAGGAGTAGCATTTAGTTATTAATAAATTTTTATTAGAGTTTTATTTGCCATTATAATGGATAAGCTACTGCTCTCAAAAAAACTCTGTGAAGTTCCTAAAATCTCAAGGCCTTAGAATTTCAAAGAGTACAGTTTTTATAACATATTTTCAAACTTTGGTTACACAAAAACAAAAACACACTGTCAGCAAACTAGCGATTATTAAAGTACAACTGTTAAGCAGCGTGAGAGAGTTGGAAAAATTGAATTCAAACCTGCAATATAAATGTGTAAGTAAGCATGGTTGTATGTATTTATACAAACATGAGCATTAGTATATACAACAAATAAACGATAAAATGAGAAACGGAAACATTGATTTTTGCCTGAAAACACATACTCCCACAATACACATCCCAACAAACACTGTGATTTAATTTCAAATGAATAAAAAACATCTTAGTTTGCTCAAATAGTGAAGGCTAATAAAAGAATATTTTTTTTCAAGTTGAAAAACGATAAAATGAGAAACGGAAACATTGATTTTTGCCTGAAAACACATACTCCCACAATACACATCCCAACAAACACTGTGATTTAATTTCAAATGAATAACAAACATCTTAGTTTGCTCAAATAGTGAAGGCTAATAAAAGAATATTTTTTTTCAAGTTGAAAAATTCCTTATTGTCAAGTGAAAATATATTGATGTGAAATATAAATAAAGCACTTTACTTTTTAATTTAAAAACTTATTTTTTTTTAACTAACTTACTATTATGTCTCATATACATAATGTAATAACATTTTCATACCTAAATTTAAATCTTGGATTTAGTGAGTTAATTTTGAGACCGCAGTACAATTGTTACAAATGTTGGCTTGACAGAAAAAAAATATAGAATAGATAGCAATGAGCTCCAAATAGAAATAGTTTTTTAAATTTTAATTATTTTTTTGCTGTATTTTGTTTGGTTTACGGTAAGAACTAGTTAAGCAGAAACTAAAACAAAGTTCTAAAATACATTATTATAGATTTTACTCACAATTCATAACTAAAACAGCAACTATGTATTCTCAGCTGTTGTCTAAAATACAACCCTGTATATTGGCATGTAGAGAACAACTGCAATTAATTCAAAAAGTTGAGTATATCTATTAAAAAGTATTTTTTATTCTTTTAGAGGTGCCTACAATTATTAAAAACGTCTTATTTTGGTTTTAATTTGTTTCTAGTTTATTCCCTGTTTTTGTATGCATATTAAGTATCTTAATTTATGGCTTTACCCATTATACTCGTAAGTAATCTTTTCGTGCTAAAATATGAAATTTTTGGACAATAAAAAATATATACGTAAATATATAATATGCATATATAGTGTAAACATATATATTATAATATGTTAACTTAAGTTGTTCCATACTAATAATAACTCTTTTAAAGATTAACAATAAATCGTTAAAGTTTTGTTGAAAATTTTATAAAATTCTTTAAGTCACTTTACTCCTTCAAAATTCAACGTACAAACAGTATATCATAGCTTAACTAATGGTACCTAATTTTGCAGTAAAATTCTATTTCCTTTAGATTGCTAAATTACAGCAACGTTTTCTGAAAATTCGGTAACCATCTGTATTGATTTTCATATACTAAATACGAACAGCTGACACCTTACGTTACCTTACGGCAACATTGTACTAATTCTAGCTTTAGATTAGACGAACAATAAAGTGTTTCTTTATGTAAATATCGAATAAAATAAAAAATAATTGTTTTAAACATTTTAGAGTAATTTGGGAGCAACATTTGAGAAAACAATTTTATTAAATAATGCGAATATCATTGAATAAATGCTGATTTTAAACTTTGACTTGAGATATGGCTGCTGGTTAACGCACAAAAATATAATTTTTTAAACGCTTGACTTTGTGTTTGCTGGGTTGTTCTACAACATAAATTGTCATTTCTATGCAAGAAAAAAAATTAAAAAATAAAACAACAACAAATTTTTAATATATTTTCAGTAAAAAATTGTTCAGTTGTTGCCAACAATTTTCCCTTTCATGTCAAAAAACAAAATAGCGCAACAACTTTTCCGGTATTTGTATTGCAATTTTTTTTTTTGCATTTAATTTTCCTCGTATAGTTTTCTTTTCAGTTCCTCTTTTAACCAGCCATCTGTTTTTCTATTTATTTGTACATTTAAATTGAAATTCGAAACAGCGAACAGAAATTTGTTTTGCACAGTGTTCTAATAGATAGTGACACTTCTTGACAGTTTTCATAAAGGCTCAAGTAAATGTTAAACGATAAAAACTAAATGTGGTTGTGGGCATCAAATTCAAGTACAAACAGTGTTTTAAGTTTAATTGTCACTATTGCCTCTTATACTGCCTGTGCAGTGACATAATGACATGTCGAAGGAATGGAGAAGATAAAAGAATAGTAATAAAACTCAGATAAAAAAAACAGCAGAAAAGTACCACAAAATAATGATTTAAGCCGACAGGAAAAATTTTATTGATTTACTTAAGATGCTATGAGAATTCCAACTTTGGTAAGAACTCTTAATAGATATAATGAAACCCCCTACCGTGACTACCTAAAGAGTTAAAAGTTGTGTAAGTTGAGTTTCATTGTAATTGTACCCGCACAAGTAACGTCAAATGATAAAAATTTTTTAAAAAGGCCACAAAGTCAATAGTACTCCATAATACTGAACGATGTGAAATTTTTTTATTTACAGCCGAAAACAAGTCACTCATTATAATTATTGGTCAAAAAAGCGTTTCAGAGGTTTTAAATGAATCGTTTTTTTTCGCTTTTTTTTTAAGACTCAAGATATTTTAAAATTTCAATGTTGATGAAACAACAGTTTAACAAGGTAACCGAAAATTAAAACAAAAACCTCGCCGAAATGACGAAGTGTAGTGGTTAGTACGCTCTCTTCCAACACAAAACAGCACAGGTTCAAATCCCAGCAAAGGAAAAAAATGAAGAATTTGCGGTTCAAGAGGTTTTAATTAAGAAATAAAGGGTATTCCCACCAAGAAGGCCATCCATTAGAAACCACCCCTTACATTCCACACTACATTTTTTGGCATTGGCCCCAAAACGAATGATCAGAAGAAAGAATAATCTACTGGGAAGTTATAGATGACAGCTAACTACTTAAGCAGATATTCTCACCATTTCATAATACACAGTTAACATCGACGCATAATTTATCCAGCGATAGGTATAACACTGGTCTTTTAAGTGATCAATTGATCAAACATCAAGTGAACGATTGTCTCATCCCCATACTGTGTAACGTAAAAAAAGAAAAAATACTGTATCTTCGACTTCGATTCCAATACATTGGCACAGCATGAGTAGGGGTTTACTCCCCTGAGAATTGGGTCTTATTAAAAAAAAAAGTATTGTATTCTCGTTCGAATTTATTTTCCTTACGTTTTTCGAACTGAAAACAATTAGAGGGACGCAAAACAGCTGTCTTTCGTTGAGAATAAGAACAAACGAAAACATTCGGTATCGCTGTTAATTTGCAGTTATGTAAGTTTGGGACTGATTTCTGTATGAGTATAAAATTTCCTATACATTTCCTTACACAAAATCATATATGGATGTATATACATATGTAACATTGATTGGGACTCAATTTACAAAACTTAGGTTATTGAAGTTGTCAACATAAAAGAATATATGAATTATAAATACTTTTACACAATTAAGTAACGACTCTCTCCCTTAATGTTACCAGATATTGTCGGAAAGTCATCTATTTCGGGGTCGAATCTAGAATCCATTAAAATTGACAAGTTACGATTAATTAGAATTAGTGGAAGACTGCCTGTTAAATTCATTATTATTCTAGCGCAAACTATCACTGCGAGCTTTAGCTTCAAGCAATTAGCAAGTTCCTCCATATAATAAAGTTTAGATACTACTTCTAGTGGTTCAGAAAAATTAAAAAAAACCCTTTTGACATTACACTTCGAGTTTGTATAGTGGCCTTTTTATAAATTTATTTTGTGATCAGATATCTTTTAAAGTCCATTATACGAAATGCTTGATTTTAGTAAAGCTTCTGATAAGTAAATCATTAATTATAATTATCAACAACTTACAATAGAATTTCGAAATGAGTTAGATCTATTTCGATAACAGGACTCAAAGTGTTAAGTTTTGACGGTCATATCCTAGAGAAGTTTCTGTAGCAGAGTAGTTATCTGGGGCCGATTTTGTTCTTGTTATTTGTGTATGACTTTCTACTATGTGTTCAGGACTCAAATATGTTAATGTAAGCAAATGATGGGAAGCTATTTAAAACATGCATGGTATTTTCTCGGTCAGGAGTGAATAATTTTAATTATATTTTAAGAGATTCAGTATGGCAGACTATGGATTATATAGTTTATATTTGCATTTTATTGGATAGGAAATTAAATTTTCCCTCTCTGTACTTCCAGTGTGAATATGAAAGATAATGATGTGATTGTTACGATCTTCTTTATCTCCTAGAAACGTCAATTACTCATTGTGAATTGTGTAACAAAAATAAATCACTATTTAAAAAAAAAAAACTTGAAGATCTGTCGAACTTCTTATAATTAGAACAAACAGACTGGACTAAATATTTTCAGACGTTTTATTTGACTCTTCACTACATTACTGACAAATATAGTTAAGCAATATCTTTAAGTTTGAGTTAGTTGTTGGACACTTTTTATGAGTGGTGAATTGATTTTCAAAACCTTTCGAGGTCCATAAAACAAACTTGGTAGTCAAATTGACCAAACCGAGTGCAAGGTTTTACTAACCTCTGGTAGTACAATCGAATCTATATTGTCGAGTCCGTGCATTTTTCCAAAAGTCTTCATTTGTCGCACAGTGTTATTAAAATTGGTTCAACTTAAAACATGTTCTCTGCAGTTGCAATATAAATAAACACAGGTTTTTAATTTAAAGCTGTTTTAAAATATAACAAATTTTAGTATTTAACTACGATTATGAACCTTTGCGTTCATACTCTGCATTAGGAACGCAAGTTTTAAATCCCATAGAATAGTCAACAGCAAATCACATCCATATATGAGTGAGTAATTGTTATCCTAAGACACCATGAACAGTTACTGTATTTGTATTATTAATCCTGATAAAAAGAAACCAATGACAGAGATAGAATTCTGATGAATGTGGACGTGCTCTTTTCTTAATCTTCTATCTACCACTAATTTTTTTTTCTTTAACCTTTACAAATTAAATTCAAAATGTTAAGATGTTAAATGTTCATGAAATACTTTTCTTAAAACAAAAAAGGAAACATAAACTTTCTAAGTTTTTAAAATTCACCATGTATTTGCCAAAGTCTTTGTCTATTATGTGCAATCTAAAAGAAAAAAATATTAATGAAATTGATTTTTGTATGCAATATAACCATTTATTAAGACAGTGCTGTATGTTGTCGGATATACTACACATATCCCAGCATAAAGGTCAAAAAGATAAAAATTGCAACAACAACAAAATGGCGTAGTGAATAATTTTGAATTTTAATTTTTAAAATTTGAAATTAAAAAGAAAAAAAAAAGAACATTAACATTAAAAAAAAACTAAAATTAGATTCAAAGAAAAAAATTTTAAAAAGCCGAAATATTGTTTTAAGTTCAAACGGGAGCCTAATTTCAAAAAATATTTAAAAAGAAACAAAACATGAAATAAATAAATAATAAATATGCAAATATAATTGTCCATTACAACGCTTTTTAACGTTTAACGTGGCATCCGAATGACAGATTTAAGTCGCTTGTTCATGGCAACCAGTTAATCTCAGATCTGTTTAAGTCACACTATTTTGAGTAGAACTTTTGTGTATTGGCTGTTTGAAGAACTGAACAAAAATAACGGTTTTCTCAACGTAATCATCTTTAGTCAAGAGTTCATGATAACCGATTTAGCTAATGTCGATATCAGAGAACTTGGGTTTCAGAAGGACGGAGCCACAAGCCATAGATAAGTCAAGCTTTGTGGCAAAATGTCCTTCGAGATTTTGTGAAAACAGCGCATGTCCACCTACCGACAAGCTATAGGAGGACATTTGGCAGACATCATATTCCACTATTAATTCCAATATTTCCACCTTACATTGGTGTCAATAAACTGAAATTGGGAAAAGATATGTTTTTAAGCCAATTTACTTTGTGACCTCAAATTTACCCACCCTATACCTGAAATTATATTCTTTCTATATACTTTGTATTGAATTAGTCGAAGTCTTGTCACAACACATTCTATCATATTCTTCTTTTTCGTACATCTTTACATTTTTGTAATTGTTATCTATTTTGGATGGATCAGAATTACAAGGTTTCTTTTTATTATTGTTCTCTTGTACCATATATTCCTGTTTGACTATATCGCCGAAATTATAGGGCATCGACAAAGGCATTAGAGAAACAAATATTATTGTTTAATGGTCTGGAAACTCGAGTACCAATCCCAGTAATTCAAGTAATACAATTTAGTTCTGATCTATTTAAATATTGTCTCCGTCAATATTTATTATGTATTAGAAACAAAAAATTATTTAAAAAAAAATCATTTCTAAAAAATATGAAAAAACCTATTATGGTGCTAGAACTCTACTGGCTAAGCTGGCGAAGATCCAGCAGGGTCACCCATGCCAGAAAGCAATTGAAGAGCAGTAACTAAGAATTTTCTCAGGGGCTGGACCAATGACAACAACAACAACATCATCTTCAATATCATTGTCATCTATGAACAGAAATGAATACCAGAGGCAACAACAACAACAGCGGTTGACTTTACAAAAGGCATATTTGTTTTAACGAAACCGTGGGAAGTGCAGCATTTGGGGCTCTCATGGCACCATTGGCGGCACTTTTTTTTCCTCCCCAAATCTAAACTTTACTGTGTGGGCTTCTTGGGGTTGATTACTATTGGAATACTTAGTGGTGAAGGTATAAGACTGGTCATTGAACAATCAATCAATAGCAACCGATATCCTTGTTGTTCACATTTTTAAAGTAGGACCTTTGTTTTTTCTGACTAATATCCGAAATCAAATGTCTACACAACCTTTTACCCTACTACCCCTTATGTTTTCCTATACAAGCACAATATACTTCATTAGTAGGGGTCATCCCCTGAGTGCTGGCCTCAAACTGAAACAAAGAAAGAAAACTCCTTAATCCTTTCATATGCTTAACTAAGTAATACAAAAATTAACGGATTATTACTTTACAGCTTGATTTCAAAATGGCAAATGCTATTGCCAGTGCTTCTTTTTCATTTATAAAAAATTGTTGTTTTGAGATTTCAAGAGGTAATAAGTCGTCATATTCATATCTATCTACTCATATACCAATTTTTGAAAAAAAAATATACATTTGGCTTAACTCCAGCATCAGTAACTCGTATTATTTAAATACTCTTACTTGTATAAAATCAACAGCTTTGCATCTTTCATTTACATTCGTTTTTATTTTGGCAATTATTACCTTCTCTTTTAATTTTCATTTAAATTATGATTTTCTCACAACCCTTTGCCAAACACAATCAGTTTTTATTGAAAAATGTTCATGGCAAATGAAATTGAAATCATAAATTTCTTATTTTTCATGCTCAAAATATAGTAACAATCGGTCAGAATATTACATTTTAAGCACTTTTTATCCCCGTTCACACTACACTAATTCCCTTTTATTCTTAATATTTTAAAAGTAATATACGTTTTCCAACTATGAAAAGCTATAAATTATATGCCATAAAAGAAAATTTGATTTTTAATAATTGAAGATTATGAAATAAAAAATAAATTCTTTTTTTTTCATTATTATTAGCGATTCCTCTTTTTGTAATACCCATTTTTATTCTATTGATAAGTTACGTAATTTGTACTTTTTTTTAATAAAAGCTCATATCTCTCAGTAGTTGGGGATAAAAAAATGAGTTTTACAAAGTTAAGTATCTTTTTTTATTGTATTTATGACACAAAGGGTGGCTTTTTTGCCATTTTTTTGATTTAAGTGATGGCATTGCATGTTTATTTTATTTAAAAAATTTATATCGCATTGCTGGTGTTTTTTACTCGTATATCAATCAGCCAATTGATAATGAAAAAAGGAGGCAAAAGTAGAAGCATAAATATTTTATAATAAAAAATTATCGCAAATGAGATATTAACGAGGGGGGTCAAAAAATTAGCCAACCTAATGAAGAAAACACACCAATTGGGAAAAAAACACTTTTAGCTGAATACACTTTTCCCAGCGATATTTAATAACCTGTTTATAGTAAAAATTTTTTAGGTTATAAAAATAGCCATCAGCCACAAATTTAGAGTCTTAATTGTTCGTTAACCTTTTGGCATCGAGCAATTTTTTTTTAAGTTTGGAGGGTTAATCTGGCAAACAAAATGCAAGTTGGTGCAGTACGAACTCTAATTTATTGATTTTATCCATCACATTAGCGGTTGTGTGAACAGGTGCTTTGTCTGTGAGCTAATTTTGTCATCTTATATAAGCAAATTCTTTGTATTATCTTTTCGGATTCTCTTACCCGTTATCGAATCGTATTAAAATTTCTAATGATATCATTCGATATCGAGTTCGAAAGCAAATACTCAATCAAAATATTTTTCTGGTAAAATTATAATGATAATTTTGTTCAAACACCCGATTTTGCTCCATGTTTTACAGCTCTGCGCCGACAAGCTGCTAAACCAAATCGATATTCCAGTTAATAGATCCTTAGCAACTGTGTCCAGTAAACTGCTAGCTTTTCGTGATGCATAAGACTGTTAGTGTTTGTGCAATCATAGAAACGTTTAGTAAACTACGTTTTAATCATTGAAATTGAAAGTGCAGGCTTTTTAAAGTATTATTCAAGCTTAACCTTAATTTGAATGATGGTTTTATGCGAAGAAAACTTAATAAGCAATTTCTGTAACACTGTTTTTACCAGTGCAATAAATAGTTGGACCTATATAATCTAAAAAATTTTTGAAGACCTTTCACTGACACAGCATGAAATGAACATGTCACCAACATTTATGGATTGATGCTTCAGAAAATCAAATCTGAGAGGGAAATGTATTTTTTTTATTAAATTATAATTTAAAAATAAAAGGATCTCCGCCCCCTCCAAGAAGTCCATCTATAAAGTAACCTCTCCCTTACGTTTTACTCTATTCCACCTTAACCGTTAACAACAAAAAACGAATGATCAGGGAAAAAAGCACCACCTATTGGGAAGTAGGAGAAAACTGCTAAAACCTTCTTAGCGAAGGCGCTCACCACAATCAACATGCAACAATGGGGCAATTTCTGTTGATCATCCAAGGATGAAGATATAACACTGGCTTTTGAATAACCAATTTACAGCAATTTGTCTCATTCCAAAGGCGCTTAATAATACAAGAAAATAAAATATACGTTCTTTTGTCCTAATGTTCTGTCCTTTCCATAAAAAATTCCAATACAATACAAAGCATTTAGTAGGGGTTTACCCCTGAATATTTGTCTCAATAAAAAAATCCGCTCACTGACATTCCACTCTATTTCATCTTAATCATTAACAATTATTGGGAAGTAGCACATAACAGCTAAAACCTACTTAGCGAAGGCACTCACTACAATCATTATGTAACGATGGGCAATTTCTATTGATCATTTGTCTCATTCCTAATGCGCTTAATAATATAAGAAAAACAAAAATATTTGTTCTGTCATAATGTACTGTCCTTTCCACTAAAATTTCAATACAATGCACAGCATTAGTAAGGGTTTACCCCTGAGTATTGGTCTCAATAAAAAAAAAAGATTTTCTTTCTAATAATTTCTTTCTTATTCTCACAGGAAATATGTATATACGTTTGTGTGTACGTTTTAAAGAGATGTTATTCTGTATATTTAATTTTAAGCAATTGTCCTTAAGCGCTATTCCTTCCCTTCTCTCTTCAACTGTAAAATCAACTACCTGAAAATGCACACATTCTTTTTAAAAGATTTAATTTTATTATAATGTTCAACGATTATTTAACAAAACGTTTTTAATTATATTTTATATGTACCATACCAACTATACCATACCATACCATACCACACCATGTACAAAATTTAAATTTCCACCTTGAGACTTACATGCAAGCAGTACTCTAAGTTTTGCAAAAAACTTTTTTTTTATATATTTTTGTTTCTTCGCTATTATTTCTTGTTTTATTTTAAAATGCAATTTAAATTCATTGAATTTATTTACAATTTCTTTATTGTTTTTTAATTCTGTTTAAGGCCAAATCGAGAAAAGAAAAAATGCAAATCTTAAAAATGGAAGCTGTAAATTGTGCAATTAAATGTATTCCCACCCACATTCTCATTCCTATTCCCATTTTTACTATTTTGATTTAGATTTTGTAAAGTTTTTTCTTATGACCAGAACATTTGCACAATAGTAATAGAAAAAAAAAAATATCCTAGAGAATAAAGAAAGAATATAAATATACTCGTATATGTGTCCTTGGCAAATAGTTTTACGTATGCGGATTAGTAAATACAAACACATTTATAATCACTTTATTGCAGTCACTCACGCATAAATAAATATAATTTTTATTTTATAAAACTACCATTTATACGAGTAAGTTATTAAGTATCTGCTCCTTATAATATAAAGTTTAAATTAAAAAAAAAGAAATTGTTTTCAATAAATTTGTGATAAAATAAAAATTTTGGATAAAAATTTACACACACAACATGAGTGCTGCGAGAAGCTAGGCCGTAATCCTGACACAGGGTTGTAAAGGCCAGTTATGTTATGTATGTAAATTTTTGAAACCTAAATTGATGTAAATTTTAAATAAACTTGATACGCTTTATTTAAAGATTTGTAAATATATTAACAGGCAACTAGATCGGGTTTATCGTGCGCCATTCGAAGCCTGGTCAAAAGAAGGCCAATGGACATCGAATTAGCAATTTAGAATACAAAATTTTCGATTGTAAAACAAGGATTTTCATAATAATAGGTTTATAGGACATAAAAATGTACAAACTTTTGTGAAAATCAATTCAGTTTATATACTTATCGTTTCATTTTTAAACTTCGTTCCCTCTGCCAGAGAAAAAAAATTATAGGAGTAACATGTCTTAACCAAAGTAACCTGTACCTTACCTTTTTTGTCCTATATTCTAACGAGTTGCTAACTTTTCATTATAAATACAGCCGTACATGTTCTAAGTTCAGTCTAAGTAGATACAGTAGTTTTTGTATATTCCAGCCTTTTTTTAATATTTTTCGCCATTGAATGAACAAACGTTTTATCATGGTTCGATGCATACATACATACATCCAAAGTTTATAGTTATCGATATCGATAGTTCTCAGACAGTTCAAAAAACACGCGTTAATACCATTCTATCTTTTGTTCTAAAATTTTTTACTATACAAGAACTCCATCCACAAGAAACCGTCCCTGAAATTCTACTCTATCCACCTTTGGCTTTGGTATCAAAAAAAACCAATGAAGAGAAAGAAAGCATCACATACTGGGAAGCAGTAGATAACAACTATCTATTTAGCAGAGATTTGTTTTACTCTGGGGTAAACCCCTTCTAAATGCTATGCATTGTATTGGAATTTTTGTGGAAAGAACAGTACATTATGACAACAGAATATATATTTTTGTTTTCTTATATTATTAAGTGCTTTAGGAATGAGACAAATTCTTGTGAATTGATCTTTTAAAAGCCAGTGTTATACCTTCGCCCTTGAATGACCAAAAGCAATTGTCCCATCATTGCAAGTTGATTGTGGTGAGTGCCTTCGCTAAATAGGTTTTTAGCTATTATCTTCCACTTCCCAATAGGTGGAGCTTTTCCCCAATCTAATCCTAACCACTTCACAATTAATATCCAACGACAGATGGGGCAATTGCTGTTGATCAGTCAAGAGTGAAGTGAATTGACAGCCACTTGTCTCAATCGTAAGACGCTTAATAGAATAAAAACTCTCTACCTATTATTAAAACTTCCAATAAAATAAACTACATATACTCCCCTAAGTAATGGTCTCAGTAAAAAAAAGGGAAAACAAATCTTCTAGTCTTCATTTGTGAACTTTATTTTTTAAATTCAATAATAAAAAAGCATATTAATTTTAATGCGCAAAAAACTTGTAAAAAAATTACAAAATAAAAGCATATTTTCTTAAAAAACTCTTTGAATTTCTTGCTATACAACAATTCTTTTCATGTTCTATAAAGTTTTCCTTTTAAAGAGGAAAAAGAAATCTGTTTTATGTAAATATGTATTTGTTTTATTTTCTTTTTGTTTTATATAAAAACTTTGGGTTTAAAATCCTTTTTGTTAATTGGTTTTAATTTTATTATTTCAGTTTATTAATTGCTATTGTTAAGTTACTTACCAGCTCACAAAATCCTTTGATATGTAAAGTTTTACTTTTTTTGTGCTTTTTCAATAAATTACTTCCTAAGGAGTATAGAATTTCAGATGCTACACAAAGCACATTGAGGTTGATGCTGATTTTAGTGTTGTTTTAATAAAAGCTGTGGCCTTAACATCAAGGCTGATGGTGTAAATGGCTTAATAGGTAAAGCACAAACAAGTATTTGTGTTAATTGGCTGATTAAAATCAGCCTGAAAACATTTGCTTTTCGCCTGAAAATCAAGGCCAAAAGAGGAAAAAAAACTGTTTTAAATCAAATTATTGATTTCATTCTTTTAAAATGTTACATGCGAAAAACAAAATAAATATTTTACTTTTTCTCTGTGGAGTTTAAAAAACTTTTTCAATGTATTTCTTGGAATTATTATTACCTCTTTTATAAGTAATTAATTTAAAACTGTTTCACTACTTGCAATGTTTTATCTTATATTTTTATTTAAACTGTATAGTTTCATATATTTCATATGCAGTATAAATTATGTTTTTAATTTATATATAATTTTTTATTATATTTAATTTACATTATCTCGTTTTATTATTAATGAATACAATTGCGATATGTTTCGTTTGGTTAATTTTTGCCGCTAACAGCTACCTAAAAAGAAAAAAAAAGGAATTAAAAACTATATTTTATCTTTTGAAATTTAAAAACATTAATAAATGCATTATACATATGAGTGTGCATATTTTTTATTCATTGTTTTAAAAATATTTGTCCAATTGTATGCCATAAATTAAAATGTGTATTTAAATAAATCAAAAATTTTATTAAAACGGAAACGGATTTTATTTTATTCGATTGTCATTCAACCACACTGAAGAAACAGTTTTGTTGTAATAACCAAAATTTTAAAATTAAAAATTACTCGTGACACTGTATATATATACCGCCATTGTTCGGCCCATAATTACCTATGCGGCAATAGCGAAAAAGACTGAGGAGTCTACCAAATTAGGCAAGATACAACGGTTTGTCTGCCTTGGTGTCAATTAATGTCAATTCCACTAGGGAAGTCGTTGAGTGTTGAGTGTTTTTCAGTCTGAAATCTTGGCCATTACCGCATGTGCTGAGATTATCCTTCATATTGGGCTCAAGGGCAAGACGATTAATTTATTATCGCATAGTTAGACTGCCGTAAAGACACTTGACTCTCATCGTATGGCATCTAGACTTGTCAAATATTGCTGTAATACTTTGCAGAGATTATTACTTAGAAACAGAGTGCGGTTGTTCTAGCTACCTGGACACTGTGGTATAAGCGGAAACGGTGAGGCGGATACAGTGGCGAGGAGGGGGTCTGTGACACCTTATATTAGTCCGAAACCCTGCTGTGCAGCACCGCTTTCTACTATTCTCAATTTGATTGATGAATGGGAAACTGGCAAATGTTTGGAACATTTGTCGGTCTCAGTCACGCCAAGGCTATGATTCGTCCGCGTTTTGGGAGTAAGTCCAATGTTCTGAAGTTTAGAAGTACAGACCTAAAAAATCCCAACGAATTTCCTTACGGGTCACTGTAGTCTGTAGCGATCTCAAATATAGATGTTTTTCGACTGTGCTCACAAGCATCAGAGACGTCAGAGCACATATTGTGTGAATGTGCTGCTCTTGATAGATTAGTATGGATGTGTTTGGGGAGACATATGGCCTCATTGGAGGACATATCCATCACTAAAATTTCGGACCTGCTGGTGTTCATAAGGAAGGCAGTTGTACAATAGACTCAAGGGGACACAATAGATTTTATAGACCGCAGTTTCCTGCATTATTACTGGGTCTTAACAAGAGTAATAATAATAATCAAAGTAGATTGACAAAAATTTCAACTATTTAAAAACAAATATTTACCCAATTCACAAAATGTTATAGTTGTCGTAGATCGGTAGAAACTATGACAAACTACATCTATTGTACATAATGGTGTTGGTAATTTCCATGTCAAAAACTACTACAACATGTACGACAATTTTTCCTATGTTTCCGAAATGTCGTATCAATACACCAGAGTTGGAAAACTTTTTTTTTTATTTTATTTATTTATTTAACTATAATCTACAACATTTAACTATAATCTACAACAATATAACATTTTGTGAATTGGGTAATTGTTATGTAGAAATAAGTTAATAAACAAGAGCACAATGAAATAATGTGGCAACATTTCATAGAACAAATAAAACACAAGTACAAACAAACATCGATCGCGAGTTCAAAAGAACTAAATCGAAATTGTTTTACTTGTTTCGAGCTATTGTGGAGAATTCGAAGCTACACAACAAAGAAGTATAAATAGCCGAAACACACTAATGGTGAAACGGTGTTAAACAAGCAGCGACATCGTAGAGACTGGTAATATATTTTGGAAGGTGTAACAACCGATAAGCGTGTAATGATTTTTTGTTTAATGAAGCGATGACCCTTATTAATCCAGTACATTATACTAGCCTAGTAAAGTAGGCGTGAACGTTGGAAAAAGTATGTGTACCTTTCAATAAAACTTACAAATATTATATATAATATTAGTTCGAAAACTAAATGAGAATCATTTCCCATTTAGTATATATAAAAAAGAAACAAAAGAATTTACAAAGCAATACGTTTCTGTTTTTCAAAAATCGCCGTAGTCTAGTTAAGCTGGTGTGTTGGCTTACTAGACTAGATCTCCGGGACCTAAAAAGACCGACCACTACTATTAATCCAGGCGTAGTCATTTAAATGAAATTGTATTTCATACAAAGCCGAAGAAGTGTAATGAAAAATAAAACTTTCATTGAAAATCATACTTAGTTTAATGTGTGCTTTATTTAACTTTACTTTTATTTCGCTGGGATTTAAATAGATTGTCGATCTATAATATACATACAATACATACTAGACAACGGCGACAACTGCATTACACTAAAAATACTTTTCATAAAAATTATTATTTTATAACAAGTCAACTTATTATATTCTAATAATCTTCAAAGTTGGTTATATGCATATAGCACAGCTTAGCTTTATGTAACTATAGTATTAAAGGGATTGGAGAGAGCTAAATGTGTATTCCCATTATTAGTTATTATTTTTTTTTTTCAAATTGCATACTTATTCTCTTAAATAAACTGTCAATCATTTATAAAAATCCACTCTTTCTTTTTAACTTTGACACACTGTTTAAGTTTATCAGCTTTAACGATTGTCTTAAAAAGATAAATTTTAAAATCTTTATTCCATTGTCACAATTCAAATAATACACGTGGATTTGTTGGTGACTATAGGTTAGTGATGCTGTTGTATAACAGCCACCTTTACTACTCATGTTGCTCTTATAACTCTTCAAGTGGGTTTATGTGTTACACTGCTGCTGTTGGCACGTTTTTAAAAGCACTGTCTTTTATGCAAGTTGAGAAAATATTCAAGCAATCGGTTTATATTTTCGTTACACAATTTATTCCATTACATGTGCTCATGTCTGATAATAAGTAAGTAAAAATCCTTCTAAGTATTTGCTTGAAAAATTTTCTTCTCTGGTTTTTTTTTTTGTTCTTTCGATTTTAGTCTATTTCACAATTTATTTTTTTTATATTTATTTTTTTAATATTGTTTTATTATATGATAAGAACGGGAGTGTAATCACATGTTAATTCATGTCGAGATCTTATGAGTATTTCCAGTTTAAAATATTTATTTTATTGCAGAAAGTCGTGCACACAAACAACTATGAGAAAAAAAAGCTAAAGGACGATAATAGTATCGTCACATTAGGCAAATAGAAGAGCAAAAAAAGATTAATTCCTTAAGGTTCAATTAGTCATGACTTATTATAAGTATTGCCATAACCGTAATCATAGCCATATCATAAGCATATTTTGATCGTTTCGATTGTGTATATAAAAGGCCTTTTCATGTTTAATTTGTTCATTTTATATTTTTTTTTAATTTAATGCGGTTTTTCCAAAAACTATAATTTAAAAAAAAAAAGGTTTCCCTTCCAAGAAGTTCATCGCTAATAAATCGCTCCCAAACATTCCAATCTAATCCACCTCTGGCATGGCGCCAAAGAAAACAAGTAAGCCGGAGTATATCGCCACCTTCTGGGAGATAGATAGTTAAGTCGCTCACCATTCACAATCAATATTCACAGACAGATGGGACAATTACAGTTGATCATTCAAGGGCGAAAGTATAACACTGGCCTTTGAGTAATCAAATTGACAACTTGTCTCATCGTCAAAAAGGGGCTTAATCTAATATATAAAAATCAATGTACATTTTGATGTCACCACTAAAGTGGAAACGGATTGATCGATTTCGGCCAAAGTTCCAGGATACGTTGATGATAGTTTATATGAAGTTTGCGCGACCAATTGGTTCCGTAGATACGGCATTTAGATTTGCCTATAGAGTGTTTTCCCATACAAATTCAATGAAAAATTTTTTCATATTCTGCTTAGCTTATATCTTGAAAGACCATGGTCAAGGAAAATCATCAATTAGAAAAGTAGGCGTGGTACCTCCCATACAAGTTAAATATTAATTTCTTTATATCTTGAGAATTGTTAAAGCTGAAGTTTCTGAGTTTGGTGTAATTGATTTCGTAGTCATTAAAAATTATCAGTCGAAAAATGGTAGCAATAGGTGTAGCGAAGCACGGCGGGCTTAAGTTAGTAACAAAAAAAACCTATATATCTATCTATTTTCAAATTCCAATACATCATGAGTGTAGTCGCCGTGGTCTAGTGGTTAGTGTGTTGGCTTACTAAGACATGGGCCCTGTGTTCTACTCCAGGCTCTGACATCTTCAAAAAAAGATATATGAAAAAAATATTTCTTTCGGCGACTACCTCTCAGCAGTCTTCTGGCAAAAGCTCTGAGTGTAACTAATTGCCATGAACAAGCTTCTCAAGTCTGTCGTTCGAAGTCGACATTAAACTGTAGGTCCCGGTACTCATGGAAAAAAATTGACACACACAACATGAGTGCTGCGAGAAGCTAGGCCGAAATCCTGACACAGGGTTGTAAAGGCCAATTATGTATGTATGATGTATGTAATACAGCATGAGTAGGGGTCTCAGTAAAAAAACTGAAAAAATTAAATGCCTGTGTTCTGACATACTATAGCAAACCCTATATAAAAATATAAAACTAATTTGGGAAAATAAAAATACTCATTGGAAAGAAAAACTTTAAACAAAATTAACGCAATTTTCAATGATACCTCTTGCCCAAAATCTCTAACACTTTGTACTGGAAAATCACTCTGACACTTATGCATACTCGTACACCTTGGTTTCTGAATAAAACTGTTAATATTTATAATTTCACATAAAAATTTATCTTTCATTGTAGTCTTTTACTTGCGAATAAATTAGTTTTCAGTCAGAAAATTTAAGTATTATTTTAATGATGTAATTAAATGTATTTCCAAATAATTAACGTTCATACTTTTCCCATTATCAATAATAAAATGTCGAACATGTTTATTTTAAACAAATTTTTACGAGCAGATTAGCTATAAGCTATTGAAATTTGATTATCTTGAACAAGAAAAAAGTATGTTAATGAGCTAATTTAACCAATTGTTAATATAAGAAGAACACAAATTACAAATCCAGTAAAATAGATATGAAATTTAAAACAGTGTAGCCCAATTCAGAAATATGTGCCAGCATAATCAACCTTTTTAATACCGCTCAAAATGAAAAGATGTTAAAAAGAATAAAATTGTAAATTGGAAAGGAAAAATACCTGAAATTTTTGTGATAACTTTTAAAGTAGCCTTATTCTAACCGAAAATTGAAGACAAATCTCACTTGTTATTGATCCGTGCTAAACCAGCAAGTTTGTTGTCTAGAAATGCTAACCGACATGAAGAACTGATGTTTTATCTTCTCATATATTCATTAATCCGAAAATTTTTCGGCATGTGCTTCCTATAACATACTCGTAGTATGGTTCCGCACTCACTTTGTTTTTCAATATATATATATATATGTATATATATATATAAGTTCAGGCTTTTTAATTTAGTTTCGATTCAACCCATAGGCAACAATAGTTATTAAACATAATTTAATTAGCTGTAGACAGCTTGGAGTCTATCTTAGAGTAATTTTAGCCATTCCTTCTTATATGCTGAACTCATAATTATTTCTGATACAGGTAGCAGCCCTCGGAATAAATTCTAGGTCAAATTCGTAGCCTCGTGCGAACAAAGTGGCACCAGGTGGAGGATTGCATTCAACTAAATTCTATTGTCACTTTGTCAAATATATAAATTTAAAATCGTTGCTACTCGCTACTTGCCTATCGTCCACTATAGTCCCAAAACGACTTCTTTTTGTTAGAAATGAATTTACTTTGTCAGTACTGGAATTTTTCAAGATAGATAGATTTGTGGATGAGACAAGTTGCTGTCAATTGACTACTGAAAGGTCAGTGTTAAACCTGCACCCTTGAACGATCTACAGCAATTGCCCCGTCTGGTAAGCGTCCTTACTTAGTAGGTTAGGTTAGTTAGTTAGAAGGCGGAATGGTGGAAATGGACTGGAAATGTCTGGGAGCGGTTTCTTGAAGGGAGTGGGGGGAAAGTCTTATATTTAAATTAAAATTTTTGAAAAACAGCAGATGTTATTTTTTAATTTTTTCGATGGGACTTAAACCTCGGTCGTTTGAGTTTTTATGCGAGCGATCTAATCAATATATCACGACCCGTCTAACTTCTTGAAAGAAAGGTTACCTCTTAGCAGTCTTCTAGCATAAACTCTGAGAGCAAATGATTACCATGAACAAGCTTTTCAAGTCAGTCGTTCGGATTCCACATTAAACTGTAAGTCCAATTACTTACAGAATAAAATTGACGCACATAATATGGGTGCTGTGAGAAGCTAGGCGCTAACTTTGAAAAAGGGTTGTAATTGGCAATTATTTAAAATTATATAATAAAAAAGAGTTGACACAACTACCGGTCTGCTAACCTTTCTGAGTTGAAAGTTTTAACACAAACATCTTAAATAAATATTAAAATAGTTTTACAATTGTATAACGCACACCCTTGTCGTAATTCTTGATATTGTGATTGTTTAGTCTTGTAGCCTCTTAACATAACCTATATATATATATATATATATATATAAGTCACATGGGTCAAATGTTGTGTTTGAGCACGACCTTTTATCGAAATATTCATGAAAGTGTGTATTTTAAATGCACATTAATATCTCGCCAGAATTTTTCAGCAAACTCCTACAATTATAATTTTAGTTTAACATAGTTTTTGATTTTTGATTGATTTGATTGATTTGATTTCGAACTGCCAAAACCACGGATTCAAAATATCATAAATGTGAGCTGAATGAGACTAAGAAGTTCTTTTAATGAACAATACAGTAGCGACTACCTTAAAAAATAGAAAGAAGGGAACTAAGTATTAAGTGCCATTAACTGGAAAATTTTGAAATAAAACTGTTTTTATAAGGCAAAAAAAAAAAAATACTTTCACATCTACTTGAATAACAATGCAGAGATGTAAAGGAATGTAGTCACTTTTGTGTTGAGGAATTTCTGCTAAAAAAATTTAAAAAAATTAAGTCCTAAAGAACTGTAATTATTTGAAGGGAAAGAAAAAAATTAAATAAAACATTAAGAAAAAATGTAGAGCTTTGCTATTTTTTGAAACATATCGTCAATGGAATTAAAGAACGCTGTAAATGACAAAACCTTAAATGTTCACCAGAGCCAAAAAACTTGTGTAAAAATAAATAGAACAAAGACATTGGTATTTTTCAAAACGCAGACGGCATAAGTGAATTTATTTTCATCGTAGAAATCTGGGACCGGAACCAATCGACGCGTATTTTTTTTTTTCTGATAAAAATGATGCAAAAAATTTATTTTCGATTTTTTGTCAGTTACAGCGTTCTCCATTTCTTGCTACGATATGTTATATTTTTAAAATTATTATTTGAAATTTTTTAACTTTTTAATTTGTTGGTTAATTGGTTTGAAATATACGCTTTCTTTCTTAATTCTCTATTTTAGAAAATTTAATTTTTTCTTATTGTTGACACAGAAAATTAAATCTCGATCAAAGATTGCAAACTCTTAAAATCGTCTGCATAATGCTTCAAGCATCTGGCAGCACTATTTGAGTTATTTTCTCCTGCTCATTTTCTTTTGTTTAAGTATTCTCTCTTCTTTCTAAATGGAATTTGATATTTACTTTTGTTGTTTTTTTTAGTTTCTTTTTCTTTTTTTTTTTTTTCTTTTTCACGTTTTTTAGCCACTTGAATGGCTTGGTGGTGACAACTGTCAGCAATTGTTTATGTCGCTGTTATCATCATCGTTTTGTCATTTTATGTCTCTTGCTTTAAGTTTATAGGGCCAGTAAGTTTGTGTGTGTGCGTGTGTGCGTGTATTTAAATCTACGAAGGACTTTTTGTCTTTTTTGTCTTTTTGTTATTTTCATTTTAAATGCTTTTCTTTTAAGGCAACATCAACTTGAATGTTTGGCTGCCTGACTAACAGTCTACTATAGACTTGTTGCCTGATTCTTGAAGTGTAAATCTTAATTGTTGCTGTTGTTGTCATCATTTCATTCCATAATGAATGCAAATACATGATAAAACAAACTAAAGATTTTTCTTTTAATCGTTTGTTAAGGCTAAAAGATAATGTTTTATGCTTTGCTTTTGCCCTTCTCTCTCGCACTCTTTCTCTCTTCTCTCTCTCCCCCACTGCCTACAAACACATATGATATTTAGCAGTAAAAGGCAATCATTTATTGTTCATACGCTTGAGTGCACTGAACTTTAAATGGAACGAATAACACAAAATTAGATTATTAATTTATCAAAGTTGTATATGTACAATAAAAAACTAATAATGAAATAATTGATTATGTATAAGAAAAACTAAGTTTGTGTTGTTCTTTCTTTCGGTTGGTATTTGTTGTTTGTTAAGATATCAGTTCAGAGTAAATAGGTTTGTAATTAATGTTTCTTGCAAACAAAGGATAACCAACCATTCGCTTTATATTCGTTTTAATATCAAATATAATTAATTTTCTATACCATAGGGTTAAAATAGCCATAAATTTTTATGTATTTGGTATAATGTTTTATATGTGTGAAGAAATTAATGCATAAACATATTTAGTTTATGGGTTAATTCTTTCTTAGAATGTTGCTTTATAGATTTTATAAAAAAAGAGGTTTAAAGTAAACAAAGTTATCTTTTAGAAATTGTATCCTTAAAGCGGTTTTAAATTTTTTTTTTTTTTAAATATTGGGTTTATATGTTTAAGGGACCAGATCTATTTTTAAAATTCCGCTTACTTTCTGACTAATGTTTTTTATTGATTGTTAAGTCATCCAGAACAAATTTAGAAACTTTACCGTTCTCCAAATATTTAAAAATGAAGTACAACTTAAAAGTGATTCAAGGTTTACTTTTTACAAACATTCGATTTCCGATTTTAACTAAACATTCATATAAACCATATAAGTCGCTATACCAACCGTCTTCATAAGTTTGATTGAAATCGGTTGGTTGAAATCGGTTCACGCATTTAAACGTGATATACATACGTAAGCCATGAATATGTACAAACATAAAGATCTTTGATGAGACCACCATAGCTGGGGTCGAAAACATGTTCAGTTTGGCCAGTGTAATATTCCTTCCCGGATATCATTTTCTCCTTTGATTATCAAAAAGATAGTCTAGTTACAATGTAATATAGAACATAAAATGTCTATTTATATTTTGTGTCTCTTTTAAGTTTAGAAAACGCTTAACGATAACTAAAGTTGTTCAAAGATGTTACTGAATAGCGAAATCGTTTATTTTGCTGTATAAAATTTTTAACTACAAGAGTTATAGAACTGATAATATTCTTTAAAACATTTTCCATTTCAAGTTTTTCTACTTTCTGTAGTACAAAAATTTAAGTGTAGGGAATAAATTATATTGTTTTCCTGATTTAAATGATATTTTCTATATGATGTTTCACACCTCCTCGTCGTTATTTAATTTCTCTTTCTCTATTTTAAATAACCAGCGTGTTTTTGGGTCTCTAGCTTACTATTGAAAATTACTTATACAATAATTCTTTATTAAGTAACTGTTTTCAGAGATAAGTATTTGTAGTATTTTATATTTTTTCTAAAATTGGCGCTTATTTCAGTTAGCAGAAGTGTTTGTTTAATTTACAGGGTGTCCGGCGGGAAGGTGCAATACTTTTTTTTGCCGCCATTGTGGTAAATATTAGTCTTGATACTTCATATTTAATTGTCGTGCAGTAGAGACGTGCCAAATTTATTATGGACAAAATATTCGGGAAACCAAAGTGATTTATTCGTTAAAACATTTTATCAAAATCAATCATCTAATACTGCGACGATGAAAAAGTTAAGTGAAATTTTTGGGAGGAACAACGTGCCAACAAAATGCACCATTTACAGTGTAGTGAATGATTTCGAAGAAAGAGGGACTGTAGGCCGATTTTGCAGAATGTACTGCAAAACATTACTGCTGTTCAAGAAAGTGTTCAGAACAATCCGTCAACCTCAATTCTTCAAAAAAACAACTTTGGCCACAATTTTGTACAAAGATTTGCATGTGTTTCCACTTAAGATTCAGTTGGCACAAGAGCTTTTTCCCGATGACCATTTTATACATATCGTCAATGGAATTAAAGAACGCTGTAACTGACAAAAAAATTTGAAAATACGTTTTTTGCATCATTTTTATCAGAAAAAAAATACGCGTCGATTGGTCCCGGTTCCAGATTTCTACGATGAAACTAAATTCACTCACGACGTCTGCAAAATGAAAAATACCAGTGTATTTGTTCTACTTTCATACAGGATTTTTGGCTCTGGTGGAGATTTTGTCAGTTACAGCGTTCTTTAATTCTATGGACGATATGCCAATAGGATGCTACAGCTCGCCCATGACAACCCCTAAAAAGGAAAATGAAAAATTCAGAATTCTCAGGGGAGTGGATACGTGAATAAACTAAATACTAATACATCAGTCTCCTTTGGACATCGGGATTATCGTGCACTTCGGGATTTTTTCGGTCAATTTAATAGTCCAAATGTGCTATACAATCGAAATGTTCGTGCAAAAATTTTATCAAACCGGATCTGTAGGAGATGTTAAAATGCTAGTGCATAGCTCGTACTGCAAAAAAAATATTGCTGCTGTTCGCAATAGTGTGGCTGAAGAGCCGTCCACCTCAACTCATCGTCTCATTTTCGTTGTTGATGAACATTATGAATAAAGACTTGCATTTACACTCTTACAAGGTGCAATTGACTCAAGATCTAAAGCCTCTTGACCATTCCAAACATCGTCAGAATGGCGGCAATAACTGGCAATAGTGGATGATCAATTTTCGAAGTAAATCATCTTCTGTAATGGAGGCACAATTTGACCTCAGTGGAATATTCAATAAGCAGAATTGGAGCATTTGGGCGAATGATATTCCAAAAGTGATTGTCGAAAAACTAATGCACCTACAAGCAGTGGCTTTTTGGTGCGGCTTATAGGCTGACGGCATCATATTTTTTCCAAAATGAGGCCGGCCATGCTGTTATTGTGAATGGTGTTTGCTATCGTGAGATGATAACGACTTTTATGGCCCGAATGTGAAGTTATGGATATGGACGGTATGTGGTTTCAACAAGACGGTGTTACTTGTGACACAGCTAACGCTGGCTCTTTGGTGCGACAAATTCAATACACGTGTTGCCTCAAGTAGTGGCGATGTCAATTGGTCGCCAAGATCATATGATTTGACACCGTTGAACTTCTTTCTTTGGGGTTATTTGAAAGAAAAGGTGTACGTCGATAAAGCAGCAATAATTCAAGAGCTAAAGGATGAGATAACTCGACACATTAACGGTATATAACCTTAATTATGCCTTAGCGTCATTGAGGCATCCGACCGCGGCTGCCATTTGGCCGATATTTTGTTCCATATATAATTGAACCATACCATGTTAAAGAAATTACAATAATTTCCTACGTAATTTTTGTTTTATTCAAAATCAACATCGGCCCTTAAAATTTAACCAACCTATTATAAACATATATGTACATATGTATGTATGTCTTCAATAAAAAAGACTTACACTTCATTGCAAAACAGTATCTGTTAACCCCATTTTCATTTCCCACAAATTATTTCATCTTTTCACACGTCCTTGATGGTTTATAAAATTTATTGTTGCATTACTTTTCAGTTCATTTTTATAGAACTTATACTCCTTCAAAGATTGTATTATTTTTCAGTAAACAATATAGAAAATTAAGCATTTTAAAGGTGAAGACCTTTTTTCTTAAAGACATTTGACAAAAAAAAAACATTTTTTTAAAGCCATTAAAAACTTAAAAGAATGAAATTTTCTTTTTTCTCATTATAACAGGATTAAATATTTTTGTTTTTTTTTAAAGCTAAAGCTTAAAAAAGAACCGAAAAATGTTAAAAGAAATTTAAGAAAAAACACAAATTCTTTCTTTATTTCTTTATTTTTTCTTCAATATATTATTGTGACCTTTACCACAATTACACATATGCTGCATTTGTTTTCAGTCAGTAATGTTGTTACTGTTCGCTTTTGTACTGAGAGAATAAAAAAAGAACAAATTTTTAAACACCCAGAAAATATAAATCAAAATAATAACAACCCAGCGGGAAATGGTAATCAATGAGAATCGAGAAGGTAATACAAGGAATGTATAATCTATTGATTACGGAAAGCATTACGCTTAACACAGATCATGTCCTACGAAAGTAATAAATTCTTTTACTGTCCCCTCGTAATAAGTATTAGAATGCATTAGTTGTAATGCATAAAGTAATTATTTATTAATAATTTGAAGGAATAAATTCTATGATGTATTATTTTTAATGCGTTATATTATTAATATATTTATAATACATATATTAAATTATTAATAATAAATTAATTTCCCCCATTATAAATAAAATAATAGTAGCTATTCGGGAATATTTGTTTTACTATTTTTCATGTTCATGTTAAAAACATTTTGGAAATATTTTAGTTTTAAAATAATCCTGAATAGCTACTAATATACATAGTTATTAATTAATCTTAAACATTAATTTCGTGTCTGCACTTCTGCGCATTTCAACATAAACTGCACTATTTAATCAAATAATTTTTTTTGCGTAAAAAATAACGGATTTTTTAAATATGAAAAAAAAAAATAGAAAACAAAAAATTCACAAACAAATATACGCAGAAAATATAACTTCTTTCTTCTATATATGTGGGAATGTATATGGTAATCGATATGTAAAATAGAATAACAAAAAAATTACAGTTTTTTTTTCAAAAAAATATACAAAAAGACAACAAGCAACAAGCAATAACTTCTTTCTTCATAGATGTGGGAATGCACATGGTAATCAATATTTAGTTGTGTGCCACGTGAAATTACCTTCTCGATTCCAAAAGTAATATATTCTGAAGTAATATATTTTATAATTGATTATAAAATAAGGTAATCAATCTTTTCCCGCTGGGAAGTGCTAGAAAAGAGAAGAGAAGAAGAAGAAAAACAGCCAAACATCCAAACACCAAATACCTTTTATGTCTATTTACTTACATACACATACAAACATACTCAGTATATCAGTTAGTATAACAATCATACATACCGTTGTTTTGTATACCAATAAATTCCAATATATGTTTTTTTTGTGATGTACTCCCGTATTTCTTTAAGAGAGCTTTTTTATGTTTCTTTTTTAATTTCAAACATAAATTTTAATTACAAGCCAAAGATATTTGTTTTGAAAGCAAGAAAAATTTATTTCATTTATGTTTTCTTTAAGATAATTTTATTAGTAGTTTGACTCTATACATTAATTTATCTATTTTTTAACAAACACAGACATATGTATGTATGTATGTACATGGATTATATTTGTTTAACACCTTTGTTTTTTTTTTAACAATACTTTTTTTAAAACACCTAAATTTTTTAAAACTTTTATATCAATTAATTATATTTTCTATTTTTTAATTAACTTTCCTATAACGCTTAATATTTTTATTTTTCTTTCAAATCATTTTCTACATTTTTAATTATTTTTCATGTGTAAATAAATTTTGTTTCATTATTTTTCCTTTTTTTTTAATTTTTACTATTTTTTTGCTTTTTTATAATAATGGCTGCTGCATTATGCGCTTAAATTCACCTTGTGAACCGCACTCGTTTATAGTGAGAAATACTCTGAATATTTTTGTGCAAAAAACTAACACACATACACAAAAAAAGTCTCTTTGAATGGCATTATGTTGTTGCCATATTTGTTTCTCTTGTTAAGTCTGCTACTAATGCTGTTTTGCCAAGATTTTGTTTTTATTTATTTGTAACAAGTGATAAGTACAATGCTGTTGTTGTTACTGCCGCTACAGAATCATTGCCATGTGAATTTCTGTAAAAAAAGCCACTAACAATAAGGAAACGAAAGAGAATTGGCAAAAGAGAGCAATTAAAATATAATATGAGAAGTAATTCAGCGTGGCCAGATGTAAGCACTTGGATTTACGATTTTCTAGGCATCAAAAAATTTTCAAGTGTTTGTTCAAAAACTACATACATACATACATAATTAGCCATTACAACCCTTTTTCCGAGTTACGCTCTAGGTTCTCGCAGCACCAATGTTGTGTGTGTCAATTTTTATCCATGAGTGCCGGGATCTGCAGTTTAAAGTCGACTCCGAACGACAGACTTGAGAAGCTTTTTCATGGCAATTAATTACTCTCAGAACTTTTGTCCCCGAAAGAAATATTTCCTTCACATTTCTTTTTTTCAAGATGTCAGAGCTGGGGTTTGAACTCGGAGCTCTTGTCTTAGTCTTCTCTTTAGCATGCTTGTTCTATGTTCCGAGTTTGGTTGAATCATATAAATGTTCACTATACAACAGAATTGGAAAAAGCATAGTTTTGAACTGTTCTTTTACAAATGCAAGGTTATAAAATTTTAAATATTTTTCTCACCAAAACAAATTAACCCGCCCTAATATTCATTTTGAATGACCCATATTTTTGTCTGATTTCCACTCAATTATTTTTTGTTTTTTTTTTACTTTTCAAGATTTAAAATATGGCAACACCGCAATGTATGCAAAAATTATTTCCTGCTCTTTATCTCTTTTCTCATTTGTGATTATGTGAGCATGACCATTGTGGTCAAATAGTAAGAAAAAGAAGACAACGTAAAAGAAAATACTTACTTTTTCTGTGAATAAAAAAACGCCAGAATTTAAAAATAAAAGAAATTAAGTTAGATGAGAAGCAAAAAACAAAGTAAAATGTAATATGAAAAATTGCATTTGCATAAAGATAATGGAATTTTGTAAAATAAATTTATACAGAAGTAGTTTTAGAAGAACAAAAAAACTCAAACTATTTCTGAAGATTAAATTATCACAAGCAAGTTGGAATAGAGGAGTTACTTTATTTATTTAGACTTCTGCAGAATTATTAAATTAAATATTAATAAATATTTAAATGTGAAATAATTTCTTAGAATTACAATATTCAGAAGAAATAAAAATGTCAGTATTGTATTGAAAGGAATATTTAGCAGGTTTATATGCTGCTTTATTTTATAATTTGAAATATCTACTACTATATAAGCAAGAACTAAAAAATTAAAAAACAGGTGTATTTCATTCAAAACCCGACAATATCTCACTCAGCATTTATTTACGTATTTAGGTTAATGGATTATACTCATAAATCCAAAGACCAATTAAATAGAAAATAGTTTATAATTCTGATACTTTAATATAACTCAACTAATAGCAACGGTCCCTGTGCGAAAATCGTAGTTATCTCTTTTGAAAAATTCGGTAAAAAACTTTCTTAGCAAATTCTCTGTTTTTTTTTTCAAAAACTTGTAAAATGTGTAGATTTAACTGATCCCAGATAAAAATTTACGTCTTATTTCCAGCATTACAGTCTTACAAAATATACTCCATAATTTTAGCATCTTTCAAGCATAGCCGGCACTTTGTTTTAAAAAACGACCGAGGTTCAATCCCAGCGAAAGACAAAAATTATCAAATAAAATTTGCGGTTTTTCTAAATTATAATTTAAAAAATAAGAGGTCCCCCCAACCCCTTTAAGATGTCCATCTACAAGAAAAAAACCGCTCCCTAGCATATCCAGTCTATACCACCAGAAACAAATGAGTAGTACAGCACCACCTTTTGGGAAGATAACAACTCACCTAATTAGTGAAGACGGTCACCACTCACTATTAACATCCACCGACTAAGGGGGCAATTGCTGTTAATCATTCAACGGTGAAGGTATTGTAATTAATGTAAGTCCCATCACTATTTACTACTCTTTACTACAACTAAGCTAGAACATTACTAAATACTACCTTTTATTACAACTAACTTAAAATAAGAATTAAATTAAGCTAGAGGTAAGAAAAGGATATAATAAAGAGACAATATATGTATAAGTAACCGTCGAACAAACAAGATGTGTTTTTTTGTTGACTCGTTAATTACAGTATAACACTGGCCTTTGAGTGTCTCATTGTTATATGGCGATCAATAAAAATTTAAAAAAAATCTATGTATCTCTCTTCTATCTTTAATATTCCAATACAATGCGCTGCATGAGTAGGGGTTTACTCCTGAGCATTAGTCTTAAAAATAATGGGAGATGTAACCTGTTGTGGTGATATGATAAATAGTTTTGTCCCGGTAAAACAAAATTATAATAAAACATATTAATCTACTACTGTCGGTTCTCCGTAAATTGTACAGTAAGTCTTTAAAGGAAAAAGGCCTCAACAATCATTTGTAAAAGATCTAATCAGATGCCATGGACACTAAAACTGCATATATAATTCCTATAATTGCTTATGTTTTGGACCCCTCCCCTTTTAAGTTTCTGACGTCGCTCACGGCTTAAGATCACATGGTTTGGTATCGAACAGATAACCACATTCTGGAGTTATAGTTCTTTAAGGTACTCTTCTTAGCAAAATCTTCTAAACTAAACACATTAGTGCTGCAATTGCCGCAGGCGAACAATTGCGAATTTTACAGTAATAGCTAAACAAGCCTGTCTTTGAAGGCCCTTTTTCAGAGTTACTGCCTAGCTTTTCACAGCACCCATATTGCGATCGTCAATTTTTATAAATGAATACCGGGATTTAAAGTTTAACCTCAAATCCGAAAGAGAGATTTGAAAAGCTTTTTCATGGCAATCAGTTACTCTCAGAGCTTCTCCCAGAAGACTACTAAGAGGTGGTCGCCGAAATAAATATTTTTTCACATTTCTTTCTTTCAATATATTAAATCTGGGTTTTTAACTAGAAGCTCTCTTCTAGTAAGATAAACACTATATACTAGACTACGGCGACCACATGTACAATATGTAATAATCATCCCAATTATAATACAATACGTCCTCTAGTACCATTTTTGATCATCAACCATGGATTCCGTATGTCAAGATCGCTCCACTAATCATGTTTCCCAATAGGAACAATTCGAAACTGGCATACGATATGCTCTGAAGACTTTCTACTAGTCTATAGGGAAATAACAGTGAACCAAATTTAATTTTATAATGACGATTACTTAAAATAAATCAGCATTTCAGTCAAATTAAACAAACGAAATTACTTTCAGTTCGACACCTTTAACTGCCATCTAAAAAAATTATATTCTACTTAAAATTAATATATATCTATATATATTTTCATAGACAATTTAAAAAGTCAAGGAATTATATCAGTTCGTTGGTTCCGAAGTGGACAATGGAATTGGCGCTGGTGTCCATGATCCCAGTCGAAACTTGTCAATTCTATTAGGGAAGTCGTTGAGGCTAGCCATGACCGTTTATGCTGAGATTAACATGAATATTGAGCTCAAGAGCAAGACAATTAATATTTTCTCAGATAGTCAGGCTGCCTTAAGGGTGCTTGCCTCTCATCGTATGACATCTAAACTTGTCAAATATTGTTACTGTTTAAAATATTATCACTTGTAAATAGGGTTCAATTGTTTTGCATACCTGGACACTGTGAAATAAGCAGAAATGAGGATGGGGATGCACTGGCTAGGAAGGGATCTGCGATACCTTATATTGGTCCGAAACCTTTCTGTGCAGCACCGCTTTCCACTATTCTCAATCTGAATAGAGAATGGGAAATTGGCAAAGCCGGTAATCCATCTGCAATTGGGGATAAATCTGATGTTCTGAAGTATAGAAGGCCAAACCTGAAAATCCTAACGGATTTTTTATAGGTCATTGTAGTGTGAGAGCGCATTTGAAGAGAATGGCGATAGATGTAGATGTTTGTAGACTGTGCTCACATGCATCAGAAACAGCAGAGCACACATTATGTAAATGTGTGGCTTTCAATAAATTTAGATGGAAATGTCTAGGGTGATATATGGTCTCACTAGGGGACTTATCCACCACTAAAGTTTCGGACCTGCTGGTGTTCATAAGGAAGGCAGTTGGTGTGCTAAACAAACAATAGACTCAAATCCTGTTTAATAATACAAGTAACAAAGCATTTTTGCCGTTTCATTTTAGCAAAGCTTGGAAATCATTTTAATATGCTACGAAAAATCTATATGAGTTAATTTTAATGCAAATTTGTTTTGGCCCTATTGGTCTGCCGGGTATTCATCACTATATGATTAATGAGATTTTTCATTATTTGTATTGTCGAACAAATATTCTAAACAGATCAGCTTTGGAATTTCTAGCTTAACTTTTTAATATCCAAATTTTTTTTTTGTCAAACCACAACAATATAACAAATTTTAAGGCCCATACACATTTTTTAAGAATATCTCTGTAATTTTATTAATTGTATAATCACACTGGTTTGTTTTTTAGATTCTGTATAGCTCTATACGTTCAAACAGACATATTTTTGTTAATTCTTTATTTCTAAAAATAAATACACATGTTACTTGCACGTGATTTATTTTAATTTAAATACTTGTAAATGCGTATAATTGTTACGAACGAAACACATACATACATATACATACACTTGCCACATACAAATACTTAATCACAAAAGAAAAACTGTTATAAAATAAATAAATTATACAAACACATAAAAGCTACAGTTACAAATACGTTCGGTTTTTATTTCCTTTTTTTATACAATTTTTTTTTTTCATTTAAATGTTTTGTTTAGACAACAGTCTTTTGTTTTGTTTACATTATGAATGGATGTTTGTTTGAATTGTTTTTTTATGTTTTTCTTTCTACATTCTATACAATTTGTCTTTACCTTACATATATACAAACATACATACAATACACATAAGGTTTCTATAACATGCACCGGTATCACTGACCTTCGGCAACAGGGATGTCAGATTTAATTTGACGTTTTTACCAAATTCAATTTAAAAAATCGCTAAAATCATTAAAACATTGCCAAATATGTTGCTGCAAAACAAATTCGAATGAAATTGAAATCGAATGAAATGAAATTTCAAATTGCTATAATTTGAAAATACGAAAATCTTTTAATAATTTCTTTTTACTTTTTCGCTTAATGCTTATTAACGCAACTTCTTTGAATATCGAAAGAGCCGCTTGTATAACTAAAAGTTTTATTTGCCTTTAGAAAAAACATTTGATTTTAGTTTTACTCGAATTCATTCCCCAGAGCATATCTGTATTTAGATTTTATTTACAATAGAACAAATCACTACAAATGTACCCACCAAGTGTCACTGTTTGTTGCGAAGGAGGCACCATTGTTTGCAGAAGTCATAACTGGACCATACATTTTCAAACATGAGGCTGGTCAGGCAGCAACTATTACTGTCACTCGATATTGCGGCATGATAACACAGTTCTTTTTGCTAGAATTAGATGCGAGCTATTGCTATATGTATGTGTTTTAAAGAAAATGGTGCCACATGTTATATAACCAAAGAAACAATTCAATTACTGCACGAGACATTTCCTGCATATGTGCCAGCAAAGCGCTGGATTTTTAAGACTGAAGTCTTATTTTATATCTTATAAAGTATAATTTTTGAGATACAAAAATATACGGTTTATATTAGGGATGCCAATCTCAATCCTGAAAATCACGGGATTGGCGAAAACAAATTCCTAGTTCATATATAAAAAAGCGCACCAAAACATCTATAAAAATTGTGACAAAATGTCTTTTTTTGTTGAAAAGTGTACTGATTTCTGATATTTACCTCAAAAATATATGTACAAACATACATACATAATTGGCCATTACAACCCTGTGTTAGGGTTACAAACTAGTTTTACACTTTAAAGTCGACTCCGAACGACAGACTTGAGAAACTTGTTCATGGGAATCAGTTACTCTCAGAGCTTTTGCCAAAAGACTGCTAAGAGATAGTCACCGAAAGAAATATTTTTTTCATATATCATATTTTCATATTTTCTCAGAGCTGGGGTTGAAGCCCGGAGCTCTTGTATTAGTAAGCCAAAACAATAAACCACTAGAATATTATTCTAATAAGATATAAAATTGAAATTGATCAACTCTTGACTAAGTACTGACCAGATTAGTGAACAAACTTCAAATAAAACTATTTTGTTGAGAAGTAACACAAGATTTTGGGAATGTTTTAAAAATTTCAGGAACAAATCCTTATTTTGCCTTATAAGTTCCATTACGCTCCCAGGTATTTCCACTTTGTCCTTTTTTTACAGTGCGTAATTGGTACATTGTGATAATTGCGCGATCCTCTCTCACTGCAGTTAAAGAGGTCAAAGGGCTATAAAATGTAATATTGTGTAAAATCCTTTAGGGAATTTCTATGTTGTAAAAAATGATAATAAGGGAAAATGAGTAGACAAATATTTTTAGTTTTTGCTAATTTTCAATATCAAACCAACACCCAAACGTTGTGAAAAAGTTCAAATAACAGTATATAACAGTATTTTGATTGTAATAATTTTACCTCTAACTTATAACAAAACTATGGTTGTGCATCACTAACACTGAGTACATCGAACATTTGATATAAAAGTTTATTCTCTTTATCGCTCTGTTTTCGTTTTTATTAGTACAAAAGTGAGGGAGTGTTGGCTGTGTTTGAAGAGCATTTCTCTTTTATTTTTTTTTTGTTTGTTGTTGCAATTTACAAAAAGATAATTGCAGTTTTCGGTTTCTGTTTCTTGTTTACCATCTTGTTTTATGCAGAGCTTACAAGTATACTGAATTTGCAATGTGTGGGTAAGTGGGAACGTTACTACAATATTATTTATTTTATAAAAGTAATAACAACAATTGCTTTTGCTATGTGTTCACAAGTACATATTTATTCGTACATTTTGAAAACTTTTATTTGATTCAACCATCGCCCTTATAAATGTTTTGCGTGTATTTAGTTGTTGGAAAATAAAAATCGATTTAATTAAAAGGTTTCATTTAACTACTGCATCACTTTTTATTTTTAATCTTTTTCCTTTACTGTTTAAAGTATAATTACTTTTTACAGAACAGTAGCAAAAGCTGTAAAGAAAAATTTTTTATTGTTGTCACATCTATGTATGTGTTAATGTATGTATGTATGTATGTATGAGTATGTGTATAGATGCATTATTATATGTAATTCTTATAAGATTTGTTTATAAAGGAAGCCTTTTAAGAGCGATATAACTTTGAATTGTAGAACGAAAAAAAATGTCACAAAGAAATAAATTTTAGTTTAAAAATTTGTTTTGTTAAAAGTTCAATGGATGGCATTAACATTTGAAATGAGTTCGGGCATACGTCCATACTGATTTGCAGAAGTATATTCTAGTCGTTAAAAACTAGCTAAGTGCGCATTTTTTAGATGTGTGGGTGATGTCTTTTGGGTCTATTGTAATTTTGTTTGACTCCATGTGAAGCGATTTTATTTAAAAAAAAAGTCTAGTGATAGGTACTGGTTTTTTAAAGAAAATAAATCTGAATAACTTGAAGTGTTTCTTAAGCATTAATAACGCTCTATAACAGTTTGTTTGACAATTAGTCTTTTTGTAAGTTATATCGGACTTAAAAGAAATAACACCTTCTGTATTCTTTTTTTTAAAGAGTATTGTTAGTTGTTATTGTTCGTTTTTCCCTGCCAAGTTTTCTCCCTATTTAAGCATGCTGTTAATTAAAGTTAGTTTTCCTATGATAGTTGGCAGCATTGCCAAGTTTTTTTTACATCACGTTATAAAACTCTAATAAAAGTTGTGTTATGATTAAGAGGTTATAACGATAAAACTACATGTTACATGATATATATTTTTAAACAAAAGGGTTTTCACGCTATACTACATGATGTGTCACTAAACAATGTCACTCTTTCTTGTGGCTGGGAAATGGCAGCCAGGAATGGATCAATGGATCCAAGAGAAATATGCATAGGAGTAGCTGCCAATTAAACTTAATCATTTCTTATTCATCAAATAGAAATGCTACTAATTATTACATAAACTTAATATGTGTGCAATCTGTAGAAATTCTTTTACACACCACGTCTCTTTCACAAATCCTTTCGTAGTTGTTTGTCGTCATTAAAGAGTCTTTTCGTTTATTGTGTGAGCAGGGAGATTATTTTCTTCTCTATTCATTGAGCAGTGCAGTAAAAAGTATTTACTGCATTGTAGTTTATAAGTATTTATATATCTTCATCTTAATCATAAGGGATGCATGCGTTCTTTAATTCCATCGTCGATATATAACTCAAACGGACCAGGTTAAAATCCCAGCAAAGGTGAAAAATTAAAAATTTAGTTTGCGGTTTTTCAAAATTATAATTTAAAAATAAAAGCTTCCCCCCTCCTGTCAATAAAAAACAAATGATCAGAAGAAAAAGCGCCACCTAGTGGGAAGTAGCAGATAACAGCTAAACCTACTTAGTGAAGAAACTCACCACACAATCAACATACAACGAGGAGGTAATTCCTGTTGATCATTCAAGGGTGAAGGTATAACACAGGCTTTTGAATGATCAATTCACAGCAATTTGTCTCATTCCTAATGCGCTTAATAATAATATAAGAACAAATATATATGTATGTACTGTCTTTTCCAAAAAATTCCAATACAATGCACAGCAGTTAGTGGGGGTTTACCCCTAGGTATTGGTCTCAAATAAAAAATAAAAAAAATTAATGTAATTTCTCTAACATTCGAATTCCCATCGTTTAATGGTCTAACAAAAAACTACAAACAATACTCAACAAGGTAAAATAATTTAACATGTACCTATGCGGCAACAGAAAATACAAATAAATAGAGTCTTTACTGAGTGAAGTTGTGTGACTACCTGTCTCCGGCTTGAACAAGTGGTAAACCCGAGACATAATCTAATATCTTCTTTACACATCAGTGAATGTTGTGTGTTAAATCATTACATATTTATAAAAAGTGCTGTTTTCTTACAGCATGATATTACTTTAAGTATTTTCTTTTTTTTTTTATTATTTTAAACATTAGCGTTTATATTTATTTTTTTTTAAAGGGCGATCTAAAAGAACCCATATTTTATGTTTGGTCCACAAACATTTCAACTATAAAATGTTACTATTTTCTAACATTTTATTTTTTCCTGTTACCAGTTTGCACTTTCCTCAACACACTGGCAAACCCATACAAATCTTCATTTTTTAGGGACTTGTCATTAAAAATAAAACTATAACTTAAAGCGTAACATCTGCTAAAAAAAAGGCAGTCGAATGAAACTATTAAAATAATAACGAGAGAAGAGAAAGTGTCCTTGCAAAAAACAAACAATTTAGAGTCAAGTAGACATGCCTCTTATTATTGCTGTTGCTGTCAACACTTTACACTCTTACAGTATTGACTTAAAGTCAGAGGCCATTATAAAAAGAGATTAGAGTGAAATAATTTTTATCCTTTCTGGCTTTAAATCACTGTGGGCGTCTTTACTTTTAAAGAATCAAATTACAATGAATATAAAATTAATAAAAAATTGTCAATATTTATGTAAATAAATATCTTGTTTTATTTTCGTTATTAAAATGGAGGTAGAAAATAGTAAAGTTCTGAACTCTAACGATCACATTTATAATGATTGTATGTACTTAAAAAAGTTGTTGATTAAATACTTGCTTTTATAAAGTATAGCTTAAATTAATTCGATACACTGCTTCACAATAAAAATGGTGAGCTTATTATAGATATAAGGAACGCAAAGCAGAGCAGGGTAACCAAAAAAAAAGTTATACCCTCATGGAATAGCTCAATTTTAAAACTATTCATTGGATTCATTAATATGACATTGTATGTCACTTATTCTCACGACCGTAAGTTCCGACAGGTCAGCAACAGCTTATAGAACAGAGAATTTGAGGCGATTACTACTCAGGGCATGAAAATAAGATTCATTCCCGCAGCATGAACCAAAAAGAAAAACAATGTTCAGTACATAATGGGCACTTTTTAGCTAAATGAGAGCTGGTATGAGAACTGAGTATGTCACAGTGTGTTGGCATTTCTTTTTAGAAAGGTTTGACAAGTTATCATCAATCTTGTAACGCTAAAACACCGCTTTCAAATTGTTAAAATTTACATTTAAAAAAATTTACTCTGTCCACAGAGTTTATGTTATCTGCTATACGACCAGTATAATCGGCCAAGAGCGCAAGCCATTCATGCAATTATTGACCGTTTTGGAGCAATTTTTACTCTTCTCAATTCAAAACTAACAACTAGTCTAAGAAATGTACATACGTATTAATATATATTTGACATATTTTGTATTAACGGTTTTCAGCACACACTTACAGATCAACATATATTAGAGCGTAAAAGCGCTAACGTTGCGCCAAAAATAGTAGTTTTTTTCTTACTTTGCTTAATAAAAACCACTAAATGAATATATAAAAGAGAAATAAAATCACAAAATTAATCTGATTCTATAAACACATTAAAGACTACCGACCATCGACCACAAGCTGTCAAAAATAGAATACGTGTGTGCATATGAAAACAATTATTTTAGTGGCCACACGACTACCGATGCTAATTTCTATTTTTCTTGGCGACAACAAACAGTTTAGTGCTGCCAATAAAATAAGATGCATGAAAAAGGTGTTAAAAACGCAATTCACGAAATATATCAGAGTGGGCAAACAAACAAAATGTTTCCCAAACGTTACCACAAAGTCATAAACTTTTCAAAATTTTTTTAATCGTATTGTACATGAGCAAAACCAAAACAAATACTTTCTAAATTAGAAGAGCGCAAACGAAACAAATCGCTTTTTGCACTTGTGCTTGCTTTGCAATTCCGTTACATTCGTATAATTTGCTCTTTTTTCTCTTCTTCTTTTCTTTTTATTCTCATTAATTTTTTTTTTTTTTTTCAACCTACGCACATTTGAGTTAGTGTATTTATAGTGCTCAAAACAAACACAATATACAAAACTAAATGGGACAATTGCTCTCACTGTTTTTGTTTTGTTTTTGTCTTACTCATTATAAAGAACAAAACAAAATGAGATCAAACGTTTCGTTTTGTATATTTTCCTACTCTGAAATATATACCGTTGGTCTCAGGTAGAAAGGCCCTAACTCAAATAATTTAAAATTTACAGTAGGAGGTAAAAATACAACAGATAATGTAATTATTAATATACAACTTTTTATTAAATGCTGTACAATTGCTTGTAATACCGTTATTATTAATAATATTGTAAACATTTTTTGCGAGGAGCGGCATATTTCCTAAAATGCATTGGATTCACTAAAAAAAGGAAGTTTTGAAAAAATGCGAGTTAGGGCCTTTCTACCTGAGACCAACGATACATACATTAAAAATGGGGAAAAATTTAAGTTGCACCACTGAAAAAATAATCATTTGTTTACATTTTTCATTTAGTTTTCATTTACATATTTCATATATTAACATCAGTTTTTATTCCATTTTTAATTTATTATTTTATTACCTTTTTAGTTTTCTTTAATTTTTATAAATTTTATTCAGACATTTGTTGTTCTTTGTTTCCTCACAATTTCAGGTAAAAAAAATAAATTTTTTTATGTTTTGTTTATGTTATTTTCAACGTGTCAAAACAGATATTTATTTTGTAGCTGTAGTCGTTATTATACTTAAGTAGCTGGCTACTTTTCTGCTTTTGTAGCCAGCGAATTTTGTAGTCGTGTGTTCGGTGGTCCATAGCCTTAAATGTGTTTATAGCATGAAAGTAGCTAAAATGTCATTACTTAACAAAATGACAAAGAGAATTATAAAAAAAAACCACAACAACAATTGTTTTATAATTAATATAGAGAAAATACTTTTACATTTACAGTTTAATAACAGGTCAAGTCATTGCATAACCAACGGAAAGAAAACAATGCTGCATAGTTCGTCCTTCAAAATCCAATTCTAAAGAAAGAAATGTTAGAAAACATTGAAATTCTATTGCAGACTAGCCAAATCCCATCGAGCTTAAAGTAAAATAAAATTTTTAGTTGCTGATCTACACATAATGGGTGTATTTTATAGAATGTCACAACTTTGAGTTGGCATCACTGCTTTATTGAACCACCCACTTAACAGCTGATATATGCTTTTTATTAAGTTTGCTTTGAAATTTCAATATGAATAGACTTACACCAGAGCAACGCGTGCAAATTGTTGAAATTTTTATTCAAAATAATTGTTCTATTCTCTTCATGCCGATTTTGAATTTCCATTTAAATTTTTTTTCCGATGAAGCCCATTTCTGGTTGAATGGAATGTACCATTTGGAGTGGGGAGAATCCACAAGCTTTTGTCGAAACACCATTTTACGACAATTTACACTAATTATATGTAGGTTTATTAAACCTATTTTATATTTAACAATCGTTTGTTAAAGAAACTGGCTATGGCGGGGGTGGGTGGGCGGCTTGTCTTATTAGTTTTTACGACAATTTACACTGATTATATATAGATTTATTAAACCTATTTTATATTTAACAATATGAATTAAATTAAGAAATTTCGTCTACAAGTTATTTTTTATTAAAGTTATATTTTACTTATTAAAAAATGTTACTTTTAAAAATATTTCAATAATTTAAATAAAATACAAAAACCCCATAAAAATACAGCGATTCGGCTCTGGAATTTGAATAAACCCCAGTCCTGAGATTAAAAAAATTTAAAAATTTAATTCATCATCCCTTATTTCTATTCACACAACACGAGTACAATTCAAAATAAATTTAATTCGTTCTGTTATCTCTTAATTATTATTTGAAAAATTTATGTATTTTTAGCACGAATTTTATTCTCTTATTGGCATAATTTCATTATTTTTTTTTACTATTTAAATAGTGTTTTATTGATTACCGGAAATAATTTTTAGTTGGAAAGTGATGAAAAATCTATTCAAATACACACCTTTTTTTTGTTACTACATACCCAATTAAATTTGTTCTTTTTTAGTTTTTGTAGTCAATGTTTGGTAAAGAATTTTGGCTACTGGTATAATTTTCGTGGATAAATGGTTTTCAAACATGCCATTATAAGTATTTGGATTGCATTGTTTATTGTATTGCCAGTAGGATTATTTTTTCTTTTTGTTTTAAAATTAAATTTTATTCTTATAAAACTTTACAAATAAATAAACGAATCTAAGTTTACCAAAAACTGATATAAAATTGAAAAAAAAATTATATATTTTTAACACAGCAAAGTTTAAGAAGGTTAGAATTTGCATGTTAGAGCTAAGTATTAAAATGTTATGTATGTATCTTTAAATTATAAATACTTCAAAGAAATCATTCTACTTATAATGTTTTAAACGCAAATACTTCATTGAGAAGATATGCCTCTAGTATAGCAAGAAAATGTTGCCATCGAACCAAAAACTTAAAAAAGAAATTATGGCATCCGTGAAATCCAACTCTTAATTGTAGGCAAATCATTTATCACTGACCCTTTTTTTGAAGTATGAAAATAGCAAATAGTCTGAAGCAGCATAATCTGCCGAATAAGGTGTGTAACGAAACAATTAAAACTTAAATTTATTGATTTTGGCCATTTCAATGTAAGAACTGTTACATTGTGTTGATGGAATTACAACTGTATTTTTGCTTCCTTTCTTCAATTTCCATGCTTTAACACTGAAATAAAAAAAATGTTTCCACTTGCATCAAAAAAAGACGCTATGAATTTACCTGTAATTGGAATGTGTGGTTATGAATCGTAGTAAAATCTCGACTTTACTGCTAAGAATTTTCTCTAAACACTTCATTTAAACATCTGAACGACGCTCTTTTTAGTTCTGGGGTGAGCAAGAGCGGTACCAATTTTTCTCACAACTTTTTCGTCATCAATTTTTAATTTCCTTTAATTTCAGCTCAAGCACTTTTAACTGACAATCATCCAATATCGGTTTGTGAACTTGTTTAACAGTTTTTAGCAAGAAGACCTCAATTGGTCATCAAATACGGTGTTTTTCTCTAAACAGCTTGTACAGCCTAGTTTAAGCTCTGCTACCCAATATTTTAAAGACGTATATGAAGCTTGGTTTAAAATTGTTTGGTCTGAGATATATTTCTAAAAAAAATGACCCCATGAAACTAAAATCAAGTGAAATATAAGTACATACTATTTTTCAAATTCGGCTAGTTTCAGGAAAAATTACAGTAGTCATGAGTTTTGCTTTTTGGCTTAATAGAAACCTTTTAATGCTTCATTCACCTAAACAAACCCCCTGATTTAATGGTTTTTTTAATTTAATTAATTGGTTAGTGTATTGGCTTACTAAGACAAGAGATCCGGGTTCAAACCCCAGCTCTGACATCTTGACGCACATTAGGACGATTAAATTGACAAAAAAAATAACAAAGTGCATGATCTGCATTTTGATTTGAACGCCTATTTTGCATAATACGCCTGAATAACTTTGACGCGTTGCTCGGTTGTGTATCTTTCGAATTGAGAAATGCCAAATGAGATGCAGAAAAAAAGTTAACGTTTAGGTGTGGTTCACATTCAACATCGGCCCTTAAAATTTAATCATCCGATATAAGAAAATCTATTGGGATTTTCAGGTCCGGTCTTTTATATGTACTTTAAAAAATCACAATTATACTTAAATTGTGTATTAAAAAGGTTAAATGGTTGTGTTTATGGTAAAATTTAAGTAATCAGATACAAAAATTAACAGAAAATTAATGTATTCGCTTGAAGAAGATACAAGTTCCCATAAGCACATCAAGTTGCAAAAATATATCTGATAAGTGGCTGCATCATCACAAACTACTTCGCTTTTAATATACAAGTTTTTAGGGAAATTAATAATTTCCAAATTCCACATATCTTTACACCTTTTATGGGAATAATATTGATAAAAAGGGTCTAATGTCACAACAAAAAAATCAATCAATTTTTGCATTTTATACTTCCATGTGTAATGCACCACCTTTAAAATCTATTTTTTTTAATCGATTTTCTATGGAACACTTCAAATAAAATTAAAAATCTACTCCAAAATACTTCAGCAATATTTGCGTGTGCATATTATAAAAAGTTTGCTTAGTTTAACAAACAAAATTTAAATCTCCCCAAATCTTCTACCCCACTATTGCTACACAAATACGAGTTTGTATTTTTGATCTCCTTTACAATGCAGTTATTTTTTTTTTTTTTTTTGCAAAAAAGCCTTCAGGAATATTACGGTATGAACAGTAAAAAATGAATTTTGAAAACAGTTTATAAAGAAGCAAATAAAATTGCTTCAAGAATCAAATGACGGTTCTTTTATACGTATTTCTCCTGAATATATTATTTTCAACGAAAATCCACTTAAGATTATTGAAAAAAAAATATTTACAAAATAAATTCAAAATTGTTTTTAAAATTTTATTACAATTTCTTATTGGTACTTTCTTTTTATGATCCATATATTTCTTTTTTATAGAAGTAGTACTGTTTCGAAACAGAATAATTTTACGAAAGTGTTAGATGGCATCAATAATTATATAAATAGTATTTAAAAATTACAGTATTTTTCGTTACAGTTTATATATTCGACTCAAAAACAGAACGTTAAATGACAACTTTTTGCATTAAATTTTTCCATAAAGAGGGACGACTTTTTTTTTAAGACCCATTTTTTAAACCCCTACTCATGCAATGCATTGTATGGGAATGTGAAGACGGTTGATAGATAGAGATTTTTTTTATATATTTGTATATTATGTGCCTTTTTGTTGATGGGACAAGTTGCTGTCAATTTGACCACTCAAGGGCCAGTGTTATACCTTCACCCTTGAATGATCAAACAGCAATTGCCTCATCTGTCGGTGGATATTGAATGTGAACTGTAAGCGTCTTCAGTAGATTAGCTGTTATCTTCCCAGAAGGTGGCACTGTACTCCAGATCATTGGTTTCTGGTGGAATTGATTAAAAATGTCAGGGAGCGGTTTCTTGAAGATGGACTTCTTGGACTTCTTCTTATCAAATAGTTGTCAAATATAAAACGTAGCTTAGCAAAAAACAATTAATGGCTTCAGCAATATTTTGCTTTACTTTTGTAAAAATTAAACTTAAATATCTTCCAATAGAGGAACTTTCGAACTTGAACAGTTGACAGTAACAATATTGTTGAAGCTATAGCCAGTGGGGGATTTAGCATTGTTCCCTTCCCAAACATTTTTCAATATATGGATGTGAATGTAAAAAAAATCTATTTTTTCATAATTAAAATACTGTGTATAGTAGTCGCAGTGGTCTAGTGGTTAGTATGTTGGCCTGATAAGACGACAGCGTCGGGTTCAAGTCTCAGCTCTGACATATTGAAAAAAAGAAAAATATACGGCGATTACCTCTCGCAAAAGCTTTGAGAGTAATTGATTGCCATGAAAAAGCTTCTCAAATCTGTCGTTTGGAATCGACTTTAAACTGTAGGTCGCCGATACTCATGGATAAAAATTAACACACACAACATGAGTGCTGCGAGAAGCTAGGCCGTAACTTTGACACAGGGTCGTAATGGCCAATTATATATGTATAGTTTTTATTAGTTTACATAAACTCGTACTTTAATTAATTATTCCAATATTTTGGCCATTTTAAAGCTTTGTCAGCTTTATTTTTCATTCATAGGAGCACTTCTATCATTTTATGTAGGGTTTTGTTTTGTGTTTAACCCAAAATTTTGTATTTACAATTTTATATTTTCTTTCAAAACTTGTTGTATAGATTAAAAAAAAAATACCAGAATACTGTCTTTCAAAACTAGTAATTTTTGTCTAAATTAGCGGTTTTGTATTTAATTTAGTTTTTTTTTTTTAGAAAGATTCCGCGAATGTAACATATCGAATATGTTTTGTGTAGAGCGCACATCTTTAGTATACTCCAATGAATCTTTGAGTTGCTTCTTTAGATGACCGGGCATAAACCCTATCATTTTGTTTGTTAAATTTTTCCTGTATGGTAAAATTTTTTTTAACCATAAACAAGATTTTTGTATGCAAGTTATGAGCGTATTTCACCAAATTATATTTAGAATTTTCTATCCCATCTTTTTTAAAGCTGCAGTCAACAAATGTCCTGTAAGCTATTTGAAAGCTCCAACGCCTAAGCTTTTTTTATAAATACAACTCATGGCCTTTTGTATGATTTTCATCTCACGGGCCATGATTATCTGTTTCCAGAGAGAATTTCGTTAAATTCTTACTTTTACGGCTCCTCGAACAATTGGATGCACCTGTATACGAATATGCGTCCTATGCCGAGCGGGCGGAGCGTTTTGAAAGTATAATTTTTTTTTCTTTCCATACTTAAAAAGTGCTATAACTGCGATACGGTTTTCTTTATCTGACCACTCCATATTTAAAGTTAACACAATTCAAATTCCCGTAACTAACTAACGCTATAGAGGTTACCTTTCAAAAAACATGTGATAATAAAAGGGTATGTTCGATTTTACTGTTCTAATGGATATGTTCAAAGTAGTAAAAACCCTACTAAGTATGTATGTATGTATGTATGTAAGTAGTGTGCAAAGTATATTGTGTAAAAAATAAATGAAAAAGTATTTAAAGTTCAAGTTATTGCAAATAAAAGTAAAATAAATGTAAATAAAAGAAAAATTATTATTTTAAAGAAATCAAAAGTATTTAAATGCATAGCAAATCAAAGTTATTGCCTGTTACAAAGTTATACAAACACATGTAAAACAAAATGGTTTTTTGCATTCCTAAATAATGGCATTGGATTTGTTAGTGTATGAATTGTGCGAAAAACAGTGAAAGCAATGGAAGAATAAAATTTAAAAGAGAAAATATGTAAAAAAAATATAATTGTGTAAAAAATGTAAATTAAAGAGCAAAGTTGCAGAGAAAACAATATCAAAAAGTAAAAATTATGTGAAAAAAAATTCATGTAATTAAAGAGTAAAGTTTCAAGCAGTTATTTATATAATATGTAGTAAAAAAAAGTTTAAAATTACATCAAATTTTTAAAAGTTAAAAAGAAAGTAATGCAGGTGTTTTCTTAAAACAACATACTCCTTATTAAAGTGGTAATTTTTAAAAATTACAGTACAAACTCGATTACTGCAACTAATAGAAAATCGGGCAGTTGCGATAACCGCGGTAGTTGCGTTAACCGAGTCATAAATTTTAACCTTGTGCAAACCAGATGCGTTGGTGCAGGCTAAAAATGTAATGCGTTCCTTGCTTACTTTTCGAATACCATGACGTTTTTTAAAATTTGAGCACCATCCGTTGCTGGCATGAAAATCACCACGACTTTCATTAATTTTGTTATGTAGCTGAATAGCCTTCGACTCTAAGATTTCAGACGAAATAGGCAAATTTAATTCTCTTTGTTTTAAAAACCATTTACACAGAGCTTTTTCCTTTACTGGATACTCACAGACTCTAATTACTATACGCTTTCCTGGGCCGGATTCAGCATTTGTAACAAATTTAATTAATTTTGATTTATTCTGCTTAATTCTGGTTATTGTTAATTTATGTACATTGTATTCCTGGCATAATGCTTTGACCGATATATTTTTTTCAAGTTTATTCAAAATTTCACTCTTTTGTTGAACGGTTAATTTACTGCACTTTGTCACCTTCTCCATTTTTATGCGTTTTTAATACTGTGACTGATCGAAAATCTTTTTACCAAACTGATAAAAAAAAACATCAAACACGTGCTGCTTGTCTGTTTTTATGAAAACTATTCCAAGAAATAACTGTAAAATAATGCAAAAACTATCCAGAGGATAAAAAAAATAGAGTTAAAACAAATAGTTGCGTTTATTGAGGTAATTTTTTTAAAAAGTTGCGTTGACTGAGTCTACTTTGCATTTGATTCAGGTGTTGCGATAATCGAGTTGTTGCGCATAACGAGAGTTGCAGTAATCGAGTTCGCACTGTATTATATATAAAATTACATAATTTCTCATACTTAATCGTTAGATAGTCGCCGTGGTCTAGTGGTTAGTGTGTTGGCTTACTAAGACATAGGCCCTGGGTTCGACTCCAGGCTCTGACATCTTCAAAAAAAGAAATATGAAAAATTTATTTCTTTCGGCGACTACCTCTCAGCAGTCTTCTGGCAAAAGCTCTGAGAGTAACTAATTGCCATGAACAAGCTTCTCAAGTCTGTCGTTCGGAGTCGACATTAAACTGTAGGTCCCGGTACTCATGGATAAAAAATGTACACACACAACATGAGTGCTGCGAGAAGCTAGGCCGTAATCCTGACACAGGGTTGTAAAGGCCAGTTATGTATGTATGTAATCGTTAGACCTATGCCTATGGAAAGAAAATATGCAAGATTAAATTTTACAACCGTTCATATGTAGAATACGATTTTCTCTTAGCACCTGATTAAGCGTTACTGCCATCCCTAAATAAAAACGGCAAGCGTTTTCAAGCTGTCAAAATTTCTCATGCCCATACAATTTGTATGGAGCATCCCAAAATAACGCGGCGGCAACGCTTTGCAATTGGAAAATCCAATTTTGACAGAGCGTTTAATAGTAAAGTTGGTCTCAAAAGGCAACTAAAATGTAAACAAATAGGAAAAAACAGGGTTGTGATATAAAGATATGTTATTTGCATAACCATGTTTTATTCGTAAAGGCAAAAAATAAACAAAATAGAAGATAATAAATATTAATATAAAATAAATAAATAAAATATAATAAAAATAAATAAAATAGTACTATAAAATTTAGTTTATGTTACAAATACCAATAGAGAAATGCAGTTATTATTAAAATAGTCAGAATTGTTATATAAGCATATGTTTTTGTATTACCCTGTTTTTAATGTTTTGACAAAACGTTGCCGCTCTTATTTAGGGATGGCGGTTCAGAGTAAGTGCTGAGCGTTGGAAAACGTTCCGCTTGCCGCTTTTATTTAGGGATGGCTCTTAACGTTCTTCATGTTTGCATTTGTAATTTTCATTATTTTTCAAACTTTAATATTGAGACTCGGATATAACCACTGAATAAAATGAGCCTTTTGGCAGATTTAACTAGAGATCTGATTAGGCAAATACTTGACAAAATATTGGAAACATTTAAAACAGCTTTTTGTTTGAGTATTTAAATTTTTAATAATATATGTTATTATTTCTAATTACGAGGGCGATTAAGAAGTTCGTGACTTTTTGGATGAAACACAGTTTTTTTACAAAAAAAAAAGTATTTTCAACATAATTTTCTTTTAACTGAACACACTTAGTCCAATATTTCTCCAACTTTTTTATCACTTCAAAACAATATAGCATTTTTCGAGGTCCATAAAATAGGCATTTGTTTGATCAATAATTTCATCGTTGGAGCTAAATCTCTTTCCACCGAACCAATTCGTAGCCCAATTCATGTAATTTTGCCATTGACACTGCACGCGGGTGCACCCGTGCATTATCTTAATGAAAAAGAAATTTCCAATAAGTTGGCATAGCATTCGCCATTTATGGTTTTTTCCTTTTGAAGGTAATTGATGTGGATTATCCCGCGTGCATTCCAAAAAACTATTGCCATCCGCTTATTGGTTGACAAACTTACCTTGGCCTTCCTCGGAGCCAGTTCACCCGAATAAACTCATTGTTTAGATTGCTGATTTCTCTCCGGAGTGGTGTAATGGATCCATGTGTCATCAACAGTTAGAAAATGCTGCAAAAACTTAATCGAATTGTGGTTTAACAACTCCAAACTATCCTTTGAAATTATCACACGATTACGTTTATGGCCAATTGAAAGCACACTTGGCACCCATCTTGTAACTTTATTAAACTGAGCTGATCATTTAAAATCGAAACCACACTATTTTGATTTAAACTCAAATATGTACATATAACTTGTAGCCTTATTTTTCGAAAGTAATTTTTTTACAGATTCTAGAAAACTTAATTTTTGAAAAGTTTAATGCAGTCGTTAAATTGAAAAAACGCTAAAAATTTTAATATGAATGAAATTAATATTTTTGGTAATTTGTTTTCTTCTAATTGGATTTCTTTTTTGTTAAAATTTGGTTACAATATATTGAAGGATGTGGCAACACTGAATGTAGTATACTAATATTTAACACTATTTATATTCACCACATGTTGAGTTTGTTAGTATTATATAGTATGCATGGTTGTTGACTGTGCTAAACCATACACAAAAGCCTATTAACAAAATACACATTAAACACCGTATAAGCAACAAGCAGAGTGGCGCAGTGGAAGCGTGCTGGGCCCATAACCCAGAGGTCCGAGGATCGAAACCTTGCTCTGCTAAGATTTCATAAGGTCGAAATCAATTTTTTTTTATTTTTCACAATACAAAAAATTTTTATATACAACCAATAACAAGTAAATTCATAAGTGCTAGGTCGAAATTAATTATTTTTTACATACAAAAAAAGGAAATCCTGCTATATTTCAATTTTTCTTTTCATTTCTTCTTTATTAAATTTTGATTTTTATAAATTTCATTTAAAACTGTAGGAATATTTTTGAATTTATTTAAAGTGTAAAACTGAATGCCATAAACCTCTATGTTACTTGAAAATATTGTTTCAATCATTTCCACTGCTTTATGAACCGCATATTCTTTAAAATGCTTAACACCCAATGAATATTGTTTTTTATACTCTTCCAAGGCCTCAGGGGATATTTTTATTTTGGTAATACGCAATATAGTTTCTAACATACGCAAATTTTCTGGTACGAAGATACCAACTAAAATTGGTATTTTTATTTCTTTAGAGCGACAGTTCATTATGAAGTCAATCACAGCTTGCGGGGTAAAACAAATTTGGGTGATAATAAAATCAGCTCCGGCTTTAACCTGAAATACACAAAAAGACAAAAAAAAAAAAGACAACTAAGTTTTTAATTATACATGTAGTGTGTGTGTATGTATGCATGTATGTAATTTAAAAAAATTATAAACAAATTTATTAATCAAATAATTATAATTTTTATGTGCAGGGGATTTTTCCACAACAAGTTTTTGTAAAATTTTCAAAATACTGCCTTGTCATGATCAGAATAATAAAAGAATTAAATGGTCATCTTACAAGTTGGTAATAGTTTTCTAATTTTTTTGTAAAATTACAATATGTAGTACATACAGTCATTCAAAAAATTTACCACGTGTTTGAATATCCTTTGTTCAAATGCTTAGAACGCCAAAACCACTTATTCGATCTTTTTCATGGAGCACTTATTTTGCTTTGTTATTGTGTGTTTTTTTAAGTGGGTGCATTAGGAGTACAGTCTATGAAACCGTTACTTTTTTGTATTCAAAAAACGGTTGGTATATCATGCTATGGCTTTTTAATCATAGCTTTTTATATAAAATTGTTTTCTAAAAATTAATCTTTTAAATGCAAGGTAAGATTTTTTAATTGAAAACATAACAATCTAAATATATAAATTTGAATGTGTGTTTGTTTATTTGTTTGTTTGTACCTTATAGGAGACCAAACCTCTAAACCGATCTTCCTGAAATTTTCACAGCATTTAACTGAGACTCTGACATGATTAATAGGGTACTTTTTTTTTCGACCACGCCCACTTTTACGCCCACTTTTTTTAAAATCTGTAATTGCTTCCATATAGTTTTTAACAGATTTACTTCAAATTGTATATACATTATACTCCAGGCGAGGTATAAATAAACATTTCTTACGCCACGCCCCCTTTCACGCAAAATTTTATTTGAAAGTTTTAAACATTTTGTTCTCTGTATAAATTTGTTCCTTCCAACGGATTTTTTTTATTTGGTAGTATATTGCTTGTTAATTCTTAAGAATGGTTTTTCTTTTTAAAAATAAAAAAAAAAATACATTCTCAAAAGAATTAAAAATATTGTGTTTACTTTGGTCAAATAATCAAATTAATACGTAAATGCATTGTTTGCATTTAATATTTTTTTTTGTTTCTTTTGTTTCTTTATTTTTTTTATGCAAACCGTGAGAATTCACATGTCAGCGTAGTTGAGTGCACTGTGAAATTATTTTTACATGTGCTACTCGAGTTACTGGCCAGACAGTTTGAAATTCAATCAATGCTCTAGTACAGTGTATGTATGTATTATGTATTTTATTTTTTATTTGTTATTTTTATTTTATTAAATATTTGCTTAGATTGTAAGTTTTTGCTATAAAAAGAAAAATGTTTAATAAAGTAATTTGCCATTCTATTGATATCAATTGATTGTTGCCCATCAATTTATTTTCATCAACCGCTTCTTGGTGTATCACCCTGAAGCAAAAATTACAACTATTTTTTATCCGTTACCTTGGTGCATCACCCTGGTAACAACTCTTAACTAACTGAGGCAAACGAGCCTCTGATTGAACATTCTCCTATTTTTACTCTTCTGAGTTAACCGAGGCAAACGAGCCCCTGGTTTAACATATTTGGCGACCGTGACAGGACTCTCGGCTCTACTGCAATTTCAAAGGAAACTTTCCAGAAGAAAATCATGGGGACCGAAGTACAACTACTCCGTCATCTGAAGGAAACGGGTGAGGGCATTGCCACCCTGATTCGAAACTTCACAAAGGATTCCAGTATCCGCAAAACACGTACCTACTATCAGGACCGTCTGGGCCGCCTAAACACAGCCTGGAACGATTTCGAAAAGGCTGATAACCAGCTTAGAAGTCTAAAGGATGTTGATACGTCCGATGAATACTTCATATCGGACTATTATGGCAAAATTCAAACCATGGCTACGAAATACATAGCAGTCATGGAACGCGAGCTTGACAACCTAAGTCAAGGCTCCGACAACACAAAGCCCCAGACCAAGCAACTAACAAAATATTTACCAGAAACAAGTATGACCCAGCCACAGGCAAGTCCGCCTGGTGGTCACGACGGGCTCATCAGTCGCTGTCGTGGAAAAATGGCTGCTTTAACACGCCAATTAGAAGACCTTCAAACACAACCAGGACAAGATCAATCCTACTATGATGTAAAATCGGCCACAATTACACGGTTATGGCAACAACTTGAAACTCTCTATGACGAGGTCCTGGACAAATACCCTGATCCAGACCTCGCAGGATTCGACTTATCGAAATATGTTCACCTAGAACAGGAGACGCAGTTGGCGATTATTCGGCTTGAGAGTTCTCAACCCAAGAGCGCAATTCAATCAACCCACAATAAAGAAAGTACGGCAAAACCTACTACGCTACCATTACCTACGATTGCCATCACCAAATTTAATGGCGATTATATGCAGTGGACATCGTTTGCAGACCTTTTTAGGAAAATTATCCATGAGCAGCAGATGTCTGATGCTCATAAAATGTGGTACCTAAGAACCAATGTTACAGGCGAAGCGGCGACCCTCATAAATCACCTCACGGTCACTGAGGACAGTTATAATATGGCGTGGAAATTGTTGGAAGACCGCTATAATAATAAGAGGATTATGGTGGCTACAGCAATTCAGAGGATGCTTGATCAACCAACTGGTGCATGTACCATAGGCAGCATCAGGCGGTTACATGATACAACCAAGGAATGCTTGGCAGCCCTGTCTAACATGGGTCTCCAGACTAATTCATGGGATCCGATTCTCCTACACCTTTTAATTAAAAAGGTGGACAGGACCGTACACACTCAGTATGAAAATTCAATTACTAATCCAAAGGAGCTACAAACCATCGACCACTTTCTAGCCTTTCTGGAGAACTATTTTCACACTCTTGAGGCAATAGGACATAAGGACAAAAGCTCTACTTACAGTGGTAAAGCTTGCGCACTTACTGCTCGACTTCATCAGGAAATCCGTCGATGCTCGATCTGCAAGCAAGATTCTCACCCATTGTATCGATGCAAGGAATTTATACTACTAAGCCCAACAAATCGACTCGATCATGCACAAAGGCATAAGCTATGTGTAAACTGCTTCAGCAGTAATCATCTTACCAAATGGTGTAATATTCCCGGCCGTTGCCAAAAGTGCGGGAAAAAACACCACACCCTCGTTCACCTGGAACAAAGTTCACACAATACTTTGGTCTCCACCAACCAAGGCAAAACTTCAACCAAACCAGCTCAAATTACCAAGGGGGAGCAGAAATGTCCAATAAAACAGTCAACACTCCAATCCACCGACCACGCCTCATCTCTACTTACCACACCAACAGTAGAAGCTGAGAGCTTGACAGTGAGTTCTGTAAATAAACGCCCCTATATTCTACTTGGCACAGCACTAGTCAAGGTTCAAGCAAACGATATTGAAATTGAATGTAAGGCTATCCTAGACTCAGGATCCCAAGTCAACTTAATAACAGAAAGGCTAGTTGCTCGGCTTGGACTTCCAGCACGGGCCACATCCATTTCGATCAACGGCATCGGAACGAATCGAACGAAAATACAACACCGGGTCAACATAACCCTACAATCACGTCTCAACAACTTTGCTGCGCGCTTGGAGGCATTTGTTCTGCCACAAATTATTGCTCCTCAACCTGCTCAGCTTCTCAACATTGATAAATGGTCCATTCCCAAGAACGTAACATTGGCTGATCCAACCTTCAATCAACCAAATAAAATCGACATTCTATTGGGAGCCGAATACTATCACCAACTACTAGCTATTGGACAAATTAAAATTGCTGATGACCTTCCGAGGTTACAAAACACTTTACTAGGCTGGATAGTGTCAGGAAAGGTCTCAGGTCAGCACTTATCCACAGCAGTATGCGGAATTTTGAGTGAAGACGAGCGGTTGGACATGGTTGTTGACCGATTCTGGAAGCTGGAAGAAATCGAAAGCACACATCAACAGCTCTCACCGGTAGATGCACAATGCGAAGTTCACTTCAATCAAAACACCACGCGGGATAAGGACGGAAGGTTCGTAGTACGACTTCCCTTCTGTACGGAAACGTCTGTTTTGGGAGAATCACACAGCATTGCTTTCAATCGATTTCTCTCATTGGAGCGACGATTATCAAAGGACGCGTTCTTAAAGGAGCATTATACAAAATTTATGGAAGAATATGAAGCTCTAGGACACATGACCAAAACCGACATTAATAAAGTAGACAGGGCTAAGTACTTTATTCCTCATCACTGTGTTATAAGACCCGAAAGCAGTACTACCAAACTGAGAGTAGTATTTGACGCATCATCTAAAACTTCGTCAGGAAAATCATTGAATGACATTTTGCACACCGGGCCACCCCTCCAGAATGAGTTATTTACGATTCTACTGCGATTCCGGCTGCCGCGATTTGTGTTCACAACAGATATAGAAAAAATGTATCGCCAAATCTTAATCCACCCAAAAGACCAGCTATATCAAGTCATTCTCTGGCGAAAAAATGCCACCGAGCCTATCAGTTATTTCAAATTGAATACAGTCACATATGGAACCAGGCCAGCCCCATACCTGGCAATTAGATGCCTACGAGAAATAATCCATGATAATAGCCTGCAGTTTCCCTTGGCAACTAGCTTCTTGGAGAAAAACTTTTATGTTGATGACGGATTAGGTGGAGCTGATAGCTTAAACACAGCTCTAGAAATCCAACGTCAACTGCAGCAAGTCATGGCAAGATACGGATTTAATTTACGAAAGTGGTGCGCCAATCATACTCAACTACTGCGTAATATCCCTGATAGTGATCAAGAAGTAAGCCTGGATCTGTCTACAGAAGAAACAAATTACACAAAAACATTAGGTTTGGCGTGGCTTCCCAAATGTGACCAATTAAAAATTAAGGTCAACGTACCGCCAATTAGGTCTGTAACCAAAAGAACTGTTACTTCAGACTTGGCCCGAATCTTCGACCCACTTGGTCTATTGTCTCCAGTGGTCGTTAAGGCAAAAATGTTTGTCCAGGAGTTATGGACTCTAAATCTTTCTTGGGACGAAGCTGTACCATCAGAGTTCGACTCCCGTTGGCGAAATTTCCGAAATAACCTCACCGAACTCGAGAAGTTCCATGTTCATCGACATATCTATAAAGGGCAGATGCCTCACAACACGCAACTGCATGTCTTCACTGACGCCTCAGAGAAGGCGTATGGGGCGGTAATATACGTCAGAACCGTTTTATCAGACAGAACACTTATTGTTCACGTGCTATGTGCAAAATCTCGCATAGCCCCTCTTAAACAACAAACACTACCAAGGCTAGAATTATGTGCTGCTCAACTGGGAGCAAATTTGGCGGCAAAAGTAAAAATGGAGTTGGACATGACTACAACGCCAACATTTTACTGGACTGATTCAAAAATAGTGTTAACATGGATACACTCAAGATCATCCTCATTTCACACATTTGTCGCGAACCGAATCGCATCAATTCAAGAAAGCACGACACCTAATCAATGGCGTCATGTAAGTTCCAAAGATAATCCAGCTGACATAATATCCAGGGGATTGGAACCCCACCAATTACTGCAGACACCTCAATGGATATACGGTCCATTCTTCCTTCACGGAGACGAAAAACATTGGCCACCAAACTTTTGCCTGGATACCAACCCAACGATCCTTGAAAAGAAGCAGCAATCCATAAATGTACTGGCTTCGGTAGAAGCTGAAAACCCGTTAGACCAGATAAATCATCGTAATTCGTTCAAAACGCTTCATCGAATTGTGGGATACATCTTCAGATTTATAAAAAATGCGAAAACCATGAAGACAGAGCGACAAACTCAGCCAGCACTTACACCTTTAGAGCTTCATGACGCCCTTCTTATCATCGTTCGAACTACACAGCAGATACATTTTATGGACGACATCAAGCAGTTGCGGACCCAAAAAGAACTCAAGGGTTCTAGTCAGATTAAGAGCCTGTCGCCTTTCCTGGACACTAACCACATTTTAAGAGTTGGAGGACGACTAGAGGCATCGACTTTAAGCTATGATGCAAAACACCCAATGCTCTTGCCTTATAAAGACAAAATAGTTAGACTAATCTTCAAATCAATTCATGAAGAAAACAAACATTGTGGTCCTAGCGCCCTTCTTGCGAATGTCAGACAGCGCTTTTGGCCTATCAAAGGCAAACATTTGGCGCGAGAAACTGTTCATGGGTGTATACTATGTGCGAGAGCAAGGCCGAAGCTCCTTCAGCAAATCATGGGAAACCTACCTGAAACAAGAGTAACCCCAGCAAGGCCCTTTATTAATGCAGGAGTGGACTATTGCGGCCCAATATGGGTACACTTCAAAACGAGGGGAAAACGTCCCCAAAAATCCTATATTGCCGTCTTCTGCTGCTTTTCGACAAAGGCAGTCCATCTAGAGCTGGTAACCGACCTTACGACCGATGCCTTCATTGGAGCTCTTAAAAGATTCATAAGTCGGAGAGGTCATTGTCAGAATCTGTACTGCGACAACGCCACTAATTTTGTAGGTGCTCGAAATCAGTTAGCAGAGTTGTCATCAGCACTATTCTCTCCGACATCCCAGACAACAATTCAACGAGAATGTGCACATAAAAACATTAATTTCCATTTTATTCCTCCGAGAGCCCCTCACTTCGGCGGTTTATGGGAGGCCGCAGTTAAGTCTGCTAAAAGGCTGTTGGTCAAAGAACTTGCTAATGCCTCTCTGACTTATGAAGAAATGGAAACTGTAGTAACAGAGGTTGAAGCAATTCTTAACTCACGACCATTGGTACCGTTGTCGAGTAGTCCTGATGATGAAGCCGCATTAACTCCGGGTCACTTTTTGATTGGAGAACCTCTCACTGCTCAAGTAGACCCAACTACTGAGTCAAGACCAATGACCCTAGGAAAACGATGGGAGCTGGTTTCCCGAATAAAACATCAGTTCTGGAAACGGTGGTCCCATGAATACCTCAATGAACTCCAGCAACGGAACCGGTGGCAAACTAAGTCTCAAAATTTGCAGCCTGGCACCATAGTTCTCATCAAAGATAATTTACCAGTCCTGACTTGGCGATTAGGTAAAGTAATCAAAACATACCCAGGTCCTGACGGTATAGTCAGAACAGCAGAGGTTAAAACCTCTAATGGTGTCATTAAACGAGCAATTCACTCGCTAGCTCCTCTTCCATCGGAATCACCAAGCACTCCTGCTGGCCAAGACGAAACGTCGAAACCATCCCCAACTAAGAGAAGCAATGCATCCCGCAATATATGTACAGGCTCACCAATTCCAAAACGTTGTAATTTGGCTACAACAACTATACTCATGCTTCTAGCATTAATTTTTCCATTAATATTGTGTCAGTCAGTTATTTACACGCCGATCACTGGCAAACCCGGATTACATTTTGAACAAATTGGTAAAATTAAACCAATTATGTCCGAATGGAAACTTCTGGTCTACTTTGAGCTGGCTCCATTTCACAATGAATTACAGCTGTTGGCTAATGGGACAGACGCACTAACAAGAGCCTGCGAATCGTCTCACTTGGACTCTCACTGCCATGGACTCATTCACTACTTCCGCGATATCAAGAACGAAATGGAGGTCGGATTAGAAAATCTCAGCAAACGGAAGAAACGGGGTGCGATAGATGTCGTTGGAAACATCGCGAACTCTTTATTTGGTGTTCTTGACTCCAAATATGCTGATCAGATGACCGACACTATTAACACCATAAAAAGCAATGAAGCCTATTTGCTAGTTATGCTTCGAAATCAAACGTCGTTCCTCGACTCTACTCTTAACCTTATGAAGCAGACTGAAAATCGCAACAAAATGAATTTTGCAGAGCTCAATGCAAAAATCAATGCCCTGCAAAACTTCACAACCAGCAACCATATCCATCAATCTCAACTCATCTTATCCATTAGCACTCACTTGATCATCATTGCAAATAATTTACAAAAGACTCACAGATCCATGATAAACTTATTAGCTGATACTCATCACGGTCGGATCAGCCCTGTTCTCCTGACTCCAACCCAATTCTCCAACGAAGTTGACAACATCAGAGCAAATCTTCCATCAGATCTAACGTTACCAGTAGTTAATATTATGCATATTTATGGGATAGTGACGGCACATGCATTAATATCAGACCAGCACATTATATGTACGATGTTCATTCCGTTAACACATCAGACGGAGTACGAATTATTTCACGTAACGCCAGTCCCACAGCTGATAAATAGTTCTCTAGTGGCGGTTACACCCAAATCAACACTAATAGCGCTCAATGCCCACCGAGACGAATATTTTCCAATTGATGATACCAAACTTCTTGAATGTAGTACACTGGAGCATAACACATATTTATGCCCAAAAATCCAAGCAACATATCACAAGGGGGCACCTATCTGTAGCTGTGAGATACATCTATTCAATAATGAATCTGACACTGCATGCAACTTAGAAATCCTAGCAGATAACAATGTGTGGTATAAGATGTTCACACCGAATCAGTGGATCATAGCCACTCAAGAACAGCTCAAACTAAGCACCGTATGTAATGGAAAGGGTAGTTATCAGATTCTGCAAGGTACTGGGGTACTTACTCTTCCAGCTGAATGCACAGTAAAAACCGATGGAATCACAATATATAGTCACCGAACGATTTCATCGTCTCTACATCAGTCCTACACGAATAGCGGAATATCATTCTCCAATCCAGTGCACAACGTGGAAAATCTTACACAACCATTTCATTATCAGTCAAGCATCGAAGACATTTATCGACTTCAAGAAGAAGTGAAGTCACAACTCCGTGACCTACCAGCATTAGCAGACCATCATAAAACCCACGGTCTAGTAGTAAGCTATACAGGATTGGCTCTTGTTCTGATACTGCTCCTTGTGCTGCTCAGCAAATACCTATCAAGGAAGAAGACCAACAGACAACCTACGACACCACAACCTGCACCAAGATCATCCTGGAACATTTCGGTGGATCCATAAGCTGAGCACAACATTTGCCTATACAATTGAGAAGATGCCGGATATTATTCATTTTAACTGACTCAATCAATATTTGAACTCCCCTAGGGGCCGCAATATGTTAATTCTTAAGAATGATTTTTCTTTTTAAAAATAAAAAAAAAAATACATTCTCAAAAGAATTAAAAATATTGTGTTTACTTTGGTCAAATAATCAAATTAATACGTAAATGCATTGTTTGCATTTAATATTTTTTTTTGTTTCTTTTGTTTCTTTATTTTTTTTATGCAAACCGTGAGAATTCACATGTCAGCGTAGTTGAGTGCACTGTGAAATTATTTTTACATGTGCTACTCGAGTTACTGGCCAGACAGTTTGAAATTCAATCAATGCTCTAGTACAGTGTATGTATGTATTATGTATTTTATTTTTTATTTGTTATTTTTATTTTATTAAATATTTGCTTAGATTGTAAGTTTTTGCTATAAAAAGAAAAATGTTTAATAAAGTAATTTGCCATTCTATTGATATCAATTGATTGTTGCCCATCAATTTATTTTCATCAACCGCTTCTTGGTGTATCACCCTGAAGCAAAAATTACAACTATTTTTTATCCGTTACCTTGGTGCATCACCCTGGTAACAACTCTTAACTAACTGAGGCAAACGAGCCTCTGATTGAACATTCTCCTATTTTTACTCTTCTGAGTTAACCGAGGCAAACGAGCCCCTGGTTTAACATTGCTCTTAATACTGTTAACGTCGCCATATAACTATGAACCACGTCACCGTCGTTAATGTTATTATATAACGAGGCGGTAGCGAAGCACACCGGGTTCAGCTAGTTAACTATAAATCTGAATTTTGGGTGACAAAATTAAAAAATAAAAATTTTTTTAACTTTTTAAAGTGAAAAGTGTCTCCTATCATAAGCATATTTACTCAAAGGCATTTAAATATATTTCTTAACTAAAGTAATCAAAAAAATTAAAAATGTATCAATACAAACTAAATTCATATTTTTGTATATCTTGAGAACAGTTAAACCTAAACTTTCTAAAATTGGTCTGAAGGATTTCAGGGTCAAGGAAAATCATCAGTCCGATAAGAGGGCGTGGTACCTCCCATACAAGTTAAATAATAAAAATTTTTTCTGAAATTGAGGTCGTAGTCATTAAAAACCATTAGTCGGAAAATGTGGACAAATGGTAGTGGCAGGTGCATCGAAGCACGCCGAGTATAGGCTAAAAAATATTAAAAGTTGCTAAAATTGCAATTGCTTAGCATTGCAATACAATAAACAGCATGAGTAGGGGTTTACCCCTGAGTATTGATCTCAATAAAAAGAACTTTTGCTGTTGTATTCATAAAAAATGAAATACATTTATTAAAGACTTATTTGATAAATTTTAATTGCAATACTTATCAAATAAGCCCTTAAATAAAACTGTAGTAGTTTTTATGAATATGGCGTTAAACTTGTGTTGTTATTATAAGAAAATTATAGCCTAGTACGATCTTTTTTTTCTTTTCAATAAATTCATAAAAAATAGAAATTCATCAAACAAGCACCGAAAAAATATGTTTTATTTTGTATGAATGCAAGAGATAGAATTTTAAGTTCTGCATTAAGTAAAAATTGTTTAAGTTTCCAAGAGCACTGAACAGAAAAGCGACACACTTTTAAAAACTGTCTGCTATTTATTTGCAAATATCCAATAATAGTATCACTTTAAGATCGGACTGTAAATGCCTAAGATATAAGAAAAAACTGAAAAGAAGATACGTTCGGCCAAAAAAAATTTTTTTTTCCGAATCTCTTGCAAAAATACTTTATATTAGAGGCGGTATGGGGTTACTTTTATTTGAGATACGATCTAAATACATATTTGATTTTACCTTTTTAACAAGATTGTTCAAGTCTTGATCAATAGAGACACTTTCTGGATGACCTTCCGGATAACCACCCACACCAATTGTTACGGAATCTGAAATATTTTAACACACACACCAAAACCTTTTTAATTTAATTTTATATGGAATTCTATAACACTAACAAAATTATATCAATTACAACTGTATTGTCGTCACAATAATAATATTCAGTGTTCGAAAATAAACTGTACATTATTATATGTACGGTTCACAAATCCAAGAACGGTATTTATTTTTTTAGTGTTTGTGTATTTCTACACAACCAGAATAAGTCGTTCTGATTTTTGTTTTAAAACAGTACAGTTTTAGTGTTTGTATACATTTTGGTTTAGTGATCTTGGGTTATTTTTCCCCAAATTTCAAAATATTTTCTTTTTTTGCATTTTTTATCAATCATTTTAAAATTAAAAAATTGAAAAAAAAAAATTACAACAAGAAAATATTTTTCCTTTGTTTTTTTTTTTCTATAGGTTAAGAACAGTATATTCGTTATGTAGAAAATTCAAAAATATTTTAATGTTTTTTGTTTGTTTTGAATTTCCTACACAAACACTTTTAGTGTTTCTGTACTTAATATTCTACAGTACAGAACACTAAAGTACGTTTTATAAGGTAAATTTTCGAACACTGATAATATTATTATTTTAATTTGTTTACAAACAAAATAAAAACTTTTTTTTTTCTTATCTGATCAAAATAATACAAAAATTATTAAGTATTTACTATGTTCATCGAAACGAAATTGTCTGAAATTAAATCATTTGCGCTGGCATTAAGGGGTCTAAGGTGTAAAGTACCGGCCACATTAGTCAAATATTTGACGAAAAAAGCATAATCACCATTTCTTTTTGTATATTTTATGGACCAATTTTTTTTAAGTTATTTAAAAATTAATTTTAATAAGAACTATAATTTCTATATTTAATTAGTGCTGCTTTTCATTACTCAATATAACTGAGTATGTATTTTCATTCGGGTACTCATATAATTATAAAAATAATTTTAACTTTAAATATTTTATTATTTTTGTTTTCGAATAAAAATTTTGGTAATAAAACAATTATATATACGAAGTATGATTAAAAAAATAACCATTATTTTAAATTTTTTCAAAAAAGTATTTATTTATTTATCAATAACTATCTTGTCCCCTTTAAAGTAATCCCCCTCAGATAAAATACACTTATGCCAGCGTTTTTTCCAATCTTCGAAACACTTCTTAAACGCGCTTTTTGGTATCACCAACAGCTCCTGTTTCGATTTTTCTTTTATCTCCTTAATCGTAGAAAAACACTTTTCTTTCATCGGTGTTTTCAGTTTTTGGAAGAGGAAAAAGTCAGCGGGGGCCAAGTCCGGTGAATACGGTGATTGAGGCATGATAACGGTTTTGTTTTTGGCCAAAAAGTCACGCACAAGCTTCGATGTGTGAGCTGGTGCAAAATCCATCGTCATTGACATCTTCTCGGCCTTCCTTAAACCGGCCATACCACAATTAAATTTGTGTTCTGCTCATAGTAGACTCGCCAAACGCCACAGTCAACGTTTCAAATGTCCTTGCGCATTTAATTTTTTACACAAAACTTAATACAGTTTCTTTGATCCATTTTTTCGAATAGTAAAAAATCGAAGAGCACACCAAAACACGACTAATCTTTTTATCTGTCAAAAACAAACTGACAATCTAAAATGGCTGATATTAACAACATATATAACAGACATGTGTACCAACATAATAAAAAAAAAATGCGAAAATCGAACATACGTAACTCACGAAATTTGAAAATAACGGTTAATTTTTTATCAGACCTCGTATTAAAAGAATTATTAAAATTTCATTGTCAGAAAGGTTAGCTTCCTAATTGTTTTATTAGTATGTATCTCTAAACGATTAGTGTCTTACGCTAGCTTGAGGTCTCCTCCTAAAAATTTTATTAAAATATAATACATATATATTGACGACAAGCTTTCATAGTTTATAAAATGTATGGTCAACGACAAGCTCAGTGACATTGTCGCTCTGCCAGTCGTGCACTATTTTTGCGACATTTGTTTGAAAATGTCGCTGATGAATTGTTCTGGCTGTCGTCTATGCGTCGTGCAGGATAGTCTATTGTCGTGAACCCATCCTCGAAGATGTATTTAAGACAAAGCCAGCTGGGCCTTTATATTTCAGCAAATGTATTATAATAAACATGAATATCGCTTCTCTGTTTGTGTTTTTATAATTAATTCTAATAGCTTTAAGATAAAAGAATGGCATAAAGTATTGTGTTTTTAGACAGAATTTGTTTTTGCCATTAAAAGTAAAATGTTAAAGAAAAACTACAACTTTTAACGTATTGAGTAGTTACTTTAAAGTATTGAGTATCCAAAAATTAGTACAAATTCTCGGTACTCATTACTCAATACATTGCCAGCACTATATTTAAATAATCAAACATAAAGCAATGGAAAATTAAAAAAACAATGTTTTCATAAAATAATGGTTATGTGTTCTTCATCAAATATTTGCTGATGAATTGTTCTGGCTGTCGTCTATGCGTCGTGCAGGATAGTCTATTGTCGTGAACCCATCCTCGAAGATGTATTTAAGACAAAGCCAGCTGGGCCTTTATATTTCAGCAAATGTATTATAATAAACATGAATATCGCTTCTCTGTTTGTGTTTTTATAATTAATTCTAATAGCTTTAAGATAAAAGAATGGCATAAAGTATTGTGTTTTTAGACAGAATTTGTTTTTGCCATTAAAAGTAAAATGTTAAAGAAAAACTACAACTTTTAACGTATTGAGTAGTTACTTTAAAGTATTGAGTATCCAAAAATTAGTACAAATTCTCGGTACTCATTACTCAATACATTGCCAGCACTATATTTAAATAATCAAACATAAAGCAATGGAAAATTAAAAAAACAATGTTTTCATAAAATAATGGTTATGTGTTCTTCATCAAATATTTGTTTAATGTGACCGTAGCTGAAGACATTAAAAATTGGTTTACACTTACCGCCTTTTAACTTTCGAATTTCTTCCACTAACTCTGCTGAATATTTATATTCTTGATTTTGTTCAAAAAAATCTCCACGCACGGCTAGAATATTTGTAAAATTTAAATTTAAAAATTCCTCCAGCCTTGATTTATCTAAATGATAACATGAAAAATGTGGCAGCACTATGCCATATGGTTGCAATTTACGCGCCAATCGTATTGATTCTACTTCCTCAATATTCTTCTCAGACCAATATTCAGTACTCAGCCAGACTATTGAAGTAAATAAAGGAAGTATAGGACTAAACGTACGGTAATCTAAAATATTATTGGAATAATAATTTTTAGCTGATATTTCTATGCCGTAGAAAAATTCTTTGTTTTTAATTTTCTCATTAATTAAATGTTTCAATTGTCTATCACTTGGTGCCGGACTATTTGGTTGAAATTCCAATTTAATGTCGTATGCCAAATGGGATGTTGAGGGCAAAATGTGAGCACCTATGGCCGTAACGTTTTGATTTTGCATTTTTACTGAAGATTAAAAAACAAAATCAATTGAATTTTAGTTGTTGATTATCTTCTTGCACTTTTAATACTAAACTCTCTATTAATGTGGTTGTTGATTGCTGGCCGTTCAGTAGAAACTCATGAGAGCACGGCAATGTAAACAAACTAGAGAAGCTTTTATTAGAAAGCTTTTTTGCTTTTAGTTTTCTTACGAAAACCAGATTTAATCGTTGGAGAATCATTGATGTTTTTTTTGGAATAATACTTGTAGATTTTTTTCTATGACTTCCGTTAATATACAATAACAATAATAAGTCATTGCGTTGAACATATTTTTTATTCCTTTTATTATATAATTTTATAAAACTTTAAATTTTACTTCATACTCGTCGTAGTACGTTTTGTTTTAATTTAACCCTCATTACGCTCTTAAAAAAACTTACGTTATTTACCCTTTCTGTGGTTTTTCACACACACGTATAGAAAAAAGTGTTGTTTCTGTAGTAAAATGTGTAGAGATTTCAGATTAAGCAACTTAAGTTTTTAAATACGCATTTCGTTATAAAACAATATATTTTTATTCAATTAATCCATTATCTACAGCAAATTGATGCAGCAAAAGTCAAGAAATTTCGTAAACATCACATAATTTTTTTCTTTTAAATTCATAAATTTATTTATTTTGCAATCATGTTCTGATAATTTAAGGGGGTAGGTACGATATCTCTGAAAACAATTCACATTCAAGAATAATTTCCGATTCTAAATAAGCCTAAAGTTTTCTCATATGAATATGTGCATATTGCATGCTTTTAATCATAGATAATACTTTACGTACGTTAAATCAAAGAGAAAATATTCGGCCCTATTCCTGTTGGCGTTCTTATTTTAAAACCAAATAAAAACGACAACTTGGCATTATCGTTGTCGTTATCGACAGTTATCGAAGAATGTCTGTATTCTCTATTTAAAAACGAAGATAGAAGCCATAAAGAAACGCCCGTTTTTTGTCGCTTTCATTTTTAGTAACGACATTAAAACGAGAGGTTTGAAAAATAGAAAATGAAAATTGCAGTTTGAAATTTTAGTATCAGAAATTGAGAAAAATCGTAAATATTCTAAAGATTTCAAAAAGGCATAAAACCCTTAAATTTTGATAGATTTTGGAAGGAAGTAGCTGCAAAAATAAATCCATTTGGACCTTCAGTTCGTGACAGAGATGGTTGGCACAGAGTAAGTAAAAGTAAATTAATAACAAACTGTTGCTAAACTTTTTAAAATATAGACTTTAATTTAAAGATATGGAAAGATTTGAAGTTTAAAATAAAAAAAAGCTGGTAACCAATAAATCTGAGGCCAGAGCGACAGGAGGAGGAGTAAATAAGCAGATTCCACTGTCGTCTTGGACGAAGCTGTGTCAAATTTAATGCAATTTGAAAAATAAAATTCTGTACTAGAAATTTTTGATTTTTAATTTAAAAAACATGAAATTATTTGGAAATTTTCGTAAACAACAACACAAAAAATATGGCAGGTGTTTTTTCTAGTGCTACCAAGTTTTTCTCTGGTTTTATTGTAGTTTTCGGTAACTTTTTATCGTCGTCTTCGTCTTATTTCAGGAATACCATTTTAAAAACGAAGCGACATAAAAACGACAACCAAATAGAAACGACATTTTAAACGATAACGCCAACGGGAATAGGGCCTATTATGAAATTCCATCCTTACTTACTTACTTAGATGGCCATAACAACACGTTAACGTGTTTCGGTCTGCCTTAACACTAGTCTCCAATTGATGACAGGGATTCATCACCTTGGTCCTTCCACCGTAAACATTGTCATCCTCTACGTCGCATCGAAAACTTTTCTCGCTGGAGCAGATTAAAGTCAAAAGTAGCTGTAAATTAACTTATTACGGGAAAGGTTCCTACAATGCGGTACTTTTATAATACGATATCGTTACTACGCGGTTTACAAAATGCGAAAATTTCCCGCGATATTCTTACCTCCAACAACGCGTTTTTCGGGAAATTTTCTTATAAAAGAATTTTTTTAACACTTGCTGCTGTATTCATTAAAATACTCGGCCTTATTCCAGTTGGCGACGTCGTTGTCGTCAAACGACATTTTTGTAATAGAATAAAGAAAAAATGTTTCTCTTGCCTTTAATCTATAACAAAAATGTCTTTATACGACGACGACATCGCCAAGTGGAATACGGCCTATTAGTGGGGTGTGAGTACAACAGCTATTATTTTTACTTAAAAACAATTTTTACTCGTAAATAAAATTTAAAAATACGAACATTTAATAACTGGTGATAGCTGTGACGGCCTTTCTAATATAGAAAATACAAAAGAAAAACTTCTCACTAAAAAGTATCTAAAAAGTTTTAAAGATGACAAAGTATTTTTGTAGTCGCCGTGGTCTAGTGGTTAGTATAATGACTTACTAAGACGATAATATGGAACAATTATTTCTATTATTATTATTTTATTATTTACCTCTCAGCAGTCTTCTGGCAAAAGCTCTCTGATTGCTATGAAAAAGCCTTCTCAAATCTGACGTTCAGAGTCGACTTTAAACTGTAGGTCCCGGCACTCATAGATAGAAATTAACACACGCAACATGAGTGCTGCGAGAAGATAGGCGGTAACCCTGACACAGGCTTGTAATGGCCAATTATGTATGTATGTATCATATGTAAAGCATTTGGAAGATTACATTTAGAAGACGATCCTGTAAAATATATAACTGATAAACATATTTAGAAGAAATTAAAATAACGTATCATGCTATCATGAACTTTATAAAGATTTACGAAAGAAGAGCAAACAGACTTCAATAAAATATTTTTTTAAACCACTAATCGTCGAAAGGGTATTCTAATGTAATACATAGTTGATTCAACTTTGATTTTGAATTAGAACGACTACAAACGAAATGTTCGAGACAGACTAAAATTAAAATCATAGTAAGTAAGAAAAAGAGCTTTGTATCTTTATTTTGATTTACTAAATCCTTTTTTTTATTAAGCTCAATACTCAGGGGTAAGCCCCTACTTATGCCCTGCATTGTATTGGAATTTGAAATTATAGATAGATATATGAGATGTCAATTATAATAATTATATGTTGTCTAATCTATATATATAATTTCTTGGTTTGTCCGGATGTATGTCCAATTCTCTTTCCGCAGCTTATTAAAGACGTCTGAAGTCGCAGAAAGCTTAAATTTTGCATACTTAAAGCTCATTTGCTCAATATGTGCAAGAGGGAGCCATATTTTTGAATTTCCGACTGTGGTCGGCTTAATGACTAGTGTTTTAATAAACACAAAAATTCATAACTTTGCGAAGTATATGTATATAATAACAATCAATTTTGAGATTTGTAACCAAATCCTTGTATGGAATTAATGTTTTCTATAAGGCGATTTCTTATAACGCAGCATTTTTAGGAAGCTATTTACTATTTGTAGGGTTACCTTTATGCTTAAACATAATTAAACAAATTTAACCGAATACCTACTCTAGAGATTAATATGTTTTGCATATTTAAAACGAAATTTATTAATTATAAAACTAACAAAAGTATAAGCACATTCGGAGAATTTTTTGGTGTGTTTTAAATCAGACATCAAGTCTGTAATACATTTTAAACTTATATGACTTTCATTGTCTGTGCATCTTCTTAAAATGTAAAATAAATTGCAGTCTGTTTTCAATATTCTTTCTTCATTATTTATTTATTTTATTATAATTTTATTAATTACTTTACAAATACATACAATATTTTTTCTATATATACATATATAGATATTCTGAGTTTTGGCAATAATTTCGATTTTTTGTATGCATTAAATTTATAATTCTTAAATTAATTTCTTACAAACTTAAAATTTCGTATTTTTTTATATGTAAAAGAAAAAAGAATCTAAAAGTACATATTAAATAGAACGATCAGAATAAGCTGCCAATTAAAAAAGTGGAAAAAACAAATAGTTTTCTAAATAAAATAAAATAAAAAGTTTTTAAAATATTTTATTATAAAATGTAAATAAAAAAAATATATGTATTTGAAATATAAAATTTTACTAATTAAATTTATTTAAATAAAATATTTTGTTTTTTTTTCATAAGAGCACACTTAAATTGTACATTAAAAAAGTATTTTATAATAAAGGTTAGATTTTATTATTTATCAAAAAAGATATTAAACTGATTTTAATTATTTTGAAATTATACTTTTAATTAAAATTGAAACTGATTTCAAAACCGAGACAGAACTTGTAATAACTTTGGAAATACAAGTACATATTAGGCGCCTGTTGCTATCAAAAATTCATGTTTTCTTCTTCAATTAAATTCTTATAAAGTTTTCATAGTTTTCTAAGGTTGTGTTTTAATTTACAGTGTTGTGTGTTTTATTTCATAAAAAAATTTCTATTGAAATAAGAAAGTATTATAGAAATCATATTAGGTTTTCTTAATAAATACTTGTTTTATTAGTTTGCTTTTAATGGAATACAGAGAAATAAAAATTTTAATATTTGTTTACAAAATGTGTATTAACAGGTTGTTTTTCTTTTTCTATGATTAATAAATTACTTTAACTTAAAAATATTTAAATGGTTACGATTTGTTTTGTTTTGTTTCGTTTTTTTTTCTGTTTCTGTTTTTGTTTTTTTTCTGTTTTTTTTTATTATTAGCATATAAAATTATATGTATATATAAATGTTTGTTTTTGTATTTTATTATATGTATATAATATAAATAGTAATTATTAAATTAACTATAAACTACTATCGCAGTCCATTTGAGTATGTCATTTCTTTTTGATACGTTGAACAATCCATTCCAAACCTTGATAGAGTCTGCAAAGAAATATTATAAAAAAGACAAAATTTTAATGCAAAACCTCTATATGAAGAAATTAAAACAAATTAAATTATCATTATACAGAGTCACAATTAATAAAAGGCCTAACAATGTATCATCAAATATGTATATCGTGTTACCTTCTTATCAGAAAAGAAAATGCATTTCTAATTTAGTAGTTTCAAAATAAAATTTTTCGTGTTTTAGATGCCGTAGTCTAGTGGTTATTTTTTTTTTTTTTTTGGTTTACTAAGACAAGACTTCCGGGTTCAAACCCCAGCTCTAACATCTTAAAAAAGAGAAATATGAAAAAATATTTCCTTGGGCGACTACCTCTCTTAGCAGCCTTTTAGCAAAAGCTCTAAGATTAGCCGATTGCCATGAACAATCTTCTCAAGTCTGTTGTTCGGAGATGACTTTAGACTGTAGGTCCCATACTCATGGCTAAAAATTGGCACACACAACATGGGTGCTGCTAGAAGCCACGGGGATTATTTTGTATTGCGATGCGCAAATCAATGCAATGTGCAAATGAAATGCGATGCGAAAGAAATTTGGTATTTCCTAAAACTTTCGTATTCGCATTAGTATTTTTTTTCCAATCACTGGCAACACTTGTCAAACAGTAAATAAAATAAAGGCCAAATATAAAATAAAACAATTTGTTTCGTGTGTTTAATAAGTTAGCGGCTGCCTTAAAATTTCTTGGAATGTCTCAGTCAACAATGTCGCGATGTTTGACAGAAGTGTGCATATCAATTGAAAAGATTCTATGTCCCAAGCATATTAAATTTTAAATGTCCGAAGACGAAGAAAAAACAGGCAAAATTATTATTTTTTTTTTTTGCCAATTGGCTATGGTTATTCATAAATTCCGCCGTTATTTCGAACTAGCGCTATTTTGTGGTTTTATTCTGTTTTCGAATGCTGTTTAGCTTTCAAAAAAATTTTACAATTTTAATATATGTACGTTTCACATTTGCCTTCGCATTACAGAATACCGATTAGGCACATTTTCGCATTTAAATTTAAATGCGAGTAAATATTTACTTTTCGAACATTGTAACACAGAATAGAAATTGTTCGTTTTCATATATTTTCAAATCGCATTGACTTCGAATCGCAATACAGAATAACCACCCAGGCCGTAAGCCAGAAACAGGGTTGTAATGGTCAGTATGTAGGTTAAGAAAAAATTATGTATTTTCAACTTTTGCTTAACAAATACTTTTATACTTTTTAATATCGCAAGAAAAATATGTATTTTTATAAAATTAAGATGTTATCTGTATATTAATAACGTATCCCTTTGTACAAATACAGAGCAAACATAGTAATAAGAAATTTGATTCCGGTAAAATTTATATAGAGAAAGAGAACAGAAAGCTATTATATTTTTGTAACAATCTTAACATCTTCATTTCAGCCTTCAAACTTAAAAATTAATGAATTTTGGTTGAATTTCATCAACTGATATATATATAATATAATTTAAAAACCCTAATAAAAGCTCTGTCAGGAAAAAATTATCTGAGAAGTGAAAGGAATTGTGGATGTGAAAAAATTTTAGAAGAATCTGAGGGCTAATGACGGCATTCGATATCGAACACAATTTGTATATACATTTTTTTAAAATATTATAAATTTTTTTTTTCAATATCAAATGCCATAATTTCACTTCCAAAATTTTGAGTTTTCAGTTTCACTGGCAAACGCTGTTTTAGTAATTTTGTTTATTTTTGTTTAGATTTGGAATTGATTTTATACTCTTGTTTAAAGAACTGTACTACACATTTACGTATCTGCTGAAACAGTATTTGAGAGTAAAGGCATATTGACACCTCAATAATACATAAAAAGTACCACAAAAAATAGTACTTCGCAACGCTTCAAATTCACCAGATTTCTGCTATAATACTTTTTATCTTCAAAGTAGCTTTTAAAATATATTAAAATATAAATATTTAAATTCAAATCTTGACAAAGCACATTTGTAGGATATTGTGTCCTACTAGAACTATATATTATGTCCCTTCTAGTCTACTCTGTTCAGAACTGGCCTTTATTTTTAAACGCTAATCTGTTCAAGGTATCGTAGCAATATTTGACAATTTTATGTCTCATACGATAAGAGTCTAACACTATAGTTTTAAATTTAAAACTAAATAATACGACTTTTGTCTATTTAAATATTTTCTTTTTTATTTTTCATAAATTTAAAATAAATTGATATTTTTCTTTAACTTTAAAATATTTGAAATGTCTAAAAATAATAACTCTTTTTTTTAGTTAATTTTATAATATGGTTTGGCAATTCGAGTTCGAATCCCACTAAGAGTGGTCATTTTTTAAATTTAATTTGCTTCGTTAGAAAAAAAATGCTGTTCATGAAGGAAGAGTAGACAAGTCAAACTGAACATATTTTCGACCAGGGCTACTACAATAATGCTTTACGTTTGTTTCGGCGATGTCGTCTAACCAGCAGAATAAATTAATTTTATTTTAAAACAATGAAAATATCTTTTTTTCCTATAATTCATTTTTTAATATGTACATATACATATGTACATACATACACACTTCCAAATGCATGTGTGTAGTATAATGATTTAAAATTTTAATTATTTATTACAAATTTGCAAAAAAAAAAAAAAACAATTTCAACTCACCCTTCACCTGTTAACGCACAGCAGCCTTGTATATGCCATTGGTGTTTTTTGATTGACGTTAAATCTAATTGTCGTGATATTTCGGCAGCTGACATTGAGCCTTTTAAGTCCTATAGAATTTGAATTAATAAAACAATAATAATTCATTAGTAATTAAAAAACAAAAACAAAGCAAATATCTTACCTGTTTATTGGCATACACAAGTAGACTTGCTTTACTTAAGTCTTCGTGTTGTAGCATACGATACAGTTCTTCACGTGTCACAGCCAAACGTTCACGATCCGTTGAATCGATAACCATTATGATGAACTTAAAAAAAAACATGGAATTTTAAACTGTAACTAAAAATTATTTAATATATATAAAAACTTACTTCTGTATTTGTGTAGTATGTACTCCATGCTGCTCGCAAACTTTGTTGTCCACCTAAATCCCAAACAAGAAAATGTATGTTTCGCCAAACAACCTCTTCAACATTTGAACCAATTGTCGGTGATGTATGGACGACTTCATTCATAAGAAATTGATAGAGTATTGTAGTTTTTCCAGCATTATCTAAACCAACCATTACTAATTTGTGTTCTGTAATAGAGCAGAAAATATGTATTTTTGTTAGCGAAAGTTACATATTTATTAAGAAAAGAACTTAATTTTTAAATTGTTTAAAAAATGAACATATTTTCTTTAGGTCTTTGAAGTTTTTAGCTTTAAATAATAAATAAACAAATGATTTTTAATGAAAATGTATAAATAGTTTAGGATTAGATAGGTCTGGTAAGTATATTTATAAAAAATATTTATGATATTTAAGAGATCACATAAGCGATTTTATTTCGATTGCCGTAAAAGTTCAAACTTTTTTTTTTTTTTTAAACTCTTGACATATGAAGTCGATTATGACAAACGCAATTACGCCAAATAGTATTTTTTTAATATTAAAATATTGCTTTAGATTTTTATCATAAATTGTGAGTGACTTAAATATTCTGCAATTTTTTTTTATAAAATTTTAAATTTAATTTCCTAAATTGAAAAATATTTCTACAGACTTTAGTATTCCATGTTACAATACAAGAAAGTACAAAAAATTTTCATCTAGTTTTCTAATTCTTAAAAATTGGACGCTTCAATTTTCCTCTTAATAGTATATCTCGGAAGTTCACTGGCCAGCAAGTAGGATAACATTAAAAGCAAATATATTTGATTAATTAGGCCAGGCCTTTGCGGCAAAAACAGAAGTCAATCATAATCAGAGTTCTACTACACCGTATATATTTTAATGGAAACCTATTTTTCTAATTAACGGTGGTTGGCAGCTTCTTTATTTTGATAGTGTGGTAAAGAAAGAGAGAGCTGGCTATATGAGCATTAAATCCTAAAAATCAGTTAAATGGGGTTTTCCTTAAAAAAAAAACCGCTGGCTTTCAAACATTTGTGAATTTCGAATTATTCAAGAGTCCGGTTTTTAAGAATTGGTTATTCCATTTTTAAATAAATAAATCATTAATAAATTTCTATCGATTGTGCATCATTTTCGCTTATCAATTTCTCATTCTTAGAAGAGTTTTAAAAACGATGATGGTGTACGTTGGGTGCAACCAACCAAATTCAGTCAATCTATGGCAGATTATTAATACATTTGTAACGTGGCATTGCCATTAAGTATCACAATGATAGTTTTAATCCTGCTTTTTTGATTGCTTGGTTTAAATGATCAAATTGTGAGCAGTAGATATCAGAATTTACCTTTTCATTTAAAATAATTTACTTTCAAACTCATCAACCAAATACTTCATAGAATTTTGTAAAGGGTTATCTGCTTTTGACTATAGTTTTTTTTTTTTTTTTTTTTTGTTTACCAATTTTTTTTAACAAACATAATTAGTATTATAATTGTTTAAATTTCTATGCGTTGCAATACCGTTTTACTGATCGTAATTCGGCTACTCAAATTTTATTGTACTTGATTCATGGATTGTACCATGAATATATACTACAGTACTGCAAAATGTAACATATTGTGTTAAAATGTCATTTTAAAAAGAACATGTAACTCATATGCTATGTCATGGCGTCGTAAATACAGTGTTATGCCACGTCTTGTAAATTCATCACAGTGTCTTAGCATGTTATTGCAAATCGGCTAAGCTGTTGTAGCCCGTTGTGTCGAATACGATATCCATGAATGCTGTTTTGCATAATGCTTTTAACGTTATTGTATAAATATTCCCTGCATTACTCGGTATTATAGAGCATATTTATTTATATAACTAGAGTTTTAAAAACTGTATGCTTTTTGTTTAGCTATGTCATATACATACATATATATATTCAGTGAATATCTGACTTAAGCCGTAGTTTAGTTGAAAGTGTGTTGGCCTACTAGACAAGAGTTCCGGGTTTAAACCAGGCAAAAGCTCTGGGAGTAATTGATTGCTAAGAAAAAGCTTCTCAAATCTGTCGTTTGGAATCGACTTTAAACTGTAGGTCCCGGTACTCATGAATAAAAATTGACACACACAACAAAGGTGCTGTAAGAAGCTAGGCCGCCGCCCTGAAACAGGATTCTAAAGGCCAATTATGTATATATGTATGTATGTATCTGACTTAAGCGAAATTTTTACAACAGAGTCATGAAAATACTCTTGGGTTCAGTTAATACAATATTCTCAGCTTATGTTTTACAAATTCTTTATACATATGTTTTACAGGGCTTTAGTGGTTTTTGTAAACCTAAACTCAAATTTTTACTTTAACTCACTTGTTCCTGTGGCACAAACTATATACATACATATGTATGAACGTATGTATGTTTGTATGTATGTATGTATGAGCTTCATTCACACTATCTAGTAAAACAAATATTTTTGTATAAAATTGATGTTTTCGTCGTGAAATTATAAAATTATTTCTATCGCAAAAAAAGAAAACTATCCATAAAATGTTTTATTTCACGTAGTATTTAAAGATAAGATAGCTCAAAAAACAATAACAAAAATCATATACTATATGCATACGAACTAAAATAATAAAAAAAAACTATTTATTATTTAATTTTATATTATTATTATTTGTTTTTAGGGTCATTTAAGGGACTTGTTTAAAAAAAAACTATTTTATGTTAACCTTAATAAGAACTAAAGCAGAACAAGTGTCATATTAGGTTCAAATACATTCCAGCATAAAACGACAGTCCATTGCAATGAGAATATATATTTTAGCAGCAATGAAAACATAAAAAATTATTAATAACAATTAAATTCTAGTTATATGTTAATTAAAAACGTTTATGTAGGTCATTTTATAAAGAAAACATAAAAATAAATGCTACATGTGGTAGCAGTATATTTTAACAGGAGATGAATGCTCTTTTTTAATACTTAAATTTAAAATAACATCATTAGAAATATTTTTGCATACTCATATGCAAATACATATATATGTATGTAGTATGTACAGTGCAGTATACGTTCAGGGTTGTCATATTTTTCTTTTCAAAAATCTTTTAATTAAGATGAACAGAAAACTTTTTTCGGTCAAAGAAACTTTTTTTTTTCAAATTGTAAAAAAACACTAAAACAGTAAATAATTACAGAAATGTATTTAAAAATAAAAACACCATTAATTACACTGGTCGACAAGATAAAGTTTTGTTGTGTCACAGGAACAAGAATAGTAAAATTATAGAATTTGATATCCTGTTTTATAATGGGCGTGGCAAGTTTTGTCTTCATTATAAAGCAACTACTCTCCTATATTACATCATAACTCTGGAACGGTTAAGCGGTTTTAAAAAATTTAACTTCAAAGGATACTGCAAACAATTTTCTTTAAATAATTTTAAATTAATTTCATGTTAATTATTAAACAGAACTGGGGGGGAATGACGTTTTTTTCATACATATTGACATATAAAAACGCTGGAGAATGCAGTCGTGAAATAGAATCTATTTTATTTTTATAGCGATTTTTCTTATGCTCTCATTTTTAGAAACAAATTCTCTTAACAATGTTACCCAGGGACCGTAATCATTATGAGTTTTATAATAAAAATTTCACAATAATGATTATATTATGAGTTTTAAGGATTTTCTTCAATGGTAATGATTATTTTTGAGTAATATTAATAAAACTCAGCCATAATCATTATTTTTGAGCAAAAGAAATAAAACCAAAAAATAATCATTATTTATGACTTTTATATTTTTCGCTCAAAATAAAACTCACTTTCAATTTATGAAAGTCATTGAAGTCATTTCTTTCGTACGAGCAAAGTTTTTACAATTGTTGTAATAAATTGAAATACAAATGTAATTTATTTCTACTTTTTTTTATCTTCAGACATACATTTTAGAAAAGAATTTTTGAAAACAAAAATTAGTAATAAAAACAACTCTTCAAGAATTTGGAATTTTTTTTTTCTTTTCATAAAAAATTTAAAACCTATTTTGTCCCACTTAAAAAAATAAAACTTGCAAAAACAGATAAATCTGACAATATGACAACCATGTTTAAGTTAAAAACTATATCATAAGTTACATGCATATGTTTTAAATCAAAAGTCTCAAGCATATGTTTTGAATAAATTTGTAGAATAGAAATATTTACAGAATTTTTAAAGGGCATTGAACTTTTATTTCTGTTGTAGTTTATTTTTATTGTCTGTAAATTTTATTTTCATACTATCTGTACACATGTACAAAAAATATCAATTGTATTTATTATTGTATTAATATTTTTTGTTTTTGTTTTTTTTTTCTTATTTATTTTCATTTAATTTTAGAAAATAAACAAAATAGCTCATAATACTCTTCCAATGAAATAGAAAACATATGAATTAACAATTAAAATTTTGTTTGAACAAAAACATTTATTATTATCTATTATAGTTGTTTATGTAATAACTTTAAAAAGTGCCTTCTCAAGGAAATTGTTACAGCTGCTTAGCTCCCTATAGTCTTTAAATCGCATCATTTAATTTGAAAAGTTCTTTCTCAGCGAGCATTAACATCATACGAGTAATACAAGGTAGCCCTTCAAATTTAAAATCATTAGGCAATTCGTTTTGCAAAAAATGGTATACAGTGAACTCGCGAAAACGTGAATACCCGGAAGCATGAACGACTCGGAAACGTGAACACTTTTATGTTTGCATTGACTACTCTAAAACGTGAACAAGGTGAAATAGCTCTAAAACGTGACCAATTTATTTTGAATTGTTTTTTAAATTTCGTTCGATTCATTTCTTGAATTTGGGGAATCCCAGCATAAGCTATCTATTTCAACAAAACATGCACATGTGTAGTTAAGCAATCTTAAGGAAAAGGCCATACTTAAGATGGTTGAAAAAAATACATATCTAAAAAAGATAAGTGATTTCTTCCAATAAAAGTACTATTTAGGAAAAAATCCGTCTTTTAAAAGGAGTTTATTGAAGAATGAATTCTTTTGCTACACCCATATAAGTATTCCTAACCCTTTTTTGTATTATATTTTTTTTTAATTATAGAAACTTTAGTAGTAGAAAACTTTATATGTACATACATACATATGTATGTATGTGTATGTAAGTATGTACATATACAATTCGTTTGATATACATACATATACTTTTTTTTTTGTTTCATATTCACGAAAATGTAAAAAATGGCAAAAAACTTTGAAAAAAATTTTATATAATATTTTTTTAAATAAAATTTCCAAGTCTGATTGAGTTTTAGACAATATCTATTGCTAAAATGCATATTTTTGTTCTAAAATCTTACCGATCGAAAAGGTGAACAAATTTAAAAATATGAACACCCTTGGTAAAAATTAGTTCACGTTTCCGCGAGTTCACTGTATATATAAAATCTAAAAAATCGAACATATAAAAAAAGGTGGGGCAATTAGACCTATAGGGTTGGATAGGCAACGGTCCAAGGTCTTAGAAAGTGTTTTCCGAAAAAAAAATTTTATTTGCAGTCTTATATTTATAAATAACGTTGCTGTAATCACGTTAATCTTTAAATCTTTGTCTCCAATATCTCAAAATGTTTATACATACCATTATATACTTGACAGTGAAGAAATGTCATTTCGATAACAAAGTGAATGGCCTAATTATTTATTGTATATCGCGTGGGTTAATGACTGTGCATACAATGAAAAATAAAATACTTTCATTGCCATACCGCAACGTGTTGACAATTGCGACAAAGAGTTACATAAAAAGTATTAAATAACAAAACTTTTTGTAAAGTATTTTGTATTAAGTTTGTATTTAAGAAACGCGATAATATAAACATAAATAAATTATGCATTTAAAAAAAAATATGACAATCTATGATGGCTTCTTAAATTTGATTGATTTGTATCAGCTTACACGCTATACGAGTACGAATATTAATCAAAGCTGAAGGTGTATGTTATACAAAACAGTTAAGAAAATGCGAGTATTAAAAATCATATAAAATACAGACATAATATATGGTCAACTACTTATTTATTTTTTTTTTAATTTTAAATTAAATAGCCCATTAAAGTTTCAATAATAATGAGTTTAACAGACTAATTCGCTACACTCCTTTTAATGCATACTTGCCGTTGTGGAATTGAAGAAAAGAGGAAAGTTGCTTCTATAACCGATAATACAATAAATAGTCAACATTAAAAATTTTTGAAATTTCGGAAATTTGGTCTAGCTAGACATTCGTTTATCACACAGTTAATCAAGTAATTTTTAATAGATAGTCGGCAATTCAATTATTTATGACCTTTAGAAAAATTTTAATCAGATCTAGAATTGTGTATGGCGTGATAAAATTGCCTGCACAAAGCACAATCCAGGATTTTGTAGCTAAATTTGCTGTTAATATAATAAAATTTGTTTATATTGTTACAGTTCTTCTAAACTGGATTCATATCCCCTATTAAGAAACAACACGTAACTAGAAAAAATTTCTTCAATATATTCTTATTCAATCAAATCTGATGACACATATATTTCATTTATTCATTACCATACAACAAATCCCCTGCACGGCGTGTTTCGCTACACCTACCATAACTTCAGATTCAGAAACTTTAGCTTCAACACTTCTCAAAATATATGGAAATCAATATTTAACTTGTATGGAAGATACCACGCCCGCTTGTCCAATTCGGCCGAATTTCTGACTGAAAATTTTTCTTGAATGTGAAGTCGTTCAGACCAAATTTAGTAACTTCAGAATTAACCGTTGTCCATACAAAAATCAGTCCTTCTTTATTTTTGGAAAGTACCACGCCCACTTGTCCGATTATGCCCATTTTCTGACTGATGATTTGTTCCGACCATGAAGTCAGTCATAGTATTATCTGAGTGACTTTATGTACTATATGTATTTACCGAGTACATATGCATTTACTTTTAATTTCAATTTAAAAAATATAAAATTCATATTTCTTTTTTTTACTTATTTTCTCTATCGTTTCTATTTGTTATTGTCAGCTACTACAATAGTTTGCTATGACATTGGCGTAGAGATATAAGTACGTGTAGTGAAAAAGAAGAATTCCATATGTAATTGTACATATACGTTTACGGGTAAAAATAATAAACCTTATGAGAATTGATTAATTTTGACAGACACAATGAAATATTTACATGGGAAATTCAGGCTTAAAAAACACATGTAAAAACATGTCGTGTAAGGGTGTTGTGTAAATACCGGGTTATCCATTTCGTGGTATCAAAAGTATGGGACTGGAATTCGACATCTGTCAAACCAAGTTGTTAAACCAATTTTTTTCTTTTCAGTTGAAAGTCTGACATTGACAAAAATGGAACGCTTAACTATCACACAACGTATACAAATTATCAAAACTTACTACAAAAATGGTGATTCTGCCACAGCCACATATCGTGCTTTAAGAGGAGATTATGGCTTACATAATCGTCCAACTACGCAAGCAATTAGCAAAATTGTGAAGAAATTTGAAGAGACTGGAGCGGTTACGAATGTTGTAAGGCTTTCGCTCGTTCCGCTGAAAATATCGCTGCTGTAAATTAAAGTGTTGCCGAAGACCCGAATGTGTCCATTCCTCGTCGTTTTCAGGAATTACGACTTTCTTACCGCACATTATGGCATATTTTGCATTTAGATCTACACCTACATCCATATAAAGTCCAGCTCACGCAACAACTGAAGCCAGCTGACCATTCACAACGTCGTAGATACGTGGAATGGGTGCTTGAACAACAGGCGGTGGACGGCAATTTTTCGAAAAAAATTTTCTTCAGGGATGAAGCACGTTTCTCACTCGGTGGGTATGTTAATATACAAAATTGTCGAATTTGGGGTTCTGAGAATCCTCAATTAATTGAAGAGAGGCCATTACATCCAGAAAAAGTCACTGTTTGGTGCGCTCTTTGGTCCGAAGGTGTGATTGGACCTTATTTCTTCGAAAACGAAGATTCAAAAACGACTGTCACCGTCAATTCGGAGTGTTATGGTCATATGATAACCTGCTATTGAAGAATACGACTTGAAGAATATGTGGTTTCACGGTGCCACATGCCATACAACTCGAGCGAATATCAGATATACAAAATTAAAATGTATGTTTAAGTGCCACGCCTGCTCCTCTGATGAGGGTCATAGTTTAAGCAAACATTGGCTGCTTCAGATACACAAAATTAAAACTGGCACATATACTGGCAGATAAATACATAATTGGCCATTACAACTCTGTTTCAAGATTACGTCCTAGCTTTTCGCAGTACTCATGCTGTGTGTGTCATTTTTTATCCATAAATACCGGGACCTACCATTTAAAGTTAAGTTCGAGCTACAGACTTGAGAAGATTGTTTATGCCAATCAGTTATTCTCAAAAAGCTTTTGTTTGAAGACTGCTAAGAGGTAGTCACATAAAAAAAAATATTTATACACAAATACTGGTAGGTTGACTAAAATGCCTATATCTTTCAGTTCAATATAGATACAAAGATCGTACATGCATGACCTTACTACTAATGTCAGTTTTCATTTGAAGTGAAATCGGTACGCGCATTTCAGAAAACATTAAGTTCTTAACACGCTTTACAACTTTCTTTTTTATATAGAGATTACAATCTAATAACAACATTAATTCTAACTAATTGCGAGCAAAGTAAAGAAGTTAATAAGTCTGGCTGAAGTGAAACAAACCACAGTCTCTAGGGGGAATACATTCCAGGACCCCCACTCTAAATGCTAGCACTCTACCCACTAGTGTACTGGGACACCCATGTATTTTATATTTATTATTTTTTTTTTGTTCGGTTTGTGTAACTTATTAGGCGCCATATTGAAAACAAGATATTATAACACGACCTTGTTGAGTTAATTTCCTCATACTGAAAATTTTAATTATAGAAAAAAAGCATTAAAATAAAGTTATTTTGGTATCAATTACTAGAAGAATTTAAACAGCATTACGTTCTTATGAATATTTCGTCATTGTTTATTATAATTCTAAATGTTTATAATGTTTTTGAAAAAATTCATAAAATTTTTAACACTAAAGTATCCTCAAATTAATAAAGAAAAAATCGAGTTTATTTCAAGTACGTAAATACAATAGCGAAAAATAAACAAAAAATAAGAAAAACATGTTTGTTTTTTTTATATTCTTGCGAAAATAACCCTATTTAAGTCAACCTTGAAATTAAATTTAACAAAATTTTAAACTGATTTATAAAAAAAAAGATAAGCGATATTGATTAAAATGATTATTATATTAAAAATCATATTTGTTTTTAATCTTATTTGTATGAAAACTATCGCGAGCAAAAAAAAAAATTCAGACTGGACTTCATAAGGAGGAATAAACTTTTTAAGAATTTTTCTTCCTGTCTTGCCGTTTCAAATACATTTTGTGTTACAGAAACACTGAAACTTACGCTTGTACGCTGTTGCTTATAAAAATGTCTGCATTAAAATGTTCCAATTTGTTGGATATTACGATATATTGTTTTGAAAACAACTTGATGGAAAAATGAGTAAATTAAAAACAATTAATAGTAATGTAATACCCCATTATTACTTGGTTTTATATTGATAGCTTACCAAAAACTTTTGATATTTGATCAGTACAATCATATGTATAGTATGTACGAGATCAGTTTAGAAATTTCATGCGCAATAAGTTACAATTTTACAATGATCATTTAATAATTTTAAATAACTTGCGACCACAAAATAGTTGGTTTTTTTACTCACAAGACAGGGCCAGTTGCTGAGAAAGAAGTGTAATCGACAAACAAACATACTTTTACTAATAAAAGCGATTTTTTCAACAGTACGCCATTGCGATATTGCATAGAGCTAATCTGGAAGTTTTAAAAATTCGAATAAAGTTTTGGTAACATATCAGTGTAAGACTTAAAAAAAAAAATTTTAAGGTAATCATTAAATCTTAGAGCAGTTATCTTTTCGAAACTTTGTTAAAAAATATTGCAAATCAAGTAAAATAATCAAGGTCTTCTGGCAACTATAGTTGTGATTGTAACGGCATCAATATTCCCCCAAAAAAAAAAAATATATCAATTTTCTAATAGTCGCCAGAAACGTAAAAAGACTTACATATAATCCCCAATTGCATAGTAAAAACTACACTGAATAACGCATCCACCACTAACTTCAATAGCTAAAAAGTGTTTAGTTTGTTTGGTCGTTCTGTTATAAAAAATGTTAACCTTCAGTAGGTCGTTAAACGAAAAAAATGTATTGATTACATAAGAAGAAGATTGTGTGAAAGCACGTAATCGATAAAATGCATAGTCTTATAATATGTTTCCACCATACAAAAAGTTACATGTTTCGCTCTCTTTATCACAATTGCTAATGATAACGTTTACACGAGACATATGTGTTTCAATTTAATTTTTTTATTTATGTATATTTGTTTGTTTACATTTGATAGATAGTTCAGATAAACTTTCGATAAAAACTACAGAATACATTAAATTATTCTTGTTACCGAAGAAGTTTTAAACTGAAACAACTTTTTAAGTCGTTTTAGTAATGCTTGTGACATAAATTACGAATGAGAGAGCGAAACATAAATATTTACTTACGTGTAAATATGCCGCGGTCTAATGGTTAGTGTGTTGACTTACTAAGGCATGAGCCCAGGGTTCAAACCCCAGCTCTGACATCTTCGAAAAAGAAAAATATTATTTCTTTCGGCGACTACCTCTCAGCAGTCTTCTCGCAAAAGCTCTAGGAGTAATTGATAGCCATGAAAAAGATTCTCAAATCTGTTGTTTAATTGTATCTTGTTTGTAGTAGATAATATTGAAAAAACTCCTATATTCTTTATAAAAAAAAGAAATTATCAAACCGCCCTCGTCAAAGTTATAATTCAACATACTTTAATTGGTTTATTAAAACATTTTCTCATACATATACATTCATATGTATGTGTCTTAAATTCTTGTATGTTGTTTTTTTATATATAATTTTCGTTATACGTATATAAAGTACATACATATAAGATTTTCAGCACAGCTGTTAAAAACAATTTGCTTTGCAATAATATTTCTTTACTTTATCAACTCAACGTTTTAACAGACTTTTTGCCTTAATTTTTTTCATATAAAAATGTTTATATTTTTCAATTCTTAAAGAACACGGTGCTACAGTAGAAAACAAAAAAGGTAAAAATACTTAGTGTTAGTTATGGGTATTGTTGAGTACATTACTAATTAAATCAAAAAAATTTAAGAAACGCAAGTTCAGAAGAGAGATTTATAATCAGATTTATAATCAGTGATTCGACGTGTAGTAACTCAATCAGTTTTAGTAAGATTTATTTTTTTAATAGTTATGGAAAGAAAACTGATTGTGCTTTTTTTGACAGATTTTTAAATTATTATTGGTTTTGTTAAGAATATAAGTACATACATACATAAAAAACGAATTTCATTAAGTTTTGTGATTTTAGTAGCTTTTCATTATTATTATTTTGATTCATGTAAAAGTTTATAAAAATTTGTACGAGTATATAAAGAACATTTCATTCCTCACAAGCCGTGATTTTCATTTTCAAATCGGAAAAAATTTGTCAAAGATATTCCTCCAGTGCGAAAAATATGAATTAGAAAACTAATTAACAAACACTTCTGAAAATATTGAAAAAAAAAGAAAGAAAAGAAAGAAAATATTGCTGCTGTTCGCGATAGTGTGGATGAAGAACCGTCCACTATTACTGTAAATGGTGTTCGTTATCGTGAGACGGCCCGAATTGGAAAATATGGATGTTGATGATATGTGGACCATAGGATGGAGATGAGCCGCCGAGGTCTCGGTGACAATTTGGGCGATATTTTATTCCATATATAATTGAACCATACAAAATTAGCATAATAAAGAAAAATAACAATAATTTCCTAAATAATTTGTGTTTTATTCAAAATCAACATCGGCCCTTAAAATTTAACCACCCTTTACATAATAGAAAATAAGTTTTTTTAGAAAAAATTAAAACAAGCTCTTGTGTAATTTGGAAAATTACGCAAAATTCAAAACATTTACTGAAAACATACCTAATTTCTTCTAATATACATATGTACACTTTATATATAACTTCTCAAAAAGCTTGTCTTTCCAAAACTATTTCAAATTTTGAAACCTAGCTGAAATATGTTTGAGATATATGAAAAGTGCAGTACCACAACCTTAGGGCAGTTTTTCAAAGATGTTTCTCATAATTTTGAGTGTTTCACTTTCTTTGAAAACTGTTATACATACTAGATTGCTTTTTAAGTTCTGACAAACGTTTTTTGTAGCAGTGTGTAATTATAACCTCATCGGCATACAAAATAAAAGACCAACAAATACAGCTGATACAAGTTTAGTATACATCAGCGACAGAGCTAACATTCTACAGATGGCATGGTTGGTAATCAAATCTTTCGACAAGTAATTTAATCTGTTCCAATTGAAGCCAAATGTCAATGGCTGTGTTATAATATACAGACATACACGTACATGTATGTATTCTTGTTTATTTTATACAAATGTCGTAGTCATATGAATACTGGTGGTTTTAGAGTTTATGTTCGAAAAATGTTGCTTTTAAACGTAAAAGCTAAAGTTTATCAGTTATTTTATTAATAACAAAATAATGAAGATGTACAAAAAAAAAAAAAAATAACAAATGATTAAATGAATGAAAGTAACAAATACTCTATTGATTATTGATTACAAATCTGTTCTACAAAGGCGAATTTTGAATACATTTTTAAGAGAGGGTAGGTTTTCTAATAATTAATCAGCAAATTAAAAAAAATATACATGTTTTAGATAAATGAATTATCATATACATACATATATGTAAGTCTTGATGTAGTTCACATATGGAAACTTGTTTAAAACGTTTTAAGAATAAACCATGCGAGATTACGAGTACTTTACGACATAAAGGGAGTTCAAAAATGATCAGGCATGTTCTGAAAATCATTTTCTGCCAAAAAAAAAAAATATAAACTTCTGGATGACCAAAGGATTAAAATAAATGTTGATATAAAATTGAACCGAGTAATTTGACCTATAAAAAACACAGATTTCTTTGATTTTGCTTTGTTATTCAAAAGAATTTTTAGTAAGCTATGAAAAATAAAGAAGGTGAAAAATTTCTTTATTAATGTAAATGGAATCAATTAGGGATGAATATAATCAATCAGATTATATATCAAAACTTCATGCAGTAAATACATCGTCAGTTTCTATTTTGTCAGAAAACAAAAAAAAACTTAATTAGCTTACTACCATTGATTCTAGAAATATTTCACAATATTTTGTTTAATCTTTTATCTTCCAAAAGGACACCAAATCACATTTTAAATAAGTTGTAAAAAAAATTTTTTTGTTTGTTGATCAAAACATAAGAAACATAAGATCAATTATGTTTCTTATGTTTTTTTTATAATCTTCTAATCTAATATATTAAGTATGTATGTACATATATTTGCCTGAAGTTTTTATAAATAAATTGTATAACTTATATTTACATGACTGTTAGAAAAGTTAAAAAATACTATACCAAGAGCTCATAGTTCGATCAAGAAACGTTTTTTGGCTCTCCTGAAAAATTTAATTTTTACAAATACGTTGTTATCCATGAAAACCACAGAATTTCATTCAGAAAAATCCCAAAATTTTCAAAGAAATTACAATTTTTGACAATAAAGGCGGTTTTTTTAAAGACTGTTTTTGATTTATAACGAATTTTTTGCTATAAATCGAATTTTTATGCAAATTTTGTTTTATAAACCTTTCATAAATCAAAAATGGTGCGTATAATAGATAAAAGCTATGTATGTAAATACTTATAGTATTTTTATATTCATATTCTTTTTTTTAATTTCTACTATTAGTGTTTAAACAGACGCGTTAGACGGTTCGTTATTAAATAATAAATTAATTTTTTTTAATGTTTGTACCATGACGAAATAATAGGGATTGTTAAAGCTTCAACATTACAAACACAACAGGAAATTGTTTTCGCTTTTGCATCTCGAAATGTCAAAAAATAACTCATAATTGGGTACGAAAAATAAAAAAATAAAAAAATAAAATAAATTAAATATAAAATACTACAAAAGCAAAGAAAAACAAAAAAAAAATACTACAATCAAATGTATGTATGAGTATGAAAAACAAACTAATCAAAACAAAACTACAAACCATGACCGCGACGAAACTATACAGGTTGTGCCTAAGAACCAGCCTATTAAATCTGGATGTGTCAAACTTTTTCTATTTTTATTTTTATTTTTTTATTCGTCTGTTTTGCAGACGGACATATAATTGTCCATGCCATCAGTCAAAAAGAGTAAAGCTACACATTTGTCAAATATTTGATAAAAATCAAATTTGTTAAAATATTTTATACAAAAATTTTGTTTTATGTAAACATTTCTTAAAAATTATTTAAATCTCGATTATAAGAAGAAATAATATTTACATATTTGATAAATTAAAATTCAAAATAACAAACATTAAACAAACTAAAAATTATAATTAAATAGTGGGTACGCTTTTTTCATAAAAGATTTGAAAAACGTGAATGTACCCGTACCTTAAGTCTTGTCTAATTCTGAATAGGTTATATCCTTCTCCTTGAGATATAATTTTCGATATTACGATTTTTTTTTCATTGTTGCGAATGTAATTTATAATGTGCAACAATTTTAGAATCATTACTAAGTACTTTGACAGAAATAAAATTAGTTACAACGTTATACTTAGTCTTTAATATATGTAATCAGTAATCGAGAGCTGCATATATAATACTTAGAAGTGTTGAAAATCAATTCTATTATAATTTCAAACATAGTAAACATAGAAATATTTAACTAATTGTTTTTTCGTATACATTTTTTGTTACTATAATATTTTCAAGTAATCAAGAACCTTTTTTGTTTTTTCAATTGTCTACAATTTTTTCTTTGATAAAATAAAACTGATTTTATACAAAAATAAATTTGAAATTTATTTGAAGATATTTTCATTAAGAAGAGCCGTATGTGGCTCGCGAGCCGCAGTTTGGCCACCCCTCCTGTATATAGTACATATCAAATGACATAAATACATATGTACAGTAGAATCTCACAAATTAGAACCACTTTGTGCATCGGGCAATTCAAATTTCTGAGCATTTTTTTTAAGAAAATAATAACATTTTAATAAAGCTTGTTGTGTAAGCCTTTCTTAAACACAAAACAATTTTTATTTGTTAACATTTAATTAATTGAACATATTAAATTTCAAGGGTGTGAAGTTAAATTCGTAAGTTATATTCTTTTTTTAACATTAATGTTAACTTAACAGAGGCTGTTAATTTAACATTAATTTGTATGAAGTTAGCTTCGTAGTTATATTCTTTTTTGCTAAAGTTAAATTCTTTTTTGTATAGTTATATTCTTTTTTGAATAGTTATATTCTTTTGTTGTAGATTTATCTTCTTTTTTGTTTGGTTGAGTTCTTTTTCGATAAAGATATATTATTCTTTTGAGAAGTCTGTTTTACACGAAGCTAAATATCTTTTAACTAAATATATTATATTTTTAATAACAAAAAATGGAATATTAAAACAAAAATAGTGCATTTTTAGCACTTTCAATTATTAATAGTATAATATATATTTGACAAAAATCGGTAAAAGCAGAAATTCTGCTGATATCTGACCTAATATGGTGGAAAGGCACTCTATCAGAGATTTTGAGAAATTATACCCCAGGTCCCAAAAGTGGTTGTGGACCGAGAAATACGCCCTGAAAAATAGTGCATTTTTAGCACTTTCAATTATTAATAGTATAATATATATTTGACAAAAATCGGTAAAAGCAGAAATTCTGCTGATATCTGACCTAATATGGTGGAAAGGCACTCTATCAGAGATTTTGAGAAATTATACCCCAGGTCCCAAAAGTGGTTGTGGATCGAGAAATACGCCCTGAAAAATAGTGCATTTTTAGCACTTTCAATTTTTAATAGTATAATATATATTTGACAAAAATCGGTAAAAGCAGAAATTCTGCTGATATCTGACCTAATATGGTGGAAAGGCACTCTATCAGAGATTTTGAGAAATTATACCCCAGGTCCCAAAAGTGGTTGTGGATCGAGAAATACGCCCTGAAAAATAGTGCATTTTTAGCACTTTCAATTTTTAATAGTATAATATATATTTGACAAAAATCGGTAAAAGCAGAAATTCTGCTGATATCTGACCTAATATGGTGGAAAGGCACTCTATCAGAGATTTTGAGAAATTATACCCCAGGTCCCAAAAGTGGTTGTGGATCGAGAAATACGCCCTGAAAAATAGTGCATTTTTAGCACTTTCAATTATTAATAGTATAATATATATTTGACAAAAATCGGTAAAAGCAGAAATTCTGCTGATATCTGACCTAATATGGTGGAAAGGCACTCTATCAGAGATTTTGAGAAATTATACCCCAGGTCCCAAAAGTGGTTGTGGACCGAGAAATACGCCCTGAAAAATAGTGCATTTTTAGCACTTTCAATTATTAATAGTATAATATATATTTGACAAAAATCGGTAAAAGCAGAAATTCTGCTGATATCTGACCTAATATGGTGGAAAGGCACTCTATCAGAGATTTTGAGAAATTATACCCCAGGTCCCAAAAGTGGTTGTGGACCGAGAAATACGCCCTGAAAAATAGTGCATTTTTAGCACTTTCAATTATTAATAGTATAATATATATTTGACAAAAATCGGTAAAAGCAGAAATTCTGCTGATATCTGACCTAATGTGGTGGAAAGACAGTCTATCCGAGATTTAGGGAAATTATACGCCAAGTCCCAAAAGTGGTTGTGGACCGAGAAATACGCCCTGAAAAATAGTGCATTTTTAGCACTTTCAATTTTTAATAGTATAATATATATTTGACAAAAATCGGTAAAAGCAGAAATTCTGCTGATATCTGACCTAATATGGTGGAAAGGCACTCTATCAGAGATTTTGAGAAATTATACCCCAGGTCCCAAAAGTGGTTGTGGACCAAGAAATACGCCCTGAAAAATAGTGCATTTTTAGCACTTTCAATTATTAATAGTATAATATATATTTGACAAAAATCGGTAAAAGCAGAAATTCTGCTGATATCTGACCTAATATGGTGGAAAGGCACTCTATCAGAGATTTTGAGAAATTATACCCCAGGTCCCAAAAGTGGTTGTGGACCGAGAAATACGCCCTGAAAAATAGTGCATTTTTAGCACTTTCAATTATTAATAGTATAATATATATTTGACAAAAATCGGTAAAAGCAGAAATTCTGCTGATATCTGACCTAATATGGTGGAAAGGCACTCTATCAGAGATTTTGAGAAATTATACCCCAGGTCCCAAAAGTGGTTGTGGACCGAGAAATACGCCCTGAAAAATAGTGCATTTTTAGCACTTTCAATTATTAATAGTATAATATATATTTGACAAAAATCGGTAAAAGCAGAAATTCTGCTGATATCTGACCTAATATGGTGGAAAGGCACTCTATCAGAGATTTTGAGAAATTATACCCCAGGTCCCAAAAGTGGTTGTGGACCGAGAAATACGCCCTGAAAAATAGTGCATTTTTAGCACTTTCAATTATTAATAGTATAATATATATTTGACAAAAATCGGCAAAAGCAGAAATTCTGCTGATATCTGACCTAATGTGGTGGAAAGACAGTCTATCCGAGATTTAGGGAAATTATATGCCAAGTCCCAAAAGTGGTTGTGGACCGAGAAATACGCCCCGAAAAATAGTGCGTTTTTAGCACTTTCAATTATTAATAGTATAATATATATTTGACAAAAATCGGTAAAAGCAGAAATTCTGCTGATATCTGACCTAATATGGTGGAAAGGCACTCTATCAGAGATTTTGAGAAATTATACCCCAGGTCCCAAAAGTGGTTGTGGGCCGAGAAATACGCCCTGAAAAATAGTGCATTTTTAGCACTTTCAATTATTAATAGTATAATATATATTTGACAAAAATCGGTAAAAGCAGAAATTCTGCTGATATCTGACCTAATATGGTGGAAAGGCACTCTATCAGAGATTTTGAGAAATTATACCCCAGGTCCCAAAAGTGGTTGTGGACCGAGAAATACGCCCTGAAAAATAGTGCATTTTTAGCACTTTCAATTATTAATAGTATAATATATATTTGACAAAAATCGGTAAAAGCAGAAATTCTGCTGATATCTGACCTAATATGGTGGAAAGGCACTCTATCAGAGATTTTGAGAAATTATACCCCAGGTCCCAAAAGTGGTTGTGGACCGAGAAATACGCCCTGAAAAATAGTGCGTTTTTAGCACTTTCAATTATTAATAGTATAATATATATTTGACAAAAATCGGTAAAAGCAGAAATTCTGCTGATATCTGACCTAATGTGGTGGAAAGGCACTCTATCAGAGATTTTGAAATATTATACCCCAGGTCCCAAAAGTGGTTGTGGACCGAGAAATACGCCCTGAAAAATAGTGCATTTTTAGCACTTTCAATTATTAATAGTATAATATATATTTGACAAAAATCGGTAAAAGCAGAAATTCTGCTGATATCTGACCTAATGTGGTGGAAAGACAGTCTATCCGAGATTTAGGGAAATTATATGCCAAGTCCCAAAAGTGGTTGTGGACCGAGAAATACGCCCCGAAAAATAGTGCGTTTGTAGCACTTTCAATTATTAATAGTATAATATATATTTGACAAAAATCGGTAAAAGCAGAAATTCTGCTGATATCTGACCTAATATGGTGGAAAGGCACTCTATCAGAGATTTTGAGAAATTATACGCCAGGTCCCAAAAGTGGTTGTGGATCGAGAAATACGCCCTGAAAAATAGTGCATTTTTAGCACTTTCAATTTTTAATAGTATAATATATATTTGACAAAAATCGGTAAAAGCAGAAATTCTGCTGATATCTGACCTAATATGGTGGAAAGGCACTCTATCAGAGATTTTGAGAAATTATACCCCAGGTCCCAAAAGTGGTTGTGGACCGAGAAATACGCCCTGAAAAATAGTGCATTTTTAGCACTTTCAATTATTAATAGTATAATATATATTTTACAAAAATCGGTAAAAGCAGAAATTCTGCTGATATCTGACCTAATGTGGTGGAAAGACAGTCTATCCGAGATTTAGGGAAATTATATGCCAAGTCCCAAAAGTGGTTGTGGACCGAGAAATACGCCCCGAAATATAGTGCGTTTTTAGCACTTTCAATTATTAATAGTATAATATATATTTGACAAAAATCGGTAAAAGCAGAAATTCTGCTGATATCTGACCTAATATGGTGGAAAGGCACTCTATCAGAGATTTTGAGAAATTATACCCCAGGTCCCAAAAGTGGTTGTGGATCGAGAAATACGCCCTGAAAAATAGTGCATTTTTAGCACTTTCAATTATTAATAGTATAATATATATTTGACAAAAATCGGTAAAAGCAGAAATTCTGCTGATATCTGACCTAATATGGTGGAAAGGCACTCTATCAGAGATTTTGAGAAATTATACCCCAGGTCCCAAAAGTGGTTGTGGACCGAGAAATACGCCCTGAAAAATAGTGCATTTTTAGCACTTTCAATTATTAATAGTATAATATATATTTGACAAAAATCGGTAAAAGCAGAAATTCTGCTGATATCTGACCTAATATGGTGGAAAGGCACTCTATCAGAGATTTTGAGAAATTATACCCCAGGTCCCAAAAGTGGTTGTGGACCGAGAAATACGCCCTGAAAAATAGTGCATTTTTAGCACTTTCAATTATTAATAGTATAATATATATTTGACAAAAATCGGTAAAAGCAGAAATTCTGCTGATATCTGACCTAATATGGTGGAAAGGCACTCTATCAGAGATTTTGAGAAATTATACCCCAGGTCCCAAAAGTGGTTGTGGACCAAGAAATACGCCCTGAAAAATAGTGCATTTTTAGCACTTTCAATTATTAATAGTATAATATATATTTGACAAAAATCGGTAAAAGCAGAAATTCTGCTGATATCTGACCTAATATGGTGGAAAGGCACTCTATCAGAGATTTTGAGAAATTATACCCCAGGTCCCAAAAGTGGTTGTGGACCGAGAAATACGCCCTGAAAAATAGTGCATTTTTAGCACTTTCAATTATTAATAGTATAATATATATTTGACAAAAATCGGTAAAAGCAGAAATTCTGCTGATATCTGACCTAATGTGGTGGAAAGACAGTCTATCCGAGATTTAGGGAAATTATACCCCAGGTCCCAAAAGTGGTTGTGGACCGAGAAATACGCCCTGAAATATAGTGCATTTCTGCTTTTACCGATTTTTGTCAAATATATATTATACTATTAATAATTGAAAGTGCTACAAACGCACTATTTTTCGGGGCGTATTTCTCGGTCCACAACCACTTTTGGGACTTGGCGTATAATTTCCCTAAATCTCGGATAGACTGTCTTTCCACCACATTAGGTCAGATATCAGCAGAATTTCTGCTTTTACCGATTTTTGTCAAATATATATTATACTATTAATAATTGAAAGTCCTAAAAATGCACTATTTTTCAGGGCGTATTTCTCGGTCCACAACCACTTTTGGGACCTGGGGTATAATTTCTCAAAATCTCTGATAGAGTGCCTTTCCACCATATTAGGTCAGATATCAGCAGAATTTCTGCTTTTACCGATTTTTGTCAAATATATATTATACTATTAATAATTGAAAGTGCTAAAAACGCACTATTTTTCGGGGCGTATTTCTCGGTCCACAACCACTTTTGGGACTTGGCATATAATTTCCCTAAATCTCGGATAGACTGTCTTTCCACCACATTAGGTCAGATATCAGCAGAATTTCTGCTTTTACCGATTTTTGTCAAATATATATTATACTATTAATAATTGAAAGTGCTAAAAATGCACTATTTTTCAGGGTGTATTTCTCGGTCCACAACCACTTTTGGGACCTGGGGTATAATTTCTCAAAATCTCTGATAGAGTGCCTTTCCACCATATTAGGTCAGATATCAGCAGAATTTCTGCTTTTACCGATTTTTGTCAAATATATATTATACTATTAATAATTGAAAGTGCTAAAAATGCACTATTTTTGTTTTAATATTCCATTTTTTGTTATTAAAAATATAATATATTTAGTTAAAAGATATTTAGCTTCGTGTAAAACAGACTTCTCAAAAGAATAATATATCTTTATCGAAAAAGAAATCAACCAAACAAAAAAGAAGATAAATCTACAACAAAAGAATATAACTTTTCAAAAAAGAATATAACTATACAAAAAAGAATATAACTATACAAAAAAGAATTTAACTTTAGCAAAAAAGAATATAACTACGAAGCTAACTTCATACAAATTAATGTTAAATTAACAGCCTCTGTTAAGTTAACATTAATGTTAAAAAAAGAATATAACTTACGAATTTAACTTCACACACTTTTAAATTTCTAGAGAAACTTTCAAACAGTTTTTAATTATTAGGTATTGAATTGGTTTTTAATTTAAAATCAGTATGTATCAAGTATGTAGACTTCATTTGGAACTTCAGTTATCAACGGACCCAAATTTGTACAAACATATCGAATTTCACACGATTTTGACAGACCCCCACTAATAACTTGGTGATTCCCTGTTTTATTTTTTATTTTAATGAGTGAGAAAAATAACTTGTGGTGAAAATACAAAAAAAAAAAGTACAAAACATCCAGAAATTAGAACCTGCAGTTCTAATTTTAGAGTATCCAATACATTGAAATGGCAGGTTCTAATTTCTGGAGTTCTAATTTTAGAGTATCCAATACATTGAAATGGCAGCTCCTAATTTCTGGACGATTCCAATTTGTGAGATTCTACTGTATATGCCTATTTTATAAAATATATTTTTTATTTGCATATTTTCATTTCACCAGTACCAACCACATTTAAATATTTAATAAATTTTTACTTTCTCTTGTCTTTTGTATTCATTAGGGAATTTTATAATATTATTTAATAAACTGACCTATGACAAACGATGAAAAGAGTAAAATCAAAATTAAAAAAACATCATTCAGTCTCTAAATGACATTAAAAGTTAAAATATAATAGAAAAATATGATACATGGCAGCCATATGTTTAACATATGCAGTAATTTATGACGGTAGTATAATTATGTATGTAGAAAAAAAAAATACTTAATGATGTGTTTTATTTTGTTTCTCTTTCGCCTTTTTTATACATATGTATGTTTGTACATATATATATATGGGTTTGGAATCAAATTTTTCAAAACTACAGTAGTGCTCAAATTTACAATATACAGTTAGGTCACTACAGCGTTTTAGCCAACGTTTTATTATCAAGCGGCTTTGTTTATCTGTAGTGAAACCAAAATTTATTATTCAGTTACTTATTAAAGCAATGACAAACAATAATTAAACTAAGTTTAAACTACAATGCAGTTATGTACATACATAAGGTGTGCGTCACTATAAAGTGTAACACCCATTTTTCTTAATAACTTTTTTCACCTTTAATCAAAATTATTTTTCTTAATCACAATATCTTTGAAAAATGTGTCAGATTTTAAAATGTATCAGTTTGTCAAATTTGACTTGTTAGTTAGTTCGCAATGGATAATCAAAGACAAGTGCATAAAAAATTATTCAAATAATTAAAAAAAACCATATTGGAGTTATACAAAAGTTGCTAGGGAAGTCCACGTGACCAGGCAATGTGTTTCCAGAGTGGTCAAAAAGTTCAACAAAGACCTAAAAATTGAAAGAAAGCCTGGAACAGGTAAAGCAAAACTGGTAACGAACGACGCGAAAGCCAAAAGGGTTGAGAAGCTTTTGCTGGCTCTTCCAAACATTTCTGGTCTCGAAGTGGCCCGGCGCGTGCAATGTTCGGAAAGTTTTGTGCGCCGAGTTAAAGCTAAAGCTGGCCTTAAAACATTTAAAGTCCAAAAAGTTCCGGATAGAAATGCTAAGAAGAATATTGAAGCAAAAAAAAGAGCAAAACTCCTCAAAAAAGAATTTTTTCAAAAGTTCGAATGTTGTGTAATGGATGATGAAACTTACGTTTTTGCAGACTTTGTGCAGCTTCCTGGCCAAGAGTTTTATATAGCGGATAGTAGAGGCAATGTTTCTGAAGAGTTCCGAACTAAAAAACTATCAAAATTTCCCAAAAAGTTCCTAGTTTGGCAGGCTATTTGTAGCTGCGGCAACAGAAGTGCATCGTTTGTTACATTGGGATCAATAAACTCAGATATTTATATCAAAGAGTGCCTTCAAAAGAGGTTGCTCCCATTTCTAAGACAGAACAACATATCAACATTCTTCTGGCCAGATTTGGCAACATGTCACTACAGTAAAAGCGCAATAGACTGGTATAATAAAAATAATGTTATTTTTGTTCCGAAAGAGGCTAACCCACCAAACTGCCCAGAGCTGCGGCCTATGGAAAGATATTGGGCTCTGGTCAAAAGAGAACTAAAGAAGAGTACATCTGTTCCCAAAACCATTACTAGTTTTCGATATAAATGGACAGCTGGTACCAAAAAAATCACCGAAAACACTATAACATTGCTTATGGATGGCATAATGAATAAAATAAAAAATTTTATAAAATTAAATTAATTTTTAAATAAAATAATACAGAATATATCTCTGTAATAAAAATGCAAAATAAAACTGTTTTATTTTTAACTCTAGCTTACTCTAGTCAGTTTTTATTTGACTTTTGATGTGTTACAGTTTATAGTGACGCACACCTTATGTAGCTAAAATTAGCCACTTTATTCGAACAGTTTTGAGTAAACAAAATACACAAAAGTGATATAAAATAATACTTAAATATTTTAATATGTATGAAGAACTGAGGACAAATTATAGCATTCAACAGCGAATGATATTTTTATATAAATTGTATAAAATTTCTCTCGGCATCGAATGCCTTAATTTGACTTCTGCTCTCACAGTAAAAAATGTTCTTTAAATATTATAAACATTTTGTATAAAATGTCAACGACAATAACTCATACATACATACACATATTTCTTTAAAATAAAAAAATTGCTTTAACAATTCATTAACGACCTTGTGTGGTTTAACTGGTTTTATTTCCAAAAACGAAAGAGTAATCGCTTGATTTGGCTAAAATGTGCAAAGCACTTTTTGCATTTTATATGAGACTACACAATATTAAATGGTTTGAATACATAACAATGTTTATTTGTTATTCTAAATAAATTTTTATTAAACACCACCTGAACAAAATACATACATACATACATACATAACTGGCCTTTACAACCCTGTGACAGGATTACGGCCTAGCTTCTCGCAGCACTCATGTTGTGTGTGTCAATTTTTTATCCATGAGTACTGGGACCTACAGTTTAAAGTCGAATCCGAACGACAGATTTGAGAAGCTTTTTCATGGCAATTAATTACTCCCAGAGCTTTTGCCAGAAGACTGCTGAGAGGTAGTCGCCGAAAGAAATAATTGTTTCATATTTCTTTTTTTAAAGATGTCGGAGCTGAGATTTGAACCCAGCACTATCGTCTTCGTAAGCCAACACACTAACCACTAGACCACGGCGACTACGGCGACTGAACAAAATACAGTTTTCAAATATTTAAGGTATGGCGACATTTGAAAAATATTTGATGATAAAATGTAACCACTATACTCGTATCATGAAAGCATTTTATGGCAAAATTTCGTTTTTATGTAAACTTTATTTTTTTTATGGTTTCAATATAAAATTTTATAGGGATATTCGTTCAACCTGTTAAATTCCTATTGAACCACTTAAACTCAAAAAATTATATGAAAGCTTAAGAGATATGTAGTTTTAGATGCGTAGTCTAAGGATTGTTTTCAGCATACTGATGGGCTACCGTAATGTGAAATCATGGACAATGATCTCTTTGCTTTTCCCCTTTTCTTTTACCAAACTCCTGAAATCCTCTTTTTCTATCACGAACAAAGACGTCTGGATGTTTTTTGCGGTTATAGCTAGCGTTCTCCTCCCTATATACATATGTATGTATATATATTCGAATTACAATCAGAGTAACGTAGTCGCCGTGGTCTAGTGGTTAGTGTGTTGGCTTACTATGACGAAGGTGCTGGGTTCAAATCTCAGCTCTGACATCTTGAAAAAAGAAATATGAAAAAATTATTTCTACTACCTCTCAGCAGTCTTCTGGCAAATGCTCTGGGAGTACTCGATTGCCATGAAAAAGCTTCTCAAATCTGTCGTTCGGAGTCGACTTTAAACTGTAGGTCCCGGTACTCATGGATAAGAATTAACACACACAGCATGAGTGCTGCGAGAAGCTAGGCCTTAATCCTGACACAGGGTTGTAAAGGCCAGTTATGTATGTGTGTATGTATGTAACGTAAATAGATTATGAAGTATAGACCAGAATCTCTGGTGGGAATCGAATCCACAACTAAAATTGTGCTATATCAGTTTACTGCGTTACCTAAAGAGTGCATTAAAGTTATTGCAGTTGTTAGGACATATAGATATTTTTTATTGGGACCAATACTCAGGCGTAAACCCTTACTAAATGCTGTGCATTGTATTGGAATTTTAGTGGGAAGGACAGTAATATTTTTTCTTCTTATATTATTAAGCGCCTTAGGAATTAGACAAATTGCTGTGAAGAGCATTCAAAGACCAGGGCGGTTACTTTGTATTACGATTCGAATCGAAAATGCTTTCGAATGAAATTTTCCATTCGAAAAATTAATAATAATGAATACAAATATTTTTCCAAATTTCGTAAATTTTTACGAATTCATAAGATTTTCGATTCGATCAAAATACAGAGTAACCCCTCAGTGTTATACCTTCATCTTTGAATGATCAATAGCAATTGCCAAATCGTTACATGTTGATTGTGGTGAGAGTGCCTTCGCTAAGTACGTTTTAGCTGTTATTTGCTACTTCCCAGTAGTTGGCGCGTTTTCTCCTGATCGTTTTTTAGTTGTCAATAGTTAAGGTGGAATAGAGTGGAATGTCAGGGAGCGGTTTCTTTTGTAGATGTAGACTTAAAACTCTACTCTGTGTCGATCGTTTTAATAAAGATCGACTGAGTTAAATACTTGCTAGTGTACAAACATAATTTAATACACCACAACAACACATCATCTGGTTTGATGGAGAACAATTTATTATACTTTTTCTGCATTTTTAATAACCATATCACAAAGCCATTGAGGATATGTTCACACTATAGCATTTATTCATAATCAGCCTTCCCATTGGTAATTCAACTTACAACTATGTGCTGTTAATTCTTTCAGATAATTGGGATAGTGAATTAATTAGCTCAAAACATTGTATGAACATGTCATACATAATTAAAAAAAAAAATTATTTTGTTTTTAAGTGTCCCAATACATATTTTGATAAACACAATATTTGTCCACAGATTTCTATATAGTATCCACTACTGCTTAAAAGTTAATATCCAGTTAATGCAAATTCTTTATTAATTCTATATACTTAGAGAAGCACACAGTTATAGATTGTACACCACTGCTTAAAAGCTAATTCCCAATTGACGTATTTGCAAAAGTACTACAAAACATTATGTAAATAACATTAATTTTTTTAAACTGGTTTCACTTTATAAATAAAACAAATATTTATGAGAACCAAACATATGTTCTCAATGAATTGATTATCAGTTAAAAGATAATTAAAAGCGAAAATTTTTTAATCAAGCCATATGACGAATTTAAGGCAAAGTTGACTTACATAATAGAAAATAGAAACGTGTAATAAAACTAACCAACAAGTTGTTATTAAAAAAGATTTCTTATTGTTAAATTAAATAAAATATTTTTAAAATTGCGTTGTTCAACAAAACTTGTGAATTAAAAAAAAAACTTTCAATAGAACAATTTATATAAAACATATATGTACATATATAAAATGTATATATATATGTATGTATGTATATAAGTATTTCACGACATTTTTTTCAACAGAATAAAAAAAACGGTATTTGTATAAGAATAAAAGTTTTAACTACAAACAAGTAAAACACGTGTCTTACCAATTTAAATCGTACTCTCTAGTATTAAATTGCAATTAGCAATCACAAGTATTCGTTTTTCTTTAAAACTATGAGGGAGTTTTTGCTAATATAACATTTAGACGTCTAATCACATTTAAGTTTTTAAAGAATTTTATATAAAACATTTTAATCTTCTGGGAGCAAATTACAGCAATTGATATCGAGTAAAATTGCATATAGTTTTTAAGCAACTTATATAGCAGCTTTGTTTGATATGGAATGCCAAAATCTGCCTCCTGAATTTAAAGGAACATTTTAAAGTAATTAATAATCAAATAGTTAGTACAGTATAGATCAATTTTGAATTTTTTATACATAACTTAGCACCGTTTTAGAGCTAAGTTTACTTACTACACTGCTGAGTCACCATTTAGAAATGTGTACATACATACATATGTACAAAGGTACATATCGTTGGTCTCAGGTAGAAAGGCCCTAACTCACATAATTTAAAATTTACAGGAGGAGGTAAAAATACAACAGATACTGTAATTATTAATATACAACTTTTTATTAAATGCTGTACAATTACTTGTAATACCGTTAGTTTTAATAATATTGCAAAGATTTTTTGTTAGGATGTGCATATTTCTGAAATTTATTGGAATACTAAAAAAAATCAGTTTTGAAAAAAAATCGAGTTAGGGCCTTTCTACCTGAGACCAACGATATGTTGTTAATCGCTCTTCTTAAACGTTCATACAAGTGCATATTTGCAGTCAATAGCCTAAAAATGGTTTTAATAAAATACTTTTCCGAATTGAAGAATTTGCAACAAAATGGCATCGATTTGTTTTGGCATATTTTTTATTCTTAATACTTCAAGAGAAAAAATATTTGTATAACTCTCTTGTTTATACAACATTGCATTTATTTATTTATACAAATTTAAATTTGTATTTAAAATGAAAAGATTTTATAACTTTTAATTTAAAATATACTGAATTTGTTTTTAAGTATTACAATGTACAAACATATATGTATTTAAATACATATTGCAACTACTAGTTGGATATTTTTGATTTTAAATAAATAAAATTTAAAATAAAAAAATTTTAACTGGATTTTTTTATTTTTAGTGGATTTTTCTTTAAAAGTGCATTAGTGAGTGTATATTTATATAATTCATTTTATAGTGAATATTTTATGCGCATATTTTTGATTTTCTAGTGCATGAAAGTCGCTGCATTACTTATAATATACATACGTTCATAACTTATGGTAAAGCGTACCAATTACTTTACATAACTCTATATCAAAAAGGTATTTAATCAGATATATTTTTAATGTGTTTTAAGCTATTTGTTAACAGAAGTCAATCACACCATTCGTTTAATCTTGTTATCATAACCAGGTACGAAAGTCAATTGCGTGAATCCTGTGTTTACCGTTTAATCTATTCCACCAGAAACCAATGATCAGGAGTACAGCGCCACCTTCTGGGAAGATAACAGCTAATCTACTGAAGGCGCTCACCATTCACATCCAAACATCCACCGACAGATGAGGCAATTGATGTTTGATCATTCGAGGGTGAAGGTATAACACTGGCTCTTGTGTGGACAAATTGACAGCAACTTGTTTCATCAGCAAAAAAAAAAAAGGCGCAAAAATATGCAAACATCTATAAAAAAAAATTTAAAATTATCAAACATTTTCACATTCCAATACAATGCACTGCATGAGTAGGGGTTTACCCCTGAGTATTGGTCTTAAAAAAAATATAAAAAAAAAAAAGAGAAGTAGTCTCAGAGCAATATGAAACTATTAGGATACTTTAGAACAAATGCACAGTAAAATAAAATGGAAGTATTTCAAAAGAATGTAATTTTCACGACTTCTGAATCATTACTTGAATTAAATTCAGTTGAAATGCACTCGTAGTCTCTAATTTCTCGCATGAATACATGATCTGCAATTACACCAAATGATAAATTTTCTTTAATCACGACAAAGGAGTGTTAATTCTAGTTCAATCAATTTGCCTTTCAGAAAAGAGTCAACTTTTTAGGGCGCACCAATATTCTTTTTTGTTTTTTTTTTTTTTTGTTGTCAAAGCTTTTTTTTATAATAACGTTGAAAATTAGAATAACGATCAATTTCTAAATATAATAATAATAACGTGTAATTTATCGAACAAGGCTTCAGCACCCATGTCAATATCGATTCATTCATTTCAATTGAGTCCAATGTCACTAAATTCTTCTCATAAACACATGGTTTTTATTTATCGTAAGGTGTCTTTGACATTATTATAAGTACAACAAGCACAAGAATAATATGGTTTTTTGTTGGTGATTAAGGAAAGAACTGTAAAAAAACACAAAACAAAAACAATTTGTAGACATTAAGAAAAACATATACAGTCTCTTTCTAATTTGTCTATTTATGTATGTATGTCAAATTCATATGCTAATTCTAAAATCATGTATGTTCCACCTAAATTGAATCACTTGGTCATGTACTAACTAATGTTTTAATAACGATTCTGTCATGTAATATGGCATTTTGCTGATTTTGTTAAAAATAGGTTTTTGAAGCAATTTGAGACGTTGTAGATGCATTTTTCTCAGACAAAAAACGTATTTTTTTCTTTTCAGTAACGCATTATTGCTTGTTTTCACATTGTATTTATTACACGTACTGTAGAGCACTTATAAGCCGTATTTATGTAGAATTTTCATTTGTCTTGTTTCCCTATATTATTAGTAAAGCAATCTTAATATAATTAACCCACATAACTACTCACATGACAATGAAGATAAATTTTGTATTTTTTATTTTTTCATTGTTAAACGATGTAGTGAAGTGATCTTTTTTTTATACATACCATATTACATATAAAGATAAATGTGGGTCGCACGCTATGAATATCGAAGACAACTTCACTTGTGGTAAAGTTGTCGTACTTATATAGAAGAAAACATTTCTGCTTTGTATTGCAAAACTTTTTAATAAGGGAATACATTGTTAATTATGAATATAATTTAAACTGAATTATACACATAATGGTAAACTATTTTTAAAAAGTGTTGAAATATATTCATATTTTCTAAAACACTTCTATATTCTATGAACTTTGAATTTTTAAATTAAAAATGTTAAGCAAGTATGTACTTTTTTCTTTTGAAATTATTTTTCTTTTTTAATTACTACAGTAATCAACAATTTTTAATTAAAGAACATTTTCAAAAAGTATAAAGCCGGCCACTCACGTACAGTTTTAACTGTCAGTTTCAACTCTTCAGTTATCACTGACGGACTAAACTGTGAACTGAGATGTACACACACGTGCAGTTCAATACTTCAGTTTTTTGGCGCGATCATGGTACTCGCTAGATTTAACTTGCCATAGGCAAGGTTTAGATCTATATATTGCAATAAAATCAATTATCACTTGATCCTATTTACGCGACATGATACGCACTCTCGCTCCACACAAACTGAATTGAGAACGGTACAGTTGAACTCCCACACGCGTTCACTTCAATTGTAACTGTCAGTTAAAAATATAAACATTTAAAATTGCTCAGTTAAACCCAAGAGTTTAGTTGAACTGTCAGTTATTACCCACATATGTAAAGTTTAGTCAGTTAAAACTGTACCTGAGTGGCCGGCCACACTAAACCTGTATATTGTCATTAAATTTTTATTTAAACTTCTGGACAAATAATAATTGTTTTTTTTTATTGTTGTTATCACCGAAATTTAGTACGTTTATTATGCTAATCATTTGTACTGCTAACTGAAATGAAGAACTGAAATGAAAACAAGAAAAAAAATCGGTTAATGCAACCAAATCTTTTTGCCAATGTAATACCCTTAGACAAGTTGACTGAAACCTTTCTTATTTTGGTAAAATTCTTTTCTTACAATGACCTTGCTTTTGTAGTTTTATTGCTTCTTTGACGTTTTCAAAGGCTATTGACACCTTTTATTTGTTTTGCCAATAACATTTTTTTATCCATAATTAATTTTATGAATTATTGTGCTAGATTGCATTATTCTTTATTTTTTCTTGTTATTAAAATACAAAACACATTAAAAGCGTCATTAAAAGTGAATCACTTTTCATATAGTATCTTTATTGTAATATTATTTTTTTTCAACGTCGTTATCCACACCTCAAAGTGACGCATTCCTGACCATTAACATGTATGTAAATTTATTATCAAGAATATATAAAAATCCGAAGTTGAATGAAATGAGCACTATTTTTGCCTCAAATACTACTTACACATGTTCTTTTTTATATTATATTAAAAAAATCTCGACCTTTTGGTTCAAAAAGTGTACAATTTAAATTTATACACAGTTAAATATAGGTAAAAGCACCTAATATAAGTCGATTGGTATATAACACCATACAAGTGTATGTACATACATATGGAAGAAAATAATTTCAGTATGTGATTTCTTGAAAAGTATAAGTTAAATAGTTGATATTTGGTCTTGAATAGGACGCAAAGAACTCTGATGAGACTACCGTAGCTGGAGTCGAAAACAATTGTTCAGTTTGGCTAGTGTACTATTCCTTCGCGGACATAATTTTTTCTTTGATTACCAAAAAATTCATTGCAGTTAACTTTGATCTAATTAAAGCGTTTCTGACGGAACAAAAAATAAAAGATTTTTCATTACACATTACGTTAAATTTAAAATTTTCATTGATTTCTAATATTCAAATATATTTGGGCCTGCTCGTAAATGTATCACTGCTTTGCATCACGGCAACAAAATAAAAAAATAAAGTACTCTTTAAGTATACTTGTACGAGTATATACAACTTTAAGGTTTTAAAAAATTTTGGAATTGGCTTGATTTCAGTCGCTAAATGTCGTGATGTAGTAAAGTGAAGTACTGTCTTTAAATCATTGTTAAAGAATTTAATTGAAAATTTTAATTTTTTTGTATAAGATATGTATGTATATGTAGACTTTTGTAAAACAACTTATTTTTATTTATTATTCTTAAAAAAAAAAGCAATTCATTTTTTTTGTTTTATAGAAATATCACGACTAGATAAATAAATTAATCTTTAAAAATTTTATTCAATACACAAGTCGACTTAAGTATGTATTATACAAAACTTCACAGATATATTTATATATGTATGTATCCAAAACCCAGTTGGCACAATCGTCGGGCACGACATTGTCGTTAAGGTTGGCTTTAAGACATGCCAGTTAATGGTTGTCGACAACATCGCGGCGGTGTTCGTGCACGATGTTTTGTAGCCTATTTCCTTGAAGTTGTCGATCATAAACAAAATATACATATATAAAGATATAACTTTCAGCCTGTTTCCAGAAGACGAATGATTTCAAATGTTTGTCTTTTTATATGCGAAACAACAACAAACCACTCAAATTTTTGAGTGTTTTTCATATAAAAAGACGAACGTCTTAAACCATTCGTCTTCTGGAAACAGGCCATTTTTTTCTGAGTTGCCTTGAATTCGCTATTGCTGAAATTTAATTTACGCACGATAAAGGGAGAAAATAAAAAAAAATGTTGAAGTCTAAAGTTAATTCCATTTCGATAAATATTAATCTTTGTTTCTCTAAAAAGTTAAATCGCATAAAAGTTCGATATATTACTCTAACAAGTTACCAATATTTTAACAGCAACTTGCCGTTCTGAAAAGTTATCTGAAGAATCAGCTTTTAAAATAATAAAAAATAAAATAAATAAAAATAAAATAATAAAAAAATAAAACAAAATCTACCCTTGTATCTTCAAATTGCAATACAATGCACTGCATGAGTAGGGGTTTACCCCTGAGTATTGGTCTTAAAAAAAAGAAATCTGATGAAAATTAAGTCACACAGTAAAAACTTAACAAGGTAAGTAAAGTGACTATGGCACGTATTACATGTATTTCTATCACCAGTGACATTTGTTAGAGCTGATTTTCCAGGCAATCAACCCTTAACATGTTCTTGTATACCCAGCATTTAAGTGTATTAATTTGATTTGGTAAAAAAATTTGTTTTTTTTTTTACCAAATTGAAAAACAATTTTGGAATATTTCTGTTAAACTTTTCGACATTCTACTGTATGGCTAACTGTTGCCGCATGTACATATGTATATTACAATCTTGGATAACATAGCTTAAAAGGTATTAACAATAAATGTTTTTTCATCCTTTTCAATAAAAAACTTACCTTCATTTCCAAACATGCTCCATATTTTCGATATTAACAGACCCATGTTGAAATAATTACAAATATCTTGAGTGTTTTGTAAAATATTCGTAATGTTTCAGAGCCAATTTTTTTTAATTTTTTAAGTATTTACGTAGTATCGGTGGCGCCAATATTTTTTGGTTTTTTTTTTAATTTTAGAGTTTGTTTTTCTCTTTTTAATTAATGTTGATGATTTTTTATTGTTTGTTTTTGTTGCTTATGTGAAATTGTGGGAAATCAATAGTATTTGTTTATATATTTTTGTTGTTATTTATTTCCGTTGTCTGCCAACAGCAACAATAAAATATGAAACCATACACTACACTAACAATAAACTGATTGGGTGTCTGTTATATGTGTGAGTGAGTCCAAGTGTAAGTGACGATATTAAAGAAACCGTATGAAAATAAAGACAAAAATTACATAAATTAACTTATAAATTGTAATAAAAAAAGATAAAATAAAAGAAATATGTATATTTTTTATATCAGTTTTCTGTTACGTACAGACAAATGGACTTTTGCACACAAGAGCAAGAGTGAGTTTCATAATTTTTTTTTTTTTTTGCTCTTTATTTGACAAATAAACTTTCACTTGTTTGTAGGCATTTTTATTATTTAATAATAAGAAATTTTGACATTTTTTCAATTGGATTTTGTTTTTACAATGTACTTTGGTCTTAACAGAAAAATGTTATTTTAGGTTTTTCCACTTATTATTAAAAGGAGATCGTTGAGGCAGTAATTTGTTTATCGAAAAATTATAAAGAATTTCTTTGTTTAATTCTATTATCACTTAGGAAATATCTCATTTTTTATTACATTGTCTACTTTTTTTTTCTTCCTTAAATTTTTACTTCCATTTACATTCTTATTATTTATTACACACGCACGAACACTTGCTATCAAATACATACAAATTCACAAAACGGAAAGCAAATTACTGTAACCTTTCAAGATTTTATCGCTTTGTAAAATTCTTATTAATTTCCGCATTTAATGTATATTTCGTATTGTTAACATTAATTAAATATCCGTATAGAATTATTCAAACGTTTTTAAATATTTACAGAAAATAATTTGCAAGATATACAATCGCTTAAAAACTATGCGAGCTTGTTTTAGTAAAAATAGTGCACGCACGTAAAATCCGTCAAGTAATAAAGAAAAAAAAATGACAAACTCACTAAAAATAAAAGAAAGCAAAATTGATAATGAAGATGAAAATAAACGTATAAATAAACGTCAAAATATGTGCTATTGTGAATTATTCTGGAATATGTGTTATACTGCTAGGAAATATGCACTTTCTGCTGTCAATATATCAATAGGATAAATTAAAATGGAAAACAACACCTTTGGTCAATATTAACTTTGTGCTCAGCTAAGCGATACATATTTTTTAATAAATACCCTTGGAAGTACGTATAAAATAGTTATATTACCAGTGTGACCATTTTGGCTTTTTTTAAAGTTAAATTTAGCTTAGTCTTTTGTAATTTAGCTTGAAAAATTTCATTTAGCCTTTAGCTGTATTTAGCTTTTTTCTTAAATCCCATTTAGCTTTTTGAGATTCTTTGGCTTTTTGCGAAATAACAGCTGTTCTAAAGTCTGTTTAGTACCACATTTCAAACAGTTACTAGCAGATAGCATTAAAAGAAATTACTATAGTTTCATTTTATATATATGAGCCAGCCGACATTACAATCGAAAACAATTATAAATAATAATTCGTTACTACTGCAAGTAACTAAAGAGTTTCTACTATTATAGTCATATATATATATATATATATATATATATATATATATATATATATATATATATATACAAAAGTTTAAAAAGATCGATACACAAATGACAATAAACAGGACAATCTTGTAAAATAAGTACGTATGTATAAGTAATGTTAAATACTTTAAAAGTGTTCTTAAAAAAAGTATAAAATTTTTGTTCTCCAAGTATGTATTTTGAATTAAAAGTGTTTTAAAATATTTCAGTGTGTTAAAAAAGACATATACAGATCTCAATAAAAGATTGCAATGTATTTTATGAATATCCTTTCTTAATAAATTCTATATATTTGTTGATTTACTTATTATGTACGGGTACGTACATATGTATTTATGTGTTAACATTTTTTAATTTATACCTAAAATAAATCGGATTTATTTTTTTGAAAAGAATCATAGAAAAAAACTTACATTTATTTTTTAGCTCTTTTTAAACCTAATTTAGCTTGACAATATTTTAGAATCTGGTCACACTGTATATTACCTTCAAAATTTATGTACTACTAAAAATTTAATTTGGCAATGCTTTTAGAAAACTGTTATACTTTATAACAAACGGCACCTAACAGCTGTTGTTGTTATTTACGTTTTGTTTTAGAGCTGGCAAACTATCGATAGTCGCGCCATTCGATGTTGTTCAAAAACTATCGATATTATCGATAGTATCGAATTCCTTTAGAAATGTTAATTTTCACGTTCCCATTAGCATATAGACAAAGCAGATATACATACGAAGAACAAATTTGTTTCATATAAAATAACACGTTACGGTAAGGTAGCCCTCGTTTTCGCATGAAGTCCACTCTTGGTTGTATTAAACAAATTTATCATCATCACATTTTTTAGTGTTTCTTGAAGGCAACATGTAGCTGGGATCTAAGCATTTAACAAAATCTCGGAAACATGTATCCTTTACTATACTGAATGACTCTAAATCATTGGCAACTAAAGTCATTAAAACAGTATGTAGTAGATTTTTGCATTCGGAATCCCTTTTATAGGTTTTAGACTCTTTGACAAAATATTGGATTATGTTTGATTGTTTTGGCAGTTGATTATGAGATGTATGAGCACGTTTTAGGTTGTCAAATAGATTTAATGTGTGGCCTCTAGTATAAAGTTAAAGAGAATCTTTTGTTTATAGAAAAAATTTCCAAACTTCCGAATTACTTTTGTGAGTTTTTTTCAACGGTATAATTTTTGTATCAACGTCAATATTTTTGCTTTCTTTATCTCGATTTTCCTTGATTGTTTCTATAAGAAGGTGCAATTAAAAATATGTGGTGTTATGTACAGTTAAGTTATTGCAAGTTGAAAAAATCTGGCTTGTTGCAATTGTTGAACAGTAGCGATGATGGTTTTAAGCTAGAGAAATCTGAATAAGTCAATTAAATGCAACATTTTACGATAGTATCGCTATCGAAAAAATAACATCGATAGTCTAATAGAAATAAAACTATCGATACTATCGATAGTACTATCGATTGTTTGCCAGCTCTATTTTGTTTGCAACCGCAAAATTGAAAAAAAAAACAAAAACTTAAAGGTAAGTGATATATTTTTATTTATGTATTTGAAATAATAATAAATGGGAACATATTTTTTGTATAGATGCGTAAACGTGATTTACAGTCAATTCCCTTAAAATTAGCCGAACTAAAGGAATACGATGCCGTCAAAGCTGAAAGAGCTCTTAATAAAAGTAAAATCTCTTCAGCAGACGACAATACTGTTTCAAACGAACCATCACCGATAGCAAATGTTGGGCCTAAAACAAAAAAAGAAATACAAGATCGTTTAAATGCTACAATGTAACAATTAAGTACAACATTTTGTTACATTTTTTAAGAATTAAGCAGCTCGTTATTGTTTTCAAAATTTTATAAATAATATATCTGTGTATGTACGTATGAACGTATATTTAAATTCTTATAAATTACATTTTCATCGTCTATTAATAATAAACAATCCGACATTATAAGTTTGCTGACTATCAAATTTCAGCCTGGTTAGCGGCTATGATATAAATGCAATTGTATTTTGTTTAAAGGTAATTGAAATATCATATCGTTTTATTAAGTCATCAAATATGTAACAGTTTTGACCAAATAACAAAATAATTACTGTAGAGTCTTAAAAAAAAATACTTTAAACTTCCACTCCAACCGCTGAACTTTCACTCCGACTTCGATGCTAAATGTATATATTTGGACATACATACAAACATATGTATTAAAAAAAATTATAATTATGCTGTGGGTAATTGATGCAATATATTCTTTATTTGTTGTTTCAACATCAATTAATTAAACATTTTGAAATTATTTCGTATTATTATCGGTTTCGTATTATATTCGCAAATTCCTTTGAGTCCAATTTTGATGACTCGACTGGTAACTGGCGAATGATACGCGTGATATTTTCCTCTAAGGCCTAAATCCAAGCGGGTTTGTACGCAGAAACTTTAGACTTTACATATCCCCGCAGGAAAAAGTAAAACTGTGTGATATCACACAATCTTGGTGGCCAATCGACCGGCCCAGAACGTGAAATTATGTGCTCACCGAAGTGTTCTCTCAACAAATCCATTGATCGATGCGATGTGTGGGAAGTGGCGTCGTCTTGCTGAAACCAATTGTCGCCGAGTTCACGGCGGGCATCAAATAGTCAGTTATCATGGCACGATAACGGTCGTGGTCGGTCGAATATTATCCAATAATGAATGCTGGGTCTCAAAATGGGTGATGGTGTTTTGCGAATAGTACGCTCAGTAGGCCGATTATGTTGACCATAAGTTGAGCGAAGTGAACGAAACACATTTCTCACAGAACAATTTGTAGACGTTGTTCAGGCGTAAGTCTTTCCATTATCAAATGCCAAACCAAGCATGACACGACTCATACGTGATCTTTAAAAAAAATGCTATTGAAAAAAGTATCTCTACTTGAATCACCCGTTATTTTAATAGTCTTAAGATCCTAATACTGGTATTTTTATGATATGTAAAATCCGTTAATGAATATGTACAAAATGAGCAGAACTGAACTAGTTGTCGACCCAGCTACGAAGGTCTCATCGGAGTTCTTTGTGTTATACAAATTACACTTGAATGTTATTGTCACCAGTTACTTGTTTCTATTTCGAACACTTTGTAAGTATATGACGTCACACAGGACACAATTCATTCATAAAAGCTTTCAAAGGGAATTAATCACTGTTATATCGTCATAGTAAATACAAAACCATTTAACATGTAATTATGCTTTTCTTATAAATTAGTAAATTAATTATAATAAAGCTTTTGGTAGTTTTCTGGTGTAGTACTACTACATAACACTCTATGATGCCAAAAGAACAGAGTGTTAAAAGTTAAGGCCTGGCCAGGGAAAATTACTTATAGTACTTACTTGCCTTATTATTTGGATACACGAGTAAACTGCAAACAACTGAAACACAATATCCGAATTTCAAAATATGTATAATGCTATAGAAAATTATGTTCAAGTACTTGTACATACATATCTGGTGTGTAATTTGCAATCTGAATTTATATAAATAAGTTTATATATAAACAAGTTTAAATCTATACTCAAAAAGTTCTTTATATAAAATCGCGTAGTTGTTTCTGACTTTCAGTGACGATATATTCTTTTTAAACAATCCTACACTTTCTCTCAGCAATTCTTTTCAGTGGTGCACATATGCGATAAAGCATATAAATTAATCATTTTCTAAATTGAAATTCAATGAAACTAAAAAAAGTACAACATTTCCTTTAAAAAAGAAATTTAGAATCTAGTATAAAAGAAAGTAGAAAGTTGACTAGGATATCAGTTGACTTGGAACAAACAACAGTGTCACATCTTAAAACAAGAAAAAAAAAAAAAAAATACAAATTAAAAGCCATAAAACAGCGGGTTTTTCAAAATGTTTTTGAATTATTGGCAGTTGAAAGTAATTGCCCTTGTTTTATTATTGTCTTCGTCATTAGGACAGAAACTTCTTCAGACTTGTGATCGAGATTATTGCTATGAGCGATCAATTGAAAAGCGCAATATTGACGCCGATTATTCAAAAAATTGGAATAGAGATGAAAGCCGAGTAATTGATACGGAACGTAGGAATACATTTCGCGAAAAATTCTTAGATAATCATGTAAAACAGTTGGACTCCGACTTTATTCGACATGTTAGTCGTAGAATCTTAAACGGAGAAGAAGCTATACGTCTGGAATATTATCGATTACGCAAGGAATATCGAATTGTACCAAGCATTAGAAATACTATGGCAGATGACTATCGTAAAAGTAAAAGATATAGGGTGAATTTATTGACAATAAATAATCAGGATGATTATCAAGATGTTGATAGACGATCTGATTTCACTGGGACAACTGAACTACTTGGGGAACGCTACATCGAACGAAGACAAATTCCAGCTATAAGTAAAGATAAAGACCGTTCAGTGACATCTACTGAACTTTTAAACCCTGATACAATCCAGCGACTTCCAGCAAGAAAACTAGCAACACTGGATAAATACGAACGTCGATTAATCGAAAATGAACGTTCAACTCGAAATCGTCACCTCATCGAAACAATTTATAAAGCAAGAAACCAACAATTGAGTGATAACAGGTTAGTTACTGATCAGTTTTCTGGAACCGAACGTTTACCAGAGGTACGTGAAAATTTAAGCCGATTTTCTGAACGTTCTGGTGAAAGACTTTCTAAAAAAGAGCTTGAAAAAGCAGAAAATCAAGGTGATACTATTAAAAATATCGGATTTTCCCATAAAAGGCTTTCCGAAAGTGCAAGACGTTTTGAACGTTTAGAACGTGATGAATTCCGGCGACTCTCTTTAAGACAACCAACTACATTTAACAATTATGAACATCGCTTAAACGAACGTGATCAGTTACCTACTCGTATAAATCGTCGACTTATCGAAACAATTTCTAAAGAAAGAAAAGAACAAGATTGTGGGAAAAAGTTTGAAAGAAAGCATAATTCAGGGCAATATAATGATCGACATTCTGAAACTGAGCGTTTACCAGAAGAAAGTGAAAGTTATAGGCAATTATCTAACCGCAAAAATCAACGTTCTAGTGAACATCATTCCCAAGAAATTTTTGATAAGGAATCCACACTCGATTCTAGTCGTCTTAACTTAGATCGAAAATCTCTAATTCTTAATGAACGTATTGACAAACATTTCCAAGGAATACGTGAAAGGTACGATCGTCGCGAAACTTTGAATACCAGAGATAACAGGTATGATATTAGCAGACGTCTAAATGAAAGAGAACAAGTATCTGCACAACGTCGAAGTGGAAACACGCCGGAGTATCCTCATAATCGAGACCGATTTGTTGAAAGTGGTTCTGAGACTAACCAACGAGAACTTAAAGATCGTCAGCATGACATGAGAAGCGTGTCAAATGATAGATCCGAGCGTCGAAATCAAAATTTAAAGGAGCGTGTAGATGTATTAATTAGAAATGCTGAAACTCGACGTTTAAATAGTCGACAAACCGTGTCTGAGAGAGAAATATTGTATAATCGTGATGATATTCAACGTAACATTCGTGAACATGACGAAGAAGAATCTAAACGCATACGTGAAACACAGGACTTTTTAATAGATGAAAACATTTCGCCTAGGCGTTCTCTATTGGTGCGTGAATCAGTAGAGAGACGCTATGAAAATGTTAAAGAACTCGATGAACGCCGTGAAAGTAAACATGATAACAATAAGGAAAACCGTGGTTCTCGGCGACTTGATGAAAGGAAATTTGAAGATAATGAAATCGTGCAGAGGCGAATAGAAACTCATGATACTCGTAGGCATAACAAACGACAAAACAAAAATGAATCGAGACGAACTATGGAATCAATTGTCAACCAAGTCATTGAAGTAGAACAACGTAGCGTTAAAAGTAAACGAGAATCAAACTTCATTCGACAAGATGAAAACCTTGACCATAAAGACAGCCGTTACATGATCGATAAGTACATAGAAAAGCAAACTATCACGCTTAACAGGGGTTACGTGACTTTAGGACAAGGAGCTCTTTTGGCATATATCGTAATGAGAACTGTTAATGGCAAAAATGACATCAAGTAAGTACCATTATTGAAAATCTAAAGATGATTAATTAATATAAAAAATATATATTTATTTTACAGGTGCAATATTTATCAAAAATTACAAGAAGCAATAGCACTTATGGGTTTCTAAATAGGCAAAATACGGATATTGATGAATTGGCATAACATTTAAAACCGTATAGAATATATTTAGAAAATTATAAAGAAAAATGTGTACCTAAAAGCAAGTTTATAATATTAATTACAAATATACATACATACATATGTTATATGAATTTACAAAATGTCATTAGTTTAACCAAAATAAAAATTATTTGTGAGCAAAGAGTTATCGGATTTAAGTTTATGAGAATTAATTGTAAAATACATATAAATAAAAAATAAATATTTAAATAAAAAGGCAATAATTTATATACTTATACAGCGGTTATTTTAATTTATCATTTAAAATATTACACCCTGTATATGTTTGAATATCATATTTGTTGAATCAATTTTTTTTTAAATTTCAGTAGATTTTTTAACTTTCATTGTAAACATAATTTGAAATGTATGCTTTTGGGGATAAGCATGTCTCTATGGCCATTTCGTCTCTGCTTAAGAGACTCGTCAGGAGACTTTTTCCCAAAGGTGTTATTCAAAACTATAAATACTTATGTTAAAATAGTTATAGACTAAATGCGAATTGCGCAGGTTGGCTTGCTGTGGTAGAACAGAGAAATAGAACTTAAATTTTTTGAAAAACAGAAATGTATTGCTTTGTAAATACTTTTGTTTGGTTTTTATATACTAAATGGGATATGATTCGCATTTAGTCTATAACTATTTTAACATAAGTATTTATAGTTTTGAATAACACCTTTGGGAAAAAGTCTCCTGACGAGTCTCTTAAGCAGAGACGAAATGGCCATAGAGACATGCTTATCCCCAAAAGCATACATTTCAAATTATATTGAATGTATTTTGCCAATAAGGCGAAAAATATTTTTTGTTTTTTAATTGTAAACTTTAATGCCCATATTCATAAAAAATAAAACAGTTTTATTAATTCCTTATTTGATAATTATTCCATAAAAATATGTCAAATAAGCATTCTATAAACCAATTTTATTTTTTATGAATACGGTCATAAATTTTTTATTTTTATTTTAAATCCAACTTTTTGTATAAATTAACATGAGTTTTCTGGGTAAAAGGTGTGCTTTCTTAATTTTTTTTTCTGAAAATAGCGTTTCAATAAGTCAAATTAAGAACTTCTTTACCAAATTCCACTATATTCCACCTTAATCACTTACAACAAAACAACTGAATGATCAGAAAAAAAGCGCCACCTATTGGGGAGTAGCAGAGATAACAGCTAAGCCTACTTAGTGAAGGCATCCACCACACACAATCAACATGCAACGATAAGGCAATTTGCTGTTGATTATTCAAGGGTGAAGGTATAACACTGGCTTTTGAATGATCAATTCACAGCAATTTGTTTCATTCCTAAGGCGCAGCATCAGTAGGGGTTTACACCTGAGGAGTGGCTTCAATAAAAACAAAATCGAATGTCAGAGAAACTTTGTTGAAAATGAGTTATATGGTGCACAAAGGTATTTTTTTTGCACCTCTCGGCTGTGATGTCGGTTCGACAATCGCTTTTCTTTACGCAGGTCATGGAAATAATAGTTGTGGCCATCAGGCCCATCCAAATTAAACTTCTTTTCATCCGTAAATACAACGGTTTTCCAGTCTTTTACATGGCCTCTTTGCTGCATATCCCATACCATATAGTCTTTTGCGAATTGAAGACGCTTTTCCTTACGAGAACCATTGAGTGGCGGCTTTTTTTGTAATTTCCGGTATTTAAGATACTCACAGCTCTTAATAACTTTGCGTACTGATGACTTGCTCGCTTGCACTCCAGCTTGAGCTCTTATTTTTGACAAGCATAAGGCAGAATTAGAAGCAATTCTGATGATTTTTCTTTTCTCAAAAGTAGATAAAGACAACGAAACCCTTCCTTTAAAATTTTTTCCATACCCCTCGGGGTCCTTGATGTAATTGTCGACAACTGTTGGGCTCCGTCCAAATTTTTTAGCTATTGCGCGGTTAGAATATCCTTCAGAACGGTAAACATCGATTTTAGCCCTTTTCGATAGATTTAAAATTTTTTGTTTTGCCATTTTGACTCGTAAATCGACTAAAATGTAATAAATTGTAATAAACAAAAGCCCCCAACAAAAAATCACCGCCTACTTTAAAAATAATACAAAAAATAAAGTGCCTTTATTCAAGTGAACCAAAAAAAATACCACATTTTTAGATTTTTTTTATAAATTCCTCAAAAAAAGGTTCCTTAGTTAAGAAACCATCATTGTCATGATTTTGTTTATATCTCAAGATGTCTAGCTTCCATTTCTATTTTAAAATTCTGGAATCGGTTAAAAATTGCAAAAGATACCGGCTCCTGAATATGGGATTTTTTGTGCCTTTAAATAAGTGAACCGGAGTGTATGTACTTGTTTGCCTTTTCCTTCAAATTATTAATAAATAATAATTTTTTGCATTACAAATATTGAATTCTAATACGTATTACGGGGGGACATTACAAACATTTATTACTTTTGTAGGACATGATCGGTGCTAAGGGTAATGGTTTCCGGAATTAACAGATTATATATTCAATTTTTTCATTTTAATTTATTGAGCCTTTTTTTTTAAAACAATAAAAGATACATTACAAAATTTTTTGAATAGAGAATATTTAAGATTTTATTGTATTGTCTTAAAAACAACTGTGTTAAATTAACAGTACCAAACTTAGATATAGATTAGAAAGATATAGAAAGTTATAAAAACATTAAAAAGAAGGAGCCCTTGCTCCCGAAGCTAAACATAACCTGAGAATAAATCTCTTACACCAAATAAGATTATACATTCCTTGTATTAACTTATCGATTCTCATTGATTAGCATTTCCCGCTGAGTATATTCTAATAGGAAATTGCACATTTTACGTTAAATAATGAATTATTATTTGTAATGCATAAAGTTAATATTTATTAATAATTTTTAGAAATAACGAATTTTGTTAATAAAATATAGAACAGTAAATTTCTTCTTCTGAAGATGTGGGAATACACATGGTAATCAATATTTACTTGTGTTCCACATGAAATTATCTTCTCGATTCCAAAAGTAAAAAATTCTGAAGTCAGATATTACTTATTTTCTCCCGCTGGGTGTAAACTGCATTTTCAATAATAAAGTAATTTTATTGACCTTTTTTCGTTTAATAAACAAAAAAATTTAAGACGGAGCAACACGAAGGACCTAATAATTAAACTTTTTGGTAAGAAGTCTCCTGGTATTTTTAGCATAAATAACTTGAACTGTAATTAAAATACAAAGTGAATAATTTTCATATTGCCTTTATTGTATATATTTGAATATATTTTGTATTTATATTTTACATGAAATTTACAGTTAAACTCGTTGCTCACAAATAGTTTGAATTTTGATTAAAGTAATAGTATATAATTTTTATATACATTCAACATATATTTGTAATTAATATTATAATCTTGCTTTTAGGTACCCATTTTTCTTTACACTTCTCTAAATATATAGTATTTTATACAATTTTAAATTTTATGCCAAATCTTCAATATCCGTATTTTGCCTATTTAGAAACCCATAAGTGCTATTGCTTTTTGTAATTTTTGATAAATATTGCACCTGTAAAATAAATATATATTTTTTATATTAATTAATCATCTTTGGATTTTCAATAATTGTACTTACTTGATGTCATTTTTGCCATTAACAGTTCTCATTACGATATAAGCCAAAAGAGCTCCTTGTCCTAAAGTCACGTAACCCTTGTTAAGCGTGATAGTTGGCTTTTCTATGTACCTATCGATCATGTAACGTCTGTATTTATGGTCAAGGTTTTCATCTTGTCGAATGAAGTTTGATTCTCGTTTGTTCTTAACGCTACGTTGTTCTACTTCAATGACTTGGTTGACAATTGATTCCATAGTTCGTCTCGATTCATTTTTGTTTTGTCGTTTGTTATGCGTACGAGTATCATGAGTTTCTATTCGCCTCTGAACGATTTCATTATCTTCAAATTTCCTTTCATCAAGTCGTCGAGAACCACGGTTTTCCTTATTGTTATCACGTTTTCTTCCACGCCGTTCATCGAGTTCTTTTACATTTTCATAGCGTCTCTCTACTGATTCACGCAACAATATAGAACGCCTGGGCGAAATGTTTTCATCTATTAAAAAGTCTTGTGTTTCCCGGATGCGTTTAGATTCTTCTTCGTCATGTTCACGAATGTTACGTTGAATGGCACCACGATTATTCGATATTTCTTTCTCAGACATGACTTGTCGACTATTTAAACGTCGAGTTTCAGCATTTCTATTTAATACATCTACACGCTCCTTTAAATTTTCGTTTCGACGTTCGAATCTATCATTTAATGCGCTGATAATGTCATGATGACGATCTTTAAGTTCTCGTTGGTCAGAAAATCGTTCTCGACTGTAAAGATACTGTCGTGTGTTTCCACTTTGACGTACTGCAGATATTTGTTCTTTTTCATTGCGATATCTACCAATATCATATCGATTTTCACGTTGAGACATTTCATGCTGAGACATTCTTTGGATATGTTTATTTAGTCGGTGATTAAGATTTAGAGATTCTCGTTCTATATTTCGACGGCTGGTATCACGAGTAGAAACATTTTCTAAAAGATTTTGAGAAAGATTTTCACTAGACCGTTGATTTAATCGTTCAGATAACCTTAAGTTTTCACGTTGCTCTAATAAACGTTCGGCATCAGAAGACCGATCATTAGATAGCCGTGATTTCTGATTTCTTTCTAAGCTATTATCACGCTGTTGTGTATTTCTTTCTTTAGAAATTGTTTCAATAATTCGATTTTTGTTTAACTGATCACGCTCGTTTAAACGCCGTTCATACCTGTTTAATGTAGCTGGTTCATCTGCTTTCTTGGAAACTGCGAGATCGGCAATATAATCGCGTGTATTTTCTGGTTCAATTCTTGTTGAGCTGTCTTTTTCAAGATCTGTTTGAGAAAGACGTTCATCAGTCCGTTGACCTTCGCGTTCAGAAAATCGCCTTAAACTTTCACGTTCTTTTGGCAAACGTTCTATTTTAGAAAACTGATCATTAGATTGCCGTAATTCATGATTTCTTTCTAGCATATCATCACGCTCTTCTCTGTATCTATCTGTAGAACTTGTTGTTTCAAAAAGTCGACGATTGCTAGTAAACTGATCACGTTCACTTGAGCGGCGTTCATACCTTCGCCGAAATTCATCGCGTTCTAAAAGCTCAAAACGCCTTTCATTTTCGGAAAGCCTGTTTTCTGCTTCAATTCTTTTTACGTTTTGATTTTCAAGACCTGATTGAGAAACACGTTCACTAGATCGTCGATTTTCCCGTTCAGAAAGTCGCCTTAAATTTTCACGTTCTTTTGTTAAACGTTCTGTGTCAGTAAACTGACCATTATATCGTCCTGATTCATTATTTCTTTCTAATCTGTTATCACGCTCTTGTCTGCTTATTACTTTGGAAATTGTTTCAGTATGTTGGCGATTGCTAGTTAACTGATCACGTTCGTTTAAACGGCGTTCACACCTGTTGAATGTAGCTGGTTCCCTAAGAGGAAGTCGGCGAAACTCATCGCGCTCTGAAAGCTCTAAACGTCTATCGTTTTCTTCACTAAACCCCTTAATTTCGCGTCTAGATAATCGTTCTAAACTTTGACGTTCTTCTGGCAAATGATCCCTTTCGGAATCTCGAACAATTGCTCGTCTAGATTCCTGATTTCTTTCTAATTTATTATCACGTCTTTGATTATTTTCTTCTTCAGCAAGATTTGTAACAAGTCGACCATTTTCAGTTAACAGTTCACGCTCGTTTGATCGAGGTTGCCGGGACGCATCACATTCTAAAAGGTCAGAACGGATTTTATTTTCGGAAACTCTTTTAATCTCACGTTGGTTACGTTGTTCTAAATCACGTCTTGTTTCAAATAGCCGGTCGTTTAAAAGACGAGATCCTTTATTTTCAGTCACTTGGCTTTCACGCTCATTAAGACGCCTTGAGCGATCTGTACGTTCATTCTCAACTGAGTTTTGATTCCGTATATTTGAATGTTCAATTCTACGAGTTTCTTCATATCTTCTGTAAATTTTATCACGGTTATCTGCAATCGAAAAGTCTCTCTTCGAACTTAAACTCCTACGGCTTTCATCTGCTTCAACATTATTTCTGCTAATCATAGTGAGATATTCGTTACGAATGCGCAAATTTACCTCTCCTCTTAGTTCTCTGCGATGTAAAGCTAAATTGTCAAGTTCGTGAGAAATTTCGCCACCTTCTCTACGACTGTTGACCCTATACAGTTCGAAATCTGATATAATTACACGATTTTCACGAGCTCCTTTAATAACATCGCCACGGTTATGAGTGCGCTCTTGCAGGAATTTGCTATTGCGTTCGGTATCGTCGTAGTGCCTTTCACCACGATGCCATTCTCTCAAATGATTTTCTCTGCGGTTATCCCTTTCAATTGATCGTTCATAACAATAATCCCGATCACAGGCCTGGAGTAGTTCTTGTCCAAGACACGAAGTCAATAGTAAAATAGAGACAGTTGTTTTAAACTGCCAAAAACCAATAAACATTGTCACAAGACTTGATCTTTTTCGAGTAATTACTTTAAATTATTTAATATCTATAAGAAGACAAAGTTTATGAAATGTTTGCTTTCAATTGGATATTCTTGGTACTTTCTTTTTCTAAAGCGATGGTTCGTTCGTTTAAAATTTTTATTTGTGATATTTTTGTTCAAAGACTTTGTAATGACTGATATCCTTGACTGTTTTCAAGTTCCTTTTATACCAATTTTGAAATACGTTTCAAAAAGGATTTTTCTTTTTCTTCTCATAAAATTTTAATTTAAAGCATAAAAATTGATTGATTTAATTGTCTTATCACACATGTGCACGACTGCACAATAAATATGCTGCTGTTCAGAAGTATATGTATGTACGTAAATACTTGTGAATGAAAATGTTTATGAATGAACTGCTTTGTGAAATAAGATGTGACGTCATGGAAAGGATTATAGTATGTCCTATAAAATAGTAGCTTCGTAATAAAATGTAAGTTTGGTTGATGCTTTTCTCTTTCCTCAATTTTCCTTTTGCTTTAAATTTTAAAAAAATATTAAAAAACCGCAGTATGCGGACGGAAATGACAATATTTCGTTTTGTTATGGTACAAGTATTATTTAAGGTAGAATATCACAAAAATATTCACTTTTAATAGAGTTATTTCGAAGTTTTTATTCAAAATATTAAAATAAACTTTGAATAGGAACCGATATCGTGCATAAAGTATTCTTTTGGGTGGAGGTTATAAGCTCAAGTTTACAATGAAAACTTATTTATTTTTTTTTATTATTAAGATTATAGGGGGTTTACACCCCAACTCAGACTGTGCATTGTGTTGGAACTAAAAAGATTTAAGATTTTTTTCTTACTAAGCGCCTTTTGTCAATGCGACAAGTTGCTGTCAGTTGATCACTGAAAGGCCAGTGTTATAAATTCACACTTGAAATGATCAATAGCAATTGCCCCATCTTTTGATGTTAATTTTGTTTATTGTGAAATGGTGAGAATCTCTGCTAAGTTGTTGGTAGGTTAGGACCCTTGGTTAGTTTTGTCTACTACTTTCCAGTAAGTGGCGCTTTCTCCTGGTGATTGGTTTTATAAGTCAAAGGTAGATAGGGTGGAATGTCAGAGGGGGGGGAGGGGAATCTCTTGTTTTTTTAATTAAAACCGCACAAATTTTTGTTCTTCATTTAAAATAATTTTATAACGAATAGGGTTTTATTGCCTTGCTGAAAATCTCACACTTAATTAGTTTAGAGCCTAATGCAAATAGCTGTTTTAAAACAAATATTATAGGGTTATTAAGGGCTTATTTGACAAATTTCTATGCAATAATATAATATTTTTTATGAATACAGCAGTCATAGTCGGGACAAGTTTTTTTTTTTGTCAATACTTCTCTAATAGTCTTTAAAGATATATTTTTCATAGATATGATTATTAAAAGTGATCGGCTTCAGCTTAGTGGAGCTAACAACCTCAGTCAGTGATGGAATTAAATCTGGAACTGGCAAGAAGGGAATCTATTGCAGGTCGAGTCTTTCTGTATGATAAACTGCAACACAATACACATTTTATTATAAAACATGAGTGTTTTTTGACCCAACTTTACTTTAATAACTTACTAAAATGTTATCAGTTATTTGGCTTAATTCCAAGAAAATTAAAATTTTTTTGTTGACTTTTGCATAAGCGAACACAACCATACCAATTCTAATATGAAAAAACTCTCAAAATATATAAGTAGCAATCAACTACTGGGCAAAAGAGGTGGAATGTCTGGGTATAACATGTGCCCTAAATTGTGTGCTGAAGACTGGTGAGAAAATCTTTGGTATGTAAACGAAGAATGTTACACTTGTTGAACATTCTAATTGTAAGTCTAATTTTACCTGCAGAACACAAGGATTAAAACCAAACAACCTAGAAGTTGTAACTGGAGATAAAGCAATTACGCTATTTGGAATTCAAAATTTTATCATTAAACCAGGAAACTCTATTTCATTAAAAATTACTCTATGGCTAAACTAAATAACAAGAATTAATGAAACGATGGAGTTACATAATTCTTTAAAACTCGTCATATGATGAGTCAAACACAGTCAGTAGTGAGTAAGTCCGCTTTGTGTGCGTACCTGCACTTGGTAGGCCATGCTACCAAATGGAGTATTCATATGTAAGTGTCAATTTCGCAGTCATTATTTATTGAAGAGCATGCAGATTATAATATAGTTTTTGGGCAACAGTATCTAATTTTTTTCTTAATGTTTATTTATTGATATTGAATATAATATACATAGATTCCATAAACAAACAAATAGATTTATGTTTCGTCAGAAACGCTTTAATTAGATCAAAGTTAACTGCAATGAATATTTTTTGGTAATTAAAGGAGAAATGATGTCCGTGAAGGAATAGTACACTAGCCAAACTAAACAATTGTTTTCGACTCCAGCTACAATAGTCTCATCAGAGTTCTTTGTGTCCTGTGTATATTCGAGACCAAACATCAACTTTTTAGCTCATACTTTTCAAGAAATCACATACTGAAATTATTATATTATATTATAGTCGAAGTATAGTCACACAACAGTTTCTATCATATTCTCCTTTTCTTACCATCATTGCTGTTCTTGTAATTCTCATCTTATTTGGATGAAACAAAAATATGAATATACACTGATGCATATTCCTATAAACGCATTTAATTTTTTTCTCAATTTTTGTTTTATCTTTGTTGTTCTCATCCAAAGAAAAACTGAACTTATTAAATGAGAGGCAATTTAACGGCACTTTTTTAATGTAAACAAAATTTTTTTCTTAGTCTTGTTGTTTGCTTTATTTATGCGATCAAATGTTCTTGGTGCTATTTTAGGTGGAATATTTCTATAAACGCAGACGTGAACATTGCTTTAAAAAAATACCAAAAATAAAATATTATAAATTTTTGACTCTTTTAAATAAAGGTATGTTTTTAATGACAATATCTCAATTTTACGACAAAATTTTCTCATTTAATTGATAAATTTAAAAGTTATAAAGATGCCCAAAGGAACTTTTTTGTCCGATCAAAAAAAGATCCAAATTAAATTTTTTCATGACCAAGGATGCTCCAATAGAGAAATTGGTCGTAAAATTAAACGTTCCGAGAGTGTGGTGCGTAATTTCTTTAAGAAAGGACAGAATTATGGTGTTCGGAAGCCTACAAAGGGAAATACAAAATTAACAAATAGACAGATTAATCTTATAAAACAAGAAGCAACCCGTAACAAATTGAATTCTAGACAAATAAAGAACAAACTAAATCTTCCTGTGACATCCAAACACGTTGCTCACATTTTACGAAAAGATGAAAACATAAAACGGAAGAAGCCCAAGTGTAAGCCAATGCTCAAAAAGCACCATAAAGAAAATCGTTTAAAATTCGCACGAAAATACATGAAATGGGCAGAGGAGTGGAAAAAGGTAATTTTCTCGGACGAAAAAAAATTTAATTTAGACGGTCCTGACTCATACTCATGTTATTGGCACGATTTGAGATCAAACGATGTGCGGTTGTCGAAACGTAATTTCGGCGGTGGCAGTGTTATAATTTGGGCCGCATTTTCTGCAGTTGGCAAATCTAAAATTTGTTTTGTTCCAACAAAAATGAACACCACAATTTATAATGAATTGTTGGAAGATGCTCTTCTCTCTTTTATGGATGAAAACATGGATGAAGATTGCATATTCCAGCAAGATAATGCTGCAATACACGTTTCAAAACAGTCTAGATCATGATTTAACGAACACAGCATACCTCTGTTGGACTGGCCGGCTTGCAGTCCGGACCTAAACCCAATGGAGAACTTGCGGGGATACATGGCCCGTAAAGTTTATTCCAATAATGCCCAAAACGAAACCATAATGACATAAACAGAACTAAAACTTAAAATAAAGCAAGCCTGGGAGGAAATTGATTCCAATCTTCTTAAAAAATTAGTGGAATCAATGCCAGACCGTATTTTTGAGGTAATCCACAACAAAGGATCATCCACCCATTATTAATATTACTATAGAGACTGATAAATTTAAGTGCGTTTATAGGAAAATACCCTTACAAATGGCAATTAAACTCTAAAATTAAGTTAAAAAATATAAAATGAAATACAAATAAAGTTTTTAGTGAACAATGTTTTAAATGAAGTCTTAGTTGATTTAATAAAAATATTATTTTCCCACTAAATATGTTCTTGTCTAATTTGTTCAAAATTCTTTAAAAAAAACTCATGTGCGTTTATAGGATATGCACCAGTGTATGTATATATATACTAGTTAACCCGGCAAACGTTGTTCTGGCATATAAATTTGCTCTAGGAAACAACTTTTTACATACATACATACATACATACATAATTGGCCATTACAACCCTGTGTCAGGATTACGGCCTAGCTTCTCGCAGCACTCATGTTGTGTGTGTTAATTTTTTCCCATGAGTACCGGGACCTACAGTTTAAAGTCGACTCCGAACGACAGATTTGAGAAGCTTTTTCATGGCAATTAATTACTCCCAGAGCTTTTGCCAGAAGACTGCTGAGAGGTAGTCGCCGAAAGAAATAATTGTTTCATATTTCTTTTTGTAAAGATGTCGGAGCTGAGATTTGAACCCAGCACTATCGTCTTCGAAAGCCAACACACTAACCACTAGACCACGGCGACTACAAGGAAACATCTTTTTAGTTCAAATATATTTGATACTCTTTACCGAACTGCAAAAGCAACATTGATATGAGCAATCAATGTCTGGGTAACTAATAATTTTAATACATGCTTATCCGCCATTTTCGGTACTTCAGTTTGATAGAGAAATATCCTCTGTATCACCCCCTCTGAGTACTTCTTAAAAAAAAATAGCATAAACCATATGTGTTCTACGGTACACAGATATACATATCTAGTTTAAAATTTCATATACGACGGTGCGTTATTTAGATGAGGCATAAATTTCCCTTAGGGGCGGGTCACGTTAACATTTAGGGGTATGAAAAATAGATGTTGACCGATTCTCAGACCTACCCGATATGCACACAAAATTTCATGAAAATCGATCGAGCCATTTTGGAGGAGATTGGCAATGGTTCCCGCGTTTAAGCGTTATGACGCGACTTTTATAAGTTAAAAATAGCCTAAACTTTTATATATACATACGATACTTATATTGTAGATTTACTTACGTAAATTTGAGAAATTTGTACACAACATGAGTGCTGCGAGAAGCTAGGCCATTATCCTGACACAGGGTTGTAAAGGCCAGTTATGTATGTATGTATGTATATTCTAATCGAGAAATTGCACATTTTATGTTATAAAATCAATAAAAAACAGTAAACGGAAAGGATAATTTAAACTAAAAAAATAAAACTCGTTGCTCGATTATTTTGATGAAGTTATACTTCGATTGTTTTGTGTAGATTTATTCAGGTAAAGGCTTTCCATTCAGTTGACAAAGTTTCAAGTTTTGAGCATAAGAATCTGCCTTTTTCTTCGTTTAATAAATAAAAAAAATGTATGATTGAGCTATACGAAGGACCTTAGAGTTAAAGGTTCTTTTCTTTAAACTTTTTGGAAAGAAGTCTCCTGGTATTTTTAGCATAAATAATTTGAACTGTAATTAAAATACAAAGTAAATAATTTTTATATTGCCTTTATTGTATATATTTGAATATATTTTTATATTTTATATGAAATTTACAGTTAAACTCGTTGCTCACAAATAGTTTGAATTTTGATTAAAGTAATAGTATATATTTTGAATATACATTCAACATATGTATATTTGTAATTAATATTATAATCTTGCTTTTAGGTACACATTTTTCTTTATAATTGTTTAAATATATTCTATACAGTTTTAAATGTTATGCCAATTCATCAATATCCGTATTTTGCCTATTTAGAAACCCATAAGTGCTATTGCTTCTTGTAATTTTTGATAAATATTGCACCTGTAAAATAAATATATATATATATATATATATATATATATTTTATATTAATTAATCATCTTTAGATTTTCGATAATGGTACTTACTTAATGTCAGTTTTACCATTAACAGTTCTCATTACGATATAAGCCAAAAGAGCTCCTTGTCCTAAAGTCACGTAACCCTTGTTATGCGAAATAGTTGGTTTTTCTATGTACTTATCAATCATGTAACGGCTGTCTTTATGGTCAAGGTTTTCAACTTGTCGAATGAAGTTTGATTCTCGTTTGTTTTTAACGGTACGTTGTTCTACTTCAACAATTTGGTTGACAGTTGATTCAATGGTTCGTCTCGATTCATTTTTGTTTTGTCGTTTGTTGTGCATACGAGTATCATGAGTTTCTATTCGCCTCTGAACGATTTCATTATCTTCAAATTTCCTTTCATCAAGTCGTCGAGAACCACGGTTTTCCTTATTGTTATCACGTTTTCTTTCACGCTGTTCATCAAGTTCTTTAACATTTTCATAGCGTCTCTCTACTGATTCACGCAATAATATAGAACGCCTGGGCGAAATGTTTTCATCTATTAAAAAGTCCTGTGTTTCCCGGATGCGTTTAGATTCTTCTTCTTTATGTTCACGAATGTTACGTTGAATATCATTACGATTATGCAATATTTCTCTCTCAGACACAATTTGTCGATTATTTAAACGTCGAGTTTCAGTATTTTTATTTAATACATCTACACGCTCCTTTAAATTTTTATTTCGACGTTCGGATCTATCATTTAACGCGCTTCTCATGTCATGCTGACGATCTTTAAGTTCTCGTTGCTCAGAAAATCGTTCTCGACTGTAAAGATACTGTCGTGTGTTTCCACTTCGACGTACTGCAGATATTTGTTCTCTTTCATTACGATATCTACCAATATCATATCGATTTTCACGTTCTCGTTCATTATCATTATCAGGCTGAGACACTCCTTGGATATGTTTACTTAATCGCTCATTAAGATTTAGATATTCTCGTTCTATATTACGACGGCTGGTATCACGAGTAGAAACATTTTCTAAAAGATTTTGAGAAAGATTTTCACTAGACCGTTGATTTAATCGTTCAGATAACCTTAAGTTTTCACGTTGCTCTAATAAACGTTCGGCATCAGAAGACCGATCATTAGATAGCCGTGATTTCTGATTTCTTTCTAAGCTATTATCACGCTGTTGTGTATTTCTTTCTTTAGAAATTGTTTCAATAATTCGATTTTTGTTTAACTGATCACGCTCGTTTAAACGCCGTTCATACCTGTTTAATGTAGCTGGTTCATCTGCTTTCTTGGAAACTGCGAGATCGGCAATATAATCGCGTGTATTTTCTGGTTCAATTCTTGTTGAGCTGTCTTTTTCAAGATCTGTTTGAGAAAGACGTTCATCAGTCCGTTGACCTTCGCGTTCAGAAAATCGCCTTAAACTTTCACGTTCTTTTGGCAAACGTTCTATTTTAGAAAACTGATCATTAGATTGCCGTAATTCATGATTTCTTTCTAGCATATCATCACGCTCTTCTCTGTATCTATCTGTAGAACTTGTTGTTTCAAAAAGTCGACGATTGCTAGTAAACTGATCACGTTCACTTGAGCGGCGTTCATACCTTCGCCGAAATTCATCGCGTTCTAAAAGCTCAAAACGCCTTTCATTTTCGGAAAGCCTGTTTTCTGCTTCAATTCTTTTTACGTTTTGATTTTCAAGACCTGATTGGGAAACACGTTCACTAGATCGTCGATTTTCCCGTTCAGAAAGTCGCCTTAAATTTTCACGTTCTTTTGTTAAACGTTCTGTGTCAGTAAACTGACCATTATATCGTCCTGATTCATTATTTCTTTCTAATCTGTTATCACGCTCTTGTCTGCTTATTACTTTGGAAATTGTTTCAGTATGTTGGCGATTGTTAGTTAACTGATCACGTTCGTTTAAACGGCGTTCATACCTGTTGAATGTAGCTGGTTCCCTAAGAGGAAGTCGGCGGAACTCATCGCGCTCTGAAAGCTCTAAACGTCTATCGTTTTCTTCACTAAACCCCTTAATTTCGCGTCTAGATAATCCTTCTAAACTTTGACGTTCTTCTGGCAAACGATCCCTTTCTGAACCTCCAACAATTGCTCGTCTAGATTCCTGATTTCTTTCTAATTTATTATCACGTCTTTGATTATTTTCTTCTTCAGCAAGATTTGTAATAAGTCGATCATTTTCAATTAACAATTCACGCTCGTTTGATCGAGATTGCCGGAACGCATCACATTCTAAAAGGTCAGGACGGATTTTATTTTCGGAAACTCTTTTCATCTCACTTTGGTTACGTTGTTCTAAATCACGTCTTGTTTCAAATAGCCGGTCGTTTAAAAGACGAGATCCTTTATTTTCAGTCACTTGGCTTTCACGCTCATTAAGACGCCTTGAGCGATCTGTACGTTCATTCTCAACTGAGTTTTGATTCCGTATATTTAAATGTTCAATTCTACGAGTTTCTTCATATCTTCTGTCAATTTTATCACGGTTATCTGCAATCGAAAAGTCTCTCTTAGAACTTAAACTACTACGGCTTTCATCCCTTTCAACACTATTGCCGTCGATCATAGTGCGGTATTCATTACGTAAATTTTCCTCTCCTTTTAGTTCTCTGTGATTTAAAGCTAAATGGTCAAGTTCGTAGGAAATTTCGCCACCTTCTCTACGACTGTTGAGCCTATAAAGTTCGAAATCTGATATAATTACACTATTTTCACGATCTCCTTTAATAACATCGCCACGATTATGAGTGCGCTCTTGCAGGAATTTGCTATTGCGTTCGGTGTCGTCGTAGAGTCTTTCACCACGATGCCATTCTCTCAATTGATTTTCTCTGATGTTATCCCTTTCAATTGACCGTTCATAACAATAATCCCGATCACAGGCTTGGAGTAGTTCTTGTCCAAGACACGAAGTCAATAGTAAAATAGAGACAGTTGTTTTAAACTGCCAAAAACCAATAAACATTGTCACAAGACTTGATATTTTTCGAGCAATTACTTTAAATTATTTGATAACTTTAAGAAGACAAAATCTATGAAATGTTTGCTTTCAAGTGGATATTCTTGGTATTTTTTTTGTTTTTTTCTAAAGCAAATATATATTCTTTTCGATAGTTCGTTCGTTTAAAATTTTTATTTGTGATATTTTCGTTCAAAGTCTTTGTAATGACTGATATCCTTGGTTGTTTTCAAGTTCCTTTTATACCAATTTTGAAATACGTTTTAAAAAGGATTTTTCTTTTCTTCTCATAAAATTTCAATTTAAAGCATAAAAATTGATTGATTTAATTGTCTTATCACACATGTGCACGACTGCACAATAAATATGCTGCTGTTCAGAAGTGTATGTATGTACGTAAATACTTGTGAATGAAAATGTATATGAATGAACTGCTTTGTGAAATAAGATATGACGTCACGGAAGTTTGGTTGATGCTCTTCTCTTTCCTCAATTTTCCTTTTGCTTTAACTTTAAAAAAAAAGATTAAAAAATCGCAGTATGCGGACGGAAATGACAATACATATTTCTTTTTTTTATGGTACAAGTATTATCTAAGGTAGAATATCACAAAATATTCACTTTTAATAGAGTTATTTCGAAGTTTTTATTCCAAATATTAAAATAAATTTTTAATAGGAGCCGATATCGTGCATAAAGCATTCTTTTGGGTGGAGGTTATAAGCGCAAGTTTACAATGAAGATTTATTTTTTTTTATTATTAAGGCCAATACTCAGGCGTTTACACCCCTACTCATGCTGTGCATTGTGTTGGAATTGGACATATATAAAGATTTTTTCTATTAAGAGCCTTTTGTCACTGCGACAAGTTGCTATCTTTGCTGAGTTGTTGGTAGGTTAGGACCCTTGGTTAGTTTGTTTACTATTTCCCATTAGATGGCGCTTTCTCCTGACCTCTTATTTGTTTTTTAATTGAACTCCGAAATGCTGCACAAATTTTTGTTCTTCATTTAAAATAATTTTTTAACGAATAAGAATTTATTGCCTTGCCTAAAATCTCTTACTTAATTTTTTTAGAACCTAATTCTAACATCTGTATTCATAACAAATATTATACTTGTAAGTTTATTAGGGGCTTATTTGACAAATTTCTATGCCATAATCTAATATTTTTTATTAATACAAGACAAGTTTTTTTGTCAATTCTGCCTTAATAGTCTTTTAAGATATATTTTTTTAAAGATATGATAATTAAAAATGATTGGATCAGCTTAGTGGAGCTAACAACCTCAGTGAGTGATGAAATAAAATCTGGAACTGGCAAGAAGGGAATCTATTGCAGGTCGAGTCTTTCTGTATGATAAACTGCAACACAATACACATTTTATTATAAAACATGAGTGTTTTTTGACCCAACTTTACTTTAATAACTTACTAAAATGTTATCAGTTATTTGGCTTAATTCCAAGAGAATGACAATTTTTTTGTTGACTTTTGCATAAGCGAACACAACCATACCAATTCTAATATGAAAAAACTCTCAAAATATATAAGTAGCAATCAACTACTGGGCAAAAGAGGTGGAATATCTGGGTATAACATGCGTCCTAAATTATATGCTGAAGACTGGTTACAAAATCTTTGGTATGTAAACGAAGAATGCTACAGTTGTTGAACATCCTAATTGTAAGTCTAATTTTACCTGCAGAACACAAGGATTCAAACCAAACAAGAAAAACAGAGCTGAACTAGAAGTTGTAACTGGAGATAAAGCAATTACGCTATTTGTAATTCAAAATTTTATCATTAAACCAGGAAACTCTATTTCATTAAAAATTTCTCTGTGGCAAAACTAAATAATAAGAATTAATGAAACGATGGAGTTACATAATTCCTCAAAACTCGTCAAATGATGAGTCAAACACAGTCAGTCAAAGGTGGTACGCCATACTACCAAATGGAGTATTCATATGTAAGTACCAATTTCCCAGTCATTATTTATTGCAGAGCATGCAGATTATAACACAGTTTTTGGGCAACAGTATCTTATTTCTTTTTTAATGTTTATCTATTGATATTAATAGATTCCATAAACAAAAAATTGATTTAATTTTACATTTTACGATTACTTTAATACACAATCGAGTTCTGAAGTCAGAGTTGGGTTTATTGCATTGAATTTATAATGCATTATGGTTTCCACTACCACTAAACCACTTAGTATTAATGCAGCAATATTGCAGCCACCACTAAATGCAGATAGAAATAGTTAACCACTAAATAAAACCATTTTAGTGGTAGTGGAAATTTATTGCATTAAAAAAAACAAATTTAGTGGTAGTGGAAATTTAGTGCATTAAATAAAATAAATTTAGTGGTAGTGGAAATTTATTGCATTAAATAAAAAAAATTTAGTGGTAGTGGAAATTTAATGCATTAAAAAAAACAAATTTAGTGGTAGTGGAAATTTATTGCATTAAATAAAAAAAATTTAGTGGTAGTGGAAATTTAATGCATTAAAAAAAACAAATTTAGTGGTAGTGGAAATTTATTGCATTAAATAAAAAAAATTTAGTGATAGTGGAAATTTATTGCATTAAATAAAAAAAATTTAGTGGTAGTGGAAATTTAATGCATTAAAAAAAACAAATTTAGTGGTAGTGGAAATTTATTGCATTAAATAAAAAAAATTTAGTGGTAGTGGAAATTTAATGCATTAAAAAAAAACAAATTTAGTGGTAGTGGAAATTTATTGCATTAAATAAAAAAAATTTAGTGATAGTGGAAATTTATTGCATTAAATAAAAAAAATTAGTGGTAGTGGAAATTTAATGCATTAAAAAAAACAAATTTAGTGGTAGTGGAAATTTATTGCATTAAATAAAAAAAATTTAGTGGTAGTGGAAATTTATTGCATTAAATAAAAAAAATTTAGTGGTAGTGGAAATTTAATGCATTAAATAAAAAAAATTTAGTGGTAGTGGAAATTTAATGCATTAAAAAAAAAAAAATTTAGTGGTAGTGGAAATTTATTGCATTAAATAAAAAAAATTTAGTGGTAGTGGAAATTTATTGCATTAAATAAAAAAAATTTAGTGGTAGTGGAAATTTAATGCATTAAAAAAAACAAATTTAGTGGTAGTGGAAATTTAATGCATTAAAAAAAAAAAAATTTAGTGGTAGTGGAAATTTATTGCATTAAATAAAAAAAATTTAGTGGTAGTGGAAATTTAATGCATTAAAAAAAAAAAAATTTAGTGGTAGTGGAAATTTATTGCATTAAATAAAAAAAATTTAGTGGTAGTGGAAATTTATTGCATTAAATAAAAAAAATTTAGTGGTAGTGGAAATTTAATGCATTAAAAAAAACAAATTTAGTGGTAGTGGAAATTTATTGCATTAAATAAAAAAAATTTAGTGGTAGTGGAAATTTAATGCATTAAAAAAAACAAATTTAGTGGTAGTGGAAATTTATTGCATTAAAAAAAACAAATTTAGTGGTAATGGAAATTTATTGCATTAAATAAAAAAAATTAGTGGTAGTGGAAATTTAGTGCATTGAATAAAACAAATTTAGTGGTAGTGCAAATTTAGTGCACTAAATGAATCGATTTTAGTGGTCCTGTGGATTTTATAGCATTAACTGCTGGGCTTACCATAAAATGAATGAGCGAGAATTGTTTTCATTCGAAGGTACATGATTATATGGAAAACCTAAATTGATTTTGTGCTCAACATAGCTAATATGGCGATGTTATGAGTATTTAGCAGATTTCGTAGAATATGTGTAGCTTTATCTGCAAAACCACTAAAATTATAAATTTTAATCTTAAGTCTATACAAATTTAGGAGTTATCAAGAACTGGGAAGAGTTACTTAAAAACATCAAATGGATCCAGATGCCTTGATGTGGATATAAGGATAAGTAAAATATAGTTTTTGCTATTTTAAATAAAATAAATATTTTAGATCTCTTTTAATCGAAATTTGTTATTAAATTTTAAATTCGATTATAGTGTTTCAAATAGAGAGAAATTCAATCAACCATAAAATTCATAAAAAGTAATGCTTACGAGTCTTTATATGTATATACATATAGGTATATGCAATATACGATCTCATGACACAGTTGTTGAAAGTAATAGCAAAACAATTTTAAATTACTCGTAATAAATAATAAAATTAATAGAAAAGAAACTGTACAGCTGAGATAAGAAACATCAATTACGTTCTCTAACAATGATTAGAGAATTAAATCAAATCGTCAGTTGACTAAGTATTCCATTGAACAACAAAAGCAAATGGAAAAGGACGCAAAGGAAACGCATTTAGGCGTAAAATACAAATTGTTAAGAAAGAAAATAAGATAAATAAGTATTAAATGAACATTTTTCAATTTAAAAATAATGATTTTTATTGATGGAATTTAATGATAAAAGTAGAGTATAAATACGAATGATTTTCTAGAAGTAACAAACAGTCTTTAGTTTTTCTTGTCTAAAAGAAGTTCTGAACGTAAAAAAAAATTGTTTAAAACAGTTCTTTTTATCAACCATATCCGGAGAAAAACTATAAAAAATATATCGAAAAATGTAGTCCTACAAGGTAATACATAAATAAATAAAGGGAATTGCATCAGCTGTAATTGTATTATTTATTCTGATTAACTTCCTCATATCTAATAAGTACATACGAAATTAATGACGAAAAATCGTTAAATTTCGTTACCAATTTACGGAGGAAAACATTGTTCAAATTGTTTATAAAAGGTGGCAGTCATCCAAACTTTGTTAAATCTATTTATTGCTCTGTTTTGACATTATATGTGAAACAATAACAAAAACACTCACATTTGTTTGTGTTTCCCATATAAAAAGACGAATGTCAAAAACCATTCGTGTTCTATGAACAGACTGTTACTAAAAATAATTTACAAATATTTTATAGATATTGATAATAATGTATTGATAAATATGTATTGTATGGGCATTTAATCTCTGTTTAAGAGACTCGTCATGGAACCAAAAATTAATTTATATTTGAAAAATAAAAATCTATTGCTTATAAACTTTTAATTCTTTTGTTTGGGATATTATGTATATACTGGATGGGATAATTCTCATTAAGTATGTAAAATTGTGAACATAAGAATTTTAGTTTAAATAACATCTTCGGAAAAAGTCTTCTGTAGTGCGGTTCACTACAAAATTTTAACGACAATTAACGACAAATAAACAGTTTTGCGTTAATTATCGTTAAACGTCTTCCAAACTGCAGCTCTATTTGTGTTGTTAAAATAGTCACAAAAGAAAAATAAACATATTATGTTCTATAACACAATGTTACTAGAATATCTGTAATTTAATCAGTAAATTTATTAATAGATTGTTTAATTGGCGTACACACATGATTTATAATTTTCCTAAAAATAAATACATACACACTTAACTACATAACTGGCCAATACAACCCTGTGTCAGGATTACGGACTAGCCTCTCGCAGCACTCATGTTGCGTATGTGAACCTACAGTTGAATATCAACTCCGAACGACAGACTTGAGAAACTTGTTCATGGCAATCAGTTACTCTCAGAGCTTTTGCCAGAAGTCTACTAAGAGGTAGTCGCCGAAAGAAATATTTTTTTTCTTTAATATTAATTTTTTTCAAGATGTCAGAGCTGGGGCTTGAATCAGAGCTCTCTTCTTAGTAAGCCAACACACTAACCACTAGACCACGGCGAAATAAATGAAACATTTTAAAAATATTTTCAGAAAAATATTAAATTTAAAAAAAAAATATTAAATACAATATGCAAGATCCGTATTCACACATACATACATACATATTTTAAAGAAACTATTTATCCTAAAATCACTACTTTGTTATAGAATTAATAGTAAAAATTATATAAAAAATTAAATTTAATTAAACAAAATAAACACAAATCATAATATAATATATTAAGTATATAAAATTCAAGTGTATAGTTTTAGAGTTTGTAAGAAAAGTGACTTTGCATACTGTGTTTTTTGTTAAGCTTTTTTGTCATTCTTACAGAGATGCAACTGCAAGCGTTAGCAAGGAGTTACTGAAACGCGCTGTTGTTAATGCAAACAACAAAATTGGCTTTTAATCTTAACAGAAAAAAAAATCGTTAAAAGTTAATGAATTGCACTACTGAAGAGGATCTTAAGCAGAGACGAAATGACCAACAAGACATGCTTGTGGCCACAAGCAATACATTTCCTATTATTATTACTAGTACTGAATATTTTCTCTATATGATGAAAAATGTTTTTTGTATTTTATAGTTAACTAGCTGAACCCGGTGTGCTTCGCTACCCCCTCGTTAGATAATAAAATTAAAAGTATTTATATATTTTGCAGACATTTGTGGGAGAAAGAGAGTGAGGCTACCCAACTATTTTAATTCAAATGTATTTTAAATTTGAGGTAAAGCCGTTAATAAACCTAGTAAAGAAGTAGGTCCGGAAGTGTGCATGGTCGAAAAATATTATCATGTAATAAGTATTCATGAGTCAAAGCTGCGCGCTGTGAAAATTTAAGATCGGTTAACAATTTTCTTTTGGAACGTATTTCTATTCATGGCAATACCATATATAGCAAATACTGCCGTAGATATAAAACAAAAATTTAAAACTTTCAAACAAAATTTGGCATGAAAAGGGGCGTGAAAGGGGGCGTGGCGTAAGAAATGTTTATTTATACCTCGCCTGGAGTATAATGTGTATACAATTTGAAGTAAATCTGTTAAACACTATATGGGAGCAATTACATAATTTTAAAAAAGTGGGCATAAAAGTGGGCGTGGTCGAAAAAAAAGTACCCTATTAATCATGCCAGAGTCCCAGTTAAATGCTGTGAAAATTTCAGGAAGATCGGTCCAGAGGTTTGGTCTCCTATAAGGTACAAACAAACAAACAAACAAATAAACAAACACACATTCAATTTTATATTATAGTTAATTATCTATGCTGGGTTTTGAACTTTGCATGTGAGCGCTCTAACCACTATGCCACCCACCCCCATATACATATTTGATATTTAAATTTCTTCGAAGTCTTACATTTTTCTATAGAATTTATATTTTAATAGAATGAAGTCTTGCAGGAATACAGTTCGAAGATTTTAAAATTTCTATAAAAGATCTATTAAACTAAGTTTTGGATTTTTTGCCAAAAAAAAAGACAATTTTTTGTTTGGTTTCACTGTAACGAAATTTTGTAATGAAACCACGAAGTCCTTGTTTTCATATTAAGGAAATTACACCAAAATATATAATTTGAGGGAACAATGGTAAAATGTTTAAAATTTTACAAAATTTTTCAATTCGTTCAAGGAAAATTATCTATAAGGTGTTGTCAACCGAGTAACTTTAGATTCAGAAGCTGTCAAATTCTATGAATGCATAGATATACTCGTACATTTTGAAACAAAGAAATATAAAAAAAAATATTTCTTTTGGCGACTACCTCTTAGCAGTCTTTTGGCAAAAGCTCTGGGAGGAATTGATTGCCATGAAAAAGCTTCTCAAATTTGCCGTTCAGAGTCGACTTTAAACTGTACGTCCCGGTACTCATGGATAAAAATTGACACAACATGAGTACTGCGAGAGCTAGGCCGTAACTCTGAAACAGGCTGGTAATGACCAATTATGTATGTATGTATGCATGTATACTCGTATAAACTGTCAAATTGTTATGTATTCTTGATTATATTTTTGAACAGGTACATATTGTTAAACACTGCCTTTAATCTTTTGTATTTCTTGTTTACTTGCAGGTTATTGTACTCCTCTACAGGAGGCATACAACTTTAATTTAATTTGATTCTTTATTAATTTTTTTAGTTTTGTTTTGTGTTTTCTACAATAAGTCTCTTATCAGATCAAAAACCCCTCCATTTAAATGTACTCAATTTATAATTACTTCTAAACACAAATAAGCATGTTTTAAATTTCTGTTTGATTTTTGAATTTCTTTCTTTTTAAGTAAATCTTGACTACCCTACTAGATGAAAATGTGAATCACAATAATGTTAACAAATATTTAAAAAAAAAAAAAAACTTAAATAAAATATTATAAAATGTATGTTATACTTATAAAATAATAATTTTGTTTAAAATTCAGTACAATTATAAAAATATTTCTAATATACCTAAAATATACTACTTGTTGCTTATTAAGTACATACTCGTACAGGGATGTACTCTGATTAATGTCAGTCAAATTTAAATATTGAAATATTGTCTATAATATGTGTTATTAAATATGTATATGAAAATTAAAATTTATTGTTCTCATTAATTATTAACAAATATGATTAAAAAGAAATAATCTATCAAAACTACTACTCATACATATACTATGTAACTAACTAACATACATATATAAACCTATATAAAAATATATACCTATATAAACAACATACATATGTACGTATTAAGCAAAATTTATACTTATGTGTCATGTTGCTGTTGTTTGGGATTCGAATTGTTATTTTTACGTATTTGATATTGATATTCTTATGCTCTAAATTTCTTAAACACTTAAAAAAATATTTCAAAGTTTTAAAGCATTACATATTTAAAACTAAGAATAATTTTTTTGAAAAAAAGTGAATTAAATAAAATTTATTGTGTTTAAAAAGTGCAAACCCCATATGTTTTATTTTTGCATTAAATATTCAAATGTTTACTAACTTACCTGATTTACTCGTGATCCATATACTTATGTATATACATACAAGCCGAAACGGGGGACAGCATTGATTGTAACCATCATGATAAAAGTCAGAAAAAAATCTATCCCATGCAGTTTGAAAGTTATGGACATATAAGAGAAATCTAGAAATTTGGTTAAACTGTAACCATTTTCCGGTTATTGTGGTTAATTTTTATTATTCATTTAAACTTTGGAACCGTAACCCTAAGTAATATTTCTAGAACCACAGTCAAAAATAATAACGCAACTGGCCCAAGTAAACTATGAATTTTAAATTTTCAAAATGTGTCGGTTTCAAAAGATCCTCCTCTAAAAAAATGTACTAAAGTGCCTAGGCAAGTGCCATTAAAAGTTCGCGCATGTAATGTGGTTGCATTGTAAAATGGTAAAAAAAATAAAAAAACCGCAAGTAACCCGATTTTTGCTAACCCATTTTACTCATTTTAAATGTTTTTTATTCGTTTTTTATTGCATTTCGGCTTGACGTTGAGTTCTAGGACACCCTGTATAAGTATACTTATGTATATTATAAAACTCTTTGTAATTCTGCTTGTTTCTCGGTCAATCACGACTAAACGACTAAACCGATTTTGTTGAAATTTATAACATAGATAGATTCAAGTACCGAAAGTGCAATAGGGTATGTTTTTTTCAAAATTGGACCTGGGCGTGGTATCTCCCAAATAAAGTGAATACTGATTTTTGTACATCTTTAGAACGGTTAAAGCTTAAGTCTCTAAATTTGGTCTGAAAGACTTCACGGACAAGGAAAATCATCAGTCAGAAAGTGGGCAGAATTGGGCAAGATTAGGTTTAGTACCTCCCATATAAGTTAAATATTGATTTCTCTATGTCTCGAGAAGTGTTGAAGCTAAAGTTTCTGAATTTGGTGTAATTTATTTCATAAATAGACAATGGACAAATAGTAGTGGTAGATGTAGTGAAGCATGCCAGGTTTAGGCTAGTGTTTTATAGATAAGAACGTTTGTAAAACTATTCAAGTTGAATTTCAGTTTAGTTTCAGAAATATTTACTCTTTCAAGACATGATTGCGCTACTCTTTCCGTTAAAAAAATTTCGATCAAGCAATGACGAGTGAGCAGGTGTATTATCGTGATGCAAAAGCTATAAAAAGGTTTCACAATTCCGGACGGTGATTTTCGTATTGATGCTCGCAAGCGGCGCATAACTACAAAATAATATTCCTTGTTAACCGTACGACCAAGTGGCAAGGAGTTCTGATGCACTACTCTATGGTAATTCGAAAAAACAGAGAGCAAACTCTTGACATTTAATCGAACTTGGCTTAGTTTTTTTGTTTTGGCTCTTCCATTGCAACAATTGGACTTTGGTTTCGATGTTATAACCATATTGTCGCAAGAATTAAAGAACGCTGTAACTGACAAAACATTTAATGTTTGCCAGAGTTAAAAAACCTGTATAAAAGTAGAAAGAAGACATTGGTATTTTTCACAAAGCAGATTTCTTTTCATCATAGAAACCTGGGACCAGGACCAATCGACGCGTATTTTCTTTTCTGATAAAAATGATGCAAAGAAACGCATTTTCGATTTTTTGTCAGTTACACCATTCTTTAATTCTTGCGACGATATATACCCACGATTCGTCATCAGCTATGACCCTTTTAGGCAAATCTGATTTGTCTTTTACGTTATTCAACATTTCCTGAGCGATTCCAATGCGATGGGTTTTTTGTTCAAAATTTACGATAAAATTGTATGAAATGAGTCAAACGATGTGCCGATATCCTCTGATTCGTCGATTTTCAAAGCAATTTTTTTGACTTTCTCAACTTTTCATCGGTTTTTTATGAGACGGACTTTCCATTCACACCTTCTCGGCCTTCTTTGAAAGAATTGTGATATTTTTAAACATTTTTCTGCCTTACACCATCACTCAACTAAGATCATACATTTGTATGTATGCTCAAGACAAGTGTGCAAACATAAAAAAAATCACCAACCGAAAAATTTATCTTTTCGACTGTACACATCTCGTAAAATTTTAAAAACTAGTCTTACATTTTCTCATTCATCTATGGAATTGGTTTTTAGGACGTAAACGGGATTAGATAATAATATTAAAACTTAATATGTTGTCATTAACAGTTTTGTATAATATTAATAGAATTCTGTACAATAGTTCTAATAGATTACAAAAACAGTGTGACACATATATTTAAGTGAATATCTTTAAGGGAGACACTAAAATTTAAGACGTTCTTTAGGTAGGCAGTAGAACTACTTAACAAATAATAGTATTAGATATTTTGTATCGAAGTAAAACTTTTAACTTAACAGCAGGGTTAAGTACACCTCAAATTATTGAATTTATAATTTAATTGCAGTTATAAAATGCAATTAAAATCCCTGTTAGAATTTCATAAATCATATAAACAAATTAATTTTTTTATTTGTAACTTTTTAAAAGTTTGTATAATTTGCTTTTTATTTTAAGTTTTCTTTAATGTTTTAATACAGAAAACATTTGAATTCTTAAATACTAGAATCTTAATTAAGGAAATTCTTTTTTTTTATGTTAGATAAAATAAATAAATAAAAAAAAAATTAAAAAGAGTAGTTTAAAAATAGGTATATTGCAAACCACTTTGAGCTCTCGGTATTTTGTGTAAATTGTTTACGGCTCATTTTTTAAATGTATTTTATAATAGAACGAACAATAGTTATAAAAAACTTCTTAAGTTAAGGACAAGGACACACTAAAGACTTAAGTATGAGGTGGGGAGAGGTTCAATTAAAATTAAGTTTAATTTAAAATTAAAGAATCTTTAAAAAATAAAAATTTTATAAACATTTAAATTATATATTTTTGACAAGTACTCGTACATGGACTATATGCTAATATTTAATAGTTCTATAGATAAATTGACCCTAAATTGCAAAGTTATTAAATAGTAAAATTAAAATTTGAAATACACTACTTGATATTTAAGATTCTCTTCATTCTTCCTTTTAAGAAAACTTCTATTAATTGAAGTAAATATAGTTTTTTTCTTTGTTATTGTTTATATATATGTATACTATATATACTAAAAGAACGCAAACTTTAAAAATGTTTAAATAAGACTGTGCGATAAAACAGAAATTGCTGTGAACTGATAATCAATCTGTCCTATTGTGTAAGGCGTTGTCGACGTCGAAAGCGGAAAATTTGACTTGCAGAACAAGAATAGTAAAAACCTGCTAATTGTGGTCAACTGTTGGCTACCAGCACTATTCAAAAGATAATTTTCTTCTGTCAAACGTCGTCAACGAAAAACATCTGTTATAGAAATTTCTCGAACAACTCAAAAATCTTTAATTTTAAATAAAAAAAAAAATTGGTAAAGTAACTTCGACAAAGAGTAGTCGCCGTGATCTAGTGGTTAGTGTGTTGGATTACTAAGACGATAGCGCTGGGTTCAAATCTCAGCTCTGACACTTGAAAAAAAGATATATGAAAAAATTATTTCTTTCGGCGACTACCTCTCAGCAGACTTCTGGCAAAAGCTCTGAAAGTAATTGGTTGCCATGAAAAAGCTTCTCAAGTCTCTCGTTCGGGGTCGACTATAAACTGTAGGTCCCGGTACTCAGGGATAAAAATTAACACACACAACATGGATGCTGCGAGAAGCTAAGTCGTAACTCTGAAACAGGGTTATAATGCCCAGTTATGTATGTATGTACCTTAGACAAAGCCAATCGATTTGAAGATTTTTGAAAAGGTGTTGAGAAAAATTATTCAATAATTGATTGGCTTTTTTTTCTTACATGACAAGTTCTACCAGAACAAATAATATCCAGGTGTTTCTAATTTATTCGCTTTTGTCGCACAGTGTAAGTTATACATAAGTAACGCTAGTATGTATTATAATTTAAATATTCTTTTAATAAAAGTTAATTTGTTTTATTCTCTTTTGTTTTAAACACAATTTAAGGTTGAGAAAAAACACTATATAGTAAATATTAATGATTAATTGCTAAGCTACTGTTAATTATAAACCTGAACTCAATAACTCTAAATTGTAATTATTTATTTTAATTTTATGTTGTTTCTTCTTTTTATTCGATTTTTTATATTCTATATGCTATAATTAAGAAAAACCTTTGGAAGGAAACTGAACGGTTGCGTTTCAATTTATTTTGAATTATTTCCATAATATTCCATATAAATTTGTCTTTGGCTTTTTGTATTTGAATGGTTTTTAAATTAATATTTCTTTTAGTGTTTTACTGCTAGTAATTGATAATGTTTATGTAAAAAAACGTCTTTTTTTCCTTAAATTTTTTCTTTTATTTCGAAAATGTTTTTTTTTTTAGAATGATACTGTTTGTGTTTAACAATAACATTTGTAGTTTTATTCACAAAATTTCAGTCCATAATTATTATTATCTGTTATTATTTTGTTTGGATTAGTTTCAAAGTAAAGTACCACATACAATTACAATAATACTTTCACTGATTTGACACTGCTAGTAAAAACCTAGCTTACTCTTAAAATTGTTTAACCCTAAAAACACATTCTTACCTATATAATTTATTTTAAAAAGTCTTAATTAACTTAAATTTTAATGTATTTGATTTAAAAAAAAAGAATCCTTTATTAACGTTGAGTTAATTCTTTATTTTCCAGTGAATCTCATTGATTATTATTATCGGCCAGCAGATCATCTAGAGCACCATTAAGGCGTCCCTTACTAAGAGCTTCGACTAGCAGGTGTAAACGTTCTTCACGTTCTGTGTGACGTCTTTCCAAAGATGAAACCTGTAAGTAAGTATAATGTTTGAATTTATTAAAAAACTTTGTAAAAACAAAATAAGAACAAAATTTATTTTATATCGTAAATGTAGATTTTATTCAAAAAGTAGAGTCAGGTCAGGGTCTTTTTTTTATCTTTTATTGGTGCAGAATAACTTCAGCCAAGCAATGCATTTTTTAAATACACATTTCCAAATTTGTGTAAATTTTACTAACTTTTTATTTTTTTAGAGGCAAAAAAAAAGAAAAAAACCGCCCAATGGTTTTAGGTATTCAAAATAATTTCAAAATTTGACTCTTGGGTCAAAATAAGGAACATTAGAATTCACTTTAGAGGTAAAGATCCTTGAGCAAAGTTTATTATTTTGATTCTTAGAATACGATTTTCCCTGTCATTTAAACGATTTTTAAATCCACCCGCCCCATTGTGCATTATAAAATTTTTGTTTATTGGACATTATGGCTCTCTCCAAAACTTTAGAGAGTGCCGAACAAACTGCTATTCGGCGGTAGGAGTTATTATTAGTCTCAACTTTTTTAAGACTTGGCGTAACATAAGAAATCTATTGTATGACGCAAAAATAATAGCATAAGACATGAAATGAAAACTTTAGCTATTGGATCTAGTTAAACGTCAAAGAACACTACTTCATGAGTCAAACTTAGTATCGTTCTTACAATAAATTAAAATAAAATAATTTTAATTTTACATTAAGTAGCACTCGAAAACACTCGAAGCTTTTCTTGGGTTTAAGAGCTAAAATGGCATTTTTTTATGTGGAAAAAAATTAAGTTATTTGGGTTCATACTGTCTCGAAAAGATCAAAAACATTGAAATATCGTACTTAAAGATCGAATTGTACTTATAAATGCCAAAAATATAACGAAAAAACTAAGAAATCGACCCCTATGTTCGCCAAAAAAAGAAGAATTTGCCTCGAAAAGGCCAATGCCAAAATGATTGAGCCACAGTTCATTCAATTCGTTTTCTGCCGACAAAAAATTAATTCAAATTTCAGCAAATTCCTAATGAATTGAAATCAAAAAAGAATGATTCATTAAAAACTCTGGTATGTATGTGTCTATGCTTAGAGTTTGGGATTTTTTTTTTTAATTTTGCCATTTCAGTAAAGTTTTGCTGCCAAGTTTCTTACATGATTTCTCACTTAACTATAAATACAACTGTTCATTCGTTTCGAACGAATTACAGATTCGAATTTGATTGGAAAGGTACATACGAATGTTTTTGCTTTTGTAAATCGAATTATTCTATTATACTATTCCTTTTTGGACAAAATAAGCTAATTTCTAATGATAATGATTTGTTATCATTACTTAACAGGTCTGATATACATAATTTTCCAATTGTATTAGGAATATAAATAAATTCTCTTCCTCGGCTTTATTTCCTGCCATTTACTATTTAAATAATTTGTTTAGAAAATTGCATTCTAAATATTTTTCTTGTGAATACGATTTAATATGCTTTTAGTACATAACTTGTAAGATAATGAATTAAAACTCTTATTTATTTATTTATTTATTTATTTATTCACATACAGTAATATAAAGCCAGCTTTGGCCAATTAATAATATTACAGAGCCAGATTAATTCTGAATATATAAATATTAAGATAAGTATGATGAAAAATAAAAAGTACAAAAAAAATAATATACAATATATACAATGGTATAATATACAAGATTATAATAAACATAAACATGTAAGTGGTTCCCAACGAAAAGTATTTACAAAAGCAAGAGCAAAAGTATAATAGATCCCAATTTATCAGCAACATGATGGAATGAATTTGGTCAGTCATGTGTATTAGTACCCTTAAAATAGGAGAGAATTTTTAGGCGAAAGGCATTATTTGAATGAGAAAAAAGTCTTAGTTCAAGTGGTAAACTATTCCAGCGACGTGCTATTCTAACAGTAAAGGATTTTTCAAATAAGGAATTATTAATTAAGGGAATTCTAATATGAGGGTTTCTTGATGAATTAGAGAAAACGAACTTAGAGCAAAGTTGGACAGGAAACCCATTTTTAATGGTGCGGTAGAAAAAGTACAGGTTACGTACATCGATGTAAGAATTTAAAGAGCAGCCAAAGAAGCGTTTGACAAAGCCTGATATATGATCACGTCTACCAACACCATAAACAAAACGCATTATCCTATGCACAATACGGCGCAGGGTGGAAAGAGAGCCAGCATTCGAACCAGACACAACTTCGAGACCATATAAAATTTGTGGTACTAAGAGCGCATGCGCTAGTTTTACTCTAATACAAAAAGGTAAATATAAATTCGTGGAGTAAAATCTCCTAAGAATTCCCAAAATTTTACTGCAAATATGCTCAATATGAGGCACAAAACTTAAGCGCAAATCCAAAAAGATACCTAAGCATTTCATCTTATCCACAAATTGAATCCTAGAATTACCTATACAAATCATGAGGGAGGAAAGTAGTGACTCACTAATACCAAAGGCAAGAGCCTTAGTTTTCGACATGTTAACGGATAGACTATTTGAAGAAGACCAATTTAAAAATCGACAAAGAGTATTATTAATATTCAATTGATATATATCCATATCCAATCGCCTGCCACGAAAAAGTAGAAAGACATCATCTGCAAATAAGAAGGATTTACAACTCGGTCCATTAACATGATCCGTCAAATCATTCATATAGAGCACAAAGAGAATTGGTCCCAAAACTGAGCCCTGGGGGACACCAGACACTAGGCGAAGTAAATCTGAGTGTTGATTATTGACATCTACAAACTGAAATCGATCTGATAAATATGAATAAGTTAATTTGCAAGCAGTTCTAGAAAAACCAAAATTCTCACCCAATTTCCGAATCATAGTATTAAAGTTTACCGAGTTAAAAGCTTTAGATAAGTCCAGTGATACTATTGTTGCAACCTCATGATCGTTCAAAGCAGATCTAACATCATCAGTCAGGTCGAGTAGTAAAGAAGTGGTACTATGACCACGTCGAAAGGCATACTGCGAGCAATCTAAATTACTTCGTACAAACACAAGTATCTGGTCCTTCATAATGTGCTCAACTGCCTTTGATAAAGCAGGTAATATAGAAATTGGCCTTAAGTCATCTACATCCCGAATTACTTTAACCTTAGGTATAGGTACTACCCTAGCAATCTTCCAAGCAGAAGGAAAGACAGACGTACATAAAATTGTATTAACATGATGAGTAAGAATGAAGGACACATGTGGATATATGATCTTAAAGAAACGAATCGGTATATTGTCGATACCCATAGCTCTAGATTTAACCTTACAAATGGCGCAATATAGGTCATGCTCATTCACACTATGAAAAGAGAAACCTCCAGCTACATCATCGGGAAGTCCAAAATCTAACGGTCCGCTGTCGGAAGTCGAAGAGCTTACAAAAAATTCATTCACAGTGTTAGAATCAAAGTGGCAATTATATCTAACATTATCAGTACAGCCAGAGCCCTTTAGTACTCTCCACATTCCAGAAGCATCAAGACCTGAAAAGACCTTACTGTAAAATTTTCGTTTCTCCTTACGAATTATATTCTTAGCCCTATTTCGGTATCTACAGTATGTAGTCCAGTTTTCATTTGACCTATTTGAGACGAACGCAGAATAGGCTAAGTCCCTAAGGGAAGATGCGAAGATAATAGCCCTAGACCTCATCCAATTACCACTATTACGAGTAATCCTCCTCCTTACTATAGGAACGAAGTTGTAAAGAGAAGATATTAAAGTATTTATAATAGAATTCTGAAAATCAACATTCGATGATGCAAAGAAGGAAGAGAGATCGTATTCTGAAAGAAAGGATAGTAGGCCATTCCAATCAATAGAATTGAAGTTTCGATATTCAATAAATTCGCACGGTTCCACATGTGTAAATTGAAAAGCTGCAAATATTAAGGCATGATGTGATATAGAGGGACAGTTAATCTGATCGGAGAATAAAAACAACGAAGGTTCGCTCACTAACCATAGGTCAAGTAGGGAGGTAGAATTATGGGCAATACTAACATGTGTAGGGCGAGAATTATGATACGGACAAACTCCGCAACGGGTACATAAAGACCGAAGAAGATTAGATTTGACAGCATTAAACAAATTACAGTTAAAGTCACCAACTGTTATTATATTGGAGTACTTCGTGAGCAATTCATAATGTAGATCTTCAAAAGCTGTAATATTGCCTTGCGGCAAGTAGACTACGCCAACAAGAATTTTGACGTTACCGAATAAAATCTCTAAGAATAACGACTCACAATCCAGAGATGATACTTTGTGAACAACACTATATCTAATTCCCCGAATTATGTAGACACAGACACCACCACCTCTACGATGTAAGCGATCATTTCTCACCAGTTGGTAGCCATCGAGCTGAATTGACGAGTCCGACACATATGGTTTCAACCAAGTCTCGGAGATGGCGAATATTTCAAAGTTATCATACATCAAGTCCTTAATTTCATCCAATTTAGTCCCAGTCGGTGAGGGTCTCATGCTCTGACAGTTAATATGCCCAACCTTCAGATGTTGAGCAAAAGGTGTTAGTCTGGTTTTTAATATCATTCTGTTGCTCATAACGGGATCATTACCATCATCAATCATAGACATCATAATAGGGGTAAAAATAAAAGGTTGGGAACCACTGTCTAGTAAAGGTAATCATAATCATATTATTGAGTTTCTATGAGGTTAATTTAATTCAATTAAAAAAAAAAACATTAAAATTCACTACGGTAAACAAATAAAAATATAAGAAATAGTAAAAGCTAAATTTATAAAATATGCATGATGAAAGTTTATTAAGGGCTCACTTGGCAAATTTCAATGCAATACTTGTCAGATGATCCCTCACAAACCCACAGCATTATTACAAATTTAGCTTTAGGAAAAAAAAATAAATATATAAATGAGTAGCAAAGAAGGGAGAGAAGTAAATAAAGTAAGTAGAATTTAATTTAGAAGAAAAAAAAGAAAAATAAAGAAAACTAAAGAACTAGGTTAATGTTTCTGGCTAAAATATTTATTACATTCCGCAAGATCCCATTCCAACCGCCTGCCATCGTTGAGTGTAACCACTGCTTTGGGTGCATCCCAGTTCATTATTTTATATTTGGCAATGATTTTCAACCGCTGCATCTTGCGACATTGAGAGTTTAGTTTAGAGGTAGCAGGAGAGAAATGATCATTAAGATAAACTCTACTATCAATATCACCACCAATAATGTCTTTCACTGTAAGTGTACGAGTCTTAAAGTATTCTCTCATAAGCGCATCCCGTATATCGATGTTGTTGAATTTGACTAGCACAAGTTTCTTTTCGTTAATATAAAATGCCTGGTTTAGATCATTATTAGAGGCACTAATATTATAGTGTTTACATATAGTCAAAACAGCAGATGTCAAATTATTTAGGCCTGAAGGTAAACCACCCACAATAATATCCCCACGATTTAGCCGGCGATGCAGCACACTAACCTCATTTTCCAGGGCAGAAATTTTAGATGATGTAGATTGATCAACCCGATCAATTTGCTTGCGACAGTCTATAATATCAGTCTTCATATCTTTCATACATGAAGTTATCTCACTTTTAAAATCAGCCAGTACTTTCAACATGGTATTCTTGAAATCATTGGTGTCATTCCTTAAGGTGTTATTAAGTTCTTCAAGGTATTTCTTGAAATCTTTTATATCGCCATGCGGCATGCCATCAAAGAGAGAAGACTCTGAGCAAGTCTTGCAGGTAAAGAAAAAGTTTCGTAGCATTTCCTTATATACTGCCAAATGCTTCTCTGTCACACCAACGCATTGTGGATGAAACCATAATTTGCATAATTTACATTGTATACTTCCATGCGACTTCCCAATAGAATCGCCACATTCACCACATTTAAAATTTTTGGCACCAGGCATGATTAAAGCAGCCACACAAAAAACAATGCCGTAAAAAAAGCCGTTAGTATGTATATATATGCAATCCGAGCAACAAGAAAGCAACAGCTATAGCAGTAAGGCACAATATAATAATTAGCAGCAATATTTCTGGCGTTATAGATATTTAAAATAAATTTAAAATACACTTGTAGGATTTTAAAACAGAAAATAAATAAATTTCTTTTTTTCTTCACAGATTAGTTAATTTGCCACTCAAATAGTTAACTTGTTTAGACGCAGTGAAGTAATATCACATCTACTCAGACATAGCGTTGCCAGATTCGATTGTTCGAAAATACAATTGTATAAGTACATAAGAAAAATATTAAAAAATCCGGTATGTGATGAAACACGATTTCATTCGAAATGGAAATCGCTTTTATTTTCAAACTTATCTCAGTAGTCAATTAGGATGATGGGGAAAAAGGGATTTCCAAACCTTTTGCAGTTTTAATGTTATAATCTGGTATGTAATGGAAATCAATTTCGATCAAAATTGAAATCGAATGAAATTTTAAGCTGCTATAACTTCCAAGTCTTTTTAGATTTTGAGTTCCTCTTTTACTGACTAGTATTGGCACTACATCCTTCATTATTATTATTATTATTATTTTAATATAATTCAAAGAGTTAAGATTTACATGATTTTGCAAATACAAACGATTTCAATTTCGATCGAAATCGGTTTCCATCACATAGCAGAATTTTTTTTTATTTTTTTATGGATGTATACAATATATATTATGCATATGTACAAAATAATTTAAATAATTTATGCGACTACAAATTGTTTTTTTTTTTTTTCTTTGATAATTTTAAAAACAAAAATATAAACAATAAACAATTAAATAAAAACTTTAAAGCAAAACATTTTAAATAACCTGTGTTACATAATTTAGAAGGCAATTAAATTTATAACTTTATTTGTAATGTATAACAATTTAATGGCCATTTTATTACACACGTCTCTACCTGACATTATTTAGTTTTATAACATTTCATACAATCGTTAATTTTATTTGTTTATTTATTCATTAAATTGCTTTCTTCCTTTCATTTTCTTTCAATTTCGTTACAATTTTAAAAGTTTAGTAAACAAAACGAAAAAAATAAAGAGTAGCAAATAATTATAAAGTTTAAAACTAAAATAGTAAAAACGTTTAATAATAAAAATATTATGCAATGCATACATTAAAATTAAAGCTATACAAATTGTTACAATTAGTGAATAAAAAAAAAGACAGTGCACGTTTTAACTACAATTAAAAAAAAAAAAAAAAAAACAAGAAGTGAATAAAATAAACATAAAATAAGACAAAATGTTTATGTGAATATCGATGAATGATGAGTTTTAAAATATAATTCATTCATGCCAGTGTTAACAAGTACATACATACATATGTATGTATTTTTATATTATATTATAAAACTATCTAAACATATTTACCTTAGCTTTTAAAGCATAGTAATCCACGGGCAATTTGCGACGTTTTTGCAGAGCAAATTGTTCATCACGTTCACTGAGTCGCTGCTGTAATATACGTACGGTTTCGTGACAATTAGCGAGTTCACGTTCATGGGCAGTCTGTAAAGTTTTTAGCTATTTAATAAATAAATTAAGAAATAAAGAGAGAAATTTAATATGATAGATTTAATATTAAGAGAATTTTATTTAGGCAATACTAACATCTTGTAAACGTTTCTCATGCAATGATTTATAATCGGCTTCTAATAGTTTATATTTATTTTGTGCCTCTTTCAAAGCCTGGGTTTCAGTGTTGGCTGGCATATGTTCTACATTGACTTTTAAAGAGTTGCTGGTAGCGGCAGTGCTATGACTTCTCTCATATTTGAATGCTTTAATTATATAAAAGAAAAGAGAAAATTAATATATAACGTCTACATATGTAAGTATGTATGTTTGTGTATGTACAAATTGTAGACTTACTCTAAAACTATAAATTTTCGAACCCCCTGCCTACTTAACGCAATTAATCATACAAATTTCAAAATTCTACGATAAGTTCGTTGAACGTCGTAGCTGTAATTTAAGCATCATCTTTATGATTTGAATTGGCACCCTTTGGAGAAGTTTAATTGATTTTTTTTTTTCTCATTTAGAAAAGTTTGGTGTTTATTTTCATGTATTTTTTTTTTTTTTTTTTTGATTTTATAAGGCGATTAATTAAAAATAAGATTAATTTGAAAAAAAAAACAGATTTTTTTTAATTTGTTTAAAATTTCTTTCAAACTTTCGCTTTTAATTTTGCTTTTGATTTGATCCGTATGGAGAAATGTTTGTGATATATGACTGATTATAATGACATAATATTTTATATACTTACTCGCTGTTCATTTATGTATTTTTATACCCACAGGCATATTTGATTAAGTAATTAGTTTTGTTTTGTATAATGAATAAATTAGATTTACGTGTAAAATCTCTTAATGATTTAGGCTGAGATAAAGGTATAGCTTTAAAGCAAAATTTAAAGGGATTTTATATTTTAAAGAATTATAAAAGCATCATATTTTTTTTTTCGATAAGTGTAAACATAATCTTCTGATATGTAAGTAAGAATACTATATTAAATTACTTTCCAAACAATAGAAAACTACTTTCGAAGTCACCCAACCACTTTATAGCCACCTGAGGGCTATTTCACTAGAGCTTATAAGATACTATTTTACAATTACAAGCGTTTTTGTCTGTAAAATTGTGAACTTGTGAATACAGTAGAATCTCACAAATTAGAACCACTTTGTGCACCGGGCAATTCGAATTTCTGAAAAGTTCGAATTTCTGGACATTTTTTTTAAGAAAATGATAAAATTATAATAAAACTCGTTGTGTAAGCTTTTATTAACACAAAACCATTTTTATTTATTAAGATTTAAAAAACTTTCAAACAGTTTTTAATTAAATATTTGGTACTGAATTGGTTTTTAACATAAAATCAGTATGTATCAAGTATTAACATATACTTCAGCTTAAACGAACCCAATTTTTACAAAAAAATAAAATTTCACACCCTTTTTATCGACTTGTACACCACCACGAATAACTCGGTGATTCCCCATTTTATTTTTCCTTTGAATGAGCGAGAAAAATTATTTTTAGTGAAAATAAAAAAATATACAAAACATACAGAAATAAGAACCTGAAGTTCTAATTTTACAGCATCCAAAACATTGAATAGGCAGGTTATAATAATCTGGACGGTTCGAATTTGTGAGATTCTACTGTAATTGTATTTCATAATCATACAATTAAAAGTTTGTGGCTACAAGTGTTTTTACAAGTCACAAAAGTCCACAAATCATAATTTTTGATGAGACAATTTGCTGTGAATTTTACCACTCATCCCTGAATGATCAAAAGCAAATGCCCCATCTGCCGGTGGATGTTGATTGTGAGCATCTTCACTAAGTAGATTAGCTGTTATCTTTCCAGAAAGTGGTGGCGCTGTACTTCTGATCATTCGTTTCTGGTGAAAGAGACAGGAAATGTCGAGGAGCGGAGTCTTGAGGATGGATCTTAGAGGGGAGAGGGGGGGACCCTTAATTTTTATAATTATATATATTTTTCTCCTTCGCTGGGAATTGAAGCTCAGTCGTTTGAGTTTTTTTGCGAGCACTCTAGCCATTATACCATGACCCCTCTTATATAATACGTATATAGTAGTACATAGAACCAAAATAGGAGCAGGTAATAGTAAACTACAGTTTTTGCTACTATCAACTACTACTTATATTACCACCTGCTACTATTCGTAATATTAACTACTCTTATATTTGTACTGTCTCTTATTTTTGCTACCATCTGCTCCTATTTATGATAACTAGGGCAACCAAAAATATGCATTAGCATTTTTTTCTGAATGTTACTGAGATAACAAGCAAAATATTATATCATTTTAGGAAAAACTATGACGTTTAACCTCTATTTGTTACGGCATATTTTTGCATATTTCGCCATAAATGCATACTTTTGCATTTTTCAATTATTATTTTACAATTTTTTTTACATATGTTTGTAGAATTTACGTGTATTGCCAACTTTTGTTTTTTCAAAATAATGACTAACTATTGACACATAACTTAACTGTAATCTATTAAATAATAAAGGTACTCTTGAAAACGCTTAAAACTATCATTTGTGAAATTGGGGAAAATTGCGAGAATGGTTCATGAAACTCCAAATTTTAAAACTGATAGGAAAATTCTATTTTGTAAAGTTTGCAATAAGCCAGTGTCAGCAAAGAAAATATTTACCATAAAACAACACCTCGGAAGTCAAAAACATATTGAGCTCAACCCATAAAATGAATCTAGGAAATTACTCCCGTTGACGTTGAAAGAACTTCCTCGATGTAAAAGAGCGTTTTATGATCAAACAGATAAAGCTTCATGTTTCAAAATTTGTCATTTATTGCAACAATAATTTAAATTATTTTTTTACTCTTTTGTTTTGTATTCTTGTCAGTCTGAATTTTTTGACATTTTTTTTATTTTTGGCTAATTTTAGAATTAAAATATAATACATACATACCTTATATGCAAATATAAATGAGTTTTATTTTATTTGGTTGTCGGCTAATTTTTTTGATACTTTTCATGTTTTCAAATTTTTGCAAAAAAATGCAGGTAATTTTCCATCAACATATTTATGCATTGTGAGTTTTATAGAGCATATTTTTAATGCTTAAAACTGTTTTTTCAATGCAAATTTTAGGCGCTTAAAACAAAATTTTTAGAGCATATTATTGGTTGCCCTAATGATAACAAATGCTACTATTTTTGGTTCTTTTTTTTTTTTTGTTTGATATTTAATTTAACTATTTTGCTGCTGATACTACTATTTCTTCGACAACCTACCATTTTTATTATTTGCCTTTAAATAATTTTTACATAATTTTGAACGGTTGCAAAGTGTGCATGTTTTATAAGGTAAAAAATTTTACAAAATATCAATTATTTGAAAATTATAAAAATGTATAAATGTATGTACATATATACGAGTGTTTATGTATGTACATACATGGCTGTGATATAATATTTATACTGTGAATACATTTTTTGAAACGTGATTAAAGGTTTTTAGATAGGAATTAAGGCCATTACATTATAAGTATTTACAAATAATTTTCTTTATGACAAAAACTATTCCACCACCTTCTACTTTTTTATTTTTTAAAAAAATAATATAAAACGTAAATAAAGTTATGTGGTTATTTGAACAGTGCTTGTCAATAATGTATTTCCTTATAATGATTTGTATATGTATATGTATGTGTACTCGTAGTGTGAGCTATAGTTTGTTTTTTTATTTATTTAATCACTTCTTCCAGCATATCTGCTTATTTCTTTTAAGTACGTGTCTTCAGTTAAGTCAGAGAAAGCCAATAATTTAGTTAAACAAAAAAAAATAAAAAACCTGGATAGACTTACCCAAACTTAGACAGTCAATCACTCTCTTAAAAATGTTTAGAAACAGAAAGGCAAAATTAAACAAATTACTAAGTAGTAGTACATATCGTCATATTAAATGCAAACGGACGTAACTACTTCAAAATTTCGAAATTGAGTTTTTTATTAATTATTCGTGCAAAATTTTAAATTCCTACGATCAAAAATGGCGATTTTATTAAGGAAATTCAAACGAAGTGCGTGCATTTCTAAATGCAAGAAGACATAACAACATACATATTTATATGAAAACCTTACATACAAACTCATTTATTGTATATAGGAATGTGAATCCTTATATCTTATATATCATATAATTTTCAGGATTTACAAAATTTTTGATTTTAAGGTTTTTTGCTTCTCCTGTAAAGTAAACGAAATTGGTAATATATAAATTAAGTATTAGACCTTTACTTTTACATGCATTTTCGACTTGGTTTAAACGAATTAAAAAAAAGTATTCAAATGAATATATTTATGATTTAGCAAAGATAAAACCTCTGGCGTCTTATACGTTTGATTTAATGAAACGTTTTATTAATTCTTTGCACAGTCTGAACAATTCTTTAAATCAAAATATCCTTAGTAATTAAGCAGGTTTTAATTGGTTGAACAATACTTACTACTCTCCCTTGGGCTATGTTGAAGACGAAATTGCCGGTGTTAACCGTTTATTGCCAAAATTCTATGTCTCAAAAATCCAAGGTGCCCACAGGGGCTAATATTATTATTTCATTATTTATTTATCTTTTTTTTTTTGTTTTGTTTTTCTTTCCTAGTTTTAAGTTTAAATCATACATAATTTCATTCTTTTTCTGTATTGTGCCGGGAGCAAGCCCTTAAACTTCACGGATTCTTCTAAACACATCCACACAAACTGATAACTTGTTACTGTTTAACATTAAAATTATTATTTCAAAACATTATAGATTTAAGTATACTTTGTAATCATTTTGTTAATTTTTTCATTTTTATTGTTGCTTTAAAGTCTCAAATAAACTTAACTTAACTTGCTTCTCCTGTAAAAAAAACAAAAGTGTCCGTTTGCATTTAATATGACGATATGTAGATATGCATAAAAAAATAAACACCAACCAACCTTTTGAAGAAGTTTGATGTGATACGTAAAGTTTCAAATAATACGATATTCTGTTTTTCTCTTCTTAAAAAAAATGGAAAAAGATTTAACAAATCTACTCTTTTGGAACTTGGAAGTTTTTTTTTCAAAATTATACATTTAAAGCTTGACTATCAGCACAAGAGGAGTATTCGCCTCTCCTTTTCCTCTCTCCTTCAGTATGCCTTTACGAACTTCCCTTCCCATTCCACAAAAAAGTTCTGGCCCCATCAGTGGCATGGATGCCATTTTTCTTTTAACAAAAGTTTAATGCAAATAATAAAATACATTCAGTTTTAATTAAGATGACGTTTTAAGTGTGTAGGTTTTTGCATATCGGCCAGAATTTATCAAAATATTTTGATTTAATTGTATTTGAGTTTACAGTTAGTAAAAGTGTTTAATATTCAGCAAATAATTGCTATATCGGATTTATCTCATACCGAAATATTTTAGAGGATAGGTGTTTCACGGAAATACATGTGGTTACATTATTGCTAAATTTTGTACCAAAGCCATAAAAAAGTTTAAACGTCACATATAAATTTCAAGAGATGAAATCAGTACTGTTAACAATTTCTTTATAAAAAAGCATTATTTAGTAAAATTTCAAAGCACTCATATCGTTGGTTGACAAGTAAAACTCACTAACTGTAGTCATATAACATAGCAGTTAGTGAGTTTTACCTGTCAACCGACGATATGTACATATATCAATAATTTTCAAAAAAGTTTTTACAATTTAAGTAAGTATTTATTGTTTTTTTTTTTAATTTTGAAAATGCATGTTTTCAACAAAAATATCGAGTTGAAAACCGTTTGCCTTCATTCTTCCATATCGTCGGCTGACAGGTAAAACTCACTAAGTGCTATGTTATCTGCCTACACTTAGTGAGTTTTACTTGTCAACCGACGATATACAAATGCTAGTTTTTTCTAGTAATTCCTTACCGAAATGGTCGTTTCATTATATAGTCGTTTAAATACAAACAAAAATTAAATCTTACGAGCATTTGTTTTATATTAAAAAGAACAAAAAAAATGTATTTTTAGTAGATAACCCCTTTATTTTCTGACTGATATCAAATATGTTATTAGTAAGTTTTAATCAAAGGTCCATACCCTTTTCCCCCTTCCCCTTATATCACTAGACCAACACAATGTATTGCATTATTAGTGAATGGCCTCAATAAAAAAATTGCTTCTTACCTTCTTTTTCCTTTTGTATTTTTCTAATGGTCTTTTTACACTCATCCAATTCGCGTGTCAAACGTTGAAGAGCTTTATTTTTAATAGCCAAATCTACACGCATACCGCGTATCGTAGCCAATAAATGAGCATCCTCTTTTGCATTGACAGCTGCCTGTACTGCCGATAACGAAATAGTTGAATCTGACTGTGAAATTGGCAATTTTGAGGCTACAGCAGAGTTTAAGGAACTTGTTGTAGCCATTGGTTTACGTATACCGCTCTGTTTAGAATTAGGACGAGAATTATTGGGTGTAGAGTTGGCGGTACTACTAGTACTGGAGCTTGCAGAGTGTTGACTAGAAGATCCAATAGTATTGGTACCACTTTCTCGTGTTGTTGAAAAAGTTTGAGTACTAATCGTTTTGCGATTATGATTTGATCGTGTTGGCTTAGGCTCAGTTGTAACTACAATAGCAGCGGGTAAAGGTGCTGGAGTTGTCCCTGCATAAGGTTGCTCAGTTTGTGTGCAGTTATTGTAAAATTTTTCGGCTTTTTTGGATACAAAATAATCCAGAGTTCGTACTTGTGATTCAATCTTTTCATTAAGTTTTGTGTTAATTTCTTGGAGGCTATATAAAAACAAAATTATTCAGATAAGTTAAGCAAATTAAATTGAAATTTAAAAATCTGCCTTTAATCACACCTTAGAACTTGTGTTTCCAAATCTGCAATATGAGTTTCATATTTAGCTTGTACTGAATTAAAACGGGCTTGTACATTGGCAAGTATTTGTTGTGCTTTGAAGTCCTGCTCTTTGGCATCTGATTCTAATTGTGCAATGCGTTGTTCTAACAACTTACGACTACCGTGATTTTCTTGATCATTGTGGACTCCTCCTCCTTTGGCAGCAACTAAAAATATGTTGAAAGTTTAAAGAATAAGCGTGATAATAAATAAATGTGCAAATATTTTTTACATACATACGAATTAATGAATTTTTACATACTACTAAAAAAGAGCTAAATTCTGTATGACCTGATATGTCTTAATTAGGAAAATAAACATTTTTCAATATAATATTTAAGAAAAAAATTATTGTTGGCTATAATTTACCGAGCTCTGGCAACTCGTATAGACCCTTTATTGAAAGGAACTTATGCACTTGTGTAAGTCTGAAGATATAACACGTAAAAGATTTTTGAAGGTTTAACCTGGACTACGGATTTTGACCATTGAATGACTTGATATTGAGTAACGCTCCAAAGTTACAATTTGTAAAGCAAAGGTTTTTGATAAAATCTGAACTTTTACGAAAGAAATAAGTACTAAAAGCGGACTATTCACCTGTGTGAACTATAACTTGGGTGGCTTTTGTAGAATTCACATCTTGCTTTAAAGCAAATTCGAATTAATTATTGCCGCCCAATCAAGAACAGGTTCTCAATTAAATCGCTACAATTAACATTTTGGCTTAATAATAAATGTTTGGAAATTTTTTTTCTTAAATATTTGACTTAAATAGCGAGTATCAAAAAATTTTTTAAAATTTACCAATTAAAGCCGACACTGAGTCTGGATGTTTGCGCATAAGAATCCTTTCCATTTCTCTACATTGTCTCTGTAAGTCTTGTATCGTTTTAGCATCGCGCTCCTTTTGCTCCAGAGCCCTTTTCTTTTCAGCACGAGTCTCTTCCAATTCACTCTGAAGAACTTTTTGCAGGTCCAACGCCTCATCGCGATCATGACGAGCCGATTGTAATTCTGTTCTTAAAATATTCGCGCACTCATTCAAATGTTGAACGTCCAATTTCAGCACTTCCGATTCTTCCTGCAGCTGGGTATTGCTCTCACGCAGTTTACGGTGCAATTGGGAGACCGTATCGTGTTGTAGACGAAATGATTCTAAACGTTCTTCAGTATCTTTCAGACGTTCTTGTAATTGTTCAATTTCCTGTTTAAGGGCGTGTTCACGTGTTACCGATATCAGAGAATTGTGCGTATCAATGGGGGAGGTAAGTGTGGAGACAACATGTACAGGTGATGAATTGACTGATTTGTCGCAATAAGTACGTGCTACAGTACCAATGCCAATCGATTTAACTGTTGGCGGCGTATGTGGGCGAGGTGTTGAAGCAGTGTGCGTAGGGGTGATAGTACTGGCGGTAGTGGTGGTCATAAATGTTTGACTACTTACACCGCTATCGGGTGTAGTCATCGATGAACGGCGCCCAAGATAACTACCGGAATTACAACGTTCATTTGTTGTTGCTTGATTTGTTGTCAAACGTAATAGTGGACTTGCCAAAAGATTTGGCGATGAGACAGTATGTTTTTGTTGTTCCTGCTCTTGTTGTTGTTTGGACAATGCCATTGATGATAAGGTATGATGGGTAAATGTGGTAACATCACAACTGGGACGTCTACCAAGTGCAAATTCACTTAACGTTTGACCATGCTGTCGTTGTTTACATTGTTCCACATTTGTACGTGTCGAGACTATTGATGACATTGAAGAGTGTGTGGAATTTGTTAAATTAATTGAATCGTTGGCAAATGCCAATGTTAACATTTCATTAGATCGCTGATTATTTTTGCCATCGTTATTTTGGCGATTGATATTCTTATCAATATCATCGCCTTCACCATCATCATCTTCATCATTATCGTGAACAATTAATTCAATCGTTTCCATAGCCTCAGTTATCTCTTCAATCTGGAAATAAATAACAAAAATGGTACATTAGAGAAATATAACATGGACAGTCTTGTACCAAAGCATTATAATGCTGTGCACAATACAAATGAAAGTGTGCTCAGTGGGGATATATGCACACCTTTAAAGCCCGTCTGTTCTATAGTATATTATGTTCACATGTATGTATGTATGTATGTGTATGACTTGAAGTAATGCAGTTTTCTTATGTTTTGTGTATAGGTTTTTCTGTTTGTTCGTTTAATTGTTGTTGAATTTTTTATCTTTCTTGCAATGGCTTTTTTTTTTCTTGTAAAGCCAATGAAATTTAGCATTTTTCCTTACTTTTGTTCGCAATTGTTATTGTTTTGGAATGTTTAAAGAAACAATAAAACACGAGTAAATAAACACTTTCGCTTTCATTTGTATTCATGCTTGTTTACACATGTACTACGTGAGTCTATTTCGGGGTCAAAACTATACGAAGCAATTTTTTGAGAAGAATATAAAGATGCTTTTTTAAATATGTACGTATCTGTATATGGATGTATATACGAGTATGTAATTTTTCTTATGAAAATTAAACTTTATTTTTATTTTTATGTACACATTTGTACTAGGATATGACTAAAGAAGGTATAAATATTTTTATTTTTCCTTGGCAAGTACTCCAGAGTAGTCGCCGTGGTCTAGTGGTTAGTGTGTTGGCTTACTAAGACATGGGCCCTGGGTTCGACACCAGGCTCTGACATCTTCAAAAAAAGAAATATGAAAAAAATATTTCTTTCGGCGACTACCTCTCAGCAGTATTCTGGCAAAAGCTCTGAGAGTAACTAATTGCCATGAACAAGCTTCTCAAGTCTGTCGTTCGGAGTCGACATTAAACTGTAGGTCCCGGTACTCATGGATAAAAATTGACACACACAACATGAGTGCTGCGAGAAGCTAGGCCGTAATCCTGACACAGGGTTGTAAAGGCCAGTTATGTTATGTAAGTACTCCAGAGTACGAGGAGACACGATATAATTCGATTTTTCCTACACTCTTAAGGAGTAAAAGACCATGTAAAAATTCTCTAAATAAAAAAAATAATTCCACATATTTAACAATTTGTCCAAAACACCGTCTTTGATGAACTCCGGGTAAATAGTAACCCCGATTAGAATGCCCATGCTAATATGGAAAGCTGAGCTAAACAGTGATATACAATTTTCTATTATAAACCACGAATTCGAATTTTTCTACACTTCTAAAGGGTAAGAGAGCATGTAAAATTGCTGTAATAAACTCGACTTTCTGTCAATATTTTTTAAAATTTGAATAAAAGGAATAATATAACAAATAGCATATAATGAAAAGAAAATATATTTTATTCAACAGTTGCTTCGTTATGTCATTTAAATACAGGGTGTTTTTTTTTTAGAGGTATAGAACTTCGAATTGAAATAACACACAAGAAAATCGTTTTAATGTCCATCAATTTGGCTTTATTGGAAGGATAATTTTATGCCATTAATGTTTAAATATGATTTCGGGCATGTGGCCGCCGCGGATAGCTCGAATAAAGCCAATTCTACAGGTCCAATTTTCAACCACTTTTTCGAGCATATGGGGCCGTATGTTGGCAATAACGCCACGAATGTTGGCTTCCAAGTCCCCTAACGTTTCTGGTTTGTTGGCGTAGACGAGCGACTTCACATATCCCCAAAGAAAATAATCCAATGGTGTCAAATCACACGATCTTAGTGGCCAATTGACAGGTCCATTCCGCGAAATTATGCGCTCATCGAATGTTTCCTTCAATAACTCGATTGTGACGTGCGCTGTGTGGCATGTAGCGCCGTCTTGTTGGAACCACAACTCATCCACATTCATGCCATCCAATTCGGGAACAAAATAGTCGGTTATCATGGCTCTATACCGGTCTCCATTAACGGTAACTGACTCTCCAGCATTATTTCGGAAGAAGTATGGCCCAATGACTCCACCAGCCCATAGAGCACACCAAACAGTCAGTTTTTGTGGATGTAATGGCGTCTCAAGGGTCTCATGTGGATTCTCTTCACTCCAAATGCGGCAATTTTGCTTGTTGACGTAGCCATTCAACCAAAAATGAGCCTCATCACTGAACAAAATTTTGCGATGAAAATCAGCATCGAGATCAATCTCATTTTCGGCCCATACACCAAAATCACGACGCATTGCATGGTCTCGCGGCTTTAATTCTTGCACAAGCTGGATCTTCTAAGGTCGCAAGCCAAGATCTTTGCGCAAAATCTTCCATAAAGTTGATGGACAAAGCTCCAAATGCTGTGCACGGTGGCGAATCGATTCATTCGGGTTCTCTTCAACACTTTGCTCTACAGCGGCAATTGTTTTTTCGGTGCGCACTGTTCGACGTCTCTGCGGATGCGTATTATCACATAGAGTAAACGTAGTGCGAAAACGATCCATGGTTAACCGAATTAATTGCTCTGATGGACGATTATGTCGACCATAAAATGGACGGAGCTTGCGGTAAGCTTCGCGAACGGAACCATTATTTTCGAAATAAATTTGCACGATTTGCAAGCGTTGTTCTTTTGTCAACCTGTTCATGATGAAATGGCAAACCAAACTAAATATTAATCACTTGACAGCTGACAAAATGGCCGCCAGTTAAAAAAGTGATGAAAACTTAAAGTTCTATACCTCAATAAAAAACACCCTATATTTGTGGACATTTGACAAAACGTCTTCTCTCTAAATCAACAACTTTTCAGTAGAGCTAAAAAAACAGTTAAAAAGGCTAATAGAAGTTATTGCTTAGAAAATTAAAGAAATTTCGAACTTGGATATTATGCAAAAATGCTTAACGAAAGCAATAGTTTTCTTTAAAACGACAAACAATTAATTTAAGACTTTTTGTTAAATAGATTTTAAAGAAAAAAATTAGCTTCCACCATACAAGTCGTTTTTTCAAAATTGTTTTGATTAAATTTGAAAATTATTTTAATCGCTTAGGTCAAAACAAGTTGTTTTGTTAAAATGGAATATGAAAAAAGGTTGAAAGAAGTTGATCTGAAAAATATATTTCAGTTTTATTAAAAAAAAAATACTTCTATTTTTCCCTACAATATGCAAATAATTAAAAAATAATAATAAAAATTAAATACAATTTTCTATAGACGTTAAATTTTTCAAATTATTCTTAATTCTCTGAAAGAAGACGTTTTGTCAAATTGAAATTGGGAGAAAGTCTGAAAGAGGTTGATTTGTCAACTGCATTTCTTGCGTTCCAAAGGTCGTAGAAATACGGGGATTAGAGCAAAAGAAGGACAAGGAAATTCTATATTTACTATAAAAATCATGGAAAATTTTCTTATTTCGAGAGAAGGCGTTTTTTCAAAATTCCACAGATATGTATGTAATATTGTACTTTTGCCAAAGGCCTTTCAAATTTTTTAAGTTCTTCGGATTGATTTAAGATTTAACGACACAGAAACATTCTTTCATAAATAATTCTTTTTAGGAAGAAGTGAAATATGGTGGTTCAGGCTTAATTAATTTTATTGTCGTCATATTATTATCCCTCTACGTGGGATAATTACCTTGTCGTGGTGTAGAGACTAACAATCCAAGGACTCAGTTGGCTAATCTGAGGAGAACAACAACATCATCTCCAATGTGATGAAAAACGATTTCGATCGAAATTGAAATTGTTTGTATTTTTAAAGTAATATAAAACCTATCTGTTTTAATTATTTTACGATTTTAATAATCAAGGATGTAGTGGCAATAGTCAGTAAGTTAATGAGTAAAAAATAATTACAAATATGCAAGAATTTGGAAGTTATAGGAACTTGAAATTTTATTCGATTTCAATTTGGAGCGAAATCGAAGTTAACTCTGAATACCTTAAATTTTAGGTATGGCACTTACCTATGAGTACATATGTAGGCAATAAACGAGTGATATATTTAAAGTAGGTATACTACTCGAATTTCTAATTACTTATACAAAAATTAACTAAAAATTAAATAAAAAAGTTTAGTTTTTATGAGCTATCAATAGAAAAAAAAATGCATTTTATCGCAAGTGAATAGAAAAGAAAGTTAAAATACTCGCAATTTATTGATTTGTTTTAAGTTTTCAAAAGGAAATTCCTGTATTAATTATTTCTTGCAAATTTTAATGTTTTAATTTTTTTTTGTTTTTTTATTTTTTGTTTTGTTTTTTATTTTTATTTTTTTATTTTTGTTATTTAATACACAAATGCAAAAACTTTCTTTCATCTTTCAAGTCATAAGAGCACCAACTGTACAGTGAAACTGTCCTTAACACAATTGAATCGAGAAATTTTTATATATTTTTTCTTATTTTGTACTTTTATTTATTAAATACAGACTTTCAGTTGTTTGCTCTTCAGGTAATTAAAACTACAATAAAAAATATATAAATACGAGTAATAAAAAAAACTACTCCTCTATTACAGACAATAAGATGAAGTTCAATGGGTAGCTGTGGTCTGCAGATCTGCTATTGTAGTTCTTTTTTTTCTTTCTTTAATAGTCTATAAAAAAATCTATTTGTAAAATATGGATACTCTTGTAGTTTTTTTTACAATTTTTTGACAAAACATTTTAAATTTCTTTAGTAACTGATCACTCGAAAACGACAACGTTAATACCCTACTACGGGTAATATTTATTTACTAAATTACTACAATAGAGTGTTAAATTATATTCTAGGATCTCTGGTAGGAATCGAACCCACAACCCTTGCACTAGCAGTCTAGCACACTACTCACTAGACTACCGAGGCACCCTATATTATAATATTATAACTTTTGATATAATTTAAGACATTACAGTGGAAAATTGTTATAACGTACACCGGGTTAAAGAAACAGTGCTTATAACGAACTCTTCTATAATGTGCAATGATTTCATATTGATTTTTCATATAAATAATAATAACGGCCACGAATATAGCGAACACATTTTGTCGAATTCTTTTAAGAATTTTCATTGAAAAACCAATTTTTATAACGAACTATTGGAACTGTAAATAAGTTCGTGCGGTTCAGATGGCGCCTATAGTTAAATTTCCACTGTTCCATCTAACAACTCCGTGATTTGGAAGTTTCATCATTAGGCTTTCTTTTCTGGTATCTGTGCTTTTGCTGAAGTATAAGCAATATAGTTTTTGTGTGATCCGAAAATGTAAACTTTTGTACCGAATAATGTGTTTTTGCGGGGAGTTCTACTTCATTCCTTCAATATGAAGAAAAATGCTACCAAAAATCATCGTATTTTACTGAAATTTTATGGCGACGATGCTTTACACGGTTTAAAGGTGGCAAATTTGTTTTGAAAGAAGAAGAAAGACCCAGAGCGCCATCAAAGTTTGTGGATAAAGAATTGGAGGCAAGGCTCGATAAGGATCCATCACGAACGCAAGAGGAGTTCGTAAAAATATTTGGAAACACTCAACCAGTCATTTCCCATCGTTTAAAAGCAATGGGAATGATTCGAAAGCAAGGAAATTGGGTGCCGTATGAATTGAAGCCAAGAGATGCAGAACACCGTTTTTCACAACTGCTCTAACGGCAAAAAAGGAAGAGATTTTCACATCGAATTGTAACTGATGAACAAATGTGGGTCCATTACGATAATTCAAAACGTCGGGAAACTTATAGATACCTCGGCCATTCCTAATCATTGACACCCAAGTTGAATTTTCATAGCCAGAAGATCATGTTGTGTATTTGGTGGGACCAGCTGGATGTGGTTTATCATGAGCTGCTACAACCGAGCGAAAGGACTACAGGGAAGGTCTACTGACGACATTGCAAGAAAAACGCCGATAAGCACGACAAAGTCATTTCGCAACATGCTAGTGCTCGGCCACATGTTGCAGCGCCCGGTAAAACATACTTACGCTCAAATGGAAAATTCTGCCCCGTTTCATGGATAGCGTTTAAACACAAACACTTTTTGGCGATGGGATCCGTCAATTGCCATAAAGAAAGGAACAAGTAGTGGTTAGCAATGGAAGTAGTGGTTAGCAATGGAATTAAATGCATAACTTCTTATTAACAATAAGGCTTCAAGTTTCGGAAAAAAACCGCACGAGCTTATTTACTGTCCCAATTTGCGACAGAAACGTTAGAAAAAAATAAAATTATTTCCGAAATAAGAAAAAAAGAGTAAAAGTCGACAAGAATTATTTGAACATTTTCAAATACTTATTAAAATCAACATTAAACACAGTTTAGGAATTAACAAAGGAGCGCGTTTTTCCCAGCACGAAGACCTAGAAAAGCTACTACTTTTATGGTGTAAACAATGTCCAGCTTACAATATCCCAAATTCTGGATCGGCTGCCTTGGCGATTCCAGTCAACTGCAGTCCTGTTTGTATTGGTCAGAGTTAAGTATTATGAGTATATGAATATATCACAATATATTACTGTATTCAAGTTACTCTATTAAAATTACATCTATGGATGAACTTAACAACTTAATCAAAGTGTAGCACAACACATTTTGGACCACAAAGTGACTTGCAATTTCTACACGTTACTTGTTTATTATTGGCAAGTGTTTTTATTGAATTTTTTAGTTATTTTTCCAATTTTAAGTTCAGTATGGCCTCTGGCTAATGTTTGCTCTTACGCTCAAATATTAGTTGATTGAAAAAGTTTTTTTTTTCGCCGATTTTTAAAATAATTTTTAATGTGCGATAGACAAAAAAGTAGAGAGAAAAAAGAAAACTACCCACTGCTATGAACAGAATAAAAAACCAATATGATATTTGTTGTTGTGCTTTTATCTGCTCTTAACACAAGTGCACTAACAAATTCAACAAAATAATTGACAATAATAAAACAGCAACTGCGACTAGTGACAGTTTTATTATCTTCATCTTTAGTCTTGACACATAGTTATTCTCAGACAACAACATTTAATTAGAGGAGGCTTATAAAGAGGTTTGTGCATATGGAAATTATGCCACAGCCGTAGTAAGATACGAGTGAACATAAGACATATTGCCCTATTAGTATTACTAAACCACAAGACAAAGTGTGACATTATGAATTGTTTATTTTTTTAATGTTAATTGTGCTTTCTCTGAATTATTAAGTGCAGTATTTTGGGAAATTTTACATGTTAGTGCGAGGTAGGTTTAAATATAACTTGCAGGTAAAGGAAGAAAATTCTCGTAGTATAGCTTATGGGGTTGTTAAAAGACTTATGCGAACCATAACTGACAGTTTTGTTCAAATTCCTCTCGATCGAAAGTGTGAACTTGAAATTGTATCAGTCATCAGACAACCGTAAACAAAAACATATTTTATTTTTGTCATCTAATGCCCCCTTCAAACCACCTCACTGTTAAAATATTTGAACATACATATGTATCATGCAATGTGAGATGGTCACTTTTTATACTCTTACAATAAAATTTTCTTTATTTGATAAAAGAGACAAGATAATTTCATTGTTAGAAAACTATTTAATGAACACAAATTTGCATGTTAAAATTGTTATTGCTCGTAAGTGGTTTTTAACGTGGTTTCAATTGCAATGCTCGAAATAAAAACGAAATAAAAAAAATGTTTACAGTTTATTAACTTTAATGATATGTACATCCAAATGATTGGAAACTTAATAACCATACGTACATATAAAACCAACTAACCTAAAGACCAAAAATACTCGTACTTAACTAACAACCATTTATGCCGGGTTTCAACAATCAAATGGGAAGAGTATAAGTGAGATGCAAAGAAGTGGTTGAGACCAATAAAGAGCAGGATTTTAAACAAGTTGAAGGCTAATAATAGTGGCAACTCAAAACTGCTGTATTTAAATTTAATCACTTCCATATTATAGGGTGATTTAAAAAAAGTGTTAAATGTTTTAAATAAACAAATTAAATTTAAGAAAAAATTAAAAATAAGTCTGGATAAAATTTACCAGAAATTAATAGTTTTTGACTTGCATACATAAATAATAGGCCATTACAACCCTGTGTCACGGTTTCGGCCTAGCTTCTAACTTAAGCTCTTGAGTTACAGGATTTAAAAATCCCTTCTTTATATAAATTTACTACCTTTCAGGAGAACGAAAAATGGTTTTCTAACAAATTATTGGGTCGTAAGTAAATAAACGACCCTATTCCATTTGTCATTAAAAAACAGAATGGCATTACCGTTGGCGTTATCGAAATTTATCTCAAATAAATTGTTATTTCCCATTTCAAAACGATTATGTGAATGACAAAGAAACCTAAAAAAACCTGTATAGAAACTATTTTCTTCGCGAAATTAAAAAGTATGTTTCGAACCGCAATAATCTCTTCAACTAACTTGTCGATTTCAGAAGCAACCAAATATCTTTGCGAGGGTAATTTGGTGAGCTGAATTCGAATCTGTAATTGGATTTTCTTTATCACGTCAGATATTTTATTCATTTCTTACATAACAAATCATTTGTTTATTTAAAAATCAATGAACGTTATTTGAACTTCGTTTGTATTTTGGTGGCTGGGTTTCACGTATTAAAATCCAGCAATAGTCTTCTAGCATACTTTGTCCCCAAATCCTTGATAATTTCTTTCGATTTTTACGTTTTTACATTCCCATTATGCAAAAGAAGAGATTTTAAACTGTACTTACAGTCATCAGTTATTTTTAATGAGAATAATACTAAAGGCACCCTTACACGATATGTTTTTTACACGTGTTTCTTAAATTTAAAATACATAAGTTTTTTGTTGTGTTTGTCAAGATTAGTCAATTTACATAAGGTTTATAATTTTTACTCACAAACGTATATGTACAATTACATACGTAAATAAATAATAAATTTTTAGACACACAATTTATAAAAAAAAAAAACTATTTTACAAATAATTTATTGCCGACTAATGTTTGTACAGGCATAGAAATTTAATATCATATGTGTGTACATACGAAATTAGAGCATGCTCTAATTGAAATTTTGTCATAAGACTTTCCTTGTGTTTTTTACACAAGCAATGTTTTAAAAGTTACACACGACATGTAACTGTTTACTCATGTAAAAGTTGACAGTAACAGTGTAAAAAACATGTCGTGCAAGGGTGCCTTAAGGGATGTAAGCACCTATTCTTGGTATGCATTGTATTGGAATTTTGATAAAACAGAGAGGCTTTTTTTTCCGCTGATTAAGTTTTTAAAATAAACCAATTGCAGCCAATTCCAAGCTTCTTCAATCTCTATAAATTGTAGAGATGTAAAAAGCGGTTACTTTTGACTACTCAATACTACTCGGTTCTTTTTAATTGAGTACTCAATACTACTCAATAATTGTTTTATTTGAAAGTATAAGAAAGTATAAGGTTTTATAGCTTCTAAAATGCTTGAGTCATTATCGGAGACAACGAACGAAATTTTATCTTGTATGTCTCGACACTTTTCGAAGTAAAAAATTAGATTTAAGGTTATAATAAGTGTCAACAACATGTGCCGTTACAGATATATGACGCATTTGCGACAGGTGTCCATGCGTCTGTTGTTACCTTCATTTGTTTTCTTTAAATTAACTACTTAATGAGTGTTTCGAATCCAAATGCTTCTCTAAACTAGAACTGTCTCCTCCTATAAACGTAATATTTTAGAACAAGAATAATACAAGCTCATACAAGCACATACCTTTATGTGAAATCATCGGTTGGCAAAGTTTACATTGTGCTGCATATTATCCTTCTTCGGTACAATTCTTCAAAATTTGGCTTCTTTTTCTGAAGGCCGTTTTATTTTAAACTTTCTAACGAAGTTTTTAAAATATAAATTAATAAGTTGCCACAAATTCTTCTTTTCCATAATTTTTGTTAATTTGGTATTTTTTTAATACACAGACTTGTATTATTTCTGAGAATTTTTAAGGAAAACTTGCAATAACATACTACAGAATATACCCCTATAAATATTGAATAGTTTCTTTTGGATATTGAGTACCGATGAATATTCATGGTATCGAGTACTCAAATACTCAATACTTATACATCACTAATAAATTGTTACTTTTGGATAAAAATTTCTCATGGATAAAAATTTACACACAGAACATGAGTGCTGCGAGAAGTTAGGCCGTAACCCTGACACAGGGTTGTAATGTCCAATTATGTATGTATGTATGTATGTATGTATGTAATGTGATAACTTTCTTTAAGTCGACATAATTCATATTATCGATTACAGAAAGCCAAATTTCAAGAAAACATGCAAACAAACGATAAATGGAGTATGACATTCATACGAGAGTTAATGGAGGAGGTCTAAAACAAATTAAACCACGAAAATAAATTTAAATTATAATCTAGAATTCATTTAAATTTACATTTCTTTTTTATTGTAAAACTCTGTCATATTTGTATGCATATGAGAGTACGTTTATGTTGCAGATGCCGCCTATTTGTGGTATCACTTTTTATTAAAACTGACAGCAGCATTCGGCATTTACATAAATGTTGTTGTCGTTGACTTTTAAATCTTTTCTTTTTCTCGTTAAATTCAAAACAAAACCTCTAAATATTTTGTATCTAAGTTTGTATAGTATAAGTTTTGTTTTTTTTTTTTTTTTCTTTTGTATTTTTTGTTTTTTGTATTTTTGACAAGTTTTCAGAAAAATGGAAAGTGGTTTTTTGGTTTGGTAACTTAACATGTTTACTACCAAATTTTTTGTTGTACTGCTGTTGTGGCTTTCTTGTCTATTTATTTTTCTTAATCATATACATTTTGATACCGCATATATGTATGTACAAGATGCGAAGCATTTTTATTTCAGACCGGTAGTAAAAAACATCAATAAAAAAAATAATTCATTTAATTTGTTATTTAAATGCGACGAAACGATTTACAAGCTTATCATAGAAACAGTAAAAATCAGCAATTAAAATTTGTAAGGTTTTAAAAACCAAAATCTTAAAGATGCTAATAAATTAGAACTAGCCTATGAATGCATAATATAAGGTGTGCGTCACTATAAACTGTAACACATCAAAAGTCAAATAAAAACTGACTGGAGTAAGCTAGAGTTAAAAATAAAACAGTTTTATTTTGCATTTTTATTACAGATTTATATTCTGTATTATTTTATTTAAAAATTAATTTAATTTTATAAAATTTTTTATTTTATTTATTATGCCATTTATTAGCAATGTTATAGTGTTTTCGGTAATTTTTTTGGTACCAGCTGTCCATTTATATCGAAAACTAGTAAAGGTTTTGGGAACAGATGTACTCATCTTTAGTTCTCTTTTGACCAGAGCCCAATATCTTTCAATAGGCCGCAGCTCTGGGCAGTTTGGTGGGTTAGCCTCTTTTGGAACAAAAATAACATTATTTTTATTATACCAGTCTATTGCGCTTTTACTGTAGTGACATGTTGCCAAATCTGGCCAGAAGAATGTTGATATGTTGTGCTGTCTTAGAAATGGGAGCAACCTCTTTTGAAGACACTCTTTGATATAAATATCTGAGTTTATTGATCCCAATGTAACAAACGATGCACTTCTGTTGCCGCAGCTACAAATAGCCTGCCAAACTAGGAACTTTTTGGGAAATTTTGATAGTTTTTTAGTTCGGAACTCTTCAGAAACATTGCCTCTACTATCCGCTACATAAAACTCTTGGCCAGGAAGCTGCGCAAAGTCTGCAAAAACGTAAGTTTCATCATCCATTACACAACATTCGAACTTTTGAAAAAATTCTTTTTTGAGGAGTTTTGCGCTTTTTTTTTGCTTCAATATTCTTCTTAGCATTTCTATCCGGAACTTTTTGGACTTTAAATGTTTTAAGGCCAGCTTTAGCTTTAACTCGGCGCACAAAACTTTCCGAACATTGCACGCGCCGGGCCACTTCGCGACCAGAAATGTTTGGAAGAGCCAGCAAAAGCTTCTCAACCTTTTTGGCTTTCGCGTCGTTCGTTACCAGTTTTGCTTTACCTGTTCCAGGCTTTCTTTCAATTTTTAGGTCTTTGTTGAACTTTTTGACCACTCTGGAAACACATTGCCTGGTCACGTGGACTTCTCTAGCAACTGTTGTATAACTCCAATATGGTTTTTTTGAATTATTTGAATAATTTTTGTATGCACTTGTCTTTGATTATCCATTGTGAACTAACTAACAAGTCAAATTTGACAAACTGATACATTTTAAAATCTGACACATTTTTCAAAGATATTGTGATTAAAAAAAATAATTTTGATTAAAGGTGAAAAAAGTTATTAAGAAAAATGGGTGTTACACTTTATAGTGACGCACACCTTAGTTAAAAAAAGGTATAATACTAGACTTGCAATGCCTAATTTTACATTCTAATTCTTATATTTGGGTTACAAACCCAATTTTCTGATGGTTATCAAACCTACTACCCTCATATTAGTATAGTTCTATCCATTAGTTTTCTTAATTTCCATAGCACTAATGGGATATTTATTATTGCTACGCAATAAGATATACAGAGAAACAGTAAAGAAAGCCAAAGAATAAAACAAATATTAACATTTCAAGCTCTACAGTATACCCTTACTTGGAAACAGGTTGTTTGTAAGCGAGAATATTAAAGTATAACTGCAAAACCACTAGTTTAATGTGTAATGCTGATGGATACATGGCTTCACGATATTCTGCGGTTAATAATGTTGCATTGGCAATGCGCTGAACAAAGCACTTTTTGTGTCAAAAATGTATTGCTTCAAAGTGGGAGCTCGTCATATTAAATTAATTGCTTTCGTAAGCAAGTTGGTTAGCTAAGCACAATTTTTGATTGGATAGACGATTCTAATTTAGAACCCGATAAAATTTGAATCCTTAAGAAATGAGAACAAACGTTTCTAGTACATTACATGCTCTGGGATTAAAACTGTTCTGAGCGTTTTAATTTTCTGTGTATTTTTAACACTAAACAATTCGTCGTGCGGGAGTTTATGTGCTTTCGATTTATATTTAATTGATTGTTTTGTTGTAAACAACCTTTTTTGTTTTAAATAACTTTTTTGTCGTTGACGTTTGTTATCTTTTATTTAATTAAAATATGTACGTTGCCACATTTACTACTTTCAAAGCTATTTCGGAATCAAAGCTTACATCTCTAATACCTATAGATGGTACAGAATTAAATTTTTAGCTAATAGCAAATTTATTGGACTTTAGTGGTTAAACAAAAAAAAAAATTTTTTTTTGTAAAACTTGTGCTGTATTCATATCATTTTTCTAAGGCATTATTAAACGCCACTCTTACTTTTTTTTCACAATAACCATTTAAAATAATATGAGTGGAAATGCAGAACAATTACATTGACTTGCAATGCAAATTATTTGTTGTACGGCAGGGAGTATATTAATGCAAATAAAATAATAAGTAGTTTTCTTTTTCCTCCATAAAATAAAATTAAAGAAAAAAAGAGAAAAATTCAAACGCAAGTAAAACTAATAAGACTGAAATGTTAATATTAAAAGAATTAAATGCTGGGGACCGAGATGTAATAAATTGTGTGTAAACAAACGAAAGTCTAATAACAATAAAATGGATTGAAAAATTAAAGAAAATAAACAAACATATGTATGTATAGGAGTATGTACATACATATTTGCATAGACTAGATTAAATAGATGAAAATATAATGCGAATATATCACAAAGTCAATATGTACATATAATGCATATATCGTAACCGAAAATGTAAAATAACGCATCATCAAAAAATCCGAAATTCTCATGTCGCGGTGTTTGTTGTCAAACTCCTCCGAAATGGCTCGACGATATCATGAAATTTGGTGTGCATATCGGGTAGATCTGAGAATCTATTTTTCATACTCCTAAATGTTAAGGGTGACCCAGGGAACAATTTATTTATAAATAACGTACAGACTTCGAAGAAATTGTAAACTAGATAGATCTGCATACCGCAGAACAAAAATATATGGTTTACGTTGTTTTTTTTTAAGAAGTACTCAGAAGAGCCGGCTCAGGGGCTATATCTCCCTATCCCCAACTATCAAACTGAAATACCGAAAACGGCGGACAATCATTCATTAAAACTATAAGTAATGCAGATATTGACGTTCTGCTGAGCAAAACATTCAATGCTCATATCAGTGTTGAGATTTGCAGTTTAGTGAAGAGTATCAAAAATATATTTAAACAAAAAAAAATATTTCCTAGAAATAATTTATATGGCAAAATAACGTTTGCCGAGTCAATTAGTATGGGTATAAAATTTTATACTTTTTTATACTTCAAAATTAAAAGAAAAATGTTTCAGTATTAAAAATAGTTGCCATTATACAGCGTTTTTTTTTTGCTTCTCCTGTATATTATACGAATTTTAGGTGACGATATATAACAATATAAGAAGGAGAAAAAACAAGAAACAATTAGTTGCCAATTATGCATATGAATATTAAAATATTCAATTAAATTGAATTGCATATTAATGAGTTTTATTTTTTTATTTTATTTCTTCTATAATAAGTTGGGAATAAATGTCTGTTTAAGTATCGGTTATTGTTATTACTCGTATAATGGAATGCAAATAAGTAATTACTCGTAATATGAAAATGACGAGTACGAATATTTGAATGCATGTTACGAATAAGTATATGAGATTAGGAGATGAACTCTAGATACAAAATTTGTAAACTAAACAAATATGAGATGTTTTGAATGCATTTAAGTAAAATACAAACTACTGATTATTTTAATTTTATGTTACTGATGCAAAAATTTAAATATTTTTTTACAAAGAAGATCTTAACAAAGTGTGTTTTTATTCTGGGGGTGTCACACAAAAAAGTTGAAAAAACATATTTAAACATTTAGAAGGAAGTTTTTTAAAGATTTGCAAAATCGTAAAAATAAGGCCTAAAACTAATAATTGCCAAAATGAAAACAAGTCTACAACATCGAATGTTATGCTGTTTCCTTGGCTTGTGGTGTTATTTTGTACCATTATAATGCAGCTACATAAGTATGTCTATGTATGTATATGGTCAAGGTTTAAAGCTGTAGGTGTTAAGAAGAACAGATAAAGCATGTAATGCTGTGGTGAGTTAGGTAAGACACATACCTACCAACCTAAGCTCAATCCCCGGCCGGACAAAAAACAATTATTAACAACGGCATTTCATTTCATTTTCATTTACTAATCATTTATTGGTAAATGCCCGATATTTCACATATTAAAATTAGAGTGTGCGACCTTATATTGATACTGTTAATAACTATAAAACTTCAGCGTTGTATAAAAAAACAAAAATGATAACTTGGTGAGGGGGTATGTTTATTACGATGGTACGTTTACCAAAATCTCAGGTATAAGCTAAGACGAAATTTATATCTTCAAAGAACTCCTCGCAACACACTTTTTCCCAAAGATAGCTGCACATGGCATCTGTTAAAACAAAACCAAGCCTATCTGGGAGGATTGCTTAATATTTTGGTATGAAAGCGAATTCTGTCCTATTTATTTTACTTAAGTCACTATCTTTAGACTGATTTTTTTTATTTTCTTATTTTTCTTTGACAGCTTATAAACCCAACGAAAAACGTACATTCAAGAAGAATTTTTTTTAGTTGAACAATATGCATAATTAGTCGTAGTGGTCTAGTAGTTAGTGTGTTGGCTTACTAAAACAAAAGCTCCGGGTTCAAACCCCAGCTCTGACATCTTGAAAAAAAAAAAGAAATATGAAAAAATATTTCTTTCGGCGACTACCTCTCAGCAGTCTTCTGGCAAAAGCTCTAACAGTTCCTGATTGCCATGAACAAGCTTATCAAATCTGTCGTTCAAAGTCGACTTTAACCCTCCATTACTAACCTCTGGGTCGAATCGACCCAGACACGCAAATTTTTTAAATTAAAAAAAAAACATGACGATATTTTAACTCAAGATATATGTGTAATCTAAATTTGTTTATATTTAAACGTTTATAAATAATAAACATAAGGAAAATTTATGATATTATGCATATAAAATTATTTTAAAAAACAGCCTGGGTCGATTATACCCATAGTTAGCAATAATGTAACAAAGATTATGGGTCGACTATACCCATAGTTAGCAATAATGTAACAAAGATTATGGGTCGATTAGACCCAGGTTAGTTATACCGTTATACAAAAAATATATATTCATTTATTCACATTGTAAAAAAATAAAACGCAAAACCAAAACCACGTGCTCTAAATGTAGAAAATATATTTGCCAGAAGCACTGTGCTCAAATTGCATTGCTTCTGCACAAGAGGAATCCATTTATGACGATATGTTCGATGATGAAAATTCCCAAGGAAAGGTAACATTTATAGTACATAACTGAAAAATGTTTGCTTTAGCCGTACCAATTTTTCTTTCTAACATTTTACTGTTATATATCAGGTTTCAAATGCACTTTATTTGACGTCAATATCTTAAAAACTCATAATTTTATGCGCAATTCGGCTGGATAACTTTTTTTTTCACTTTTTTTAGCTATGTTGTAATGAATTCGTACTTAATTTTAATTTAAATATTTTTATTTTAATTTACACCATTGTATACTAAAATTAAACAATAAAAGACTAAAATCTACCAAAAGAAGTATACGTTGTATCAATTTATAAGTTGAGACGATTTTAATGGATAATACAATTCAGGGTCGATAAGGCCCATGGTTAGTAACCATGCGACATGATTTAAGGTTAGTAATGCAGAGTTAAACTGTAGGTCCCAGTACTCATGGATAAAAATTACCACACACAATGTGGGTGCTGCGAGAAGCTAGGCTGTAATTCTGAAACAGGGTTGTAATGGTCAATTATGTATGTATGTATGTATATGTATATGGATGGATGTATGGATGTATGTATGTATGTACATAATCAAACATGTCACAACTTTTAATTCCATTCAAAAACATTCACTAAAACAAATATAAATAAAATATATAACTTTTAATTTATTATTAAGGGAGTTGTGATTTCTAAAATTTTTGAATATCTAAAATATGATTTGAATTCCGTTTCCGAACGGAATTTAATTTTATAACATGGCTGAGTACTAGCAATTTTCCCACGAGTTTTAGACTGACATACTAGAATATAAACTGCTTATATTTAATGAAACAAATAATTACCCAGCTGTAATTAAAATTATCTGAGGAAAAGTAGAAACGGTATGTTTACACGACCATGAAAAAAAGTCTCACACAGTAATTGTTTCATTGGTTGCATTAAATACGGCACCATTCCTCAGCTGTCAAACAATCTAGTGCAAAAACAATCTAGTGCAAAAATGGCGGCAAATTTAATTCTTGCCTTAATTTTGGGACACCATTTATATTTTTAATTTTTTATATCAAATAGGGATTTAAACTAAAATTAAATACACATACACATACGTGGGATAATCACCTGTGTGTAGAGACCTACACTGCAAGGACTCAACTGGCTAACCCATGCTAGAAAGGCAGTTGAAGAGCAGTAACCAAGAATTATCCCAGGGGTTGGATCAGGGAGAACAAAAACAACATCATCTCCAATATCTGTATAAAATTTTATTTATCCCCTAATTTAAACTTTACTGTGCTGGTTTCTTTGGGTTAATTGTTGGATTATTCGGTGGTGAAGGTATAACACTGGCCATTGAATAATTAATCAAGAGCAACCAATTTCCTTGTGGTTCACATTTTTAAAGTAGGACCTTTGTTTTTTCTGACTGATATCAACTATGGTATTAGTAAGTTAAAATCAAAGGTCCATACCCTTTTTCTACCTTCCCTTCCCAATATATTGCATTAGTAGTAATCCCTAAAGAAAAAAAAAAGATCCGCATGTTTTACTAAATTTCATAACTCAATTCATACTAGGCCTTTTTAAAAAACACAAAAAAAAACTGCCACAATTTGTTTGAATTTTGAAAACTTGTCATGCATACATTAAATTTAAAATATTTTTTTTTCGTATTTAAGAAGATTATTTTTTTCTTTCTTCTTTCTAAAGTAGGTTAATCGATCTACATTGCCATACATATGTACATATGTATGTTATCTTTTATTGAAACATTTTTTATACACTGTATAACCTGGAACGTTTCTATTGATTTTATTTCAATTATCGATTGAAAGTAAAAATTTATTTCCACAATTATTCACGAGATTGTTTTATATATAAAAAAAAACGTGTCAAAACTTCAAATAAATTGCAAGTTCAACACTCGAATCGTCATGTAAAACTTATCTTGGGTAAATTTATATTTTACGTACAAATCAATTGATCAGTATTAATCAGTTTTGCGTGTTGAGCGTAACCAAAGTCTGTAAATAACCAGAAACATTAAGTAATCGGACAAAAAAGAAAAAAAAAATAATTAAATGGGTTAAACAGTTATAAATAAAAAAATATTCAAAAAAGAAAACAATAACAAAACTCATCGTTAATAATTTAATTGATAGTTAAAAAGATAATTAGTAATAAGAAAAAATAAACAATACGAGTAATAAAACATTATGAGACTCGTACTTGTAACAACTTCTTCAATTTCGTTTATTTAGGAGAGAATTTAAGAGATATTTTTTTTAGTTTGAACCTCTTAAAAATACGGTTATCAGTCTCTTAACTCTTTTAAAGTAACAGGTGTGAACTGAAAATATATTCATATGTATGTATGTACGAGTATTTTTATATAAAATTATACATATTTATATGTACAAGTGCACATGCACATTAATCAAATTAACATAAAAAATGTAACAAGCTTTAAAAAAAATACACTAGACGCCAGTGTGGCGGAAGAGAAGTTTCGCTTAAAGCTTAAACAAGTTAAGAGAAATAAAAGAAAATTAATCATGCCTGAATTTATTTAAAATGATGGGCACATGCGCGTTCTTCTTTGTCTATTTTTTACGAACGTTCCTCTCTACTTTGATTAACAGCAAAAAAAATATAAAAAAATACAAAAACAAGCTTAAAACGCATGCGCAAAGTTACAGCCAGCAACACACATCCGTATGTATACATAAGTATGTATGATGTGAGCATATTGAGTATATATTAATGCTGCTGATAGTGTTGTTGCCGATAACTTGTGGTTTTTGTATCAAAAGGGAGGGGGTCTTTTGAGAGTGTAGTGTATTTTACAACAAATACCATAACAACAACATAAACAAATCATAGTAAAATGGGAATAAATTTTTCCTCAATCGCAGTATAAAAGCACACAACCAGCAATGGGACATGTCTCATTAGTGTTTAGTAATAGATCTCGCAAAGATGTTTGCTAGGAGGAGATCTTCTTCGTTATCATACAATAAATTTTCGTGTTTAAATATCGCGTTATTAACGTGTTTTCTACTTGCGGTCCTCGAAAATGTAACATCCATGTCTATAGATCGGTTGGATACTCGTCAGTACCAACAACAAAATGATAAACAATTAGAATTTAGTGAATTTATGTTGCCTGAGGCAGAAAGTGGATTTTTACAAAATGATATGGAATTAATTCCTGCAGATGATGAACAAAGTGATATGTATCTATTGGTGCCAGCTGTCAGCAGTCAACAGCAGACTGAAGAAGAACAAAATTTACAATCACAAGTGAAACAACAAGAACAAGTGTATTCAGAAAATAATGCCAACCTAGAAAGTAATTCCGATATGTTGATGTTAGAAAGTGATAATACACCTGCTGTACAAATATTAGAATTACCCGAAGATATTTCAGAAACTAAAATATCGGAAGATGTACAGGAACAAAATAAAAATCAAGTCGAAGAACTACAAGTATCAGACAATGAAATGAATAATTTAGTCGAAACTGTGCAAGAAATTAAAAAGGAAATTGAAACTGAATTACTATCAGAAACGTCTGAGGAACAAAATTCTACAGAGAAACAACAGGTAATTGAAGAAGACACCAAAGAACAAGAAACCAAAGACCTGCTCATGGAACATAAGGACAATAATTTAGAATTGTCTGAAGATATTGCTGATGCAGGTATAGAAAAAGCTTCCGCAGAGGAGGGCACTAATTCTGAACAAGAAATGATTGGTGTAGTATTGGAAGAAGCAGACAAATTTAATGCTGCTGATCCAGTTATGGATTTAGTAGCTAAAGAGTCTGAAGTTCAACCAGCTACAATGGAAATAAACAATAAATCAAATAATGAAACAAATAGCGAAAATGAAAATAAATTTGAAGAAGCTTTAGAGATTTTACAGGAAAAAGAAAAAGTTGACGCACAACCCTCTGAAACTCTTAACAATGAAAATGAATCGAAAGAAAATGTAAATACAATTGAGGAAACCGCAGCTGAAATGGAAGAAAACAGTAATGTGGTACAACTTCAAGATGACGAAATAGTTAAAGATATTAAAACAGAACAAGAATTTAGTGAATCTCAAACTCCAGCAAATGAAGAACTTCAAATTGAAAATGAAACTACAACTGAATTCCACAAAGAAAATCATAATGTTGACAACGATTCTCTAGATGAGGATTCTCAAGTTAATAAATTAGAAAGTGAAGAAAGTACTGACAATGAAATTCAACCTGTTAATGAGTCTCAAGAAGCTCTAGATAATTCTGAAAAAGATTCTGTTGAAAATCAAGATACTACAGAACAGCCACAGAACCTGGAAACAGAAACTGAAAGTACTGACCAAGCTAATGATGAAACAATTTCGTCAGCAGAAGAAACTGAACCTTCACAAGAAACTGAACCTTCAGAAGAAATCCAACAACAAGAATCCACAAATAATGAAGATGATACAGAATTAAAACCTGAACAAGAAAGTAAACCTGTTGAAGGATCTGTCGAAAAGATGGAAATGCTTGCTGAATCTCAAATGGCTGAGGAAGCTGATACAACAGAAGAAAACATGAAACCCATTAAAGAAATTGAAATGGTTCAGAATATGCAGCAGCAAGTAGATAAAATGGAGGAATTTAAACCAATTGAAGAACTTGACCAAGTTGGTGAAACTAATCCAGTTGAAGACAAAGTGCAAAGTGATGAAGAACAAGTAGATGAAATGGAGGAATTTAAACCAGTTGAAGAACTTGAACAAGCTGGTGAAACTAATCCAGTTGAAGACAAAGTGCAAAGTGATGAAGAACTTTCTACAGCAGTAGAAAACCATCCTATAGAAGAAACTCAAAATCTTGAGCAAGCTGAAGCAATTAAGGAAACTCAAACTGATCAAATTTCTGAAGAATCTCAACAAGATGAGTTTGCTTTACCTTTAGAAGAAGATAAAACTGAGGAAGAATCTCAGCCTGCCAAAGAAGTTGAAACTATGGAAGGCGATCAATCTGTTAAAGAAAGTGAAATTTTAAAAGAAGACGTAAAGGAAGAAGTTCAGTCAGCGGAGGATGCTCAATCCATTGATACTGCTCACTCTATGGAAGAAGTTCAACCTATGGATGAGCTTATAGAGCAATCTCAGCTTATGGATGAGCCTCAACTTGAAGAAGATGCTTCAACTACAGAAAAAGCGCAATTAATGGAAGAAGCTCAGGCTATAGAAGAAGAACTAAAACCTACGGAACAAACTATTAATGATGCGCAACCCACAGAAGTAGAAGAAGTTAATACGTTAGAAGAAGGCCAAACTCATATTATGGAAGAAGTAAAACCTACACAGGAAGCTCAATATGTTCAAGAAACACAACCCATGGAAGATTTACAAGTGGTTGAAAACACTGAAGCAAACTTTTCACAGGAAGAAGTAAATCAAGAAGAGGAACCTCAAACTACTGAAGCAATTCAAGCTGACGAAGAATTGCAAGATACCACTATTGATCAAAGTGTCACTGAAGAAGCTGAACCAGTACAAATCGTTATTGAAGAAACTCAATCTATGGACAAAGAATCTGAACAGATAGAGTACGAAGAAACAGCCACAGTTCCAGAAGAAACTACATCTGTATATAATGAAGAAATTTCCACCGAAACTTCTGCTGATAAACTTGTTAACGAGAACGATGACGATAACCAAAACAAAGAAACTGCCTTAGTCTCTGAAGAAAATCAAGACACACCCACCGAAATATTTGCTGATGAAGTTGTTGACGATGAAACTAAAGACGAACAAAACCAAGAAGCTCAGCCTATTGTTTTAGCCGATGAAAATATTTTACAGAATGTTGACACTGTAGAGGAAGACCAAAAGCATAAACAAGAATTGACAACAGCAGTTGAAATACATAAACCATTAGATGACAAAAACAGTGATAATATCTTAAACGATGATACTAATGAAAGTGAAATCAGCAAGGAAACAACTTCCATGTTAACCGCTATTATTCAAGTGCCCACTAAAGAAGAGCTAGCACAACAGCAACAGCAAACACAACAACTAGCAGAAAATCTGGAAACAACTTTGAAACCATTAAATGTTTTGGATAGTGCTCTTAACTATGTGAATGCCTCTTTTATGAATCAAATAAACAACAGCAACGATGACGTCAAACAAGAAGTTAAAGAGGAAGATGAACAGCCTTTCAATTCAAAACTAAGACGTTACGATGGTGCTCAAGTTTGGCGTATTGTTGTACAAAATGATAGAGAAAAAAAATTGGCCGATGAATTGCAGACAAAATTTGGTAAGTGAAATAAAAATAGAGCCCAAGTTAGAAAACAATTTTAGATAAGAAAAAATTAATTAAAATGTGGTTTAAAGGAAGGATGAGGATCAAAGTACAGTTTTCTTAAACAGTTTTTCTTTTGTTTTTTTGTCTTCTTGTTTTCGTAGAACACAATAATTAAAAAAAAGAGGGAGACATAATAATGATTTTGGCAAGAATATTTGTTAAATGTTTCCTTAACAATGTATCATTCACATTATTTTTGTTTTTTTTTTTTTTAATTAATTATAGCGATGCCATACGAGTTCTTTCGTTCATATGAAAGATTTGTTACATTGTTATTCTCAACAGGATGTAAAAACCTATTTACATGTATATTTTTATTTTTTAAATACATTTTAATAAGAACATATGAATGCATAAAATATATGCACATTTTAGTAAAAGATATTACAAAAAGAGGTATCGAAATCCTTGCAGCTAAAATACACTTCAAAATTAGTCTACACGACTCTTAAAGATGAAAAAATTTTTAACAATTTAAGTCCCGTTTAATACATATGAATTTTACCAATTAATGAAACCGTTTCTTTTTTTTATTAATAACTGATGATTGAGATCATAAAAGGCTTTGCTAACTCGCTCCTCTTTAGAATTCATGCTGACAGTTTCTTTCGGCACGAAGTCGCTGTAATTCTATCAGAAATTTGTGAATAAATCTCTCAGAACACACTGTTGTTAACTCTTATAACAAGCTAACAAAACAATAACTTACTATAACAATAACATAATAAGTTATGGGTATAAATGAATAAGAACTGGACTTCAGACGCGCATCCAGTTATCTACTAACAAAATTGTCGTCTAGATAGTCGTGCATGATTTTTGCGCCATTTGTTTGAAAAAGTTGTAGACGACCTGCACAATATGCCGTGCAGGAAGTTCTATAGGTGGACAGACTTTCTGAGGCTTTGTTCAACTGAAGCCTCAGCGACAGCAATATTCTCGACACTACAGGCACTTCTTTGTCTCACTGGAACGGGAACATTTTGTACTGTGCCTGTGAGTTTAAGTTTTTCCACTAGACGCTCAATTGCTGATCTGCTAGGACGATTATGACGACCATAAATTGGACGTATCGCTCTTAACGTTGAGGCCACTGACTTCGAATTTCGGTAGTAAATTTTAATAATTTCAACGCGTTATTGGCTCGTATATCTTTCCATTATGAAATCGCAAACCTTACTGAAGAGAAATGTCAAATAGCAGCAAGAAATATGGCGTCGTTTGCTGTTCCCTGTCGCTCTAATTTTGTAGCGTTCCTGTTGAAAAACCCTTTATATGTATGTAGTATATATGGATTATTTTAAAGCATTTTTCCAAAGCTGTTGGTTTCTTTTTACACAAACGAAAATAGTTAAACAAGTAAATGATTTTAAAATTTGTGTTCGTACGAACATCAGAGAAATAATATATGTAGTGAAAATAGAGTATTAGTGTGCCGCAAATCAGCTGTTTATCGATCCATACGAACGCGTTTGACATCTTGGGCCAGACTATTAATTTGTTATCATATTATAAAATTATTACTCGTAATAAAAAAGAAGGTTCAGTAAAAGAAATCGAATTTAATTATTAATTTTGAGAGAAATTTGGGGTCGAAAACCTAAAGTGGCATCATTAACTCAAGATATATAAAAAATATAAAATGGCGTATAGAGCACTTAAACCCCCGCACGACGATATATCTATGAATACCTACAAGCCACAAAACATCTCCTGCTAGCATTTACATTTTATTTTTAGGTTAAATTTATTTTACATTTCATAATAAATTCTTTGAAATTCAAAAATGAGTTCTGTTTGAAATTCAAACTCATAATTGCGTGGTTTGACACAAAATGAAAATAGAAACAGTAGGTGCATTTAAATTGAGGCCATGTTTTATTATTACGAGTATTATTATAATTTTCATATTTTTTATCATTTTAAAACAATGTAACGAAAGGTTTCGAAACCTTTAAAACTAAATGACTACAAATGGTACAACAACCGCAGCTTCCATTACTATAATAAAAACTTTGGAATGAAAATGTGGTAGTTGGCTTGCAGTTTTTTGTTTGTTTGTCTTGATTGTATTTAAATGTATAATTACTTGTTCAGGTCAAGGTTAAGAATTCAATTTAACGTCAAATTCAGCAGAAACGCTATTTTTATTTATTAAAGGAAAACAATTTAAAACAATTATCTTAGCAGTTGTTTTTTTATTAACAAAAGAAATGAATTTAAAAAGATTGCTTGGTAGCCTGGCAAGTCTACTTGTAGTAGAAGAAATTGTAAAAAAATTGTAATCCTTTATAGCTTATACGAATACGTGTTGTATAAATTTAAAATCAAAATATGTATATTGTATAGCACACTTCTATAAGAGCCATCCCTAAATAAAAGCGTTAATCGAAATGTTTACGCTGAACCGACATCCCTAAATAAAAACAGCAACGTTTTGTCAAAACATTAAAAACAGGGTAAGGCAAATAACATATCTTCATGTTAAATGCAAACGGACGTAACTACACAAAATTTCTAAATTGAGTTTTTTTTATTAATTATGGTTTGTTTGATAAAAATAAAAAATGGCGATTTTATCAACGAAATGCAAATGGACGTAACTACAAGTGCATATATTTCTAAATGCAAGAAGACATAACTACAAACAAACAAACAAAAAGTACGTTCTGTCATGAATGTACTGTCCATTCCAAAAATTCCAATACAATGCACTGCATTTAGTAGGGGTTTACCCCTGAGTATTGGTCTCAAAATAAAAAATAAAAAAACATAGTACATATTTATATAAAAACCTAACATACAAACTCATTTGTTGTATATAGGGATACTAATCCTTATATCCGATCCTGAAAACTATATGATTTTCAGGATTTACAAAATTTTTGATTTTAATGTCTTTTGCTTCTCCTGTAAAAATCAAAAAGTGTATGTAGTTACGTCCGTTTGCATTTAATATGACGATATGCTTAAATAAAAATCCTGACTATTTTAATAATAAAGTGCATTATTCGAAGAGTATTTTTGACGTAAACTAAATTTTATAGTACTATTTTATTCATTTGTTTGCCTTTACAAATTAAACAGGGTTTTCCAAATAATATATCTTTATATCACAACCCTGTTTTTTCTTATTTATTTAGTTGCCTTTTGCAACCAACTCTACTATTGAACGCTCTGTCAAAATTAGATTTTCTAATTACAAAGCGTTGCCGCCGCGTTATTTTGAGATATTCCATACAATAATATGGGCATGAGAAATTTTGACAGGTAAAAAACGCTTGCCGCTTTTATTCAGGGATGGCAGTTACATTACGTGCCTATGATGTATCTAAATTTGATGTAACAGAAATGTTCAAATAATTTTATAGATCTAAAATTATGCTCAAAAGCTTGTTTATATAATTCTATATACATATCTGTGGAATTTTGAAAAAATTCTTCTCTCGAAACAAGACAATTTTCCAAGATTTTTATAGTAAATATAGAATTTCCTTGTCCTTTGAAACGCAAGATATGCAGTTGGGTACTCGACCTCTTTCAGACTTTCCCGCAATTTCAATTTGACAAAACGTCTTCTTTCAGAGAATTAAGAATAATTTGAAAAATTTAATGAGTATAAAAAATTTTATTTAATTTTTATTATTATTTTTTAATAATTTGCATATTGCAGGGAAAAATAGAAGTATTTTTTTTTTAATAAAACCGAAATATATTTTCCAGATAAACTTCTTTCACCCTTTTTTTATATTCCATCTTAACAAAACAACTTGTCTTGACTTAAGCGGTTAATATCATTTTCAAACTTAATCAAAAAAATTTTGACAAAACGACTTGTATGGTGGAAGCTAATTTTTTTCTTTAAAATCTATTTAACAAAAAGTCTTAAATTAATTTTTTGTCGTTTTAAACAAAACTATTGCTTCTAGAGGGGAAAAAAAAGTCGCATAATGTTCGTTAAGTATTTGTGTCTAATATCCAAGTTCAAAATTTCTTTAATTTTCTAAGCAATAATTTCTTATTAGCCTTTATAACTGTTTTTTTTTTTTTTTTGCTCTACTGAAGAGTTTTTTATTTAGAAAGAAGACGTTTTGTCAAATGTTCACAGATATGTGGCCATCTCTAAACTTAATTTATTTACTATACATTTTGTAAAGTTCTTCTTCTTCTATTCTTAATCCAAATCTTCATAACAAAAAAAAAAAAAACAAAAAAATGAGAGTTTTAGCTAACAATGTTTTAGAGCATCCAATACAATACATTAAAATGGCAGGTTCTAATTTCTGGACGGTTCGACTTGTGAGATTCTACTGCATTTGCAATAATTTCATTGTTTCTCCCTTAATAGATTTTTAAATATAAATTCTTATGACGACTGAAGTCAATTAAATAAATATTTTCAAAAATTTAAATCTTACTGGAATGTCTATTTGTTAAAATTAAAAACAGGGTAGTAATCGATTTTACGAGTGCCTGCAGTAGGATGATTGTATTGAAAAAGTCATTCTCGAACGACTTAAGGGGAAATAGTATAAAGAAAGCCTGTTTTTAAAATAAATGTTTAAAAAGAAAATCAGTTAAGCTGATATGAACTTACGATAGGGTCTTTCGAATGTTAATTACTTATTTGAATGGCTTATTACAACCCAATGCTTAGAAAAAATTTTTGCCGGATAATTTGCAATAAAATTCCCAATTAAATTTTTACTGCTGTATTTACAAAAAAATATATATTATAAATCTATAAAGGGTTTATTTTCAAGTTTTGCATAGAAATTTGCTAAATTTGCCCATAAGCTTTTGGAGCTCTCGTCATACCCAGCAGAAAATTTTTCAAATTTGGAAGAAATAAATAAAATTGTAAGCAATAATGGAAGCATTATATTGTTTTTTATACATTAAAGCTTCCAAATATGCTACAAAATAAGGTATTATTTTTGATTTTACGTACTATTTGCTTACTGGTTGCAATAAATGTGCATTTTAGCGGCTCATTTCATATAAAAATTATACATTATTGATGCGCATGTGTAAGTGATTGTTCATAATTTCTCCCTTACAAAATAGCTTACTGGTAAGCTCTAATTTCTGCTGGGTAGAAAGCTAACACACTACATACCAGACCACGGTAACCACGTACTTAGAAATGCTACACAAAACAATTTCTAGAAAATACATTCTTCATTATCTTAAATAGTACTTTTACTAGTCAGTGGTAGTGTTAACAATGCTATCATTACAATTCGGCTTCAAGCTTATTGCAAAGAGCACCTTTAGCAAAGAAAAAACAAATTATTTCGCGGGTTTTTTTTTATTTAAGCTGATCAAAATATGGAATATAATACTTTACGGCAGTTACTTGGTATTTAGACAATAAATTTAATTTTCTTTTTAGTTTCTGTTGTAACTTTTTAGAGTATTTTCGTAAAAAATTTTATTTTAAAACTTTAAATTATTTGGCTTTAAGCAACAAAAAGGTAAAATAAAAAAGAAAAACTCACAGATTACTGTGTTGAACTTTTAATAATTAAATCTCATTAAAATTCATAGAGTAGAACTCGGTCAGTCAAGTGTTCCCTTTGAAAATATCAGTTGCTGTACAAAAGAATAATAAACTGTAGGCTGTAGCATATTTTCATATATATTTCCATGAAATTATAACGAATTTAACCTACTTTTTCATTATTTACTAAAACTAGATAAAATTATAAAAGAAAAACGGAGATAAAAACATAAAGAAAATGTGTTAAAATAGCAGAAGAATAAGTATTAATATTGAATTATAAACTGCGTCAACTTGATTTCTATTTTTTGTTTAAAAAGAACCACAAGTCAAATAAATATTTTTAACACCTTTAAAATAAAGTTTTGTTTTTTGATAAAAACTACTTTTACTTTCCTTTTTTATGAATACTTTCAACGTTACTTAAAACAAAACCATTAAAAAGAAACACAAACAAAAACGCCTACATCCTCCACTGTACGAGCATTACAGCTCTCTTTTTTGCTGTCATTTAATACCACAAAGCCAAAATATTTTTAAACCACTTTTTTTGACAAATCTTTTTCATTTCTTTTTACTTTTCTAGATGGACAATTATGGAAAGAAGTCAAACAAGAAGTTGACTACTTGTTGAAACCACATGTATTGGCTGAGGCTGAACGTCACGTTAAAGCGGCCAACTTAACTCGCATTGTGCTCATTGATAATTTACAAAAAGTCATTGAAGTAGAAAATCCACCGGCTGAGGAAATTGCACAATTGCAGAATAGAAAGGGTAAGTTGAAAATAAAATGTATTTTTTTAAAGATTTTTTCTTTTTGCCAAATAATTATGGTTTTCAAAAAGACTGGTTAAGGGGAGCCAAAACTTTTACGGTTTTTCAAACAATCAAAAGCATTTTTTAGCTTGACAGTAGTTTCTTTCTTTTAGCTTTTGTATTTTATTTATTACAACTGTATTCACCTGTAAGGTGTTGTTATTTCTTTTTCTTTCTTAAGATTTTACTGTCATTTATTTATTATAGGGTGTAAAAGTGTTATAAAAAGTTGTATATAAATTATAAAAGCGTTGTTGCCACAAACAAGTTGTCGAAAAGTTTATTGAATTTTTTGTTAAGCCATTGTAATTTGTATCTTTTGTTACATTTACAAAATCAATTGACTTGAAAAATGTTTTTTATACAAAGATTAAAAGCCGTTAACAAAAGTGAGGGTTTGTTCTGGTAATTGAATATTTATGTCACACCTTTGGCAGAGAATTAAAACAAAGGGTTTATACGCATTTAAGAATTAACAGCTATTGAAGGCTTGCCTGATAAATTTCTATATAATACTTGTCAAATAATCCCTTTGTAAACCTTTAATACGGATAATGAATACATTAGTGATAATTTCAATTAAAAATTGCCTACTCGTAGAAAAGAAACAAACAAAAAAGGATTGAAAACCACAGAAAATTCTAAGAAAGTTTTGCCAAGGAACCATGGTTCTAAAATTAATTTCCAGTTTGCGCATATCGACTTTAGATATTTATTTTTATTTTATAATTTTATTAAATTGTTCTTAAAAATCTATAGTGTCATAAGAAGCGATCCAAAAATTATGCTTGTTTTCTTCGATTATAACGAAAGTTATAAGGGATGAGCATTATCTCTTCCTTTAGCCTTTTTTTGCTGGCTTATCGAAGTACACCTTTTCTTTTAAATAACCCCAAAGAAAGAAGTCAAACGGTGTCAAATCACATGATCTTGGCGGCCAATTGACATCGCCACCATGTGAGATAACACGGCCATTGAATTTGTTGCGTAAAAGAGACATTGTTTCATTAGCTGTGTGGCAAGTGGCACCATCCTGTTGAAACCACATATCGTCCACATCCATATCTTCCAATTCGGGCCATAAAAAGTTTATTATCATATCACGATATCGAACACCGTTCACAATAACTGCCTGACCGGCCTCATTTTGGAAAAATACGGCCCGATGATGCCGCCAGCCCATAAACCGTACCAAACAGTCACTCTTTGTGAGTGCTTTGATTTTTCGACAATCACTCTTGGGTTTGCCAAAATGCGGCAATTATTATGATATTGACACATCACTAAGGTGAAAATGTGCCTCATCACTGAAGATAAATTTCTTCAAATATTTATTATCTACTATTGCCATTTCCGTCCACCATTCTGGCGACGTTTGAAATGGTAAAGAGGCTTTTGACCTGGAGTCAATTGCACCTTACAAGAGTGCAAATACAAGTCTTCATGCATAAATTTTACCAACGACGAGCGTGAGAGGTGCAATTGTTGGGCACGACGACGAGTTGAGGTGAACAGCTCTTCAGCCAAACTATCGCAAACAGCAGCAATATTTTCTGCAGTACGAGCTGTACCAGCATAAACTGGTGTTTTCTCATCTCCTACAGACCCCATTTTCTCAAATTTTTTACGATTTTTCCCATCGTACGCAAATTTGGACGATTAAATTGATCGAAAAAATCATGAAGTGCACGATGTGCATTTTGATTTGAACGCCCATTTTCAAAATAAGCCTGAATAACTTTAAAGCGTTGCTCGATTATATATCTTTCCATGGTTCAAATTGGGTTAGTCTGAAATTAATAAATTTCAAATAAAATGAAGAAGAAAACTTTAGGTTTAGGTGTGGTTCACATTCAACATCGGCCTTTAAAATTTAACCACCGGATATGAAGAAATACTATTTAATTTTTTTTTTTTTCTAAATAAATGTAAAACAACAAATATTATTAAAAATAAATTTTTCTTTAAAATAGTGGTTACACTTTTTGCGCTAAATATTTACCAAATGAGACCGTAGCTAAGTCTTATAGGGAAATAAAAGAAAACAAATTATTTTGCTATACATGTGTACGAGTATATATACTTTCTTCTTTTTTAATTTTTGGGACACCCCAAAATAATTCAGAGAATTTTTTGCAAAGTTCAATTCTATTTTATCGGTGTTAATGTCAATATTTGTAGCATGTTGATAGTTTGGTTAACTTAAATCAACTTAAAATAAATATTACCTACCAAAACTGTTAACCAAAATGTTTTACAATTTACATTTTTCTTATTTTGATTTTCTTTTTCCTTTTTTGTTTTGCGAAAGTGAAATTTCTTTCACCAAATTAAAGCCTTAAAAAAAATCCTTTTATTGTGTTTTTTTAACACTTGCATTCTTGGTAGAAGTGTCAATAATAAAAAAAAGAAATTTATTTTTGACATGCAATTTTATAAAATTTATCAAAAGGTATGAATGAAAACAATTTAAACATGCAATGTCAGTTGGTAATCTGAAAGGTCTGGAAAGTTATGTTTTTTTATTTTTTTTTGCTTTGCCTTCAAAATGTATAAGTAGAAAGATAAAAAGCAATTCTTAAATTTGTTTTTATTTTCTTTGCTTTCATAAGAAAGTTTTATATTTCATTACAAAAATTGCAATTTCAAATTTCATCATTCAAAAATTATTTGAAGGAAATATCATGTTCAATCACTTAAAAACTTGTTCATTAAACTGTCAAAATGTTAAAAAAAATCATGACAGACACATTGCTGTTTGTTAACAGTTGCGTATCAGAAATATACAATATTTAATAAAAAAAGCAGGTCTTACAAATTGTGCGTCCCATCATTGTTAATTAAAAAAAAAGAAAAGCTCGCATTAAGTATGCGTTACATGTGTATGTTCCTGATATGTGTGACGTTTAACAAAGTTTATTAGAAATACAATAATAGGGTGCAAACTGATTTTTTTATGCATATTAATGACACCTTTGTTTGATCAATATTTTTCTACAATAGTATCAAATGAATATAATTTAACTTCCTTATTTTTCTATTATGTGATATATTGTTTATTTTATTTTTTTTTTATATCGAAGAAAAACACAATAAAAATGAAAATGGAAATTTTTTATTGTGCTTTACATTCTATATAGTTTGAAGAAATTAGCGTATTATTCCATTTACTGGCAACAGGTTAATATATTTGTAATAACCTACTGCTTACTTTAAGATTTAAAAATTGTATCGCCTTCTCTTTTGAAATATGTATATCCGTAACATTTTGGTTGCCAAGCCTTAAATTATATTTGTAAACTGCTAAAAGTGTTTATGAATACTTGACGTAATTATTTAGTCCTCTTAAAGCAATCAAATTACAAATTTTAAGTAAACAAGTATATATGCACGTCATTTACAAAACATCACTAAAAAAATTTGAATAAAATCTGTATACAGTACTTACATACAGCGTATGGTCATAAACAGGGCAGCGACTTTCATGCAAGTGCATATTTGCAGTCAGTAGCACAAAAATGGGTTTGACCATATACTTTTACAAATTGAAGAATTTCCAACAAAATGGCATCAATTTGTTTTTACATATTTTGCTATAAATGTACATTTTTGCATATTGTGCTTTTAAGTACATATTTTTGTGCATATTGTATATTTTTGCAAATTTTTAAATTTAATATTTGATTCCAGAATTCATACCTAATACTTGTAGTCGCCGTGGTCTAGTGGTTAAAGTGTTGGATTCCTAAGACGAGAGCTTCCGGTTCAAGCTCCGGCTCTGATACCTTAAAACAAAGAAATATTTAAAAAAAAAATATTTCTTTCGGCGACCACCTTTTAGCAGACTTCTGACAAAAGCTCTGAGAGTAACGGATTGCCAGGAAAAAGTTTCTCAAGGCTGTCGTACGGAGTCGACATTAAACTATAGGTCCCGATATTCATGGATAAAAACCACAACATTGGTGCTGCGAGAAGCTAGGCTGTAATCCTGACGCACAGTTGTAAAGGCCAGAAAGGCCAAGAGAATAAAAAATATTTGGCAACTCTATTGTTTATACAACACTGCACTAAAAAGAAAATAAAGTTGCTTTTACATTTAATTTGAAATCAAAGGAAGCAAATTAATTTAAAAGGAGTATTTCCCAAATGAATTGGTTTCTTTTAAGTATTCTCCTATAACTTCAGTAGTAGTAGAGTGCACATTTTTCATGTACAAAAACTTTTATCGATTAAACTGACAAAGTTTAGTATTTGGATATTTAAAAAAAATGTATTTATTTATACAAATACAAAAACTTTAACTGCATTTTTTTAGTGCATTTTTCTTTAAAAGTGCATATATCTATTATTCATTTTATAGTGCATATTTTATGTGCATATTTTCGATTTTTTAGTGCATGAAATTTGCTGTCTTGGTCATAACCATAAAATATTTAAAAATATTTAAAAATACATAAAAATATCTAAAGTTTTTAATATATTTTTATTATTTTTTTATTTTGATATAATGCTAGTCTGCTAATAAGGGTTGCGAGTTCGAAACCTAGAAAAGATCCTAGTTTGTTGCACTATATCAATCACACGGTCCAACATTTCATGTTATACTAAAAACAAATACACAATTATCTGTTAACTACTGAAGAAGATTTAAGATAGACTTGATAATAATAACAATTTGATTTTGTTGGTCTAAGGCGTATTATTACAACTTGCTTATAAAGTGTCCGATAGTTAGAGGTAAATGTAGTTAACGGGAGGAATAAAGTGATCTTTAAATGCTTTTCGTTATTACTACTTATCTTTAACATAAAGAGTTATATTTTTTAAACTACGGCAATACCAGACTAAGAACTGATTATTTTCGGAATTAAATTTTTTAAAAGACACCAAGTGTTAAAAACACATATTTTTACATAAATAAATAAACTAAAAGCAATTTATAAATTGTGCATTAAAAAATCTTAATAGCAAAGAAATGGGGTTTACTTTAAATTTTTATTAATTTTATTTCTTTGTTGACAAAATAAACAAAAAATATGGCAACCTCAATAAAATATGGTAAATGCAAATGTTTAAACTTCACATTAAAACTTAAGGCAATCTTCCCAATATCTTTTTGGGTCACTTTTAGGTTAAAGTTTACTTGTAATAACCAAAAGCAATTTATCTGTCTGATAACATGCTACCTTTAACTATAGGCAAGTTGTAATAATGGGCCTTAGTCATATAAATAAATGGGTTGTATATAGAAGCCAAAAAAGAATTTTTATTTTTTTATTTTTTGTTTAAATATGGGGGTTGATAAGCACAATTTTTTTTTCGAACCACTCTAGTGGTTTACAGTTCAAACATTGTGAGTAAGAAATTAAGAAAGGGTGTCTGGCATCACTGCTTTATTGGACCACCCACTTAACAGCTGTTAAGTTTGCTTTGAAATTTCAATATGAATTGACTTACACGAGTGCAACGAGTGCAAATTGTTGAAATTTTTAATCAAAATAATTGTTCTATTCTATTGATGTCGATTATGAATTTCCATTCAAAATTTTATTTTACGATGTGGTTGAATGGGTGCGTAAATAAGCAGAATTGTCGCATTTGGAGTGAGGAGAATCTACAAGCTTTTGTTAAAACACCATTACATTCACAGAAAATTACTGTTTGGTGTGCTTTATGGGCCGGCGGAGTCCTGCTGCGAAAAGTTGTTGAAAATTAATGTTCCAGATTGCACTTTCGACGCGACATCCGTGGCTGCCACATGGCAGAAATTATATTTAAACATTAATTTCATAAAATGGTCTTTTCAATAAAGACCCTTATATTGATATTAAAAATATATATTATTGCTTTATTTGGATTTAACCTTGTGTTACTCTATAAAAAACACCCTTTATAGATACATACTTACATATATATAAAATGCTTTTTAAGCGAATAAATAAAATACAAATTTATATTGTGTAGATCTCTTTTTAATAGAAAAATTAACTAAAAATATACTTCTGAATTTTTCTTTCTTTTTTTTCAGGACACCGTTTAACTTGGCAAGCTTATCATCGTTTAGAAGATATTCATAGTTTCTTTGATTATTTGGCTAAAACTTATCCCGATATCTGCTCAGTTGAAACTATTGGTTATTCCATTGAAAAGAGACCCTTAAAGATTTTAAAGTAAGTTTTATCCATTAAAACAAAAATAGGGGTGTGCGTTTAATTTGTTAAAAGACCCATTTATACCTTTCCAACTCGTAAAAATTAATGAAAGTTTAACGGCCGTATTCATGAAAAATTGATTTAATATGTGTTTTAATCAAATTCTCCATACATTTTTATACTTTTCTAATCCTTTTACTTTCTTATGAACATAGAGGTAAGAGTTTTAGGGGTATAAAAGACATTTATCAGATTAAACGAATACCCTTTTATTTGCATTTTCAAACGATTTTAAATTTTTGTTTTTTCTTTTTTTTACAAAAGAGTCTCCAATGGTAATGCTAATAATCCCGGTGTTTGGATTGATGGCGGTATGCACGCTAGAGAATGGATCAGTCCTGCTGTGGTCACTTACATTGCAAATCAAATTGTTGAAGGTTGGGATGATTTGCCCAGCTACATGCGCAACGTTAACTGGTACATACATGCTGTAGCAAATCCCGATGGTTATGAATATTCTCATACTACCGATCGTTTATGGCGAAAAAATATGAGATCTCATGGTCGTGTATGTCCTGGTGTAGATTTGAATCGTAACTTTGGCTATAAATGGGGTGGTAAAGGAACATCAGCTAATCCTTGTTCCCAAACTTATAGAGGCAGTAAAGCTTTCTCAGAACCCGAAACCTTCTATATTTCGAAATTCATTAGTAACTTCCCTAGAGAAACATTTAAGGCTTATCTATCATTCCACAGTTATGGCCAATACATTTTATATCCTTGGGGATATGACTATCATGTTACCAAAGATATGGCCGACTTGGATTTAGTCGCTCGTCAAGCAGGAACTGTAAGTGTAGTTTGATTCAAAAGATATATTAGTAGTAATCGTAGACTTAATCTTATTATCTTTAATCTTAAATTCTTCAGATCATTACTAAGAGTACAGGCGTTAAATATACTGTAGGATCTTCAGCTAATACTTTGTATCCAGCTGCTGGTGGTTCAGATGATTGGGCTAAGGGTATAGCTGGTATTAAATTCTCGTATACTATTGAAATGGGAGATACTGGCCGTTATGGTTTCGTTTTACCTGCCGATCACATTGAACCCAATGGCAAAAACGGATTTACATTTGTCGACACCATCGCTAAGGCCATAACAATGGGCAAAAATGCTCGTAGACGCAAGTTAAAGGCTTACAAAAGCATACACTAAATTGAAATGCTCAAATAACAACCCACTAAGTTAAGTGCCAAGTTTTATACAAAGTATAAAACTTTTACGATATACAAATAAACGAACAAGTTTTAGTATAAGTTTTAAATTATTTATTGCAAAATTTAGTTTAATGTAATTAATTTATTTATTTATTTATTGAAAAAAAAAAACTAAAGAAAAACTATTTATTTATTTATTGTATAAAATTAAATTATTTATTTATTAAAACAATATTTTTTTAGTTTTTAAATGTAAAAAGAAAATAGTTCAACTTATTTTTTATTTTAAAAATTGCATTTTAATGCGAAAATTGCAAAACTTGATAAAAAAAAAAACACTAAGAAAACATATTTATTATATGGAAATATATAAAATACAAAAAAATGTATTTTCCTTTCACCCGTTTGTAAATCTATTTTCTTTAAGCGTTCTTCTGTTCCCTATTCTTGTCTTTTCTATTTGGTTTATATAGTTTTTTTTTTTATTTGTATGCTAAATAATGCATTCAATGTTTTGCCAAAGGACATTTTCGGTTGAATTCTTGTACAATATTTGTATGTGGCATAAGTGATTTCTAGCTGTAGTTTTTATTGTAGTTGCTTGTATTCTAGGTTCCTAAATTAAATCTTATTGCAACGACGAACTTACAATCACCTTTAAGGCAACAAACATCTTAAAAAGCAAGTACAGTTTGTCAAGAAATTGTTTTCAAAAGTAAAAATTTAGGATTTCTTATTTTTTTTTCAATCGTAATTCTTATGTTAAAACACTTATTTTTCATACTTATTCCCCCTATGGTGATAACATTTTTCTCTCGATATATTTTCCCTTTTCTTATATTTACAATAGTAACTAACTTTTTTCTTACAAAGTTTTCACATTTTCTGGTATTTCAATGAAAAATATTACTAGTGAAAAAAGTGCCCTTTCAAGCATAATTCGTAAATAATTTTTTCTCTCAAAATATTTTAATTTTTCCTCTTGTTTACTTTTGTAGAAGAACTTAATAGTCCACCACATCTTTGGATGTATACATATAAAAGTACTTATATGTACATACATATGTATATACTTAATTCGTAATTGGTATAGATATATCAAATGAGATATTTCTGGTCAAATGCTGCCACAATTCTACAGTTTTGTTAACAAGACTTAAAAAAATAACTTTAAAAACACGCTTAAAAACTTTTAATTTAAACAAAAAATCAAATTGAGATTTCTATTTAAAAAAAATAACGTAATTTTTTTACACCCAAATTCTAATAGAAATAATTCTGGAAATTTTTTTTAGTCCATTCTAATATTACATTTTTGTAATATAACGCACTTGATAAACACTTCAACAATCTGATAAACTTTTTTGTTATTGCTTTGTTTTCCAGTTGCGACTTGTATGTTTTAACAGTTCAACGAATTTTTAATGGGGTCAAGTTCTGGATTTTAGGCCATGGTTTCTAATGCCTTTCTACAGCTATTAAGTAGCAATTAATAAACCACATGCTAATTATCCTGATCCCTATATAGTTAAGATTGTAATTTAAAACCGAAATGCTTAGCATTGCTTGCTTGATGGTCTTTTAAAATGCATATTACTGCGCCTTCATTCTTAATTTGAATAATGTTTTTCTCTAAAACTTTTGATTCAGAAATTTTTTACTGTTTTGGTTTTTTTGCAATTTAATTAAGTCAAAGAAAACAAGAGTTCTAACATAAAAAGTATAATTTTATTGATAAGGAACAAAAATCATATTGTTTTCTTTCTACATAAAAACATTTTCTATACAAACTGTATGTAATTTAAAAAACAGTACAATACCGATAATACTCGTATGATTTTTAGTTTTAAAACCAAAAAAATAATTTTTGTAAGAAAAAAACATAAAATAATTTTATTTTAATTAAAAAAATTAATCACGTATATACTCGAATAAAACCTACTACTGAAGACGCTCCACTACATTTCAACATCCACCACCGGCAGATGTGGCAATTTCTGTTGATCATGCAAGGGTGAAGGTATAACACAGGCCCTTGAAGGGTCAAACTGACAGCAACATGTCTCATCAACAAAAAGGCGCATAATCAATGAAAAAAAAAAAAAATAGAAACCATAGTTCTGGTAACGCTGAGTTTAGTATGAGATTTTTAAATAATATGTGCTTGTGATACGAGTTTTTTCTATATTCAGAGCTTTTTTTAAAAGCTTTACTTAAAAAATCTAAATCCTTTCGTTTGCCTTTTTAGTTTTAAAAAGAGTTGCAAGTCATGAGAAACGTTTAATGATCAGTAGAAAAAGTTTTTAAGTTTTGTGATAATTGTATCGACCGTAAGGCTTTGTGTTAATAGCTCTGCACTATGTCAGTATTTTCAACAAAAAAAAAATTGCCACTTGATCAAAATTCACTAGTTTTAGGTGGTTTTTTAAGGCTTCATAACCATTTATCAATAATTAGATGACATGTGAGAGTTCTTGTCATTGAAGTTTCTCAAACATAAAGACAAATAATATTAGCAATGTTATCGCTAGCAATCACTAGATGATACGGCTACAAATAGAAGTCCTTACGACCTCAAAAGAAATTGTACTATTTCTAAATGTTTTCTTTATGTCACTGTCTTTAACTAATTCTAATACATTCGATACTGGCCTAGTTGCTGTTTTTTAGATCTAAATCCTAGGCAACTACCGCAATTAATTATTAAACACAGGTTTAAATAGTCTTCATCCCAAGTAAAACAAGAAACTCGACTATAGCCAGAGAGAATAGTCCGTGTGTCTCTGCAGGTAGCCACCGATCATATTAATCATATTTTCAATATATTTTTTATTTTATTATTTCAATTTTATTTATTCTTTTAATTACAATCAGTATAACAACAAAATATTAAGTGAATACCAAGCGGGATTCAGAAAAGGTTTTTCAACGATAGACCAAATCTTTACTTTGTCCAACATAGCAATGGAGTATTTGGAAAGAAACAAAAAATTGTATGTATTTTTTGTAGACATGAAGGCTGCATTCGATACTATTAAGAGAAATGCATTATTCTATAAACTGAGTAATTATGGAATATCTACAAAAATGATAAAGATGCTACAAAATTTATATAATGGAAACAAATCAGCAGTATGGGATGGAAATGGTGTATCAAAATGGTTCGAAACATCCCTAGGTGTTAGACAAGGTTGTGTTTTAAGTCCGCTATTATTTGCTCTATATCTCGATGATTTAATTGAAACCCTACCAGGTGGAATATGCTATGCAGGTCTTAATATAAAGGCGCTTTTATATGCAGACGATATTGTGATAATAGCTGACTCGTCTAGGATGTTGCAACTAATGATCAATCGTCTAGCTGAGTACTGTAAGCAGTGGAGTCTAACTATCAATATAGAAAAATCGAAAGTAATGATCTTTAAAAAACATATGCGACGTCAGCAGAACAACGAAAAATGGTACTTAAATGGTGTACAATTAGAAGTGGTAAAAGAGTATAAGTATTTAGGTGTATGGATGACATACAATATGAGCTTTGAAAAACATATTGCAGAAAAACTAAAACAATCTAAACTTGCTCTAAATAGTACGTGGAAGAATGTACTTGGTAACAAACATGTGTTGCTGTCCGTTAAGTATAAAGTTTTTCGTGCAGCTGTTCGTTCAATCCTATGCTATGGTGCTGAAATATGGGGAGCAGGAAGGTATGAAAATGTTGAGAAGCTGCTAAGGTTTTATATAAAACGTACTTATCATCTACCAGTTAACACGCCAAATTATATGCTACACTTAGAAACGGGGCTAGGAACTCTTTATGAGTTTACGTTAAAGATGCATATCAATTACATCCATCGTGTTATGAATATGCCTAATACTCGGATTCAAAAAATATTAGTGAATTACGCGTTATCAAACCAATCGTATTTCTGTAAAAAATGGTTAACCATTGCTGAGGAAAATAAAGTTCAAATTAACTTACAAAATTATAGCACTTGGAATGTTTGGCAGCGTGATTTGCTTAATAGTATTTATTTAACTGATAGAGAGCAATATGTACAACTGGCAAGGAACAGTACACAAAGAGATTGCTACAGTAAACTCAATTATCAGCTTGGTGAAATAAATTACTTCAATGATAAGTATGATCAGGTCACTATTACTACAATTTTCAAAACCAGAGGAGAACTGTTAAAATTATGCTTCGAGCCATACTTAAGTGGTGAGAAAACACTATGCACAATTTGTAATCTTCAAGTTAAAGGCGATGTCTTACATTTTATCGGGGAATGTCCCATTTTTTCGGAAATTAGGACTGCATACTATAAAGCGAAAACCCTTGATAATACAGAAATATTTAACATTTTAAACGGTAAAGATTGGGCGAAACTAGCATCGTACATAAAAACCGCGCTCGCCTTTAGAAATAAAATAATTGAGGAAAATTTTTGATCATGCCTCAGTAAATGTTTCTTACGTATGGTTGCTCTCACAAGTCACACGTATAATTAGTTATAAAGCAATAATTTTTGTATCTGCAAAACAAGGGAACTTCCGATCAACGACGCAAGTCAGATCGTAATCTTTTTATTTACTTGTTGAGAATGTGTATTTATATATGATATATACTTTATTGGCTTAGAATAAGTATAACATTGTTAATGAACGATTTATAAAATTGAAAAGTAAATAAAAATTTTTCTACTTCTTCTTCTTCTTCAATCAGTATTCTACTGTAAACCGTTTCCTTCTATCATTTATATTTATAAATCTGAAGTTTTGTTTAAACTCAGTCAAAAGCCATTGTTGGTGTTCTTTTAAAAGAAAATATTTCGTCCTTGAACTTTAATTCCTGATATTCGTTCTACTACATGTTGGGAATTCAAAATTGATGTGAGGACACATTTACTTTAGTATGACGGAATATTGATATTAAAATTTAAATACTATACATACATACATTCTAACGTTTTTAATAAGCTGATGCAAATAATGCATTAATATTAATAAAAATAGGATACTATAGCTACGGTCGCATTAGGCAAATATTTGATGAAAACGACGCAGCCACTATTGTATGAAAACGTAATATGTTTTACTTTAGTTAGGTCAACTTATCTTAAGATTTTATCGTTGAAGATATATTTCTTTTTATTATAATTGACAAACTTTAACGTTAAAGCTGTTAAGAAAGTAGACTTTCCTCGTGAAGTTTAAAGATAACTTTTACTATCCGACATCTTATTGGAAAATTGTAATAATGGTCCGTGGTAGTATATCACATTTTTATATTACGAGTATTTTTAATAATTTCTTAAGATATGTTTAGATAAGGGGAACGGTTTGCATAAAATATTTCCATAAAATAGTTTTTGTTTTGGTAAAATATTTCCCTAATTGCCCGGAGTTTAATAGCTGAAAATGTATCTTAATTAAGAAATTTCTTAGAGAAAACTCACCAAAAATTCATGGCTTATAACAAAATTTTGTTTTAAAGAATGTACATACCTGTAAAGACAAGAAAATATTTTATTTGTGATTAAAATATACAGTATAAGTGATAACAAAGTGCAATTTATTCCAGTGCCTCGTTTTTGTATTACTCGACTCGAGAAATTTCTCACATGTGTGATGAAACAAAAAATCCAATCGTTTCCAACTGGAATATTTTCAGTTTATATGTGTCAAACGAAAGCAAAACGTCAAAAAAATATTAATTGTGAAAAATATAAACAAAAAAAAAAAAGAAAAATTTATATAAAGAAAAAAGCAAAACTATAAAAAGAAGAAATGTACACATTTGCGCTAAACAAAACATAATAAAAAAATTAAACTTAAAAGAAATCAAATTTAAAAAAAATCGAATTAAAAAAATGTATAGTGTTGTGATAATTACTGCTGAAATAAATGACCGGTGTAATATCGTCGCCAACTAAGGGATACTATCGATCCGTTTAATATTCCGGAACAACGATTTAGCGATTAATTTTATTAAAACCACGAGGCACAAAGAGTAAAAATATGTAAAAATCAAAATTTTCTAAACTGAGTTAACTTTTGGTTGAATCTTGTATATATATTCATATTTATTAAAAACAAAAAATATTTTTCGCCATATAGGCAAATACATTTAATATACATATTATATGAAATGTATTGCTTTGGGGATAAGCATGTCTCTATGGCCATTTCGTCTCTGCTTAAGAGACTCGTCAGGAAGAATAGAATTTCAATTTTTTAAAAACAGAAATGTATTGCTTTGTAAATACTTTTGTTTGGTTTTTATATACTAAATGTGATTCGCATTTAGTTTATAACTATTTGAATATAAGTATTTGTATTTTTGGTTACCACCTTTGGAAAAAGTCTCCTGACGAGTCTCTTAAGCAGAGACGAAATGGCCATAGGGACATGCTTATCCCCAAAGCAATACATTTCTATAATATGTATATTCATATTTATCTTACTCAATCAAATTAGCAAAATTTTTTTATTTCTAAATAAAATTTTTCTGAAGCACTAAAATATCTTTCACACTATTACAATGTTTTTACGGGAGTTGAAGTCAGAGTACCCATAAAAATTAGAGATTTCGATTATTTAATTTATTGTTTATAAAAAAATACCAAAAATTGTTCATATATTTTCCAAAATAAAAATTATTTACAACTAGCGGGTGGCGTAGTAGTAGTACTAGTTATATCGCTATCATACAACTTAAAGCAACCTAGGTTCAACTCCAAGCAAAGGAGAAAAATTAAGAACAAAAATTTGCGATTTTTCGAGGTTTTAATAAAAAAAAAAGATAAGTGGTTAAACACCCGCTCTCCAAGAAGACCATCCACATGAAAACGCCCCCTGAAATTTCACTCTATCCACCTTTGACATTGGCATCAAAATCACGAAAGATCAGAAAAAAGGGCCACCTACTTGGAAGTAGTAAATAACAGCTATCTACTTTAGCAAAGATCCTCACCACTTCAAAATCAACATCCAACGACAGCTTGGGCAATTGCTGTTGACCATTTAAGGGTGAAGGTATAACACTGGCCTTTCAGTGATGAATTCACAGGAAATTGTCTTATTATCATAGTGTAACGTTAGGCGTTTAATAGAAAACAAAAAATATAAAAACAACTCTCTATCTATTATTCAATTCCAACACAATGCAGAGTATTTGTCTCTGTAAAAAGAAAAAATACTTTATAGATCAGTATAGACAAATCAAATTCAGTCGCCGTGGTCTAGTGGTTAGTGTGTTGGCTTACTAAGACATAGGCCCTGGGTTCGACTCCAGGCTCTGACATCTTCAAAAAAAGAAATATGAAAAAAATATTTCTTTCGGCGACTACCTCTCAGCAGTCTTCTGGCAAAAGCTCTAGAGTAACTAATTGCCATGAACAAGCTCCTCAAGTCTGTCGTTCGGAGTCGACATTAAACTGTAGCTCCCGGTACTCATGGATGAAAATTGACACACACAACATGAGTGCTGCGAGAAGCTAGGCCGTAATTCTGACACAGGGTTGTAAAGGCCAGTTATGTATGTATGTATTAGTTTATTCAAGTACCCTAATTAATTAACATAAAAGAATATAATAATTTAAATTATTTTGGCATTTTATTTATTGGTGTTTGAACCATCAAGTTTAATAAGTAAAAATTTGTATGCCCTCGTATGGGTATTGTTATTTTACGTTCGGTGACATTTGTAATTAGCTAAATTAACTTAATTCAATTATTATCAAACTTACAATTAAAAGTTTTTAAATAAGGAAATGAATTTTATGCGAATTAAAAACTGATACCCAATCAACTCTCCCTCACTATAAAATTTCTTTTTTTTAAATAATCGTATGATTAACATTTATAAAAAACCTAATAAGTTTTAATCATCCTTTTATGCTTTGAGGTATAACGAATTTATTAAATACACAGAAGTAGCATAGTATGGAAAGTTAAAAATTAAAAATCATAAATCATAAATCATAAATCAAGCATTTAAATCATTACGCAATTCTTTTAAAGATTACTGATGATGTTATAAAACTGTAAAGCAAATAAAACATACTCGTACAAATAAAATTGAACCATGTTTTCTTTGTTATCGTTTACAATGAATTTGTTTGCTTTTCACCTTTCTTTTCAACATCGATTTCATTTTTGCACTTTTTTTTTAAATCTTTAATAACAGTAAAAAATATATATAGTATATTTAAATTAAAGATCCAGCAAATCTAACCGTTTAATGATTAACTATTTTATCAACAGCTAAAAATTTTGTCTTTCAATTTTGATCTTGTAAAAGTTGCCAACATTTAACGTTCAACTCTTCTTCATTAAACATCGTTTTAGTTACGGTCTTAAGCGTGTATGCTTTTATGTGTTTAAAAATGTTGCCGAAATTATTTACTTTTACTATTTTCCTAATAATTGCAACAAATTTGAAATACACGGAAACGATCAATTCTCAGGAAATAATTTACATGCCAAGAACAAAACTTCTGGCTCGTTGGCCATTATTTGGTGGTTTTCGCAATATATTACGTGTTGTTCGACCCAATGTACATGTGGGTAGAAAATCAGATTATCGTAGTGACTTTGATGAAAATTATGTGAATTATCATGGCGCTCAATTGTGGAAAATAATATTCAGTCAAGAATTAAATAGAAATAATATTACTCGAACGCAAGAGATGCAAAAGTTTATTGAAAAATATGGTGAGTAGTAACAAAATAATTTTTAAGGTCATTTCACACTATACTAAAAGTTTAGTGTTTTCCATACATACATAATTGGGCATTATTAAGAGTGGTTTGAAGTTGTTTAACAGCAATTTAAATGAGTTACTGCGTTTGGTAACTGTAGATTAAACATGGATCTGGAGACCAAACTTCTACAGATACAGGGCTGTTCATTGATGCCACTATTTCACGTGCATAGAGGACTCTTAGGAGTTCCACGCTCATATAGCCCTATATCTGTACAAGTCCTAGATTTTCCATAATTACCCGCAATCTTCTCTAGAAATTTTAACACTTTTCAAAATAGATAATTTTTTCAACCCAAATATGTATATCACTTCCCAAAATTAATTCAGATATGCCGCTACTCCAAGTGAATAAAAGACCCTTAGGAGTATCACACACATATAGCACTATATCTATAGAAGTCCTACGTTTTCCATAACAACAATTATAAAAGAGTGGCAAAGTTCACAATGAACTGTAAGCCGTTAACATTACTCTGTTATTTTAAAAATAAGTTTTGCTAAAATAAAAGGTGTTTGTCTTTACTAGTTAAATACGTATTTATCTACACATCTTTTTTTTCTTTTAATTTATAATTATAAGAATTGTGTATTTAACCTCACTGGTTGTCAAAAAAAAAGTTACTACAAATTTTTATATCAATGTAAAAAAGTTAAAAAGTTAGTCGTATCATAGACTTTTTTAACTTAACTTTTAATTGGTCTTGTCTTTGGTGTGTTTTAAAAGATCCATTTTTAGTTAACGTTGCTACCTGATGTGGTGCATGCATATTGTCGGTGTGTGAGCAAACATGGTTTTTTATGTTTAAAAAGTACATCATCGTAACTTTAAATGATACTGAATAAATACCAAAAACCCTAATAAAAGTTTCATGTTACTTCAGTTCATATTTAGTTTGGGTCATGTTTAGAAGAACAAACCGAAACACAAACTTACAAAATTTAAATAAAAAAAAATATTTATTTTTATGTTCAATTCAACAAAATATTTTTAAAATATTTTCATTCACATGAAGAAGATGATTTAGTCGCTTTTAAAAAATATTCAAATAATTTTGCCAAACAACTCGTATAATGAATTCATTAAACAACATAAAAATAATAAAAATAGACGAAGATAGCGTTACAAAAGAGAGTCTAATGACCCAATCGTATTTTTAAGGTCTACAAACAAAACTTAATTTAAAACTCCCTAGTAAACTAGAGTCTTGTTTATAAAAACAAAAACAAAAAATTTGACCCAAAGCTTAAAATGCTCACAAATTGTCGTGCATATTTTAAGCATTAACTAACTGATAAAAATCATGTTTTGAAACAAAATACTCGTGGAAACACAAATTCAAAGATAGAAAAAGATAAATTACAAGAACAATATTATGCAAAAAATAAGAGAACATATAAACTATTCAATTCATAGCAGTTAATGGCACTGTTAAAATATTTTTAAATTTTGCTTTAATCAGTTTATTTAGGAACATCATAACGAGCACAAGATATCAAGTTCAAAACAAACAAAACAAACAAACAAAAAAATGTTAAAACTATTAAAATTTAAAATATTTAAAAATATTTTCTTGAAATTACTCATTTTCACAATATTTTTACCAAGTATATGGCCACGTCAGTATTACTCAATTAGTCGGGATAATAATACCGGTGTAATATTTCTAGTTCGTAGCACAAATGGCGGTATATCCTCATTATTCTTTTCGGGCGAAGATCTCTACGATAATACTATGGAAAGTTTACAGTGGTTAATACCCACAGATATACGACGTTTTAATGTGTTTTCTCCACAATCGTCATATCAGATAAATATGCGTTATCGTAATGATCCATCGGTTAAACGGTATTTCGGTTGTCAGTTGTGGAAAATTCATGAAACCGATGTTACAAATAAGCAATTAAATTTGTTTTGGAAATTATTTGGTTAGTGTGTAACGTAAGTTTTAAACAATTTTATTTTTACGTTAATTGTACATCAAAAAAAAATTTTTTTTGTCATCTAATTTGCATCGTTATTGTTTTGATGCTATCAACTGCTTTCGACAAGCTCACTATAGATTGCTGTGCATCTTGTTTGAGCAATAAGTTGACCCTTTATTGTCGAACATTTCGAAATCATGATTATCTTCTCAGATTTGATCATGAGCACTTTTATTAAAATACAAATATACTCGTATGTTCACTTAATAGATTAACTTAAAAATCTTCATATCTTCCAGGCAACGAAATTTGGAACATTAATCAGGATGGTATCGATGTTTTGATTGATTTTAAGAATACAGCCAAAGCTAAAGAATTTATGACAAAAAGTGATTTTACCTACAATATTATGATCGATGACTTAGAAGTGGCCATTGATGAGACTTATATTGAGGTGAATAATAGCAATTCTAAAATGCCTTGGCTTGAAAGAGAAGGTAAAATAAAATACATTGAGGAATGAATTAAAAATTAATAAACATTGTGCCCCTTTACAGGCACACTTATGAATTGGAATCGTTATCATGATATTGGCGATATAAAACAATTTATGCAATATGTTTTGGAAACATATACAGAATTATCAGAAATTGTACAAATTGGTGTAACAAACAACAAGAGGCCTCTGGAAGTTTTAAGAATATCTAATGGAGATCCCAATAATTGGGCTGTGTTTATTGATGCTGGTTTGCAGGCTCGTGATTGGTTAAGCCCAGCTGCTGTTACGCTTGCAATTTCAAAATTAACTCATCTCTGGGATAATCCTGACTATGAAATAATGCGTCATATTGATTGGTATTTTCTGCCTATAGCAAATCCCGATGGTTATCAATATTCTCGTATAACAGATCGTCTCTGGTCTAAAAATAGACATTTCGATACAAAAACTGGTTGTTTTGGTGTCAATTTAGACCGTAACTTTGAGTATAAATGGGGTGGTTCAGGCTCCTCAGAAAGTCCTTGTAAGAATCTTTATAAAGGTCCTAAGAAATTCTCTGAACCTGAAACTAGAGCCATTCGAAATTTCATGCTAAATATGAAAGACTATTTGGGTGCTTATATATCTTTTGGTGGCTACGGCCAGGAAATTGCTTATCCTTGGGGTGATGCTGATTTTGTTACTGACAATCAAAGAGATTTACATAAACTTGGTCGCAAAGCCACGGCTGTAAGTTTTCTAAAGCTTTGTAATGAAATGTAAAATTAATCAAATTTACTTGTTTATTTTTAGAACTTTCGTAAACTTAATCATGCTGAGTATCGAGTAGGTTCCAGCTATCGTCTAAAATTGGCACGTGCTGGTAATTCAGCTGATTGGGTGCAGTATCATATTAATCCTCAATATGTTTACAATGTTTTCCTTAAAGATCAAGGTCGTTATGGTTATTTAATGCCACCCCATTATATTGTGGAATCAGGCGAAGAAGTCTTTGAATTTATGAAAACTATAGCAGTGGCATTAGATTATAATTAAGTTAATTTAAAGTAATATATTATTTATTTATTTTTTATTTATAAGTATTAGAACTTAAATAATTTATTTACAGAAAATTTATAATAAATTTATACTAAATAGCCATAACGCAAAAAATAAATCGCATGTAAGATACAAATATTGAGATTTTCTGTATAGCTAATGATTTTGCAATTTTATATATCAAACGTAAGCAACTATTAAAAGATTCTTACGCATATAAAAGATATAAGTTTTCAAAAAAATGTGATAGGAAACTATTACACCGTTGAATTTGTATTTATTGGATTTCAGGATATTGGGTTATTCTGCGATATATATCCCGAACCATCAATATTGTGTACTACACTTTCAATAAATATCGTAATACCACTAAGAAGAAGCTTGTTCATGACAGACAGTCACTCACAAAGCTTTTAAAATAATAATACTGCTAAGAGGTATTCTACAAAAGAAATAAATTTTTTTCATATTTCTTTTTTTTAAGATTTTAGAGCTGAGGTTTGATCCCTGGGCTCTTGTCTCTGTAAGCCAACACACTAACCTTGACATAAAACTTTATTTTTACACAAACTGATTCTCTAAAATGGTGATTACGTTTCTTTATCAAATATTTGCCAAATATGAACATAGTTTTGTAGTGCTTAAATATTAAAACTATACAAAAAACATTACTTTATTTATAAACCCCAGCAGAAATAAATAAAATTATATAAAAAAATTGTTTGAAACCATGTTGTTCATTAGGGTTAATAAAAATTTTCTAAATTAAATTTGTGCACATAGATTTAAAAGTCTGTACAAAAGTCGTTGATCTCGTTGTAGGAAAAATTGTTTGTTAATTTTCTAATACCTACCTACCTACCTACCTATCTGTGTAGCTCTGTAGTTTTTGTAGCTTAAAATTAAATTTTGCATGCAATATGGTACCCATATGTGATTATCGAATTGTAGTCTATAGAGGTGGTACCACTGGGTACACCTCTTATGGAACTCCATAGACGTCTCATTTTATACAAGTATTTAAACCCAAGTACCATTTTTTCTATACTAAGTACTTATGAAGCTCTGAAGAATACCCCCTGGACTACTTTTGGTATATCGCTCCTTAAATACAAAAGCACCACAAGTCAAAATATGCAAATTATACAGGAGCGTCATTTTTAAAAATAATTTTAATTATTTGATGATTTTTGTTAAAACTATGTGTATTACATAGATTTTTTTGGTATCAAAATGTGCGTAATTAAATGGCCTATTTTTCAATAAAGCAATCTTAAACATACCTCGAATGGGTTCTCGTAAAAATGCAAATAAGTTTTGTATACAAACTTTGACTTCGAGAACATTAAAATTTTAAAAACTAAACAACCATAATTAGGAAAATTTGATTTTTATTTTAAACAAATTGAGCGTATTGCTCATAAAGGTATATAAAAACTTAAACTAAAACATTAATAATCTGTTCCCAACAGTAACTTATGAACTAATTTAGAGATTAGCATAAAAAGATTCATAAACTCTTCACTAACTTAATTCAAAATATGGTAGAATTCTAAACAAAAATAAGAGAAAATATCAAATTTATAAATGCAAAACTAACCTATTTCGAAATATTGTACTATTGCACATAAAAATTATAAGATTCTAACGTGTATGTGATCTGCAACAGAGGTAGTACTTTGGAATGTGATAGTTTTTTACAAAAAATTTGTGTGCTCGTGGCGAATGACTGTTGACAACTGAAAATGTGGTAGTTTTGCGCGGAACTCAGTTACAGAAACGGTACAAAACAAAACTAACGGTTTTGGGTTTACGGGTGTTTTCGATCATAAAATGACGGCTGTTTTAGCGAAACATGAAAGTTTTATAGTTTAAGAAGCATTTTATGCAAAAAAATAATTTTTGATATTTTTTGAAATGTGTGACTTTTGTATTTAAGGAGCGATATATTCACATATGTGTATCAAATCCTATTTCTTAAAAATTAGCTCGCTAGTTATACACTTTGTGAATATAGCCAATGTGAGCATGTTAACAGTGCTAAACAAAGTAGTTCGCGTATGTACATACACACATTCGAAAAATTTAAAATGACCACATTCATATTTTGGTGTAAAGATATTTCATAGCCACAATTTGAGATAAATCTTAGAGGTTGTTAAAGAACTGCAATTGATCAATTTACCAGTTGCATTGGACATTTAATATTTTCTCCGCTAATCACACCAAATCTATTTACTCAGTTTTTATTCATAAAGAGACAATTAAAAACCTGCTTACAAATTTATGAAGAAATAAAAATAATTTTGGATATTTTTAATTTCGTTATCTTAGATCAAATATGTACTGATATTTACCAATCTCAGTTTATTTTTAGGGCATATAAAAATTTACTTTAAACCACTTTTATGAAAATCTGGGATGTTTTTGCACAAGTTGTGCAAAATTAATTAATTACATACATATATACTACATACATAATTGGCCATTACAACCCTGTGTCAGGGTTACGGCCTAGCTTCTCGCAGCACTCCTGTTGTGTATGTTAATTTTTATCCATGAGTACGACTCCGAACAACAGATTTGAGAAGCTTTTTTATGGCAATCAATTACTCCTCGAGCTTTTGCCAGAATGCTGAGAGGTAGTGGCCGAAGAAATAATTTTTTCATATTTATTTTTTTTTAAGATGTCAGAGCTGAGATTTGAACGCGGCACTATAGTCTTAATAAGACAACACACTAACCACTAGACCACAACATTAATTAATTAATTCTCTTTTTTTAAGCAAAAAAGAACAGTTTCCGTTCTTTAAAGGTAACTTGTGGCCTGGAGGTTAATTCGAAATTAAATAGTTATATAAATATAATTCGAATTTGAAGGATTTCTGTACTTTATTAGACCAAGAAATATAATTTTAATCAATATAGTTAAAAATTCAATTGTTTTTTTAATTTTTTTCTTTTTTATGCAAAAAAATTACCCACATCTCAAAGGGTTAAGGAAATATATTTTTTCTAAAATAAACCTATTTCTTCACATACTTTCAGGCATTGTATTATTATGGCCATTTACTTTTTTATTAATTCATTTGAATTTCTAACTTCGTATAACCAAGTAGCTTTTAAAGTATTAAATAAAAATGAAAAAGATACTCTTTCATCAATATTTCTCATTTTGTCTTCTTTTTGTGCAATTTTTTTTATTATTAATTTCTTTCAAATTTCACAAATTGTGTTCAATTGAAAGGTTTATTGAATAAGTTTCTTTATAGCATTTTTAAATAAAATAAAAGTAAGAAACAATTACTTAAAATTAAACCTTTTTATAAAGAAAAAAGAATTTAAAAAGAAATAGTAGAAAAAAAAAATATAAAAAAATATCTACGAGTAGTATTTTAAAGTAAAAGAAAAGTAGAAAAAAATTGCTTCTTTTTATAAAAAAAAAAAAGAATTAAAAAAAAATATAAAGTAGAAAAAATAAACAAAAATAAAAAAATCCTTATGCACTTTTTATATTTTCCTGTAAAAATTAATTGAAATAAAATCAAATTTTTAAATTGAAATAAAATAAACAAATTATCAATTGAATATTAAAAATGTTTTAATTATTATATTATAAATATATTTAGAAAAAAATAAAAAAAAAATGTACTGGTTTTACTCCAATTAAATGTTCTCTATTAATTTAAATGCATTAAGGGAAAAAAATTATTTGAGGCATGAAAAATATTTTAATTAAAAATCATTAAATGTGTGTGACAAAATCAGCAAACAAATAAAAACCACAAAAACTTGACATTAAAAAAAAACAACGATTATATTCATGCAAACATGACAACATGTTACCTTACACTTAAAAAATGTTTATATTGGCTAGACAGTTACACTTCATTAAAAATATTTGAAAGCTTTAAGCTTTACTTCTGCACAGAATTACCCCTTAGAGTTTATACTAAAACTAGAAATGTTATGGTTTTATTTTATACAAAAAAGCAAACCACAGTGTGCCAGTATAATATCTAAATATAATAATAAATATAAGTATAAGTATATAATATTATATTGCACATTGGAATAGGGCAGTGCTTGCCAAAGAAAGGATAAAAAAGATTGATTTTTTTTTTCATTCGGGTGTATATTATCGTATACAATGACGATCACTTACAGGCCAATACTGAAATCAATGTTTCCAATTTAGAGATTTTCAACCACAATCTAGAGATTTTAAAGTGCCAATCGTGGGAGCAAATGCTGTTTAGCGGTTAGCGGGAAATCTCGCGAAATTTACGTAAGCGCTTCCTGAACGGTGTTAAGAATAGAATCCCAGTAAATGTAATCATTCTTTAAATTAATTTTGCTTATTCATAAACACTATAATTAGATCAAAGTAAAGAGAAATTACACATATTTTTCTTAAATTAAAAAATAAAAAAAAAATTGGTAATGGGTAATTTAAGAAAAATATGTGTAATTTATCGAGTACCGAGAAATGTAATGGTTACACTGAAAATTAAGTTGAATTTAGAAATTTCAAGACATGGTTGTAAATAAAAGTAAATCAACAGTGCCCCTGATACCTCTCCTCCAAAGTGCGAATATCCTGGTGAAGCGCTTAGGTCACTGAGAAAATAGGGAAATAGTCTAGATGGCTGTGAAGGTAGTTAAGCTTAATACTCATGTTGCATCCAAGCCGCTGGAAGTGTATCAGCAGCTGTTCAATGTGCTGAATGTAGCCGTCACATTTCCTACTACAATACCTTCGTTTGTCTGCTGTACAAATTTCTTTCTTTCAATCGGGAAGCTAAAATTTCTGATGCCGTTTTAGAAAGTCCAAGGTCCCTGATAAAGTCATTTAGATCGTTTTGATTTCGTGGTCGGGGACTACCGTAGGAATCAAAATCACTATCGCTACCACTGTCGTCGTTTTCGGTTTGTCCGCTGCACTTGTCTAAATTTTGCGAAGAAGTACATGGGTGCTGTGGTGTTGATGTGTCACTAGTATTCAAGACTGGTCTTATGGCAGATTTTAATTTTGGATATATCCTTTTAGAGCAATTTTTATCGTTTATTCCTATAACGGTCGTCATGATCGTTGGATAGTTCACGCTTTGAACTTAAAAGTGAGTCTTTTTTTGTTTGCCACAGTCGCAAAGATTCAACACATGTTTTACATACCAAACTTGGTATCCAAGTTTTAGCGTTTGACAGCAAAGGAAACCAACCCAAAGTAGTCCAAGTATGCCTTTTCACAAAGTCCGACACATTTAAACGAAATTTTTGGAACATATATTCTCCACAAATAACACAAAAACAATCAGAATTATTTAAACACGTTCTCCTTCAGGAAGACATAATGAAATTTATAAAAGAACTAGTTAAGTTACACCACTATTGATAGAAACTATCGACTACTTATGTAAATTTAAGACGGTATCTGTTACTACGTTTATACGTCCGACTTATTTGCAAATAAGAGTAAATAATGTTGCCATATAATTGTTTTATTGCAACTTACGAACTCACGATAGCAAGTCGTGAATAACTACACTATTTGCAAATAAATGGGTAAAATGTTGTCACTTGTTTAAATTTTAAATATTTTTATTGTTTTCAAAATCTGGTAGGCTTATATAAATATGGCGCAAAAAAACGTAAAATATTAAGTTTAAGCAGCAATTAAAAAAAGTTGCATAAAATGGTTTTCAAATCGAATGTTTGTGGTATACTTGCAAAAAAATAACAAAAATTAAAGCAGACAATATTTACACTTTTTTGGAAACAATGTTATTTATTTTGGTGTTACCATACAATTTACTGGCAGCGAATTTGTGTCGAAGTACTTTTACATATAAACGGTGAGTTAAGTATATTGCAAATAAATTTATATGCAAATAGGGTGTGCGTATAAACGTAGTACGTATCTCACTAACTAGAGCTGCTACAAAAAATATTAGAGTAGATTTGCAATCAGCGTACTCAAATTAGTAAAAAACAGTAGCTAAACTTTATGCAACAAAAAAAGTATTATTTTGTTTTTCCGTGTAATGTAGAAAAAGTAATACGTATAACATAAAGAACTCTGATGAGACATTTATAGCGAGGGTCGAAAACTAGTTCAGTTCCGCTATTCCTTAATTCCCATAAAGAATGCTAGTTTTAGGATCTTAAGACCGATACAATAATTATGAAATGGATTTAAAAATTTAGTCACTTGAAGTTGAAATAAAAAAAAAATAATTAGGTTTGAACAAACAAACTTTAACACAGAAAGGTATAGATAAAAAGCGGTCAAATTTATTAAATAAAAATATATTCTCTTAAACTCTTTTTAATAAAAAGTAAATACCTTCTAGTAACAGAAATTAATGAAAAACAAAATATGTATACTTATAAATAAAATATAAAAAATTATTTATAAAAATTCATGGTTATTATATATGCGCCTTAAGTATTAATTTGAAATGGTAATAATTTTTTTTTTCTTCATTCCTTTTATTCCAAAGCAAGTCTTTCTTTCTTTTCGCTAATTCGAAATTATTGAAAGAGAAAGTTTCCATGTATTTTTTTCCTCAACATACTTACTATACTTCTGGTTATTGATTTACATGAATCTTTTTTATAAAGATTTTTTTTGTCTGCCTGTATTGTTTGTTTAGTTTTTTACACTTCTTTTTAGTCTACAATTTAAACGCATAAGTTATTAGTTGCCTTTTACCTTGAATTATTTCATTTATTTTGAGGTGTTTTCTTTGCATAAATTAACAATTCTAATGAACAAAGTGTATAATTGATTATATTGTATAATATTGTATAATATTTGCCCAAAAGGGGAATATGTGAAAGAAACTAAGAAACTTTATGTATCAAATAATTACTTACTTATATAGTAAAAGTAAGAACGTTTTTAAAAGTAAAAATTGTTTATAATTTAAGTTGCGAAATTTTAGTAAGAAGTTCAAGGTTATAATCTTAAATATTATGTATTTAAAAGAACTTAATATAAATTCAAATAAAAATTAAATGAAATGAAAGGAATGTATGTATGGGGACAAAGTCAAATATAAATGGAACTGAAATCAATTTGGTACAAATAGGGTTTTATAGAAGATACCTGATAAAATAAGACTACACGAAAAAGTGTACGTACATGATATTTAAAGTACTTAAAGAGATAACAAAATCTCAATATATCTTGGTGAAGAATAAAACTCTGCATGTAATTCGCATATATTCTATAAATCGAATTCGAATGTTTTTTTTTAAGACAAACAAATCTTAATTGTGCTAATTACAGTATTCCAGTTCTATTTTTCCCTTCAATAGATAATTAAAAAATAATAATAAAAATGAAATACAATTTTTTGTAGACATTCAATTTTTTAAATTATTCTTAATTCTTTGAAAGAAATCGTTTTGTCAAATTGAAATTGGGGGAAAGTCTGAAAGAGGTCGATAAGTCAACTGCATATCTTGCCTTCCAAAGGTCGTAGAAATACGGGGATTAGAGCAAAAGAAGGACAAGGAAATTCTATATTTACTATAAAAATCTTGGAAAATTGTCTTATTTCGAGAGAAGACGTCTTTTCAAAATACCACAGATATGTACGTATCTTTAGAAGTGTTGAAGATAAAGTTTCTAAATTTTGTGGGATTGATTTCGTAGTCATTTAAAATTATCAGTATAAAAAAGGGCGGATAGAAAAACTAACTATTGACTTCAGTATATCTTGAAATCAGTAACAGTTAAAGTTTTTGAATTTGGTCTGAATTACTCCGTAGTCACTCAAAATCATCAGTCGACAAATGATAGTGGTAGGTGTAGCGAAGCACGACGGGATTAAGCTAATCAGAAATAAAATATGATCGAATTCTGTTTAAGAAATGTATGCTTTTTAAGAAATAATACATTAATTTTGAAAGAAGAACTATTTTGTATTTCAATTTTGTAAATGGATTTTTTAGTTGCATAAATATAACAAAAATTATCCCACACATATGGCGAGCATTATTTAATTGACCTCATATTTATGAAAAATTGCACATTTTTTATGCAAAAAATATATTATTCTTTTTAATATAAACCATTTAATTAAATTGTTGTTTACTATTTATTTTTCAATTGTAAAGTAGACTAGACAGACGGCAATTTAATATGACTGCCATTTGTCACAACACGCGTTTCAAATGCGGCAAAATAGCCATCAAACGCACATTATTGTTTTGGAAATACATATGAAAGCATTCATGTTTTATGAGTAAAGTAACGATGCAACAGATGCATTGAAAAAAGTCTGTAGATTTAGTAGTTGAATTAAAATCCCATTAATTGTGCGGTGTATTTATATTGTATAATATATGCAGCCTACAAACAATCACTTGATGTGTAAATCAAGTCATAATAAAAAAGACCACTCGTAATAAAAGTGCGTAAAATTATTATGACTGATATTTTTTTCTAAAAAGTAAAGCAAAAAGATATCTGAAACCTAAACAAAGATTGCAATTTGTGGGAGAGTTGAATGAATAAAAACAAATTGGTACATAACAAAAACAATTACTAATTTTAATACAAACAAATAGGAGTAATATTTACAAAACTGTGCGAGAGTAAACAAAAGAGCAACAAAATAAGTGTTGATAATAATACTGATGATAAAGAACGCTAAAATATTTAAAAATATGAATTGTAATGAATACATGAATATCACACCGATTACACCCTCAAGGACCTTTTTTATACCATACTGATTTGCTAACATGTCTTGTAAATTAATCATTTTGTTGAAATCTGAGGCTCTTTTCTGTAATTCTCTTAAGCTATAATGCTAAAATTTTGGGTTTTTTTAGACAGGTTGGGCCTTAGAATATATACATAAATTTGAAAAGCTTAAAAGTAATATGCATTAAGGTTTTAAATTACAATAATAGTTCAAGAATTGTATTCGTAGCCAAAAAGCCCTAAATCAAGTTTGTAAGTTTTTAGTGATAAAGTTTCATCTTAGGAGAGTTACAGAATAATGCCTCTGATGAAGATTTCAAATAAACAGTAAAAAATTACCCAAGGGTAACAGTATCAATGCATGTGCATTTAATCAAATGCCTCAAAAAATAGATCAGACAAAATGTGTAAAACAATTCACAACGAATAGTTAGTTATGGTACAATATTGAAACAGAATTCATTCCCTAACATTTCTAATCTATTCCACCATAAACCAATGATCAGGAGCACAACGCCACCTTCTGGGAAGATATCAGCTCATCTACTGAAGACGCTCATCATTCACATTCAAACATCCACCGACAAATGAGGCAATTGCTGTTTGATCATTCGAGAATGATGACAGCAACTTGTTTTATCAACAAAAAAAGGCACAAAATATACAAACATCTATAAAAAAAAAATAAAAAAAAACTTCTATCAACCATCTTCACATTCCAATACAATGCACTGCACGAAAAAAAAATACACATGCATTCATGTAGTTTTAATTGTTTAGTTTAGATGGAATCCGCTGAATCCCGGAAATAATGGCATTAGTTTTTTTTAGTAATAATTGATTTGATTTTGATTAGTTATTGTACCTATAAGCTGAAATTATCCTGATTACTTTTCAATAATATCTAATCCTAATCAACTAATAATCATAAATGTTCTAATGCAAATGTAATGCAAATGTCCACCTCTAGCACGTTGACAGACGTCCGCTGTTTTCACAAAATTTTAAACCACATTTTCGCTTATCTCGCCAATACACGCACGACTACTAGAATTAGCTCCAGTATATACCTATTATTTAAGCTTTTAGAAATTTAACTCACAAAACTTGTAAAAGAGAAACTTTAAACTCTTCTATGATGACAGATGAAATTGAGCACATACAAGTTAATATTCAAACGAAATTAAGTAATAGGAACCTTTTCTAATGCATTCTGATGCATCTATATTATTCAAAAGGTTGTATTCAAAAATTTTATATGAATTTATAAATTTTTTTTAAATTTATAAATTTTTAGCAAGTTTCACCAAAAATTAACTTTTTTCATTATTAATAAATTCGTTAGCAATTATAGGGTTTTGTAGCCAATATAATTCGTTAGGAGTTACAAATTCGAAATTATTTTTGGTGTTTCAAAAAAACGCTCAATTGGCATTATGAATAAAATGTAAAACACACACAATAGCAATACACAAACTCTAAACAAACGTAAAATAAAAACGCATCATGAAATACTTACATTTTCATACTCGTACTCATTGCTCGTATGAAATGCCGGTGATGTACTTGAATGAATATATTTCATTGTATTTAATTTTTTGGTTTTGAGCGTGTTAAATTTTTGTTTTTATTTTTTCGGGCTCTCGATTTTTGTATTTTGTTTTTAATATAAAATTGACAACATTTCATTTCCGACACTTAGTCTTGTAACTGAAGTGTTCGCGGTGCTGCTCTCTGGCGAGTGAGAGTGGGTTTAAAAATAACAAAATAAGTGTTAAAATTAAAAATATTTTTTTCTTTTGTTTAACAAAAGCGAAGCTTAAAAATTATTAAGTAATAAAACACACTCGCAGAGCATTAGCAACGTTCAAAAAGAAAAGTTAAAAAAGAAAGTCATTATCGTCATAAGTATATGTATTATTTAAAAACCTAAAAACGGAAGACTTAAAGCGCATGTGCACATGATTTGCGGATATTAATAAGGTGTGTGTATGTAGTATATATGTATGTATATTACACATATAATACGAGTGTGATTTTTATTAAAATTAATAATAAAAAGTCCTTTGTTTCATCAGCTGTATTTGAAATCCAATAACGAGTATTTATATAACTATGAAATACAAGGAAAATAAAGGAATTTTTTTTTAATTTATTTTACTTTTCCTGCTATAATCCTATTAAAAAACAAAAGTTTGAAATTTCTTTCTCTTTGGGTAACTTAAAACTTGTTTTAACGAAATAAATTTAAAAAAATTTTAAAGTGAAAGACATTAAAAAAATAAGTTTAACAAAAACAAGAAACAAGTTTGGAGCCTTTTTTCTTTCTTAAAATTTTAACGTAACAAATATGCAGCCTACAACGATTGTTTCAGTTTGAAATGCATACAATAACAGCAAATAACAATAATGACGGCATATAAAAAAGAAAAATAATTATAAACTTGACTTTAAATGTCATTATACTTTAGAGTGTAATAACACTGGGCAACAAATAATTTTATTGCAAAAATTTGCCAATATTTTTATAAGAACTTAAACAATAATAAAATTACTCGTACTTTATAAGTATAAAAAATTCTATTTTAATTAAAAAAAGAAAACATTAAATATATTAAAAACAATAACTTCATTAACGCAATCGGAATACTTATTGAATAATTCAAAGTGTTTGAGAAAGAGCAAACAAACAAAAAATATTAAACTTATATAATATTTACTTTTTTTTAGAATAAAATATTTCCAAAGTGAACAAAATTACTTTAAATCGATGTCGTTTTTTAAAAACACACTAGATTTTTGGCATTTTTTCGAGTAACTTTTTCAAAGTCCTGCTACATGTATCTGATAAATAACTGAGATTGTGAATAAATTATTCAGTGACTGCAAGTACACTGTAAAATTAAAAAATTCTACTTAATTATTTGACTACGATCTCGAAACACTTAAAAACAACAGTTAAATTTTATAACACCTACACTAAATTCTCTAAAATTACTAAACTTTATACTAAAAGTCCTATTAAAAACAAAATAAAAAAAGCTTTCTTGTTACTGTGCCTATTCTGAAAAAAATGTATAAAAGAAAAAACGCTAAAAATATAAAACACAAAAAGAAAACAATAAATTAAAGAAAAAATTCTTTATTTCTCCAACTAATCTTCAGCGCTGTTCAGTAGCTTCGATAGCCTGTTTATAGCCATTAACTCCTTAAAATAGCCATCGACATAGACTTCATCTCTTCATTGTTGGCAAATCTTCCAAATCTTCCGAGATAATCTTTTTGGGTTTGGTAATAGAAAATAGTTCAAATGGGCTAAATCCAGCGAAGCAATTCTCGAACTTTAATTCATTTATTTTGGTCATCCCAATAGTGGATGTGTGAACTGATGTATTGTTTTGAAAAAAAAAAAACAACACTCTTTTTTGCCATATGCAGACTTTTTTCTTTAATTTCATTATAGAATATATACGAGTACATAATAGAAAAAAGTCCGAGTGGGCTTAATCCAGCAAAGTAATTCAAACTTTAATTCATTGATTTTAGTCATCCCAATAGTGGATCTGTGAACTGATGGACTGTGTTGGGAAAACAACACTTTCTTTTTTTGCCAAATATCTACTTTTGTCTTTAATTTCATTACTTAAGCGCTGCAAAATAATAGAATTATATTCGCCGTCAATTGTTTTTTATTTGTGAATATAAATATCCCACACTCACCCTAAAAACAGAGGCCATAACTTTGTCTTTAAATGGAACTGTCTTTGTCGCTATGCTTTGACTGTTACGTTGTCTCGGGTGTGAGGGGGTTGATCCATGTCTCGGCCATTGTATGAATCAACATAAAAACTCGGCTTTATTGCGTTTAAGCACAACAACAACAACACTTCATTGAGACTTTTCTACGGCGCTGGTTCTGTTTTATTGTAAGCAAATGTGGCACTCATCTTGCGCACATATTATTCAACACCTTTTTGTATGTACATTTTTAAAACCTTGTGAGAGAGTAAATGATTAATTTTAAAAGAATTTCTGCAAAACAGTGTTGTCATGAGAATTAGTTACGATCATACATATGTGTGCTGCCTGTCAGTCATGTTACAAACAGCTGCAAATTAAACATCAGCCAAAACCCAAATGTTTTTCTGAAACAGCCTTAATTTACAATAAAAAAAACGTTTAAATACGATAAATAGCATTTGTGTTAATGAATTTACAACACGTTTAACACACATTTTTATTTAGGTTTTTTCTTTCTCTCTCTCTTTCTATTTTTATTTTTTTGCCTCCTGAACTATAAATTTATTTTTTTGTAAAACTTTTACGATTTGTTTATTATCGTGATTTTTTTTTCTTTTTTAAAAACCATATTTTTTGCATTCAAAAGAAAAAAAACATTTTTATTATTTTTAATTTTGAAAGATTAAAAATTGCTTTTATGATAGCACTTTAAATTTTGTTTATGTATAAAAAATCTGTTAAGCGTTTCTTATCCCCGACATGATTCACTTAAGCTTTCCAGTTAATTTTTATCCATATGGATTTTACGTTTTTGCATTTCTTGAGAAATTATATTGTTTTTAATAATAATTATTATTATAATCACTTGTTTTATACTTTTTATCAATAGAATTTTTATAAATATTTGAGTATGTATTATTAATTTCTTATAATGTGTTGTAATACATATTTGTATTTAATTGCTATATCAAGTGAATTTTATTATTCAATGGCTTATGGATTTATGACTTGCATTTGATATGTTTTGATTCAATAATAAAAACTTGTTAATCATATAAAACAGAAAACAAACAAAAACAAGCAGTAGGTTATTCATGCGTAGTTTAAAAATAAGACGGCGTTTGTTCTACAGTGCTGGAAGAAATAATAATAACGGCTGGAAAGAAAAAAGCTTAAAGTTAAAGGATTTCAGTGTTGCTTAAGGCTGTGAGACGACTCTTATCGAGTCGTACGATTTTTCAAAAAAATCGTGTGTGTTAAAAAAGTATAACAGTGTGGAATAAAAATGCATCTATCTGTATGACAGATTTTCTGACAAGTCTGCCGACTTCATAATCTTTTTAAAAAATTCATAAAAATTTTTGTTTCATCCGATTAGGGCTGCATTTTATAAGATGTTAGCAAAAAGCAACTCTACATTTGCTTGGCAACTTATTTTATGTATGTGTGGTGTGGCACTAATGTTGCCATTTTGCACCGACTTTTATAAGTGTGACAGAAATCGATAAGATTTTCTTGTGAATAAATCGTACGACTATGTATGATAGTGTATCATGGTCTTTAAAAATATTGGCTATGCCCTTAATTTAAAAAGAGGAACCCGGGAAAAGTAGAAAGACTTTATTTTTTAAATTAATTACTTTTTTCTTAACTCCTCTTTTGATCTTTTTAACTTCTTCACATCTACCGTGCATTATTCCAACTACGAGATTCGAGCTTGTAGATTTTCATATATTTCCGAAAATATGAAATACTATTTCTCTTCGATTTTTGCCAACATAATATTTTTAATTTTGGATTTGTTATGTTTCCTATTTTCTTTTTTAGTATGTACTCCCAAAAGATGCTGAAATGAATTTAAATATAGAAATAGGGAGAACTTAAGGCCCCAATTATCGTCTACAACATGTAAATATTGTGTTGCTACGAAGCAATACAACATTTACTTAATTTTCTAAATTAAAATGTAGAACATCTAGATATGTCATAGGGTTATTCAAGGTAAAAAATACATCCCTGAGTGCTTAAAACTATCGGTTGACATAACTAGATTGGGTTTAACGTGCGTACCTGTCATGAGACTCACCACCGCCACCCAGTGCCGGTGCTCTCTAATATCAATCATGAACGAGGACACGTCGCTCAGAAGAGAGCTATAGCACTGAGTTAGCAATTTAGTACCACCGCTGCCTGGGTGGTAATACCCCCTTGTTGGGGGGTTTCTATCTAGCAGTACCACAACCACTACGAGTACTCCCCGAAGGGCCGCACCCAAACCATCAGGCCGATTTGCCTCACTCCCCTAATAAAAGGGCGCCCGGGCATAACCGGGGGCTCCCTGATGCCCGTAGTACCAGATTAGAATAGGTTTCTCTGGTCAGTCCCTGAGATGGTCAGTAATAAATTACCAGCCTTTCTGCCTATAGCGAGTGCCAGGACAGCCAGAGCTACGTGAACTCCATATTGCAAGCGTTGTTCGTTTGTAAGACGATTCATGGTTAAATTATAGACCAAACTGAAGAAGCTTGACAGTAAAACAAAACTCGAAACGTGCGTCAGCTGTTTAAACCAGTGTTACCAAAAAGATAATAGCTAAAAATCACCCTTTATAAATTCAATCGATTTGACAAGTGAAGAACTTATATAGTTATACTCGTATTTAGTTTTATCGAAAGACCTAAAATATATCATTTTTATGTATATATTTAATATATATATTTATTAGTCTTTATTCCAGTTGTTTCCCTAGCAGTAATCTATAACAAAACGTCGGTAGACGACGACGACGTCGCCATTTGCAATACGAGTATTATTATTATTATTTTTCCCAACACTGTAAATTGTTCCTTTGCTATGACCTTGAACTTTTTTAGCTGTCAGCTTTTTTAGTTTTTATCTGTTCAAATACTGAATGTCAGGATTATTTAATTGGATTATTGTTTAGTTTTGGATACAAAACAAGTCAAGTGCAAATCTGGTTAATTTATATACACATACATGTGTACATAGTACATATATTATAAATGACTTTGTAAGTCTGTTTGTCTGTTTATCTCTTTGTTTGTCGGTCAATCACGCCTAAACGACTAAAACAATTTGGTTGAAATTTGGAACATATGTAGATAGACTCAACTACCAAAAGTGCAAGCGTGGTACCTCCCATACAAAATAAATATTAAATGACTTCACGATCATGATAAATCATCAGTCAGAAAGTGGGCGGAACTGGACAAGTGGACGTGAAACCTCCCAGACAAGTTAGACAAGTTCCCCTGGGAAAGTTAAAGCTGAAGTCTCTGAATTTTGTGTAATTGATTATTATCAGTCGAAAAATGTGGACAAATGGTAGCGGTAGGTGTAGCGAAGCACATCGGGTTTGGGCTAGTATATTATATGTATATTGAATAAGGCATAACTTTGATATCATTCTTTAGCAGAACATTAAGAAAAATTATTACTATATACGATTTTTCGTATCTTATATCAATTTCGTATTAATGTTTAAGTGAATGCCACAGTATACTACGGAATAAAGAACTCATTCAGCTTTTGAAAAAAAAATATTACGATTTTTTTCTTAGAAAAACAAATTTCTTAACCGAATACATAAATAAAAATATTATAAAAAATACATAAAAAATAAAATTATAAAAAAAAAATACCGAAAACTGTTTTTTTTTCGTAATTGGATAAGGCATGTAACCGTTAAAAAGTATTCTTGTTATATTCAACAATATCAGAAGAACAATATTACTTCTATAACTAGTAAATAAAAGTCTGACTTTGGAACAATTTATTTGTTGCTAAAACAATATAGATTATTTTAAACCAGGGATGCGCAACACGCGGCCCATGGGCCGCTTGCGGCTCTTTCAACATATTTATGCGGCCCGCCATACAAATGTTGCTGCTTCTCAAAAATACACATAATATATAGACACATTAATCAACGAATTTCAATTACGAAGAAACTGAGAAGACAACAGTTTCCATGAAAATGTTTTTCTAACCATTAATTATCGATGTGGATACAGTTCCCGAAGACTTTCAAGACTGAGTAATGCACGATTAGAAACTTGTGTATGTGTAGCTACCTCATCAATTCCGGCTGATATTAAAAATTTCAAGCAAATACTTGTTTTTTTTTTTGGCATTAAAATTTATATATGAAATTGTTACTCTTTCTTAAATTTTATATTTTTTTATTCTAATTTTTATTATAAATAGAGTTTTGTAAATTATTAGTATTTATGTGCGGCCCGCCAAAAAATTTTAAAATTTAAAGTTGCCCGTTGATAAAAAAGGTTGCTCACCCCTGTTTTAAACGGTCTTACTATTCTACAAAAATGTTGTTACTGTGTTTATTTTCGTCATACTTAAAAAAAATTACAATTTTATTCCTAATGAAACTTTCCATTTCATTTGACTACAAAGCACTTAAAAAATCAATATTCCAAAATATTTAATGAAATACTTTTAAATTGAATATTGTTTTTTATGAATTTTACAGATACAAGCTTTGACATCGACAAAATTCTCATTTACATCGTTCATCAAACTTCTACACATTTTTTTCTTTTAAATTATTATTGCGATTGCAACACAAACTATACAAACACACACTTTTACAAAAAAATATGTTAAAAAGTAAAAGATGGAATACACTAACAGTGCTACTGCACATACAACTATTGGTGGCATTAATAAATGTTGCAACAGCTTTCGATATCACAAGAATAACACCGATAGCTGATAAAAATATACGAACCGGAAATAAAATGCTCTACGAAAAGGAAATCAATGAAAATCCAACAGAAATTAAACCAAATGAAGCAACATTATCATTAAAAACAGCAACAGATATTGAAAAGCAATCAAAGAGGCAAGATGAAGAAGTTCTTGATGTAAATGAGATACCAGTGCGCTATGATGAGGCACAGTTATGGCGCATATATAATATATCAAATAATATGCGACGTCAAATGATGCCACTTGCCGATGTATTGGAAAACAAATATGGTAAGTAATACATATGAGTTTATATACACATAATATAAAGGATATACAAACATAAACTTTTATGTATGTAAACATATATGAAATTGAACTTTAAATTAATATTGAAATATGTACTTACGAGTATATTTATGGCCAAAAAAAAAATTTTTTTTTTCTTAACTTTTAGGTGGAACTGTTTGGAAAGAAAATTCTAAATTCTTAGATGTTTCTATTGCTAAAGACCATTTGAAAGCAGCAAGAAGTTTTTTACATGCTCATAATCTTATGCCAAAGGTTTTAAATTCAAATATACAGGAATTGATTGATATGGAACAAATAGTGGGTGTAAACTTAACCCAAAGTGAACCGGGTCAGAGAACAAGTAAGTGTAATATTTATTAAATCTCAAAATAAATAATTTCTTAAGCTTAAGAAAAATATAATATAAGGCATTAAAATGAATGCCATATACTATACATTTTAATGTAGGTTTATTGAATATTTTATATATAAAAAATAATAACAAATATTCATCAACAGTAAGAAATTTATAAGAATGGCTAAAATAAGAAAAAATATGTATATCTATTTTACTAGTATAAAATATCTGTTCATGTAATAAAACTGTTTTTTTTTTTGCAAGATCTGGGATTATGGTAGTTTAAGTAACAATCGTATTTAAAAACATTTACTCCAATTACTATTATTATGATAGCACGCCTATTGTAGAAAGAGGGAGTCTTCAAATAGATGACATTTTTACACTCGATAGAATTTTAAATTTAAAAAAGAAAAACAGCAACGCAAGCAATAAAATTTTAATCCACAAGCATATATATTTTTTTAATCAGTACATTCTCTTATGAAGCAGTTGTGTTGCAACAACAAAATTGTTTGCCAGTTGAATTGAATGGTCACCCGTAACATTTTCTGTTTTGAAATTTTGTATTGATTTATTATTTTATTTTAAACAAATTAAGTACAATTAGATATGTTTTTCCCTATTTAGGGTATTAATTAATGTCACAACTAATCTACTATATAAAAAAAATTAATGTTGTTCGTTGGTCATCGCATCAGTTGAGAACGGCTGGACCGATTTTGACGATTTTTTCTTTCTAATGATCGTCGTGATCCAATTTAAGTTTTTACAGTTTACAGCATTGCCTTGGGAAAATAAAAAATAATCAATTTTTATTTATTGTTTGCTTTCACATTATCGTTTTCAGTTCTGGATTATATTCGAGTAAGAAAAATTATAGCAACACACTCATATTTTGTGCAGTCAAAACAATTTGGCCTACTTAGCGCACTCGATTTATCTCAAGTGCTCGAATAAACTTGAGGGCACAAGAGAAGATTTAAATTAAAAATTAATTACAGTTAATTACCGCAATTAATAAGTATTTGTTTTCCAATTAAGTTTCGTTATTTCTACTGATTTTAATCAATTTGTTTTCTGAGTATGAAAATTGAAAAATCAAAAATATATTGAAGAATGTTGGTATCAGTTGTTACTGATTTAATTTTATAAAACTGTGACTGTACATATAAAATATCCATTTTTCTAAATCCACTTATTGATCAATTTTAATTTAAATAAGTCAATGGCTGTACTCTTCGTATGGCTTTTCGTACAATCTTATTGAAATAAAATATCATGGTGCGTAATGACCTTCATTGACCGTAACACGAGCTAAGAATTTTTTAAGAAAAAAGATCCATTGTTGACAACATCATGGAATGGAGTCTTTAGGATCCGTTATAGACTGCTTTTATTTTATATGAACGAATTTTACTCATAATCAAGCTTGTTAGGTTAAGACAAAATTGTCATTGCTGAGTACAATTTTGTAATGAAACAAATTAGTTATTTATGTGTTTCTGGTAAATCTGTGCAAAATGGTAACGTTATTAAAATGTTAATCTATTCATGATGATTTGCCAGATCATATAGTACATACTTACGTACAGCGAGCGAATATTAACAGTTAGTTTATCAATTAACCATTCAATACGTTCGATCTGAGTATTAATGTAATAAAAAATTTAACCTTCAAAGCCTGATTTTTTAGAAAATATTTAAAATTATACAAATTTGTAAATTTTATTTGCTATGTATTGTTCCATGTCTTTGGGTTATTAGAACATTAGGAGTTTTCTTGCATATTTATACAGTAAAAAATAAAAGAAAAATTTTACATTTTCACAGCACTATTCGGTTTAATGTCAGTTATTAAATAATATATATGCTTTTAATTAAGCTTTAGGTCGATTAAATAATTATTTTTTCGATATTTCGCTACTTCTCTGCGTAGCTTCTTCAGGAAATATTTTATATAAGTAAATAAATAAAATAAATAAATAAAAAATATTTCCTGAAGACGCTACGCAGAGAAGTAGCGAAATATCGAAAAAATAATTATTTAATCGACCTAAAGCTTAATTAAAAGCTTATATATTAATCAATAATAAGGTCAACTAAACTTATTAATAAAATTTTATAGTCAGTTATTAAATTTAATACTTGGGGGGCTTTGAAAGTCAGTAACCCAACCCAATACGATTTTAGTGCATGCCACCTACTTCATATTAAATAGAAAATAATTTTTTTTATTTTCAAAAGTGTTAGTTAAACAGTTGATGATTGTCATGAATATGTACGGAACACAAAGAAATCTGATTAGACTACCGTAGCTGGGGTCGAAAACATGTTCATTTCGGCTTGTGAAAATTTCTTCATGGTCATCATTTTTTTTTTTTTTAATTTTTTAAAACCATTGTAAAAAATATCTAACTTCTTAATAGAATTTAGCTTTGTTCTAATTAAAGCATTTCTGACGACAAAAAACTTTCTGATCTATTAAAAGAAAGTGATAGTCATATTGTGTATTAGGCGAAGCGACGTTCTAACAACAAAAAATATAACGAATTTGTATGGTAAATTTTTTATGACAAAGTACAAAATTTTGAAAGCATTAAATATTTATTTTTTACACTTCGTCTAAACGAGCAATCAATTTGGTATATCATGTTTTTTATTAGATTTTGAAATTCATTTTAAATTAGAAATTTATTTACAAAAATATTTCTCATTTACATTGATTATTAATTTTACATTTTGGTAGAAAAAGCAGCACGCAATGGAATTCACTGGAAGGATTATCATGATTTAGATGTCATTTATAGTTTTATGCGTGAAATTCGTGGTAAATTTCCCAATATATGTCGTTTATATACCATCGGTAAAACTGCAGAAGGCAGAGACCTAAAAGTTTTAAGGTGAGTAAAAGGTGTAACACGTTTCGCAAAATGTAATATTAAATAAAGGGAAATACGTGTAGGAAAATAAAAAATATTTTAAACATATATTTTTAATTAGTTAATTATGACATTTAATTACAATTGCTATTTTAAATGCGAGTATGAACAATGAAAAATAATAATTTAATTTTTAGAACATGCAAGTGTTGTTGTAAAACAATAATTTGATTTCATTTTATAACATTTGGCGTGTCGATAGAAAAAAATTGATAAACAAAAAAGTTATTTGATATTTTTTTGTATTCTGTAAAAACTTATTGCCTGTAGTTATTTTGACTAAATGATAAAACAAATACAAGTGTGAATGAAAGTAATAGAAGTGTAAAAAATTGCATTAGAAGACTCTTTTTATATTTTTCTGAAATGTACATATCGTCGATGAAATTAAAGAACGCTGTAACTGACAAAACCTTAAATGTTACCCAGAGCTTTTTAAGAAAATAAATGTTAAAAAAATTTTTTTTCAACAAAATAAATCAAAAACAATATTTGTTTCCCATTAAAAGTGCTTTTAATTAATTTTTTTAAATTTAAGTCATTGAAAATATCAATTCCACTTAGGAAACTAAAAGTGGTTTAATTCCGCAAAAAATTTTCGTTTTGCGTTTTCTGGAGAAGCAAAATACGGAATTCATTCCACTTTCGATCGGAATGGATTTCTGTGACAGGCCTGTATATTGAGTTTTTGGCTTTACTCATCTGGCTTCAACAATTTAATCAAAATTCCTTTAGTAATATGTGTCAATAATTTTAAACATATGTTTTAAGTTTCAATGCGCCATGTTGTTTAGTATTTTTGTTTTATCAAATCTTCAAAATTAAATACCAATGAATATTACATGAGAAACATAAATGAAAGAAATATCCATGATTTTAACATTAGCGGTGTCATTTGTGCAAGAATTTAGAGAAGATGAAGTAATTTGAAATGAACGAATCCAACAAATGCATAATACAGCTGATGCAATGTATGTAAATACATACTTTGTAAAGGAAGATCTTCATATTTTGTCAAAACTCTCTCTAAGGATCGCAGGTTGATGCTCAGTTTCGTAACACGTAGCCTCAACGATACTTTAGGGTCCCTTGAGATATTTCAGCTACAACAGCGATTTATCTAACCAAACACATGTTTCTGATAGCATCTGGTGATGCCCTTAGTAAAGGATCTACCCAACACCATTATTATAAGCAAATAAATCAAAACACATTCTTGAAGAGTCTGACAAATCACATTTAATTGACTTGTATTTTGTATCAATTTACTTTACAAATGTCAAAGCAAATCATACATCTACCGCCATTTACAAAATTGTAGCAACTTACTGCATATATGGTGAAGCCTTTTATACATATACATATATACGACCAAATAGAAGAATGTCACGTAACATTTAAATTTATTAACAATTTTTTAACTTGGCCTATGTGATTATTTCAATTAAATAACTTCCCAATGATTGATTACTCCACAACTAATAAATGTTGTAATTCCCTGAAATTACATACTTATTTATATTTCATAATTACTAGTAAATATTATAAAAATGCACATTTTCAAGTTTAAGCTCACTATGTTGCATACTTATATGTACGTATGTATGTAATTACAAAATACTCGTACCATTGCCAATAATAGCTTGCAATTAGTAGTTTGTAATACACAATTTTTATTCAAAAATATGGTGTTTACAATCTTGTATTTCTGCAAAGTGTCTTATTTTAAGCAAAAGATGCTGGTTTTTTTCGCAACTTTAAAGAAAAAAAATTATTTACAAAACTTTGAAGAGAAAGTTTTAAATAATTGAATTATTTGGTATGAGCATCAGCACTTAATATGTGGCATCTTTTGTTTTGTTGTTGTTGACTATTAAAAAAAATTAACTTTTTTCATTGTAATCGATGTGCTCGTCGTAGTACCAACAACAAAATTTTCAATTATGAGCAATTAACAATTATAGTGTGTGTGTTATTATATAGCAGCCAGATTAATCCATATACGAGTACAATATTATAATTAGAAATTACTATAAAAACTTGGAAAATTCAAGGTATAAGCACTTATATCACTAATAATTACACGGCTGGTTTAAGGTCAATAATCTAGTGCAAATAAAAAAATCCAATCAAATTATTTTGATTGAATAAACTTTAATATGTTTAAAGAAGATTTAAAAATTTCATGCATAAATAAAATCGTTAAAAAGTTTCATTTAAAATGGATTTAAGTACTTATACATACTTATTATGAAATAGCAACAGTCAAATAAACTTTTACTATGAACTTATTTGAATATTATTTTTAATAATAAATTGAATTGGTAAAAAGAAAGTAAATATAATAAAAAAGATGTTAAAAAATATTGTATTTTTATTTTATTTAATGGTCAATTATTAAGTAAATAAAACATACGAGAAGTACATAATATTTAAAATCGTTAAAAATATACGAGGTCTGTTCAAAAATTAACCGTTTTCTTCAAATTTCATGAGTTACGTATGTTCGATTTTCGCATTTTTTGTGTGTTATGTTGGTACACATGTCTGTTATATATGTTGGTAATATCAGCCATTTTGGATTGCCAGTTTGTTTTTGATAGACAAAAAGGTTAGTCGTGTTTTGGTGTGAACTTCGATTTTTTACTATTCGAAAAAATGGATGAAGTTTTGTGTAAAAAATGAAATTAAATTCGCAAGGACATTTGAAATGTTGATTGATTACTCCACAACTAATAAATGTTGTAATTCCCTGAAATTACATACTTATTTATATTTCATAATTACTAGTAAATATTATAAAAATGCACATTTTCAAGTTTAAGCTCACTATGTTGCATACTTATATGTACGTATGTATGTAATTACAAAATACTCGTACCATTGCCAATAATAGCTTGCAATTAGTAGTTTGTAATACACAATTTTTATTCAAAAATATGGTGTTTACAATCTTGTATTTCTGCAAAGTGTCTTATTTTAAGCAAAAGATGCTGGTTTTTTTCGCAACTTTAAAGAAAAAAAATTATTTACAAAACTTTGAAGAGAAAGTTTTAAATAATTGAATTATTTGGTATGAGCATCAGCACTTAATATGTGGCATCTTTTGTTTTGTTGTTGTTGACTATTAAAAAAAATTAACTTTTTTCATTGTAATCGATGTGCTCGTCGTAGTACCAACAACAAAATTTTCAATTATGAGCAATTAACAATTATAGTGTGTGTGTTATTATATAGCAGCCAGATTAATCCATATACGAGTACAATATTATAATTAGAAATTACTATAAAAACTTGGAAAATTCAAGGTATAAGCACTTATATCACTAATAATTACACGGCTGGTTTAAGGTCAATAATCTGGTGCAAATAAAAAAATCCAATCAAATTATTTTGATTGAATAAACTTTAATATGTTTAAAGAAGATTTAAAAATTTCATGCATAAATAAAATCGTTAAAAAGTTTCATTTAAAATGGATTTAAGTACTTATACATACTTATTATGAAATAGCAACAGTCAAATAAACTTTTACTATGAACTTATTTGAATATTATTTTTAATAATAAATTGAATTGGTAAAAAGAAAGTAAATATAATAAAAAAGATGTTAAAAAATATTGTATTTTTATTTTATTTAATGGTCAATTATTAAGTAAATAAAACATACGAGAAGTACATAATATTTAAAATCGTTAAAAATATACGAGGTCTGTTCAAAAATTAACCGTTTTCTTCAAATTTCATGAGTTACGTATGTTCGATTTTCGCATTTTTTGTGTGTTATGTTGGTACACATGTCTGTTATATATGTTGGTAATATCAGCCATTTTGGATTGCCAGTTTGTTTTTGATAGACAAAAAGGTTAGTCGTGTTTTGGTGTGAACTTCGATTTTTTACTATTCGAAAAAATGGATGAAGTTTTGTGTAAAAAATGAAATTAAATTCGCAAGGACATTTGAAATGTTGACTGTGGCGTTTGGCGAGTCTACTATGAGCAGAACACAAGTTTAATTTTGGTATAAACGGTTTAAGGAAGGCCAAGAAGATGTCAATGACGATGGATTTTGCACTATGATAACGCACCAGCTCACACATCGTTGCTTGTGCCTGACTTTTTGACCAAAAACAAAACCGTCACCATGACTCAACCACCGTATACACCGGAATTGGCCCCCGCTTACTTTTTCCTCTTCCTCAAACTGAAGACACCGAATAAAGCGTTTTGCTACGATTGAGGAGATAAAAGAAAAATCGAAACAAGAGCTGTTGGCGATACCAAAAGCGATTGATTGGATTGATTTTTGGAAGATTGGAAAAAACGCTGTCATAAGTGTATTATATCTGAGAGGGATTACTTTAAAGGGGACAAGATAGTTATTGAGGAATAAATAAATATTTTTTGAAAAAATTTAATATAACGGTTATTTTTTTATCATACCTCGTATATATTTTAAGCGGGAAACCTTTGTGATTAAAAATTGGTTGCCGATAATCTTTTGTTTACTTAATTAACACCGACTTACTGTGTTTGTCATAAAAGACAAAGAAATTTTGTTGAAGGAGCAAAAGTCATTTTTTTTATTGAGACCAATAAACCCTGGGAAAAACCTGTACTTATGCATTTTATTGGAATTTTTGCGGAAAGGACAGTATATTTTTCATATATTATTAAGAGACAAATTGCTGTGAATTAATCATTTAACGGTCACTGTTATACCTTCACCCTTGAAAAATCAACAGTAATTGCCTCATCGTTGCATGTTATGTTGATTGTGCGGTGAGTGCCTTTGTTAGGTAGCTATGTTATCTAACGGGAAAACATGCGCATGGCGTAATCTCTACTTCTATTATTCTTGCTACCTGCTTACTAATTATCCTTTAATTGTAAACAACCGTTTATGGCTTGTTTGAAGGTAAATTAAGTATTTATGATATAGATTTATTATCATTTTGTTATTCCAGGTATTTTATTTTTGTATCATATAATTTAGAAGAGACCGATTTTTCCAACAAAAAATCCAAAATAAACATCAAAATAAAGTAACGGATATTAACCGATTGTTAATGTGCATGAACAAAATAAAATTAGATCAAACAAAATAAAACATGACGCGAAAATATTAGCAACTGTGATAACCGGAACTAATTAATAATCCAAATAAAAAGCCCAAATACAATAGAAAAAAAACTTTTAAACTGTGCGGCAAGAAAAAGTTTCAGTTGTGATTTCACGTTGCAGACATTTTGGGAAAATTGTCTTGCCAGGATGGCGACTTTTATGACAACCTTTAGACAATTCTTATCTTTATACATGTAGTCGCCGTGGTCTAGTGGTTAGTGTGTTGGCTTACTAAGACATGAGCGCTGGGTTCGACACCCAGCTCCGACATCTTAAAAAAAATATGAACAAATATTTCTTTCGGCGACTACCTCTCAGCAGTCTTCTGGCAAAAGCTCTGAGAGTAGTTAATTGCCATGAATAAGCTTCTCAAGTCTGTCGTTCGGAGTCGACATTAAACTGTAGGTCCCTGTACTTATGGAAAAATCGAATACTTGGGTTATAATTGAGTATTGTACATCACTAGTTTGATTATTTTGTCAGCTTTCTATTGGTCCCATGGACATTTGAATCGGTTATGCCCTTTGGTCATAGTTTAAAAAAGGAACACACACGACATGTCATAGCAGCGATTGTATGAAGAATATTTAACAAACGATTGTTAAATATAAAATAGGTTTAATAAACCTCCATTAAATCAAAAATTACCGTATAGCCAAGTGAACTTACCTAGGGCTGAGTGAATAGCTTAAGTTTTATGTTTTCTTTTTAGCTAGTCTTGGGCTAATTGTACCTTTTTAATTAAATTATTTCTCTATTTTATTAATCTCTTTACAGAATCTCTGAAAATCCACGGGAATATAAAAAAATTTGGATAGATGGTGGCATACACGCCCGTGAATGGATTAGTCCCGCTACTGTTACATTTATACTTTATCAATTGATGTCGAAATGGGGTGATCAACCCGAGTATATTAAAAACAAAACCTGGTACATTATGCCAGTCATGAATCCCGATGGTTATGTCTACAGTCGCTCAGTCAATCGTTTATGGCGTAAGAATCGTTCACCCTCAAAACTTTCAGCTTGTTTTGGTGTCGACTTAAATCGTAACTTTGATATCGGCTGGAATGGTTATGGTTCATCCAATAATCCCTGTAGTGATACATATCGTGGTACTTCACCCGGCTCAGAATTAGAAACAGATGCTGTTGTCAAGTTTTTAAGCAAAAGGAAATATAATTTAGAATCCTACTTAACCTTCCATAGTTATGGTCAAATGATGGTTTATCCTTGGGCCTACAAGGCAGTCAAAGTAAGAGATGCTCCTGCATTACAACGCGTAGCCAACACTGCTGTACAGCGTATTGAAAAGAAGACTGGTACAATATATCGTGCTTCTGTTACCCACGAAGTTTTGGGTATTGCTGGTGGTGGTTCGGATGATTGGACTCGTGCTGCTTTGGGTACAAAATATGTTTACACTATTGAATTAAGAGATCGTGGAAATTTTGGTTTTGTTTTGCCACCCAGCCAAATTTTAGAAACGGCGCTTGAGGGCTATACTATAGTTGATACTGTTGCCCAGGCCATTGTTTAGGCAAAATAGATGGCGAATATTTAAAATTTTGTATACATAGTTTGTAATATTATTTATTATTAAATGCCAGCGTACTTTTAATCATAAATTTAAGAATTTTGTGTGTAAGTAAATACTAAATTAGTATCATTATAGTTAAATTCATATTTGGCGTAAATTTCTCTATAACACATAGAAAACAAGAAAAATTTAATTGGGATGTTGTTTTAAAGAAGTAACTTTTTAACTAATTTATATTTATTTAAGTATCTTTAAGCGTCAATAAATAAAAAAATGTGTATTTATTAATGAAATTGATGTCTAATATTGATTTTGCATATATAGGTAATATCATCAAGATTTAATAGCTATTACGTACAAAAAAAAGGCACTTAATAAGTCAGGATTTAATACATAACATACATAACTGGCCTTTACAACCCTGTGTCAGGATTACGGCCTAGCTTCTCGCAGCACTCATGTTGTGTGTGTAAATTTTTATCCATGAGTACCGGGACCTACAGTTTAATGTCGACTCCGAACGACAGACTTGAGAAGCTTGTTCATGGCAATTAGTTACTCTCAGAGCTTTTGCCAGAAGACTGCTGAGTGGTAGTCGCCGAAAGAAATATTTTTTTCATATTTCTTTTTTTGAAGATGTCAGAGCCTGGAGTCGAACCCAGGGCCCATGTCTTAGTAAGCCAACACACTAACCACTAGACCACGGCGACAGGATTTAATATTTGAAGAAAAACACCATCATTAAGAAATAAATTTTCTAGTTAATGAGTGTTTTTTTTCCCTAATTTATCTCTCTAAAGTTTGTTTTAAATTGCCATGAAAAAGCTTCTAAAGTCTGTCGTTCGAAATCGACTTTGAACTGTAGATCCCGGTACTCATGGGAAAAGAATTAGCACACACAACGTGAGTGCTGCGAGAAGCTAGGCCGGAACGTAGAAACAGGGTGGTAATGGCCAATAATGAATGTATGTATGTATATTGGGAATACCATTTTAAGACAATGAGCCAAAAACATATCGAATGAGGTTAAATTATGTTTCGTTAACCAGAGAAGAATTTAAGACAGCCTGAGCCATTGTAAAATGTAAATGCTATTCAGAACTGGTGGTATGGAGTAAAAATGGCTTTTAAACAAAGGCATCCATTTAATACGAACGACGTAATGGAAAATTATTAATTGTTAATGCTGTATGTAAGAATATTTGAATATACACTGACCAAAAAGTACTGAGTTCAACGCAAAGCCGTTGCACATCAGTAATTATATATAATGGAGATTCTTTAAAATACTGAGAGGTAAGGTTAAAGACAACTAAATGGGTGCTGCAAAACTAGATGGAATTGGACAAGTGGGCATCATGGTACCTCCCTCTCAGAAAGTAAGTAAGTACTGCTTTCTTTATATATAGGAAGCGATTAAAGCTAAAGTGTCCGAGTTTGGTCTGACTGACTTCATATTCAATTTAAATAATTATTGATTTAAGAAATAGCAATTGGGAATGGTATTTCCCAAACAAAGTAAATTAAAAATTGTTATATCTTGAGATATAAATCTATATATTGTATATAAAAGAAAGTGGTGTTAGTTACTACGCTTATAACTCAATAACGTCTGGACCGATTTGTACCAATTCGAAATGGTCTCTGGCCAAATAAGAAGACTAGCAAAAAAAATTTCTAAAATATTCCAGAAAAAAGAAATTATAAAGAAAATTCATTTTCCCATACATTTTGTATGCAGTGATGTCACAATGTTTGTAACAAAGCCTCTCCGAGATTGTCTGACCGATTCTTATAAAATTTTTTCTGTATATTCAGTAGAGCTGACCATAGACTGTTATCTATTTTTTATACCTCCACGCCCACTTCACCACCTACTTTTTCCGTGAACTTAAAACCCTGTTTACGTTCCCCATAAAGTCTTTAAACATGGTACGAATGCTTCCAGCACTAGCTTTTGTGATACAGCTTAATCCGAGCGGAATAAGGGCAGAGGAAGAAGTATTCCCGCAGAATGTAGAACACATTTTATCGCGCTTTGAAAGAAATGTAACACATAAAGCTTTTAAGCTTAGTAGGAGTACTTAGAATTTTATTTTTTAGGAGCAGGGGAAGTTATTCCCCCAAACAGGTAAATTATGTTCTGTCCTTTATTTAAATAGTTGTTATACATAATGCTTTTAAGCTTGGTAAGAATACCGAAATTATGTACTATGACAACAAAACGAAAAATATTGTTTATCACAGAGTGAGTGCTTCAGTGATATTCTCTTAATTTATTCAATAGTTTATTTAATATTCACATTTTCATATTTTTTTGTAAATAAAGATAAATTATCTGCACCAATCTACCTAAAATATTACTTAATATTACCTGATCCTATACCTGTATTTTAAATATACACAAAAACAATACTTTTCTAGGCAGAATAACGTGTGCCGGGTCTGCTAGTATGTATATAAGTTTTACTTATTTAAATTTTTTTTCTGTTCCTTAAAATGCAAAATAATTCGCAATATTTTTTCTTTTTTTTCGTTTTGAATAGAAACAAATTAAGATTTAAGATTTTTTTTAATATTCTTGAACAGAAAAGTTCTGTATGCCAAGACAGGAACTGCATTTAATAAATAGTGATGTAAATAAATTTAAAAAGAAAAGAAATTGTTAGGAATTAGAATAAGATGATTATTTTTTAAATCATTTAGGTGGTGCGTTATGGTTTTGAAATGGAAATTATTTTTCTAATAAAAACAAATTATGCAGAAATAACGTAACGCTTCACCTACATACGTGATTTATAAAATAACCCCCCAAGACACAAACCTGGTAGTAATTTTTTGCATTATTATTAAATTCATTAGTGTAATTGCTTATCAACTTTATAGTTTTTTAACATCCCTAAAGTACGCCATAAATATGTGAAAAATCATTCATTTCTTAAAAAGTTTAGATTCATGCAGCCTAAAAGTAAACTTTAAAAAATCATAAATAAACTTACCGTATCAGTTCCATCATCTGTATCATCTCCATCCATTTGTTTTGTGGTTATATCCTTTCCTGTTGTATTGTTGCTAGACGATGAAGACTTTACCGAAGCTGACATAGTGTTAACCTGCATATCCATAGGAACACTTTCCTCAGATATTACCGATTCTGAGGGTAAATTATCAACAAAATCTTTAAATGCATGATTATTGCCATTGCTTAAACTAAATGAATTTGTAGGAGTAGGTGTTTCAGGTGTATCAGCAACTTTTTGGCAATCCTTGACTGCTACAGAGGATTTATAGCCATTAACTAATTTTGTTTGTTGTGCAGGCTTAACGTTCTCTATACTTTTAGTATATTTGGCATTCATTTGTATAGTTGACTGTGGCGTTATTTTCATTGTAGACTTTGCTGTTTTTAGAGGCTTCTTTTTTGTATGTGAAGAAAATGAGTCTTTAAAATTATGGTGCTGCAATAAGATTTCAGCCTCCCTTAAGAGCTCATCCACACTACGCGTATCCGAACTGTCTGCTAATCGTGAGACCTCTTGAAAAATACTCTCAGCGTCTATATCGCTTTCGTGGCCATTGCCAGAATCGCCAGAGCCACATTTTTGTTCTTGCTTTAGAAATTCCATGATACTGCTGGTAGAAGTGAAGTCATCAAAGTCAATAATGCGTGTTGGCGATTCAGGTGATGATAAGGCTGGTGATGACAACGTCAAATTGCTTTGGCTGTGAGTATGTTTGGGTGTGGTAAAGTCTTGCTTTTCTTTTGACTGCTGTTTTAATTGCGTAGATGAAGCCAGCATTGTAGTTGTAGAATTTTCTTGGTACTTGTGGTAGTGTTCCTCGAGTACTTGGTTTTGTTTTTGCTGCTGTTGATGCCGTAGTGTCTTATGGGGCAATAACACTTTGGACATTTTACTTACAATTTATTCCTAATTAACTGGACGTTTTAAATTTTCAATACAATAGTCAATTGATTCTCTTATTTTAATTCATTAACCTTTTACACAATAATTTATACACAAAAAGGAAGAAAGTATTAATATTTTACAAACGAAAACACGGACACACAATTTAAAACAAAAATTTTCTTAAGCTTCCTGAAAATTTTTAAGTACAATATAAAAAAATGTATATATTTTTGACAATTAACAATTTTATTTTACTTTCACTTCATTCTATTTAAAATCAAAAATATTTTTTTATTAAAAGTACTCACTTTATTAAAATAAAATTCATTTCATTCTCTCTCTATTAAAATTATAAGGGACGGTTGTTTATAACTGTAATATAAGTTTAATTCCTATTTTTCTCCTTTTTTTGGCCGACACGAATGACGAATACTAACTGACTGTATCGTCAGGATATTACGAACATATTTTCCTTTTTCCTTGCACAAATGGAGCAAAACAACAATGTTACCAAAATTTCTTATTTTCTAAACCATATTTTTCAGTTATTGTGCTTTTTGTTTTGCTTTTGTATTCTTTGGTTAAAATACAGGGCTGTTATTTTTATTGTTGTTTATTCAGTAGTAAACTGATAGTGATTCCGTGTAGCCAGATTATGTAAAGCTTGAATATAATAGTAACCCGTTTTGTTTGATCTTAAAGCCACTTTTGGAAATATTAATAGATAGATAGCTCAGAAGAAATATTTATAAGACCTAAAGTTCCATCTTAAAATATTCTTATGTATATAGGTTCCAAAAAATATTAAATTAAGTTTTTGTAGCTTAAAAAAGCTAAATTTAAAAATTATAATTTACAATCATTTTTCTACAATTTGACGATTTTTACCCTCAAATACAAGTTATAATTTATATTCTTTTCCATAAACTTTAAAATTACGAACAATGTCAAATATAACTTAATAGCACCAACTTAGTTTCATAGTAATAAACGTGAAGAATTTCGCTTTTAATGAATATATTGCTTAATGCCCGTATTCATAAAAACTATTTTAGGTTTATTGAGAACTTATTTGACAAATTTCTATGCAATACTTGTCAAATAAACCCTCAATAAACCTAAAATAGTTTTTATGAATACGGGCATAAAAATATATATAATAACTTTTTATAAGCATAAGATTTCATTTTGTGAAATATAATAATTGACGAATAGACGAAAACTTTGGAAGAGGGGGAGAAGAAGTGAAACGTTAAGTAAAGTGATAACACAAATAAATTAATTGCAAATTGGACACAAACTTTTAAGGTCTAAAACATATATGTACATATACTATATACATACAGTCTGTCAATACTGAGTTTGGATATTAAAATTAACCAGTATTTACTTATATTTACAATTTTTCGTAATATAACGACATTTTTATGTTTTTATGGTTTTTCTTAACTAATATAATTAAAAAGCAAGATATACTGATTACTTTAACTTAAAGAAAAAAGATATGACGTTTTTCTTTTTTGATGATTTCAACCCTGGAAATTCTGGCAACACTACTTGCAATTTGTAAATTTTTGTCAGTCTAGCACCACCCAATAATACCTTTTCATACAACGCTGTGTTTTCACAATGTATAAATATACACGCATGTATTGTGATGTTTATTATTTAGAAGAGAATTGTTGGAGAGAGCAGTCGTATCGCATATAAGCTACTGCGAATTTTGTGAAAATTATTAAAATTTGTTTAAAATATTTAGTTTATTAATTAAAAGTGGTTTTTAACGCCGTTGTTCTTTAAAGTACAAAAAAATGTTGTACTTAGAAGACTATTTAGAGAGTAAGTATAAAATTAAAAAGTGTAATATAAGAAAACATGTCAAACAAAAAAGGGTGCTCCGCTTAACCATGTCTAGCGGAGTCTCAAAAATGTAAACAAAACCTAGTATTGAGGTTAAACTGAATAATTTGTAATGTTTTCACAACAGAAGCAATAAGCAATGATATTTAAATATATATTTATTAGAATTTTATTGTTTATATTTTTAGTGATTGAGCATTTGCCTCAAGAGCTCAGGGATCGCTTTACCGAAATGCGTGAATTGGATTTATCTGTCCAAAGTAAGTATAACAACTATATTAATCGGTATGCAGTCTTAATTTTTCATTTATGGTACAGATAGTATGGATTCTCTAGAGAAAAAGACCAGAACATATTTTATGCAATGCAAACGTGGAGATATACAAGATGAGGCCGCCGAAACAGAATTTCAAAACCTTCGTAAAGAATACTATAAAGTCTTAGAAGATGCTGATGAGAAAGTAACAATAGCCACACAGATCCACGAGTTGGTGGAGAGATATTTGCGTCGCTTAGATAGTGAATTGTTTAAATTTAAATGTGAGCTGGAAGCGGACAATAATGGAATAACAGAAATTTTGGAAAAACGATCTTTAGAGATGGATGGTGGCAGTAGTGCTGCAACAGCTTTGCTGTCTATAGCTGGTCTCAGTCAAAAAGAAAATCGTTACTATGGTGGTCTAAGTGCTGCAGTAACACCGTCTGGCAGCAATAGTCATAGTGCTGTTATAGGTGGTGGTGGTGTTAGTATTGGTATAGGTGGTGTAACTGTTCCCGCAACACCTACGGGTGCTACCAAAGATAATCGTTATCGAACCCCTAAGCCGGAAAAGAGAAGGAACAGCACTTCTGCACTACAAAGTGGCATACCTGAAAAAAGAGCTAATTTGGGTACAAATATGTCCACAAATACACCACCTGTAGCTGTAGTGAGACCTATAACACCAAATATGGGTACTGTGATGAATCCGGCAACAGCTGCTGTGGGTACACCTTCCGCAGTGACTTATAACCTACAACAATTAAGCGGTTCAGCCACAACGGCTATAGCAGCAGCCGCTTCTCAAGCTATAGTAGCCACACAACAAATGCAACAAGGCAGACGTACGGCTAGTTTGAAGGCTAGCTATGAAGCTATACACGGAGGAGGAGCCGGACCTACCGAATTTTGGATAAGTCGAGATTTAGCCAGTGCGGCTGCAGCATCGGCTGTAGGCTTAACTGGTAATCCTGCGGAAAAAAGCAAGAAGAAGTATGCTCACAAGTATTTGAACTCATATTTTACAGAAGCCCATCAATATCTAAAATATTTCATTTTATTACAGGAAAGTCAGTGCCAACATTTCCCACACAGTGACTCCCACAAATGGTGCAGCGGCTTCCACACCAACAAATTTAAATCTAACATCATCTTCTTCCTCTTCTTTAAGTGTAGATTCTGTTGATATGCTTACTGCTAATGCATCGGCTCTTAATGTTCCTTCTTTGGTTCCCACTGGTCATGTCACAGCTTCATCTTCCGGCACTTCAAGTACCAGTTCTTCAAATAGAGTAGCTTTAAATTCCTCGTCGTCAATGACTTCTGCTGCTTCTAGTTCGTCAACATCAACAGCTTTAACACCGGGTTCTAATATAACCCTGAATGAAAATGGTATGGTGGTAGAACAGACCCCCGAGGGAGAATGGTCTTATGATCCAAATGAACCGCGCTATTGTACTTGTAATCAAGTCAGCTATGGTGATATGGTAGCTTGTGATAATGATGCCTGTCCTTATGAATGGTTTCATTATCCTTGCGTGGGTATAACACAGCCACCCAAAGGCAAATGGTATTGCCCCAAGTGTACTGCATCAATGCGTAGACGTGGTAACCGCAAAAACTAGTATTATTAGATTGTAGAATAATGCAACACAAATTGCATTTAAAATAATAATATGGAATAATAGTGAATACAATATTTGTGAAAATAGTTTACTGAAATCGAACAAAACAATTTTTGTTGTCTAATTCAAAGATTTTAAGCTTTCATGCCTAAATCATCTTAATCTTAAGTAATTCAAACGCCTTTTCAAGGTCTATATTAAGAAAATATAAAAATACATTTATTCTGTTTAAGATTAAAGAAACGTGTTTTTAATTTCTACAGACTTTAAAAATTAACGTAATATATGTAGCTGCTCACTAAAAATTATTTAAATTTTAAGATATTCTGATTTTTCATACAATGTTTAATCGACTTTAGTTTTACACATTCAAAACTGTACTATTTGAAATTGTAAATAAGAAAAAACCACATTGGTGTTTAGAAATTTCAAAGATCGAAACAGTAGATTTTACTTGTTTGAAAATTTCTATACAATACTTATCAAATAAGAATTTAATAAGCCTATAATAATACCTATTTACTTAGCAATAAGCCTATTAGTATATATCTGGCTGTCGTATCATAGAAAGTATTGTGTTCAGATCTCTGCAACAACTAAATATACAGCAGGCAAAACGCAATTTAAAGATCAGATAATAAAATTTTATAAATAGCTTTCTTTTGTTTCAATTTTTTTTGTTAGAATAGTTGTCTATTATTAGGTTCATCCCATTATAGCTTCTAATAAGTTTATCTCTTATAACTTCGTATTCTATATCCCTTTTACAATTATCACAGTTTTATTAATATCGGTAAACATTTGATCCTAGACGGCATTCAAATATTATTTTTTTTTTTTCAAGAAATATTTATTTTCTTATAAGTAATTTACTCTTTGATCGGATCTCTACTATTTTTGTTATATATTCGCAATAGTTTATCAAGCTCCCGTTCAGAGTTTCTGGTGGTCTCAGAGCCCTTATCGAAAAAAATATAAGTCAGACTTTTAGAATCACAGTTTCTATTATAGTTTTTACCTATTATCTTAATAAATAAGTAAATTATTTAATATTTACAAACCATTTTTATGGAAAATATTTTCGTTACACATTTTTTTTTATTTTCTTTTCTTTCATTGGTTTATTCTAAATTTACGAAACTCTTCAATTTTTTTAAATATATACATATTTCGTTAAGTCTAAATTATGTCATGAGGTATTAAGTGTGTTTGGATTGTACGAAAAACCTTAATATTTATTTAAGAAAACAAAATACCCTCCTACGATAGCCAATATCACAACCCAATACTTGTTATTACACGAGTATTATTTTTTTTTCTATCCAGTATGTTTTACCTGCGAAGTGTAGACATCGTAACCTAAACTTATTATATTATCATAGAATATACGGTATTTTAAAGGTAACCAATAGAAATTGACAAATTGAGCCACTGGCCATATCATCCATTCAGCAGCATACAACTTCCATGCTTTTTCTTTCATTTCTTCCCATACATCTTCTTTGGATTTTTTCTCCAAGATTCCCAAGGTAATAAAGAAAGCCGAAATATATATGGGGGAGCAAATGAATTGATCCAGTAGTATCTTCTTAACAACCATTTGTATAGAACGTCCAGGCAAACGTGCATCGAGAAATTGATACCAATAATGACAAATAACACCAACTGTCATACCGGACACAGCCATATGAGATGTACGTGTGCGATCCCATTTTTCTATTTCTCCACAATATTTTTCATATTGTTGTTCCAAAATATCACCGGCCGAACTGAGACCCAAGGATATGGTTACATTAGTTACTAACAGATATTTATCACTAAATGCTTTATGATGAAATTTTTTTATAACGCGTACAGCATGTGTTTTTGTAACAGTTTTCCAAGCGGCCCGCAGAAATATTAACATTTTATTTTGGGAAATTTTTCTTTTAATAACTAGTTTGACGTCTACTGATTGTATAATTTAATTATTCAATTTATTATAAGATTCCTTGCACTATTTTTGCTTCTCACCACACCCCCGGGGCACAAGCCTTAAGTGCTTTAGAGAATGATAGTTTTTCGTATTTAATTTTAGTATAATATAGCAAATTTACCACAAAAATTCGAAATGTTAAAGAAAATGTATGTAAAAAAGAATACAATATCAAAATATTGTAACTGTCAAACACCTACAAACAAACCAGCACGTGCCATAAGCCGTTATTACACTATTATTATTGTTGCTCATTCAGAAGAGATGCCATATGCAGGTGTATAGCAGTGGTTACCTGTAGTGATTAATTATCTTATTAGAGCGGAGTTGTGCGGGTGAAGTTAGGAGTTTTCTCTGTTACGTAGGCTGCTGCCAAGTCAATGTCACTTAGTAATATTACGGCCTTGGCTACTCGCTCTAAATTTCTTCAGTAATGATTGTTTCATTTTTTTCATCTGGGTCCTTGGTCATAGAAACAAAGAGGGGAAAGAATAGGCGAATGAAATCCTTAGGACAGTTTTGATGAGTGAGGAATTCACTTACATCATTGTAACTTATTTATTACATATACAAACTTAAATAAAAATACATGCTATAAAATATATGTACAAAAATATTTGCAATTGATACTTAAAAAAAAAAAAAAAATAAAGAAAGTCTATACCTCGAAGTCTCCGTAAGCCGAAGTTTTTTTTTTTTTTTTGAATAATGGTGATTCGAGTTATGGAACTTCGATGGTATCTGAATGTTAAATGCAGAACAAAAAAAAAAGATGTTGAAGTAGTCCACTTTCGAGTGAATTCGGATTCTATGTAGAACACATTGTTTTCTACAGCGAGGAGAGACTAAATTTCTCACATTATATTAACAAATACGATTTAAGAAAAACGCATACATCTATCTCAGACTAAGGCAACACTATCAATTAGAATGTAAACAAAAGACAGCTGTGGCTTATTAACAACTTTTGTTTTTTTTATTTCATCATTTTAGCCCAGTGCACAATTTTATTTTAATCTTGATTTCATCAGTTGGCGCCTTGTAAAATTACAATAAAACAGAAAAATGGAAATAGCAGATACTATTAAATTCCACCATATATGCTCAATGTTAAATAAAATTAAAAGCACCAATAATAAAGATAAAAAAGCCAAAATTGTTAAAGAATATTATGATTCATTTTGTAAACATCGCGAAAAATTCCGAGAAGCTCAGCAATGGAAACCAGATATGGAAGAGGTCAGTTAAAGCTAATCGTTCAAGTTGTGAATATAAATAATTATTGTTAAATGCTTACCTCATAGGACGGCCGTAGTAGTTATTATTGTATTTTACGCTGTTTAATACCAGGCATCGATATGGCTCGTCCTCCTTATGGTCTTCAAATTCCAACGCTGGGTAAAGTTTATATTAAAGTATTACAATTAGGCCTGGAATGTAAGTTATATTGTGAATAACTATAGATTTAAACATAACACAGCAGTTAACTTTTTATTCTAAAAGCAAAAGAAGCAGAAATATTAGAAGCTAGAAATTTTAATGGTATACGTGGTGATTATGCTGAAAGAGTCCATCGTGTCTTAAAGCCCAGATGCACTAATCAAAATAGTAAATTAACTTTGAAGGAAATTCATGATATGCTAGATACTATTGCTAATGAAAACCGCGCAAGTAAGTGTGTATAACAAAAACTTATAGGAAGAATTATATTTGCATTAAAATATTATAGGAAAAGGTTACTAAATTTCTCAATGTTCTTATATGAATAAATCTAGAGTCTGCCAATATGATTGAATACTTAGAAATCGCTTTTCGCATATGTCCAACGGATAATTCATCGTCACAAAAAGCATTTTTACAATAGTACATCTAAGTATGTCCGTAATCATCAGAGCAGAGTTGATTAAATCCTTCAAACTCTTAATTCACTACACTACTCAGAAACGTTCATTAAGGAATTATCTTGAAAATATATATAATTAAGATGTCGGAACACCATAGGCTGCCTTTAGTAGTTTCAAGTAAAACCCATCTACTGAAGTAGATGACAGTAGGCATTCTCTCCAAATGCTATGAACACAAAAGCTATATCTTGATTACATTCAACTTGTTAAGTAAGAAGATTTGTGTTATTTTAGCTTAACAGTGCAAATTTTATTGCAAAAGAAAATTCGTGCTCATAGACAATCGAAAAAATGTGAATTTAAAGTTAGATTTATAGAAGCAGTGAAAGCACTCCATCGTAAGGAAGGTAATCGTCTGCCTCTGTAAAGAATGTGGAACATTACTGGGACAAAATTATTAATTAGAAAGAGTAACTTAATGAAATTTATTCTACGATTAGAATTAAAACATATCATAATTCATTTGTTATGCTGCAATTTTAATATTAAGAGCTTCCCGTTTTGATGAATATACGTGGAATAAAAGTATTTAAAAACATTTCTAATGAACAAAAACTCTGAAAACTGTGAATTCTATAGTACTGTCGAAACTTTCGTATAATGAATCTGCATGGGACCAAAACATTACTTCATTGTATAACAACTTCATTATGAGGAAATCAAATTTTTTTAAGTGCGGCCGTAAACCATTTCCCTTTTTCCCATTTCCCATTGCTTTATCAATATCCTCAAAAAGGGAGGTTCGAAGTCTGTGTTTAATATTTACATAATTACTCGACTTCAACATTTCTTAAAATAACTTCTTTGGTTTTTTAATATGTTAGATAAAGTACTGGGAAGATTTCCAAATTGCTTAGCTACATCTCTTGTTTTTTAATAAACCATTTGAAACTTTATTAATTACTAGTCATAAAAAAATCTGGCTCCGTCTTGCACATGGGGAACAGATTAGCTTTAAGTATGCAAAATTTCAGCTTTCTGTGACGTCAGACGGCTTCGAAAAGCTGCGGAAAGAGAAATGGGCATACATCCGGACAAGCAACGAAATTATACATATAGATTACCAACTTTCTTTGAGAGAAATGTTAATACGCTGCGACGTTTTTGTTTACTACACATGGGCAACTATTGTTTTTTTGCTGTATGCGTGTTCTTTTTGTTTTACATAATTTTTTGTTCTTATTTTGGCAATTCCCTACTTATGTTTTATTTCATTCGCGGCAGACAGAGTTGTTAGTATGCGTTAGAGAAAATTGTTTTATATAATGCATGAGAATAAAATTTAATTGTAACGAAAAATTCACTTTATGAAAATTCATTATAAGAAGATCAAAATTTATGAACATTAGCAAAAAAAGCTATAAAGAAAACTTCATTGCATAGGAGTTCGCTATAGGCAAGTTCGACTGTACTTTCAAAACAAATTCTGAAATATTCCATTAATTTAAATACGAACACACAACCCTCCTTAATAAATAATTATCTTAAATTTGATTTCTTTTTTAAGATACCGAAAAAGTTTTAACACAACTCTCTGAAGTTGCATCTGCCGAAGAACAAATGTGGTTTGTAAGGCTGTTATTAAAATCAATGCATTTGGGTATAGAGGATCAACGTATATTTGGAATTTTACATCCTCAAGCTAAAGCATTTTTTCAAATATGTGCAAATCTATCAAAATTATGCTGCACTTTGGCCGATAATAAATTTAATGTTGCTACCTCAGCACCAACAACTTCTACAAGTTTGGGCGCTTTAGATTTACCAGTTAATATAGAACCATTTGAGTATATACGACCACAGTTGTGTGAAATATTTCCTGGTAATATTGAAAATTTAATGGCAACAGATATTTTATATATGGAAACAAAAATGGATGGTGAACGTTTTCAATTGCATTATAAAAATGATCGTTTTAAGTATATATCACGTAATGGCATAGACTATACTGAGAGTTTTGGTTCCTCGTACGAAGGAGATAATAAATTGACATCAAAATTAAAACATCTCTTACCCATTGGTATGACTTCTATAATCTTGGATGGTGAAATGATGGTATGGGACTCTTATCACAACAAGTACCGTGAAAAGGGTGAAAATACAGATGTCAAGCATTTAAATAGTGATCGTTCTTGGCAGCCCTGCTTTGTGGTCTATGATCTGCTATATTGGAATGGTGACTCAATGTTACAGCTGCCCTTTATACAAAGAACTTATAAATTGAAAAATTTGATTAAAGAACAAGAGGGAGTACTGCGTTTAATGAAAGCGGTAAAAATTACTTCTGTGGAGGATTTCAAAGACAAATTTCAGGAGGCATTAAATCAAAATCAAGAAGGTGTGGTGTTAAAAAAACAAAATGCCGTGTATAGCCCAGGTCGTAGAAATGGTAGTGGATGGTATAAAGTTAAGGCAGATGTAAGTATTTTTAATTTTATACACATATTTTTGTCATACTTTTTAATTATAGATTAATAAGGTGATAGATACATAATTTTCGGCTGCCTGTTTTTTGTTTTTTTTTGTATTGGCACAATGCCAAATACTTATATTGTTATGAAGAAATACTTTTATAAAGTAAAATTTTCTATTACGTCATTTAATAAATATGTACCATGATTACATACATACACACACATACATAATTGGCTATTACAATCCTGTTACAGGGTTACGGCCTAGCTTTTCGCAGTACTCATGTAGTGTGTGTTAATTTTTTATGCATGAATACCGGGACCTACAGTTTAAAGTCGACTCCGAAAGACAGATTTGAGAAGTTTGTTCATGGCAATCAATTATTCCTTTTTCAGAAAATAACCGATTATTTTAATTTTACAGCTAACAGATAAAATACAATTAATATTTTATTAATATGACTTAAAAACAATTTTATTTACAGTACATTGAAGGATTAACAACCGAATTTGATTTGCTCGTTATGGGTGCATTTTTCAATCGTACACGCACATTTGTTGAGTCGTTTCTTGTTGGAGTCTTGAAATACGTGTCACATCAACAATTTGATGTATATTCCATTGGCAAGGTTAGCAATGTTACTCGGCAACGAGTAGTGCTTAACAATACATTAAAACCACATTGGCATTTAGTTAGTGAAGAGCCACCACCAATGTGGTATCACTACAGAGAAAGTTGTGCCGAGGGACGACCGGATGCTTGGATTGAGCCAAGAAATTCAATTGTTTTACAAATTAAAGCTACCGACTTAAATCCGTCAGGTGCCTTTGCTTTACCCATATCTTTGCATTTCCCACGCATACAAGCTTGGCGCAATGATAAGATCTGGCACGAAGTCTTATCTTTGGATGAGTATAATCAAATTAAGCAGAGCTCTGGTAATGGTTCCATTAAAAAGATAGTAAAACGCAAAGTTAGTTTGGAAGATTTTACGGCACAGCGTGTAAAACGTAAAAGAATGTCTGCTGCAGAAAAACGTAAATTGGCCTTGGAAGCGTATAACAGAAAGTTTGATCCCTCCACTGTATGTGCTACAAATACTGAATCCTTTAGCTGTTTAAAAATTTTTTTTTCAAAATTTTTTTCTATTACAGGTGGATGTTACTTCAAATCTACTTAAAGACTTTAGTGTTTGTATTTTGAGTGCCTCTTTGACTAGAGGCTATACTCTGGAGTATCTTAAAACGCTGGTGATAAAAAATGGCGGCACTACTGTTGAGAATCCTTTACCCAACAATCCAACTTGCTTTGTGGTAGCTGGTGATCTTACATATCGTGTTAAAAATCTATGCGCCACCAAAAAATATGATATTGTTTCCATGGACTGGTTTTTACGCAGCTGTGAGAAACAGAAAATTATTTTAAAACCCCGTGATATGTTGTCTATAACGCCTAATCTAAAAGAACATTTTGATAAATTCTATGATAAATGGGGTGATCATTACACAGAATTTGTATCCACCAAGGAACTAAAACGCATATGTGATCATATAAATGATGCAGAAGTTCCCGACTTGGATGTAAATGAAATACATGATTTAGAAAACTTGATATATAAAAGTTTAAATCGTAATTGGTTTCGTACTAAATATGCCTATTTTTATAATATGGACATGGTATCGGAACAGGCGAAATTAAATTTTAAATGGCATGGAGGGAACGTCTTAGATGATAGAAATTTGAATGATGATGATGACTTTTATAATAAGATATCTTATATTTTTATAAATCTTTTGCAATTGGATAAAACAAAGTTCTTGGATTGGCTTAAAGATAGATTTTCCAAGAATTTGAAGAATTTACAAATTATCAGTATACAATGGATATTAGAATCGCACAAAGCCAGGATGTTACAAGATATAAAAGAGTTTACATGGCATGATTTTTAATCGTTTTTATTTCCGGTTTTTTACTATTTTTTATTAAGTTTATGATTACTTTAAATACATGCGTATTTTTTACCAATAAATTATACATACATATGCTTTAATTATTTTTTGTAATTTTAATAAAGTTTAAACACAAATTATCTATGTATGTATTTTATCTGTAAGAAATTTCTGACATGCGGTATCATGAGAAGTGAATCAGACTAAATTCAGATACTTTAGCTTTAACTGTATCACGCCCACTTTTTCAATTCCGCTCAGTTTTTGGCTGATGATTTACTTATATTGACTACGAAGTCATTAAGACAAAATTCAGAAGGTTTTGGTCAAACCATTTTCAAGATATCAACATTTACTTTGTATGGGAGATAACACGCCCATTTGTCTAATGACATTCACTTTTTGACTGATGATAGATTTACTGTGAATCTATTGGGGCCAATTTTAGAGAAATTCGCTGTGACTATCTTAAAGATATAGACATTCATTTATTTATACTTATACATAGGTTTCTAAAGTACTTGGACCTGTAGATCTATCTGAGATAGATCTCAGGGGTCGACTCCTACTTATGCAATAGATTGTCTTGGTTAAGGACAATATGTTATGGGAAGGGGAAAAGAGAGAGAGAGAGTACTGCTTGTTGACATTTGATTTAAACTACGGATATCGTAATTCGCAAGAAAATCATTCATTGGAAGCCTGTTCCATAAACGAGTGGTGCGGCTATAATACACTGTGCGATTCACTGAACATTCTACTACAAACGGACGTGCTCTGAGAGAGGTACGAGTAGTCCGCAAAATATTGTACAGCCTTTAACTAATCTAGATTTCCTATTGTATAAATAGTGCCAATCTTGACAATTCCCTATCCGATATCTGATAGTTACCGAGGTATCTTATTCTGCATAATATGTGGTCTGATGACTCGATTGCTCCATCACAGAATCTGCATAGAGCAATAGAAGCGTTTCCTATTTTATTTTAAATGTCCGTTGAGTCTGCAGTGACCAGTTAGGAGTCCCGTTAATATCCTTAGATTATTCCTTCTAAATCTACTTATCGATTAAAAGTCCAAGACCTGTTTAACCCAAAAAATAGCAGCCCATTCTCTAACACTTTTTCCATCAGTATGCCCTTCCATTCCACAAAAGGGTTCTGGACCCACCAGTGGCTCAAATGCTAACTTTCTGTCATATTTATCGGCCAATTCATTTTCCTGTATACTCACATGACCAGCGCCCTAGCATAAGCTAACCCTATTGTCCCTGTCTAGCTTATTCAGTTTCACAAAACGGTCCCATTGCCATTCTAATATTGAATAAACTTCATATGAGCCGAGTGCTCGTATGACAGGTCTGTACTGCCTTCAGTCTAGGAGCCATCCGTATACCATCGACAATTTGTTTCCCTAAAAGAGCATGCAGTCTCTAAACTGCTTTATATATATATATGTATATACTTTATATACATCCATATATTTAAGTAGATATAGACAAACAAATATATACTTTGTATGGACATGACACTGTTCAGTTGGAATTTTTTAAATTTATATATTTTGTAGTTCCTTCAAGGCACACAAAAAGATATTAAACTTCAAGAATATCGATTCCGGCGTTTAGCTGTCCATAAGGCACAAACATTGTGTAATATTTGTCGCTGCTATTCTCAGTTTTTGGTTAAAGAGGGAGAGTAGAATTGATAGGAGAAAAGAGAAACTAAATTTAGTACACATATGCAAGTCCTAATCATAATTCTCCTTTTAGTTAGCGCTCTTGCTAGCGCTAGGCTTGAGAGTTGTATTGTTTGAATTATTTTATGATTTTTGGAAACGAGTTGAAAAAGTGATACAGCCTGTGTGTGCTCCTTGTCACAACGTGCAAGTCGTACAGACTATCGATCATGTGCGATACATATTTACCTTTAGCTCTATTTGCTCTCTATTTCATTTTTTCTAGTATGAGTGTTTTTCAGGGACTGTAACGGTTATAAGTTATATCGAAAAACTTATTTTTTATGGTTATTTTGAGAGTTTTTCCATAAAAGGTCAGCAGAAAAAGTTATTTTTCAACGGAAAAATAAAAGTTAGAAAAAAACTCTCAAAAATAGAGTTTTATTTTTTCGTCATAAAATAAAACTCATTTTGTGAGTTTTATTTTTCATTTTGTGAGTTTTATTTTTCCGTCATAAAATAAAACTCCTTTTGTGAGTTTTATTTTTCAGTCAGAAAATAACAGTTATTTTTTGAGTTTTATTTTTCCGTCATAAAATAAAACTCTATTTAGGAGTTTTATTTTTTCAGTCATAAAATAAAACTCGTTTTTATAAAAAATTTTTTTTACACCTAACTCTGATTTGAAACATTATCGTCTGCCAACTATTACAAATGTCATTTTTATCATATTTTGTTACGTGCGGAACGTCGTAATAGACGCAGTCATCGAACCCGCTTTCATCCTCTTAATCAAATATTTGTAAAATTTTTAGCAAATTCTGGCCATTATCGGATTTAATTGCGTAAATTTGCTCTTTTATTAATATTAAAGCACCCTAAAAATCGTTTAACTTGAGATTTTAGGTATTCAGTAATAAAAAACAATAAAATAAAGATAGCACAAGCAACGGGATTAGATTAAAAATAAAATCTTTCATAAAAACGAGTTTTATTTTATGACAGAAAAAATAAAACTCCTAAATAGAGTTTTATTTTTTAACTGAAAAATAAAAATCGAAAAATAACGGTTATTTTCCGACTGAAAAATAAAACTCACAAAATGAGTTTTATTTTGTGACGGAAAAATAAAACTCTCTTTTTAAAGGTTTCATCTAACCTTTTATTTTTCCGTCAAAAAGTAACAGTTAAAATCTGATTAATGATCACTTATGCGAGATCACCGCAGATTCTGTGAGAGCTCTCCAAGACGATTAATTTGGTATATAACATCATATATGTCTGTCGACTCTAATACGATGATTTTTTTAGTTTAATTTTTAAGCAATAACTGTTATTTGCGGTCCCTGGTGTTTTTTAATATTAATTTTTTTGCCTTTTACGATTTTAGGAATACGAGGAAGTATTTTAAATTCTTCTTCATGTTTTGCAATTTTAAATTTGTTCTTAAAATCTAAAATGCTAAAAATTCAAAAAGAAAATGTTTCCATTTTATTCAAATGTTAAAAAAATGGGGAAATATAAAACGAATGCAGACAAATGGCTGTTTATATGTACAAACTTATATATATGTATGTATGTATGTATACTTATACAGTTTGTCAAAAATATCTTTGCACACGAACATAAAATTAAAAAAAAAAAATCAGAAGAAACTTTGATAACCGGTGTTACATAAAACAAGCAAAACTTGGGAAGCGATTCTATTTGCCTATGAGGGACTGTCGAGTATAATTAGAATATATTTTTGAATTTTGTGAAACATCTTCAAAATCTGTTGGTATGCTCAACAACCGGTATTTGATTTTGGAGAAGGCTACTGTTCTCTAAAGTTGAAAAGAAATATTTTGAGGTCACCTACGGAAGCACTCACTCATTACTACGCCTGCAACAATAACCTGTTCAGAATGGGCATATTCTAGATTCTCTTGGTTATGCCGTGACGAATACCTGCCAACAGAGTACTGGATCAGTAACTGTATCGCACTGGAATATAGGAGATACAGGCTTTAATATGCATATATGCTGCGTGAACACGACTTGCTTACACTACTATTTAATAAGCTATACATAGTTTACTTGTGCAGTGTAAGCCGCAAATTTAATATCCCATAACGGGCTTGAACACTCAACTTGTACAGTATGTATGTAAAAGTATGTGGCATAATATGGTGAGGTGCGTGGTGTAGTTGTTAGAGCGCTCGCACAAAAACTTAAACGGCCCAGGTTCAAACCCCAGCAAAGTTAAAAAATGAAAAAGTCAGATTGCCGTTTTTTCAAAATTATAATTTAAAAATAAGAGGTTCCCCCCCTCCAAGAAGACCATCTATAAAAAAACCGCTTCCCGACATTCCACTCTATTCCACCCTATCCAATGTAAAAAAAAAAAACGATTGACCAGGAAAGAAGCGCCACCTATTGGAAAGAAGCAGATAACAGCTAAACCTACTTAGCGAAGTCACACTCACCACACAATCAACATGCAACGATTGCTGTTGATCATTCAAGAGTGAAGGTGTAGCACTGGGCTTTAAATGATCAATTCACAGCAATTTGTCTAATTTCTAAGGCGTTTAATAATAATGTAAAAAAAAAATATATAAATTATCCTCTCCAAAAAATTCCAATGCAATGCGCAGAATCAGTAGGGGTTTACCCCTGAGTATTGGTCTCAATAAAAAAATCCTTTTTAAACTGAACAGTATAAAAAACTGAGCGTTTTAAAAAACGATTAAATGCCCCAAAAAGGAAAGTGTTTATGCCCATTTTAAAAGTATGTATTAACGTTCCAATGATGTTAACCTATACCGTAACGGAATGATAAAATAATTATTGTGGAAAATTTTAAAATAATATAAAATATTTACTACAGTGCAAAGACTTTTTTAATAAACTGTATATACTGCATACATGGATGTACCTTAGGGTGTCCCAAATAAAATTAAAAATTGGAATTCGTCGGAAGATCATTCTTAATTTGGATACTCATGAGGAATAGTATTTTTGAGAATTTTTTCAGATTTTTCGGAAGTGGTTTAGAGGTCGCGCAAATTGATTTTTGATCAAAAATCGAGCTTTTTGAGCTCTATTTCATTTTTGGTTATGAATTCGTAAAAAATCGATATTTTCTCGACTTCTGAGTCAATATTGTCAAAGAAAATATTCCGATCTTTAATTTTATGTGCATAAATAATAAGTTTCGGCAAGGATTTTGCACATTTTGATACATTATATAACAGTTTTTCCTAAATTTTCAACAAATATCGAAAACAATGGTTTATAACTTTTAAAATTAGTATAAAGACTAAAAAAACTAATGATGCAGTTTAAAAGATTATTAAGTTTTAAATAAGTTAGCAGAAAAAAAAAAAATAAATTTTCTTTTACCGTTTTCGAGTTGTACTCTTTTAAAGCTTTATACCCATTTTTAATACTGTGTGAACTAGGTTGGCATCGGAATTAAATATACAACAATTTTATAAACAACAACAACAAAATTTGATTTTTTATAAATCATTTATTGGGGTTCTTGCAATGCTGCTCTATGCCCTGCGGTAAATACTGAAAGTCTGTTTCAGAAGTTGTGATATAAAAATAACTACTAGCCAAGGCCTCACCACGTTCTGCGACATCATTTACAACTTGCAATTATTGAACTCTGTGTTTTGCTTCCTGGAATGCCTTAAAAATAGATAAGTGCAGGACAGTAAAATAGCGGATTTTTATTAGTGCTTGAGATAAATTTTACTGCTTGAGATAAAATGTTTTATGCTGGAATCTAACTGAAAATGTTCAATTTATGTGTGCGAACACGACAAGCTCCAATACAAAACGACGGATCGGGGCATGCGTTTTACTTCTCCAAAAATTAAAAAAAGACGTCATATCTTTGGCATGTCGCCACTATATGTTAGAACTAATTGCTGGATCAGCGTTTGGGGCTCTTAATATTGAGGATCAAATTACATCCCCGCAAATTAAAATGTTCGTCACTCTTCAGCAAAGTTGGGCCAAAAACAATTTTTGGGATTGTACGAACCACGAAATTGTTGGAAAAATTATCCCAATTAATTATTATTGATACGAAAAGATCTAATAATTTTTGTAAAAGGGCAGCTGGAGAATATGCAACTTAGGGAAGATTATAAAGAAATGCACAACTGAGCCTTATTTTTTTGGGTGATAGACCTGGGCACCATCCAACAATAAAATCTCCTCGAGCTATTAACCGAGCTCGCTAGATGATTAAAATTATATACTCTCTAAAATTATGTATTTTTCAAAAGCAGCTACAATCTTTCGTTCAAAATTCAGAAATTGATGCCTTCTGAAACAGACTTTCAGAATTTACTGCAGGGCATAGAGCAGCATCACAAGAATCCCAATAAATGCTTTTTAACAAATCAAATTTTTTTATTGTTTATATAATTGTTGTATAACCTAGTTCAAACTTTATAGTATTAAAAATTTCATACAGTGGGTACAAAGCTTTAAAAGGGTACAACGCGAGAACGGTAAAAGAAAATTTATTTTTTTCCCTGCCAACTTATTTAAAACTTAATAATCTTTTAAACTGCATCATTAGTTTTTTTAGTCTTTATACTAATTTTAAAAGTTATAAACCATTGTTTTCGATATTTGTTGAAAATTTAGGAAAAACTGTTATATAATGTATCAAAATGTGCAAAATCATTGTCGAAACTTATTATTTATGCACATAAAATTAAAGATCGGAATATTTTCTTTGACAATATTGACTCAGAAGTCGAGAAAATATCGATTTTTTACCAATTCATAACCAAAAATTAAATGGAGCTCAAAAAGCTCGATGTTTGATCAAAAATCAATTTGCGCGACCTCTAAACCACTTCCGAAAAATCTGAAAAAATTCTCAAAAATACTTTGCCTCATAGTGGTTCAAAATAAGCTTGATCCCCAAAAAAAATTTTTTTTTGGGACACACTAATGTACCTATACAAAAGTGTTGGCGTTCATACATGAAACGGTTTCTTGCTTATGTATATCGGTAAACAATTTTCCAATTCATTGCAGGTTGGCTAGTGGCGGCGCTAAACTGCACTCATATAACGAACTAAAATTAAAAAAAAAAATGGTGCCCAAAATATTCGATATTAAATGCAAGACAGCACTTTGAATGAATTTATTGTTTAAGAATTAAATTTTGGTTAACATATATTCTACATTACCGTGTAATTTCCTGGACTTTAGTTTAAAATAATTAAGCTATAAGTAAAATGACAACTCTCAGTCAAAAGGTCTTCCGTAAAACGGAAAATAAATTCTAACAGGATTTTAAATTGAGATTATTACTGTGGTTAAACTATTCAAATTTCAGAAAAATATATTGCATGGTGGAGTGTTTTATACAGCCGCATGCAAGCAATTATATACACCCTATAAAAATTCTCATCACATAAATACAAGAAAATTCATGATTATAGTAATTTATTAAAGCTTAATACATACATATGTACATACATAATTGACCATTGTAACCCTGTTTCAGGCTTACGGCCTAGTTTCTCGCAGGCCTCATTTTGTAATGTGTCAATGAGGACCGGGACCTACAGTTTAACGACGACTTCGAACGATTGACTTGAGAAACTTTTTCATAACGAGCTTAAACCCGGTGTGCCGTGCTACACCTACCATTATCATTTGTCCACATTTTAGACCAAATTCAAAAACTTTAACTGTTACTGATTCCAGGATCTACTGAACTTACTTCTACTGATCATATTTAATGACTACAAAATTTATCATACTAAATTCAGAAACTTTAGATTGCACATTTTTAAGAAGCTACGTATGTTTAAAGAAATCAATTTTTAACTTGTATAGGAGGTACCATGCCCACTTGTCTAATTTCGCTCACTTTCTGACTGATGGTTTGCCTTGCCCATGAAGTCATTCAGGCTTAATTTCGAAACTTTAGCTTTAACAGTTCTCAAGATACACAAAAATCAGTATTTAGAGATAAATAGAGAAAAGTTGGTGTAAAATTAGGCGTGGCAAATTTTTCTCTCGATTAAAACTGAAAATAGATTAATACAAACATTTGAAAGAAAAATTAGTCAAATAGATGAAGCCGTTTTCTGATTTTAGGTAAATCAAACAAAGTAGGCGTGGTAAAATTTTCTTTCCGTTTAAACCTAAGTTGGACCACGGTGATCATTAGAAAGAAAAAGTCGTCAAAATCGGTCCAGCTGTTCTTAACTGATGCCGTAACCAACGAACAACATTGATTTTTTTATACTTATATGTATGTAGATAGAAGACTAGAAGATAAATTAAAAAAATAATTAATTAGTTAATATTAATAAAATATTAAATATCAGTGTATTATATTAATTGCACGCTACTGTAAATACATATACACATATGTTTGGGCAATATATAAGTATGCAGTTAGATTTGGATCACGACAAATTTTATGAACTCATTTTCAAAATTTTAAGTGCTGAAGGAAACATTACAATTATAAAAGAATGACTTCTTTTAAAATACTATTTTTACATTTATAGTTCTCTGCAAAAGCCGCCAAAAAGTGGACAAAAAAAAATATGAAAAAGCATTCGGCAACAAAAATTGCTTTGGATACAGAGAATGCAATTAAACGAGTTCGAAGTGAAAAAAATAGAAAAACAAAAGAATTGAAGCCAATAGCTTGTTATTGTTTTAGTCGCGTTTTTTTTGTTGGAATCTTTGCCACTATTTCAGCCAGAGTTGTATGTGAATACGCAGAAAATGCCAAAAACCAATTGGGCAATGAACAAAATTGACAAACACTTGGTATGGCCGGCTATGAAGTGAAGTGGAAAGTTGATGGGGTTAGTTTTTTGCTTTTTCCCATTATTTTATTTGACAAATTTGATGGAACAGAGAAAAGAAAAATTGTATTGATAATAAAATTATTGTTAAATACGAGTCAGCTAGTTAATAAACTATTTTGAGTCTTCCTGAGCTGTATACCTTTTATTGTAGTATTTTTTTGTTTCACTTGAATTTCATGTAAAGACTCTTCTCTTATCATTGCTTATCTTAAATAGAAAGATTAAAAGATTTGTATGAATTGGGCATTTTTTTTTAAGATATGTACATACTCGTACATATACAAAATATTTTTCTTTCTAGCTTTTTTTGACGGGATGTCTAAAATAAAAATCAAAAATATCTTTGACAGTTTTCTACATCCGTTAACGTGTTTATCAAACATTTCTTTTAAAAGCTCTTGGGAAAGAAAACTTTCCTTATCACAGCTTATACTCTTGGATTTTATTTTTAATACCGTTTTACAGGAAATTTGTAAAACTAAAAAGCAGAAGTAACGACCACAATTTAAAGTAGAAAAAAGAAAAATTGCTCTTGAAATTGAATTACAAAAAAGAAACAAAATGTTTTTAGTTGTAGTTTGAAAGGGGGGGAAAAGGAAACACAACAACTATTTTTACAAAGATTTTTGTTTTATAGAGAGAGAGAGAGAGAGAAAGTTTGTCGTAAAGCGAAAACTAAAAAGTATAAAACACTATTTTATATTATACAGTGACTGAAAGGATTTGGGGTTTGTAAGAGATTTACTTATTTCTCTGCTTGTAAAATATTGAAAGAAAATTCCACATACAGACATATGTATGTACTTCAACACAAATATGGTATTATTCATGGTATAATCATCATAAGGTAGTACCGCTATACCAAAACATTTACAGCTGTTTACTTGCGATTGTCAAAATCTTATTCTTCTCCTTTTTTATTTAGGAGGCATTATTGTTTCGGACAAAAAATTTCGCATTATTTTTATGTGAAAGCCATGAATTGTTTTTTAACAATTCTGAACGTTTTTTATTTCACATTGCTTCTCGCAAGCGGCGCATAACTTAAAAACAAAACTAATTATTATTCTTACGCTCATGTGGTAAAAACACCTGATGCACACACCGCCATGGTAATCGAAGGAAACAGTGATAAAATCCGTTACATTTAATCGAAGTTGACGTCCTCTTTATTTTGGCTCTGTTTGGATCTGTTTGGCTCTTACATTGGGATAACTGGACTTTGTTTTCAATGACATAACCAAGAACCTACTTAAGCAAATCTGGATCGTTGCTTAGGTCGTTCAACATTTTCTGAGCAATTCCTATGCGATGGGGTTTTTGTTTGTTGTTCAAAATTTACCAATTTTGAAACCAAAACTTGTGAAAAAATTATAGAGCCTAAGCAACCAATATTCAATATTGACCCGACGTTCCTCAATAAGAATTTTCTTTACTTTCTCTACACTTTTATCGGTTCTGGATGTGATATACGTTCCAAAACGAGTGTCGTCTTTCACATCTTCTCGACCTTGTCAATGAAAAGTTTGTAGTATTCGTAAACATTTTTTTTGACTAAGAGTACAATCACCATATGCCAGTCTCAACATTTCATGTGCTTTTGAGCACTTAATTCAATTTTCCTCGAAAAAATTTTGTGCAAATTCTTCCAAGTATTCTTTTTTCGCAGCAGAAAATCGCCGAACAAGCAAAACAAATGAGCGATATGTATGTTCAACAAAAGTGTGCCAACATAAAAAAATAGCTTAACACGAGAAATTTCAAAATTCACATTTTAACATAAAAAAATTTAGCCTAAAAGTTGCTAAAATGTCATTACTTAACAAAATGTCAAATAAAATTGTACAAAATCATTTGCTTTGCGATTAACTTCACTTCTTTATGCGCTGTCAAAATTGGTTTTTCGATTTTCAAAGCATTAGCGTTGCGCTATTTGGTTTAGTCTTGTACATTTTATATGGGCATGAAAATTTTTGACAGATATTTAGTGCTTTACGCTCTAATTATAATATAATTTTATTATAATATAATTTTTCTTGTTACCCTTTTTTTGTCATTTTTACCAGCAGGATTACTTTCTACCTCAGTTGTAAATGAATCAATCTTTTTTGATTTCAATTCATAACGAATTAGCTAAATTTTGAATTAATCCTTTTCCTCAAAAACGAATTGAATGAAATTTGAATCAATTCATTTGAATTTATCAAACATGAGTTGCAATTCATTTGAATTATTTCAAAATCAATTCAATTCGAATGAATTGCAAATGAATTGAAATTCATTTTGTTCAATTTGCTAAATTCAAATGAATTGATTCGAATTTCCTTCAATTCGTTTTTTGGGAAAAAGAATTAATTAAAAATTTTAGCAATTCAGTGCACGAATGATTCACGAATTAATCCAAAAATGAATGAATCGTTTATAACTCTACCTTATACATACATATATATTTTTTGGAAGTCTATTAAATGCACTAGGATCGTTTAATTAATCCCCATCACATTTTTACATTCTTTTGAAAGACGGAGTATGTTACCATTGGTGCCTACCTAAGGCTAAGTTTTGAAAGCCAACGTGTTTTAAAACTTAAAAAAGGGATTTGATTGAAAAAAAAAATATGATCAAATAATATTTTTATTTTCTTATTTTGACTTTTATTTTTACCCTTAATATATAAAAAAATTCATTGTAAAATTTTATTTTTTTGCACGGAACAAAATCACATTTCAGTTTTCTCCCAAAAAAATCTTCAATTCAAATTAGTTTAGCGTGTAAAGAAAAGAAATAAGAAAAACAAATATATTTTGACAATTGGCCGAAAACAGCTGCTATTGTTTTGGTAAAGCTAGACTACCTTGTAATAATAGTTTCACGTACAAACACAAGCACATTTTAAAGTTATTGAAACTGGAAAAACAAATAAACCGATTAAAACTAAAACTTTCTTGTAAAATTTGCTTTGATTAAGCTCTTCGCAATATTTATCTGCTTTGCCGAAGTTGTTATACATATATACATAACTTACCTTTACCCTGTGTCAGGATTACGGCCTAGCTTCCCGCAGCACTCATGTTGTGTGTGTAATTTTTTTATCCATGAGTACCGGGACCTACAGTTTAATGTCGACTCCGAACGACAGACTTCAGAAGCTTGTTCATGGCAATTAATTACTCTCAGAGCTTTTGCCAGAAGACTGCTGAGAGGTAGCCGCCGAAAGAAATATTTTTTCATATTTCTTTCTTTTTTTTTTTAAGATGTCGGAGCTGGGTGTCGAACCCAGGGCTCATGTCTTATTAGGCCAACACACTAACCACTAAACCACGGCGACTACGACATAGTTGTTATAAAAACTCTAAATTATAAATCTGTGCTTCATTTGTCTGAAAAATTGAGCTTGAGTTTATTACTGTAATTAATTAGACCAATTATGGTGGTTTAGGGTATACAAATTTATGAGATCACTCTATGATTTCAAAAAAGCCCTGAGTTACAAAACTTTGTGATTATGATACACCGCAACAAAAGACATGTTCATGTAAAATTTTACACTTCTGGCATAAATGAACACTTCATGACAAAAACTTCGATTGATTTTCTAGTAAAAGCATCGCTTATTGAAAGTGTTTTGTTTTAAAAAATACGAAACTCATAAAAAACATTTATTATTCATAATTTAAATGACAAATTTATATTGAAGATTTGCTATATGTATCTAATTTTTAAAATGAATTTATTTTTTATCGTATTAATTAAATTGTAATAAATTCTCTTGACTTTGAAAAGATTGTCTTTTCTCGATTAAAAATTGGAAGAATTTTGTCACATTTTTTTCCAGTAAAAAAATGTTTTTTCCCTTTTTCTTTAAATTCATTTTTATAGTTAATCATATATTCCAAACTTGTCCTACATTTATTGTTCGGTTGTGGCTGTCCTGGTTGAATATCGTTATTGGTTCTTTTTTGTTATCCTTACGGGCAACAAGTTTACAAATTTTTGTTTATGCTGATTGCAAAATCAATTGATATAATCAGACACATGCATACATGTGCATGTATACAATATACGAGGGCGGTTCTAAAATTAGACGAAGTAAAGTCAACCACAACACATTCTACAATAATCTCCTTTTCGTGCTCATTCATCAGTTCATTTTTTGTAATTGCCATCTTATTTGGATGAATCAGAATTACAACTTTTTCTTTTTGCTTTATTATACCATTTTTTATTTTTTATTCAGAAAAAATAATTTTCTTTTGTCGCGATTGCTTACGAATAGAAAAAAAAGAAAATACCTAAATTTTCACGATTTCTGTTTTTGTGACTCTATCATCACGTTCTCATCATCAAATTTTTCGTCAATATGGGGTGTATAGCAGTTTTTGAAATAACTGTCATATCAGCTGTCTCACGAATTTCCAGCCAATGATCACGCATTGCCATATTATGAATTTATTTTATTTGTTTTAGCATAGGCAGCTCATTTAATTTCGTTTAATACTGCTATCCACTAGCATAGTGGTGATAAATTTTCCATGTTAACAAATCCCCTGTGATCGTTAATTTTTGAAATCTCTAAAGAGCAAATACTAAACAAACTTTAAACTTAAAAAATATGCCTCGCAAGGTTGCCACTCTTTACCAAAGTAATTTTTTTCAAACTACTGCCAACATATCTATACCTCAGGCCAGCGAATTTAAGGACCGCCCTCGTTTGTCAGTGTTTGTAAGAATTCAAATGAAATTTTGTTTTTATTCTTTTCTTTTTTGACTTGTAATATGTATTTGCGTTATTCATGCCATTTTTTATCGCTTGTGTATTACAATCATGTTATCTTTATGTAAATTTATGTTTATTAACAAATACTATCTACCCCTCCCCATTACAGCAGGAGTCCTTTTTATACCCTACACTACTATACTATATTGGAATATTTTATCATTGTGCTGGTACATGCAACACTCTTTCTATATGAAAATCCAGAATTTTTTTTTAATTTTTGGAGAAGAAAAAAAAAATGGACTCTACAACTATTTAATTTTTGGTTTTTTACCTTTATGGCAGCATATGCTTATTGTTGCGGATAGAATTTAAAGAACACATTATTTCAGTTCACATGTTCAGTTCTATTTAATAAAAGACCAAAAAAGAGAAGTTCCGTGTCTCTCAGATTTGCCCAAAGTTATGAATTTTTTTATGAGCCCCCAAAAATTTGGGGCATCCATGTAAATTTTTCCAAAAAAATTATAATTTTTTCAGGCTCATATCTTGCAAACCGTTTATAATTTTGATTTATTTTTTGACGCAAGTTTGTAGTTCTTTTAATGAAGAACAAAAATTGTGAACATATAAAATCAAAAAAACTTCACCGTCTGCTTTACATCCGAACTGTCATATTTATTCAGGTGATAGAGGTCCCCGTGGACTAGTGGTTAGTGTGTTGACTTACTAAGACATGGGCCCTGGGTTTGACTCCAGGCTCTGACATCTTCAAAAAAAAAAAAAAAAAAAATATGAAAAAAAAATATTTCTTTCGGCGACTACCTCTCAGCAGTCTTCTGGCAAAAGCTCTGAGAGTAACTAATTGCCATGAACAAGCTTCTCAAGTCTGTCGTTTGGAGTCGACATTAAAAACTGTAGGTCCCGGTACTCATGGATAAAAATTGACACACACAACATGAGTGCTGCGAGAAGCTAGGCCGTAATCCTGACACAGGGTTGTAAAGGCCAGTTATGTATGTATGTATGATAGAGGTCCCCCCAAGTCATGGATGAATAATAAAAAGACCAAAATCATAAAAACCTAAAAAAATCTATATTTTTTTCGTTTTTTCCCCTTGTATAAGTCCATCGGTGGCCGCAAAAGTGAACATTTTTTGAAATTCAGCTAAGCGCTACCTGAATGGTGTTAAGAATAATTCTGAAGAAGTTCACAGTTTTATTGAGGTCCTAGGTAAATTTTTGTAGTTCATTGTTCCCTTAAATTTTGAAAGGATTGCTATCTAATACATGCTTACTCGCTTTTGTTTTCTGTGTGCCGTGTTTGCATTTGCGTTGATAACCAGGTGGCTATTTTTGCACTCGGCTAATGAAGGAGTGCAGAAATGGACTGGGCTCCCTGTGCCTTCTAATTCAGATGATTTGAGGGAAACAAACGGGCTGATAAGTTTGAATGATTCTGTCTCAGTTTGACCAAATTTCTAAGTTTTTCTTAAATGCCCATAACTTTCAAACTGCATGGGATAGATTTTTTTCTGTCTTTTCTCATGATGTTTACAATCAATCCTGTCACTACGTTTGGGCTTGACTTTGAGTTCTGGGACACACTGTATAACCCAGGGTTATCATGCTCTTTATGCGAAGTGTAGAGAATTAATTGGGTTAACAGAGCCCTAAGAAATTCAGTTCATATACGGATGGGACTATTGAGTGTGCTTTATAAACTGAAATAGGCATCGTATCTGGTTTTCCGCTTAAAGTTATTAATGAGCACATTAATATGTCGTCGGTTGACAGGTAAAACTCACTAAGTGCTATGTTATATGACTACAGTTAGTGAGTTTTACTTGTCAACCGACGATATTACGTATTTGTACTATTAAAATCCTGGTATTTTGCACTGGGGTCTAATCACCGCATTTAATATCGAGTAAATTGTATCGAAATTTTTCATTTTACTGTTACGAACGTTTTACCTCGCTGTGACCAATCTGGGCTAGCTCTTTCCGCAGGGGTGATTCTTTGACCCATGTCACCGTTACGCAACAATAAAAAATTTTCTTTCAATAATTCAAAATGAATGTACATTACAATGTTGATACCGAATAAAATTTATCGTATTTGAGATTATAACGTACGATATCGAATTCATACATACATACATAACTGGCCTTTACAACCCTGTGTCAGGATTACGGCCTACCTTCTCGCAGCACTCATGTTGTGTGTGTCAATTTTTATCTATGAGTACCGGGATATCGAATAACCACAAAAAACATCTCTCGTGTTGTCATTCGATATGTTATTTGCTATCGTATGCAGAAAAAATAAATAATTTTAGCGGCAAAAATGGTTGAATATTTTGCAAAAAGTAAAAAATTTAAGTTTATTTAAATTATATTATATTATACATAAATAGATATGCTTTATAAATTAAATTACATACTTTTATTGTGCAGGGCAAATGAAAATAAATAGACAATAGAAAAGGATCACTTTTATCTTTTATTTGTGTTCTAATACTCACGAAACTATTTTCATCTTCAGAGTCTGATGATGATAAATAAAACAAAAATTAACGATTCATTTATTGTATTTTACACTTTAACTTAATTTGTTTACATTTAACATTGTTTACATTAAACATATGTTTTAAATCTATTACATTTTCTTAAAAATTACGATTCGTAACATGTCGTATGCGGTGATTAGCTTACTCTACACGTATCGATATGTTATTCGATACAATTGTATACTTGATAACGAATGCGGTGATTAGACCTCTGTTTTTAGTAATACTGCTTAAGTATAAGACACTTAAGCCAACATGATTTTCAATCCCCAAAACAAGTGCATGAAATAAATCTAATAAAATGCAATAAACATAATTTGAAATGTATGCTTTTGGGGATAAGCATGTCTCTATGGCCATTTCGTCTCTGCTTAAGAGACTCGTCAGGAGACTTTTTCCCAAAGGTGTTATTCAAAACTATAAATACTTATGTTAAAATAGTTATAGACTAAATGCGAATCATATCCCATTTAGTATATAAAAACCAAACAAAAGTATTTACAAAGCATACATTTCAAATTATATTGAATGTATTTGCCAATAAGGCGAAAAATATTTTTTGTTTTTTAATAAAATGCAATAAACTTTTCTCAATTACTGCAAGTCTTCAAAATTTGAGGAAGTTTTTGGAAAAACAAAAGCTCGTTATGATTCAAATTTGATAATTATAAAGAGCGAGAAATGACGTTATGAAGGCAAAAAATAGTTGCAAGTAACGAAAAGATGTAAAAGCTATGCCATATAAAACACATATTGTTACAAAAATCACATTACAAGTACGGTGTCTAATGGTCGGATACTATCATTTATATTTTCTAACATTTTTTTTGAATTTTGTCTTTTTTTCCATCTTATAGCCGTTGTCTTTATCTCTGTCGTTGTTGTCAACATCAACATCAGCATCAGAAACAGCATCATCGCCATCTTCATCATCATTGTTCTCGTCGTCACATACATTGCTGTTATCATTGTTGACATGGAGAAAGGACAACATATGCCTAAGGACAATTTATTGATAGATACTAGTCGTACACAACACAACAAAAGAAAAGAAAATACCAGAAAATTTTTATAAACTCTTGAAGTCGTCCACCAGAAACCATTGATTTCTCTTGAGAAATCAAAAAAGAAGAAAAGAAGAAAAAAAAAAAATACAAACATAATAAGTGTCTTAAATTGAACTGAAATGAGTAGAAATTATATTTTCATATTTCGTGTGACAATTTACTATTAGACGAAGGTTATTTACCGATGATATTTTTATTATTTATATTTATTATTCTTATTTTTGCTTCATCGTTTTTCCTTTTTTTTGTTTTTGTTTCTTTGAAGGATATTTAGTTATTAAAGTCATGTAAGCTGTATCCATGACTTCAGGCTATAGAAATGTATGTACAACTTTGAATACAATAAAATAAATTCGTTAATCAACAATGAAAAAAAAAACTACTTTTTTTTTAGCAATTTAGTTTACAAATTGGTTTAGCATCGTATTGAAAGCCAATTTAAATGAATGTTAGAAAATACATACATACTTGTTCATATGTCAGTATATATGTATATAAAACAGAAAAATAAAAAACTATTCATGAAATTGATCAAAAGAATGGCAAGAGTCTCTGTAAGGGAGTGTAATAAATTGTAAATGTATAGGGTTTTATTGAGATAGCCCTTTCATTATAATATTCATATAAATTTTCTAATCAAATAATGTGCCAAAATTTTTAAATTTTGTTTAATGAAATCTGACAAAACCTCCTAAAATTAAGAAGGATTTAATCCATTTAATTTTGATTATATTTCAGGTAATTTGTTTTATACTTAAAACTGTTTTTGTCGTAGTTAATACCAACAGTCGTAGAAATAAAAATCCATAACAGCGAATATATTATTGTTAAATATAGGATTATACGTATTATTAGCTCGGAAGAATCCATAGAACTGCATGTGTGATGATAGTGGGTGCGACTAAAATTTGCCCTTGAATGTAAGTATGTCCGATTAAGTATAGGGACAGCGGTGATGACTGCTGTGAGGATGAATGGCACTGGACGCTGCAGGAATTTAACTTAAGTCTGTACTATATTACTACTACAACGTTCTTAATTTACTGATGTGAACTTCCCCAGAGTCTTCAGTTTCTTTCCTTCAAGAGAGGAATAAGTTTTGGGTCTTCCGTTGCGGAACTTTGATAAACTGCTTAAATTGATGGTTCTAAGATGGTCTATGGCATTGGAACGGATATCTAATCTCTTAGATTTGAAATTCAGAAGCGTCATAGCTATACGAGTGACCACAGTGACTACTGACTGTGTGGTCTAGTGGTTGGCTTACTAAGACGATAGCTCCGGGTTCAAATTTCAGCTCTGACATCTTAAAAAAATATATATGAAAATAATATGAAGATAATATTTCTACCTCTTAGCAGTCTTCTGGCAAAAGCTCTGAGAGTAACCGATTACCATTTAAAAGCTTCTCAAGTCTGTCGTTCGGAGTCGACATTAAACTGTAGGTCCCGGTACTCATGGATAAAAATTGATACACACGGTAAACATCGATTTTAGCTCTTTCCGATAGATTTAAAATATTTTGTTTTGCCATTTTGACTCGTAAATCGACTAAGATGTAATAAATTGCAATAAACAAACGCCCCCAACAAAAAATTACTGCTTACTTTAAAAATAATACAAAAAAAACAAAGTGCCTTTATTCAAGTGAACCAAAAAAAAAAAAAAAAATACCACATTTTTAGATTTTTTTTTTATAAATTCCTCAAAAAAAGGTTTCTTAGTTAAGAAACCACCATTGTCATGATTTTGTTTATATCTCAAGATGTCTAGCTTCCATTTCTATTTTAAAATTCTGGAATCGGTTAAAAATTGCAAAATATACCGGCTCCTGAAGATGGGATTTTTTGTGCTTTTAAATAAGTGAACCGGAGTGTATGTATGCACTAATATCTGTATAAGTATACCTCTGCTACACTGATAAGCTTTACGAAAGTACGATTTACTTACAATTGATTCTCTGTAACGTAAAATTTTTCTTTGCTTTTTTTGTAATTCTGTTACCTAGTATCCATGACGGTAAGTGCCTGTATATAAATATGTATAATTCCAGACTGAAAGTGGTATTCATGCGTAAATTAAATGACAGATTTCTCAATACATAATTATACAATATTTTATATGAAAATAAAACATTTAAATACTCTTAAAACGGTATTAAAAGAATATAAGATGATAAAAAAAACAAAAAAAAATAAAATAAAAAGAACAATATGTGTTAATACTTTAATTTCATTTATGAATCTTAAAATGGCCACAGAATGTTTCTGCAGATTAAAGAAAATCTTTTAAATGAAAAGGAAAAAAAGCAGATGTTCTTTTCCCATAACAATTAAATACCAAAAGAGAAGAGGAAGAAAAAAAAAACAACAACAGCAACAGCCGAAAAGATATCCTTATATCTATTGTTGTTGTTTAAATGTTACATAGTCGTATGAAAACTTAACCAAAATATTAAAACGCGTTATAAAATATGGTGAAACAAGAGCGAATATCTAAGTATTCTACATCTTATTGCAATATTTTTAGGGCAATATAGTTATACTATATATGTATGTAAGTGTCATGTAAAAATAATAATGTTTACAAGAATAGGTTAGCAGACATACATACTTTGTCTAAATTTGGTCTGTTACAAACATACTTGTAGCGACAGACTCATTGTGTTTACACAGAAAAAATTAAACAAAGTTTATTTTTATTATGATTTTTATAAAGAAACGGTACATATCGTCGATGGAATTAAAGAACGCTGTAACTGACAAAACCTTAAATGTTCACCAGACCCAAAAAAACCGGCATGAAAGTAAAACAAAGACACTGGTATTTTTCAAAACGCAAGTGAATTTATTTTCTTCGTAGAAATCTCGGACCGGGACCAATCGACGCGTATTTTTTTTTTTTTTGATAAAAATGATTCAAAAAACGTATTTTAGATTTTTTGTCAGTTACAGCGTTCTTCAATTCTTGCGACGATATGTTCCTACATACCTATGTATGTATCTCTGACAACAGTAATGAGAAACTTAAAAAAATCCGAGTAAACTCATATATAATATGTACGATTATATAGGGTTTTTTTATTGAGGTATAGAACTTTAAGTTGGCATCACTTTTATAACTGGCGGCCATTTTGTCAGCTGTCAAGTGATTAATATTTAGTTTGGTTTGCCATTTCATCATGAACAGGTTGACAAAAGAACAACGCTTGCAAATAGTGCAAATTTATTTCGAAAATAATGGTTCAGTTCGCGAAGTTTACCGCAAGCTCCGTCCATTTTATGGTCGACATAATCGTTCATCAGAGCAATTAATTCGGTTAACCATGGATCGTTTTCGCACTACGTTTACTCTATGTGATAATACGCATCCGCAGAGACGTCGAACAGTGCGCACCGAAGAAACAATTGCCGCTGTAGAGCAAAGTGTTAAAGAAAACCCGAATGAATCGATTCGCCACCGTGCACAGCAATTGGAGCTTTGTCCATCAACTTTATGGAAGATTTTGCGCAAAGATCTTGGCTTGCGACCTTACAACATCCAGCTTGTGCAAGAATTAAAGCCGCGAGACCATGCAATGCGTCGTGATTTTGGTGTATGGGCCGAAAATGAGATTGATCTCGATGCTGATTTTCATCGCAAAATTTTGTTCAGTGATGAGGCTCATTTTTGGTTGAATGGCTACGTCAACAAGCAAAATTACCGCATTTGGAGTGAAGAGAATCCACATGAGACCCTTGAGACGCCATTACATCCACAAAAACTGACTGTTTGGTGTGCTCTATGCGATGGTGGAGTCATTGGGCCATACTTCTTCCGAAATAATGCTGGAGAGTCAGTTACCGTTAATGGAGACCGGTATAGAGCCATGATAACCGACTATTTTGTTCCCGAATTGGATGGCATGAATGTGGATGAGTTGTGGTTCCAACAAGACGGCGCTACATGCCACACAGCGTACGTCACAATCGGTTTATTGAAGGAAACATTCGATGAGCGCATAATTTCGCGGAATGGACCTGTCAATTGGCCACCAAGATCGTGTGATTTGACACCATTAGATTATTTTCTTTGGGGATATGTGAAGTCGCTCGTCTACGCCAATAAACCAGAAACGTTAGGGGACTTGGAAGCCAATATTCGTGGCGTTATTGCAAACATACGGCCCCATATGCTCGAAAAAGTGGTTGAAAATTGGACCTGTAGAATTGGCTTTATTCGAGCTAGCCGCGGCAGCCACATGCCCGAAATCATATTTAAACATTAATGGCATAAAATTATCCTTCCAATAAAGCCAAATTGATGGACATTAAAACGATTTTCTTGTGTTTTATTTCAATTTGAAGTTCTATACCTCTAAAAAAACACCCTATATATACTTATATACCACATATTCATACATTAATAGCGCTGCAGAAAATAACGGCTACTCGATACACGCGCGTAAAGAATACTACAAAAAAGTCCAAACATAACCCAAATGTATGAAAAAACGTGTTCCATTTAATATTGCAATGTCTTAGGCGTGGACTACGTAGACCAGTTATGTATTACATAAGACTAGTTTATGTTACTACTCCCATAGAGCTAGTTTGGTAACTATTTCGTACTCCATGGAATACAATCCTTTGCTAGTTTTAAAACTAGTTTAAGTTAATACTCTACAGAATAGTTTAAAATGTGGAGTTTTTTTTTGTGTTTCCATATAAGTTAATTTTTGCTTAAAATCTGTTTTCGTAAATAAACGAACAGTCTTCGACCAAGCAATTACTACTTGTTTTAAATTGACATGGTCCACGTCTGCATTGCAATGGACTGTTTTATAACTACTCTCTATAAACTTAAATGGATTATGTACTACAATATTTTCTGCAGGGAAAGTCTAACATAGAAGAGAAATAAAAAAGGAGATAGTAAAAGCCAATAGAAACTTCTTAATCTGCTTTATTTTGTTTTAGTATTTGTAAGCTTTACAATTAATTGCTTTATGACTGTTTTTGATATGAAATTGAGAATCGTGAGTACAAGTTAATATTTACTTTCCAACATGCATGTACATACGTATGTATGTATGTAGGTAGAGATTGTTTTTTAGCTCGATAGAACTATAGAAGTTACGAAAATATTAGCTTTCAAACAATCTATCATTTTGCGCTCACTTCATGAATTAGTGTACACAATTTCAAGCAAGACCTGGGGGCTAATTTTGACAGTATTGATCGATATAGATGATATTGTACCATTTGAGATATGATTTCAACAGAATGATGGTACGTGATATGTGGCGTTTACAACCCTTGACTTATTGAAGTTAAAATTTGTCCGTAAGTTTATTTTCCGAATCAAAATTGTCAATTGGCCTCCAAAATCATGCGATTTGACTGCTCTCTACTTTTTCTGTGGGGATTTGTGAACTCACTGGTTTATTGTTTTGATGTTTTAGTTGCAAATATTTGTCAAGTTATTCATGAAATAAGGCCAGGAATGCCCTAATATTTGACTTACGGAATGCGGCTAACTGATAACAGTTGCGTTGGCAAATCCTGAAATGTTTGTGCCATATATTGATCCTGCAAATGAATTTTTTTTATTAAAGTTTAATTGTTTTGTGTTTTATTCTTATTTGTCATTTTATGTTTTATCGTACTTAAAAATCAACTTTTATATGTTATTATAGACTTGATGGTTTTTATTTTATTTTTATTTCCTTTCTTGTTTATTGCTGTTGTTTTTACAGCACCTTTGTTGTAAAGATTTTCCCAATTTTGCTTTTCGAATCTTAATTTTTTTTAATAGAAACGAATGAGAAAAAAAAAACAAAGAACAGGAACTAAAACAGAAATTAAAACATTTGTTGTTTTATTTTTGTGCTAAAATTATATTGTTGCCTTTCCATGGCTCCCCAAGTGGTTAAGAGGAATCTCCAAGAAATACATATAAAATATGACAAAACCTCGGGACAAAAAATGTTTTTAAATCGGCTTTGAAATTTCTACAAATTAGCTAAACTTTTGAAAATAATGTCTTTGAGTACGGAGTGTTTCTTAATTTATTTTTGCAATTACATACTTTATTTTACTAATTCTAAATCAAAATATTTTTGGGTTTAAGTTTAAGTATTTACACCACTAGTCGGATTAAAAGCTACGGCCAACAATTATTCTCCACATTGAAAACTAATATTATTTCTTTTTTGAATTTGGCTTAGGATTTTGTTGTAATTCCCATACCCTCTATCGTGCGAATTCCGTTCCATTGACCTCGTTTCCTAATGCTTTTAGATAATTTAAGAACAATTACATACATACATAAATGGCCATTACAACTCTGTTTTAGGGTTACGGCCTAATATCTCGCAGCACCCATTGGTTGTGTGTGTTAATTATAATATCAGATATCAGAGCTGGGGCTTAAACGTGGATCTCTTATCTTAGTAAGCCAACACACTAACCACTAGACCACGGCGGCTACAAAAACAAAGGTATATTATTCAATAATTTAAGTGCAAGATTAGAAAAGTTAATAAGACTTTCAAGCAAGTGAAAAACAAATTTAGTTTAAGACCTTTGTTTTAAAGAGATTAGTTTTGTTTAAATGGTATCCCAGGCTGCTGTGGCGTATAAAGTACTCTATAAGCCTTTCTATGTTACGCCTGTTAGAAACTAAGAATTTTTTGGCAGGAATTTGATTCTAGACGGCCCTTTGACACCAGTAAGCAACGAATTGTTTTCTCCGTCCAGTTACTAAAGATCTTATTGTCTAGTTTTTCTATCCACAACATTTTTCGGGAAGCGCCTATTTTGATAGATATCTCGGCTCAAAACTTTTATGGACAGGTACTCAGTCTTATGTACTGGTGTTGAACTTTTTTGAAATGTTGAAAAGATCTAGGCACTAGCATTTCCTTTTTGTGATCATAATCAATTAAAAGGACCTTAACAAGTAGAAGTTATTAATCTTTAACTCTTTAGTTTTAAGTTCGCGTATGATCAGAAGCGGTGCTTTTGTAGAATAATTTTTTTACGGTGATGCTTCACAACAATGTCCCATTTCTAATCAATAGGCTCACCAACATCCCTGTTGTAAATTTGGGTCCCTGACCTAGGAAGGTATAGGTAACTATGGGTCTAACAATTGAAGCGATATAAATCGTAATTCTAATTGAATTAGAAGCAATAATATTACCCTTTACTTAGGGCAATTTTTTGTGATCTCTTTGTGTTGTGCAGGCTTCTTATAATAAATAATAGCTTTTATTTTTATGATGAACCAGCACCAACCAAATTTCTTTCGGTTTTAACTATCAACTCTATAGTTAGTTAGTTAGAACGCTCACACAAAAACTTTAACGGCTCAGGTTCAAAGCAAATCCCACTAAATCAAAATTATAATTAAAAAAAAAATAAGAGGTCCTCTCCCCTCTTCTCATAGAAGTCCATCTACAAAGAAACCGCTCCCTGAAATTCTACTCTATCCCACCTAATCAATATCAACAAAAAAGAATGATCAGGAGTAGCATATAACAGCTAAACCTACTTCTCGAAGGCAGTCACCACACAATCAATATTCAAAACGATGAGGCAATTGCTGTTGATTATTCAAGGGTGAAGGTATGATCAATTCACAGGAATTTGTCTCATTCATAAGGCGACTAAATAATAATATAAAAAAAAAATATATGTATATACTGTCCTTTCCAAAAATTCCAATATAATGCACAGCATCATAAGGGGTATCGATTTCTTTGGGCTAATTTAGCGATAGTTATGCGTTCATTTTGTAAGGTGCACTAGCTAAAGAAACAGTCCAGGTAATTGTGTTGTTGACGGACTAGCAAAGTCGTATATGAATATGAGGCCCTAAACTATTATTGTCTATTTGACAAGAGTATCTGTTACGAGGAGGAATTTTGGTTCAGTTTTAGGTTCAGATAACGATTACAGGATCTATTCTCGCAGGTAATTATGTTATAGATCGATTGAGAGAAAATAGAGTGTAGGAGTTTTTAAAGTTTGTCTCTAGATCTAGATAGAAGTAGACTTGTTTGATTTAGATCGGCCTTTATTCTAACAGGACGACTATTTACTCATATCCTGTGCTATGACCCTATTTTAGCTCTATTTGCACTCAATGCACAACTAGGAGTACATTATGGTAAAATAATACAAATGGTATTCATAAAAAGATTGTCTTTCAGTAAATTTAGTCATTTATGCATTTCTTTTGTTATTTTTCTTAAAGCACAAGGAAAATAACAGAAAAAACATATTTAATGTGTTTATTAGCTTTAGGTTGCAGTATCTGAAATATTAAAAAAAAACTTATAACCGTGTGATTGTATGTAAACGAATGTGAATAACACTTGAAGCCTCATTTGAATAATGACCAAAAACATCAAATACATGTTTTAAGTAATTAATCATAATTCCAGTGTAGAAAACTACAAACACAGACATTTGCCAATTTCTACCCCACTTTAGGAGTCTAGGAGTCATTATACCGTAATATTTCATAACACCAATACCAACTCACAAGTCTCAACTCTGAATCGTTTGTAAACTTTACGGAGTTTAATTTTATGCAAACGACTTTTTTTCGTAAGTTCAAGTTCATATTTTATAATATTTGTTGTTGTTGCTGTTATTGTGATACCATTTTTAGGCAGCAAAAATAAAAATAAAAATAAAATTTATAAATATACTCGTATTAACGCCTTTAAGCAGGACTAATATCCTTGCTGCTAACACATACTCTCATACAAATACAATTTTTTCTTCCTTTTTCCTTTTTTTATTTTTCCTGATAATGGACAGTTGGTGTACATTTTAATATATCATCCTACTTAAGTTTGTGTGCTCCTCTTGTCTAGTATTTTTAGGCCGTCTTTTTTGTTCATCCTCAAATGCTAAGAATTTATTTTATTCTTCTAAGGAAGGCTCAATATGAAGTTCTCCTTTTGTTTTTGTTTACTCTGCTGTCCCATTTTTAAATATTGTATTCAAAATGATTTTTCATGATTATTTTTTGTTTTTCTTATTTTCCCATGAAAAAAAAAGAAAAAAAAGAAAAAAACGATATTTGTTGCCTGCAATTATGAAGCAATTTTTCATAAACATCATTAAATGTAAGTAATACTCGTATGTATCATATTTTTTCTTTTCATTTTTTTTGATGGTGTTCTCGTGTACGAGTATATTCCAGATGAGTAATCATTTTTTATTAAAGATTAATACGACATTTTACTGATGAATTCTTATAGAGGCAATTTTAAAACTGAACGTACTTTAAATTCAAAATTTTCAAAATAGCAATCAAATGTGTTACAATGTAACATAAACTAGAGTGGCCAGGTAATGTTATGAATACATAATTTTTTTAAGTTATTTTGATAAAAAAAAAACGCAAAATAAAAACAACTGTATCTCAGCATTGTTAAGAATTAAGTAAAGGATTCTAGTGCACCACCACTTAACAAACCTACAATAAATAAACATGTGGATCCTGCTGTTAAAGATGTCAACAACACTGATACAAAAAAGAAATAAAATGAAAAAAACTTGTTTACAACAATCAACTTATTTGTTTACAATAGTCGACAACAGTGCTGTATTTATTTGACAGTCGACAGAGGAAGAGGGTTGCAAGCTAATTCAAAACTACTTGTTTTAAGCGTTTGTTTGTTTGTTTAATGGCTTTTTATTATGCTGTAATGGTTTCTGTTTTCGACGTTTCGAAACTAATTTGACATTTATGTTGTAAAATTAATAAAAAAGCCAATCTATAATGGCTTTATAATAAAAAAAAAAAACAAAACTGTAAAAATTTTTATTTAAAATTGTTGTTTAATTATAATATGATGTTTAGAGAATTTAATTATATATTTTTTTAATAATCCTCTGCGTGGGATAATTACCTTGTCCTGGTGTAGAGGTTTGCACTGCAGGGACTAAACTGGCTAAGCTGGCGGAGAGTAATAGCTCTCTGGCAAAGTCTCCCATACCAGAAAGGTAGTTGAGTAGCAGTAACTAAGAATTATCTCAGGGGCTGGATCAAGGACATAAACAACAACATTATCTTCAATAGCATTTTCATTTTTTATTCCTTCTTGGGGTTGATTGCTGTTGGATTATTTAGTGGTGAAGGTATAACACTGGCCATTGAATAATCATTCAAAAGCATTTCCTTACAGTTCGCAGTTTTAAAGTAGGACCTTCGTTTTTTTCTGACTTATCTTAGAAATGATATTAGTAAGTTTAAGTCAAAGGTTCATTCACTCTTTCTCCTTCCCCTCATATTTTCCTAGACCAGCACCACTGCTTGGCAGGAGTCATACCCTAAAAACGAACGGGCCTCAGTAAAAAAAAGTGTTCATTTCTTCACAGTCTCGTAATATTGTAAAAGGAATATCATTTTCATCGTCAAAATCGTAGTCACTCAAACTATTTTTCTAGTATTTTTTTAGCGAGTCACTCAGCTTTTACCATGATAGTGCTATTAAAGTTTCGGCTTCAAATAAATGTATCTTTTTGAGAGATGTTAAAACTTTTTAATTTTCGAAAGCACACTAATACGATAATTTAGCTTTAAAAATCTAATCATATTCTGACTCATCAAATGTATTAGTAGAGTCACATTAGGTGGCATGTACATTAGAGCATACTACCTTACAAGGTAAAAAAAAAAGTTTTACTTTACCGCCTCTAATATCATGTATTTTTGTAAGGTGGCTTCGAAAAAAAATTTTTTTTCGATAATTCCAACAGAAACAATTTTAAATTTAATTAGAAAATTAAAGCTCGCTAAAAATCATTACAGTTTTATCAAAGAAGAATTACTATAATTCCTGCAGTATAGATCTTTAAATATTTATAACGAAATCGTATCTTTTTGTTTACCTCTCTTGCTTCTTTAACTCGTCGCTTCTAAACAAGAGAAAATATTATGCTCTTGATTTACTTGTTTTTTTTCCAAGTAATAAAAAAGGTACTGTCTAATGAAATGATTTTGAGCATTATTTAGCAATAGCAGAGCTTTTGGGAGATAGTTCTGAGAATGCAAAAAACTCTCTACATGCAATTGTAGAGAGCCTATAACAATTTGTATCTTAACGTTATAAAATTATAAATTAAAAAAAACACAAATTTTGAGTTTCCATAAAAATCTTGTCTGTTGCACTTTTTCAATCACAAAAGGTTTAATCTTGTTCCCTCAGCATTCGCACAAATTAAAAACGTTATTCTCTCCTGAGTTCTGAGTGTTTTCTGCCAGGTGTAGAATTCATATTTTGATTCCAATACAGTCCGAGTTTATCTGCATTAAAAACGGTTCCAGGCATAAGGTCGTGGTTTTTAGTAACAACAGAAATGAATGGAGCTAAACGTTTTTCAGAAGACAAAAGCTTTTCGCCGTATAATTCGAGTAGCTTTATACCAAAGCGTCTTTTAAATTTGGTGAACCAGACATCACTGGCAAAACCGTAGTCATCATAGACCTTTTTTGCAATTCCAGAGCTTAACATTTTAATGGGTACTCCCTACTAGAATATGAGAATTTCTTTGGCATTTAAAGCGTCTTTCATTTTTGTAAATTAACAAATTACCACTCTGTAACGGTATTTCATTGCACCTGATGCAGTTTAAAGATACGCCTTTTGTTTCTTTATAATGTTATTGGCTGAATTAGGTGATCCGTATTTGCTATAAAATTCACAAAGTGATTTTCCATTTTCACAATCTTTAAACTTTTAAAGAAATTTACCTGTTTTTTACTTGTTTTACTTTAAACATGTGTTAAATGTTATGAACGAGACACTTTGTCATCCCTATAAAATTTCATATCCACTGACAATTTTCATTCATATGTATTTGGTTGTTAAACGCAAAGAAAAAAAACTATAAAAAACCTACTAATGTTGTGCGTTGTATTGGAATTTTTGTGGAACGGACATATATTTTTTTTCTACTATTAAGCTCCTTAAGAACGAGACAAATTGCTGTGAAGTGATCATTCAAAGGGCAGTGTTATACCTTCACCCTTGAATAATCAACAGCATTTCACCCATCGTTGCGTTTTGATTGTGGTGAATGCCTTCGCTAAGTAGATTTAGCCATTAACTGCTACTTCTGGAATATATATAAGTATATATACTTATATTGGAAAGTCAGGGAGAGGTTATTTTGTAGATAAACTTCTTTGAAAAAACCGCAAACTAACTTTTTAATTTTTTACTTTTGCTGGGATTTGAACATGGGTTGTTTGAGTTATTGTGCGAAAGCTCTAACCACTATACCACGCAGCCCGGTATATAGAAAAAAAAAAGATTTCTTTTAAAAAAATACAGTTATTCCTATTATCGATAAAAAATAATGCAGTTGGACTACAGAACAGCCAATGCAAAAAATTTGCCTTCCATACTGTTGGACATTCGTGGAAACAAAAGTGTGTACTACTGGGAGTCCACTGTATTTTAAATTGCCATATTAGTATTACAATTATGAGTATTACGAGTAAATAATTCAATTCGGCAAAGTTTTATAGACAATGTCTGTTCGTTTGTCGTCTCTATGTTCATGTTACCAAAATTACAGGTTACGGTTGAACAACATATACGAGCAAATATACATATTACGTTACGGTTTTTGCTGTATTTTACAAAGTCTTCCTTTACCTCTTTATATGGAGTACCCGTATTTGTATAGTTAACTAGTACCTGATGGTTTGTATTAAAGTTTCAGCCAAATGTCCATTTAAAATAAAATTGTTCTGTCATAACGTTGATAGACTGATATTTGTTATACGATTTATGAAACATCATTTATTTAATATGGCAAACAAAAATGATGGGAGCAAATTGCTGTAAAAACAAAAAAAAAAAATGAACAACTGGAGTAAAGACTTCAACAACAAAATGACTATAATTTTAACGCCCGCTTACCAGAAGAAATTGTAGTATTATTTCTTCTTCTTTTCAACTTTATAAACACAAAAATGAATATGGCTGGAGAAGAACAACAAAAACTAAAAGTTTGCTCAAACACAGATACGGACACTCACTCACTCGCCAGTCAGCAAACTGCTGTTTGCCAAACGTGACCATTATTAATAAATAAAGTTTTCAAAAAAAAAAAATAAAAAATCAAAAAGGCTATCTTTAAAGTAAAAGTTCTGTTATGTTTTTTTGCATTCCTTTTTTTTTAATTGGAACAGAAAATGTTGAACACTTTTTAATAACTTTTTTCCAGTTTGTTCCCTGAAGTGGTAATAATTTCTTGTCTATGTATTGTTTCTTTTTTGAAGTTCAATGGAATTCAGTTATTTGCAATTATTATTTGCTTCTTTTTTTGGTTTATATATAGGCTGCTTAAATTGAAGCTCAATTCAAACGGTTTTTGTTAACACAAAAATATTTTTAGGTAAAGAACGGAATAATTGCAGAAGATATGTGTTTGGTTACTAATATTATATAATAGTTACTAATATTTTTCGCTAAAATGAATTAAAGGTCGTAACGTTAAATTTTAATAATTTTGAATATTTCTTTTCAAATTGTGATTATGTTACATTTGTTGAAAAGTAGTCACACCTAAAAAGAAACAAATTTTAAGTTTCAAAAGAAAATACTTTCTTTAATAACTTTAATAAGTACACAACAAATTTTAAGAAATGAAAAAATACAAAAAAAAAAAAAAAACATTTCAAAAGAATACTAAAAAAACAGGACAATTTAATAGGCTGGTTCTTAAATACCACGTATATTATTTTGACTTGATACATATGTACACATAAACTAAAGATAGTATGTCATTTAGCAAATATTTGATAAAAAACTGCAAATATTTCTTTGCCTTTGTGCAATCATACATATGTACATAATTGTCAATTACAATACTGTTTTAAGATTACAGCCTTACTTCTCTGAGCACCCACGTTGTGTGTATTAATTTTTATCGATGACTACCGGGCTCTACAGTTTTAAAGTCGACTCCGAGCGACAGATATGAGAAGCTTGTTCATGGCAATGTCAGAAGACTGCTGAGAGGTAGTCGCTGATTTTGTAAAAACAACATGTTTTATCTGCAAACAAAATATTTGTATAATGTGAACCTTACAAGGGAATGTCATTATTAGGCAACCAAAAGTATGTATTAGCATCTTTTTTTTTCTAAATGTTACTGACAAAACAACAAAAAAATTAATTCATTTTAGGAGAAACTACGACGTTTAACCACTATTTGTTACGGCATATTTTTTTGCATATTTCTTCATAAATGCATACTTTTGTATTTTTCAAATATTTTCATATTTATATGGCATATTTTACAAATTTTTACATATGTATGTGTATTACCAAATTTTATTTTTCAAAATAATGACCATATACGGACACATTACTTAAGTATAATCTATTAAATAATAAAGGGTACTCATGAAAACGCTTAAAACTAACATTGGGAAAATCGGCGAAGCTCCTTTTTAAACTATTGTGCACTACTTAATGCCAATTTGATAAAAATGTCAAAGCAAAAAACAAATTAAATACAAAGCATAAAAATTTTACATACATTTATGGGAATCAGCGTTGAAAAAAAATTGCTTAATAATGAATTCTAAATTAAAAGTGACGTATTTTTCAACGTTGTACCTATTGGAGAAAAATTGCAATAATTGCATGATATAAAAAATTAAATTAAAAGTTGATTTTTAAATTAATTAAATTATCGTAAGAATATGCTGAAAATCAAGCAATCCATGTCAAACAGACTAAATAATATATTAGCGAATATCGAGATTTAAAACTAATAGGAATATTCTGTATTGTAAAGTTTGCAATAAGCCAGTGTACGCAAAGAAAATATTTACCATAAAACAACACCTCGGAAGTCAAAAACATATTAAGCTCAACGCAAGAAATTATACTAGGAAACGTTAGCTTTCAAATTTGCATCAATTACTTCGGTTGATGTCGAAAGAAGTTTCTTGATGTACAAGAGCGTTTTACGACAAAGATTTGTGTTTCAAAATTTGAGCGATATGATTGTTATTTGTTGCAACATAACTCAAAAAAAGCGATTTTGAGATAAATGTATTTAAACATTTTAATTTAGCCAAACTGATAGGAAAAGTACAAGACACTTCTGGTCGCCACTCAGTGGAAAAAGAGATTAAAATATAATTTTTAGATATGTTTTAAATTACAGTTCGTCACATATTTCTGCATTAATAACTCAAAAACCACATTTTTTGAGTTATGTCACTCTTCTCGCAAATGAGCTATATGTAAATATAAAGGAAATTTATTTTTATCTGGTTGGTGGCAAATTGTTACTCTTCATGTATTCAAATTTTTGAAAAAAATATACGTAATTTTACGTCAATATATGTATGTATTATGAGTTTTATAGAGCATATTTTTAACGCTTAAAACTGTTTTTTTAATGCATATTTTAGGCGTTTAAAACTAATTTTATAGAGTATATTTTTGGTTGCCCTAGTCATTATTATCGTGCTAAGTATAATAAAAGATAATAAATAATGTTGAAAATAAAAACTGATTAAATTATATTGAAATACATATTCAGTGATATTAATTTAAAATATTTTATTTCAATAAAAACAGAACAAAATAAACAGATAAATGATTTTAAATAGAAATTTAAAAATACAAAAATCTATTTTCACTTCTTCGTTTGACAGAAGACTGCTAAGAGATAGTCGCCGAAAGAAATATTTTTTCATATATTTTTTTTTAAGATATCAGAGCTGGGGTTTGAACCCGGAGCTCTTGTCTTAGGCCACGGGGACTACAACTACTTGAAAAATTGCCTTTGAAGAAATTTAAGTTGACGGCGTTTTTACTTTTTCTATTACACGGTGCTACAGTGAAAATATACTTGGAAAGTGACCTAGTGTACGTTGTAGGCCTTATTGAGTAGATCATAAATCAATTTTTAAAAGTTCGGAAACACCCTCAAATTTCGGAGTTATTCCGAAAAAACTATTCTCGGGTAGGTTCGAGTACTTATGACTATGTAACTCAGTTGATTTTAATCCGATTTTCAATTTTTAAACGGTTTCAGAAAGAAGAAATATGTGCCTTTTTAAGTATGTACATATTTTTGTATATATATAAAATTTTTGCAGTGTTATTTTTAATTATATCTGATTTTAATTTTATTTTTTCTAAATTTTTTAACTTTGGCGGCATTTTTTTAAATTAGATTGTTTAAAAACATACCCTTATGTATATATTTCATTAAAGCAAATTTAGTTCTGAGTTAAACAAGCTTCCAATAAATAAAATCGAGTAAAAAATAAAAAAGTTATTAAGATTTTTCAAAAGTTAAAAATTTTGCTTTTACAAATATATATTGATCAAGATACTACATTTTCTTTATTTTTTAGTATTTTAATGATATGATTATATAAATATTTTAAAATAAAAGTATTCAAATTATTCTATTTAGAAATTTTGAATATTTGATTAAAAGTGCTTGCTAGGCCTCTTTCGCTTGTACATCAAATCGTCTGTTTCTCGCTTAAGTGACCAGCAGTAATTTGAAATCATTCATTGAAATCTAAATGTGCATGCAGAAAATGAACTTTAATGGTCATTCTGCATCCCATTTGTGTATAAGCCTCAAGAAATTCATTTACTACATCAATATAATTTTCACTTTTTTCATTTCCCAAAAAATTTTCACATAAACTAATAAAGCTTCTCCATGCTCTTTTTTCCACACATTTAATTTCATTGTGAATTCTTCGTCAAGCATGATTTTGCGGATTTGAGGTCGAACAAATTTATATTTAGAAATCAATAAAGATTTGTACCTTCTTTTATTTTTGCTTCACTTATTCTTGGGAAAACTGATTTTAAGTGTAAAAAGGCATCGCTTTCCCTATCCAGGCGTTTCACGAACTGCTTCATGTATCCCAATTTGAGGTGTACTGGTGGCAAAATTATTTATTTATAATCATAAGACTAAAAAATAAAGAAAATGTAGTATCTTGATCAATACATATTTGTAAAAGCAAAATTTTTAACTTTCGAAAAACCTTAATAACTTTTTTATTTTTTACTCGATTTTATTTATTGGAAGCTTGTTTAACTCAGAACTAAATTAGCTTTAATGAAATATATACATAAGGGTATGTTTCTAAACAATCTAATTTAAAAAAATGGCGCCAAAGTCAAAAAATTTAGAAAAAATAAAATTAAAATCAGATATAATTAAAAATAACACTGCAAAAATTTAATATATATAATAATATGTGTACATACTTAAAAAGGCACATATTTCTTCTTTCTGAAACCGTTTAAAAATTGAAAATCGGATTAAAATCAACTGAGTTACATAGTCATAAGTACTCGAACCTACCCGAAAATAGTTTTTTCGGAATAACTCCGAAATTTGAGGGTGTTTCCGAACTTTTAAAAATTGATTTATGATCTACTCAATAAGGCCTACAACGTACACTAGGTCACTTTCCAAGTATAAAAAAAAGTTGCTCATTTGTAGCACCGTGTTATTAATAAACAACAACTACTACTCCAAAGGAATAGTCTATAGTAACTTTTTTACTTTTTAAACTTCAACTTTTATTTTTCTATTAAATTCAATATCTATTTAATTTATATAAAATAACGTTTCGCACCAAAAACTTATTGTTAAATTATTTTGTTGTTGCTTTTTTAATTTTACTTTTCCATTTCATGTACTTTTATTTAGTTTCCCTAAGTTTTTTATGGTACGATTGTGCAGTTTGTAGGCCTTAATTTAATACGTATATTCGTGTGTATATACTTATATACATATATGCATATTTATACATACATATATGAGTGTATGTGTGTTAATATGAATATTAACTTTTAACTTAAATTATAAATTTTACAAAAATTTTGATATTTCATATAAAGCTTCCTGTATGCTTATTTTTCTCATGTGATATTTTTTTCTTTCAAATTCATATAACATTTACACAAGTTGTACACATTCATGGGGTTTTAATTGTTTAAATTTTATGATAATAACAACAGGGCCCTGGCTCATTATTTCTGAAAAGCGAACAAGTTGTTTTTTTAAGTCTCAAATGAAATACGTCTATACTCGTATGTATTTACAAAAGGAAACAATTTATGGGTAAGTGGCGCTTTTCCTCCTGATCGTTCATTTTTAGATGGCAGGTGGAAGAGAGTGCAATGTCAGAGGGCGGTTTCCTAAAGATGGACTTCTTTTATTAATTAAAATCTGGAAAACCGCAAATTTTTTTCTTAAAATTTTCACCTTTGCTGGAGTTTGAACCTGGGCTGTTTTAAGTTGTGTGTGTGAGCACTCTAACCAGTATGCCACACACCTCCCTAAATAGATTAATTAAATATATATAGATATATAAAAGCAGTAGATAAATTTTAAAATATACTGTGTGGTCGATGTGGATACTAGATCTAGAAAAGAAAACTCGTAGAACCAGATAAAATAAAATCAGAAAGAAATAAAAATTTTGCGTTTCAGAAAAATAATTGAAATTTAAACACAAAACATTTTATGAATATGCATTACAACGGTTCATTTCTCTCCTTCTTCATTGTCAAGAATATATAATTCTTCATTAATTTGTGGGTTCAATTGATTGATTAGGCAAACCACAAACACTTGCAATTATAATCTGTAGGTCGTTATAATAAAGCCAAATCTAAAAAACCTACTTAGCGAAGGCACTCACCTCAATCAACATGCATCTATGGGGTAATTGCTGTTGACCATTCAAGGGTGAAAGTATAACACTGGCCTTTGAATGCTCAATTCACAACAACTTGTTTTATTTCTAAGGCGCTTAATAATATAAGCAAAAAAAAAATGAAATATATTTATATGTCCTATCTTTTCCACAGAAATTCAGCGTTTACCTTGAAATATGGATATCTATGTTGGTAGGTTAGATGCCTAGTATTTTGTTTTTTTTTTTGGTTTTCTTTATAATAAAAGGCCTCGTTATATTACCTGATTTGCTTGTGTGCATATTGGGCTAAACTAAATGCATATTAAAATGAATGTTCCAAGCAAATATTAGTATTTCATATATGAGTGTTTCCATTCATACTGAAGCAGAAAAAGCTTTATTAAATCCTTACAAAAATAAAAACCCGATTACTATAGTTTAGAATAGTGCTGTCAAATTCTCCTAGTTCTCCTTACTCGATAGTATTGAGTACTTTCATTTGGTTGTTCAATACTACTCGATACTTTTAACCGATTTTATTTTTAAGAGACAAAAATTTCATAAAATATTGTGTTTTTTGTTTTGGCCGTTAAAATTTAAATACAACTTCGAAAATAAAATACAACTCGTTAAAGTATTGAGTAGTTACTTTTAAGTATTGAGCACCCAAAGATTAATACAAATATTCGATACTCTGTACCCAATACTCAATACTTTGCCAGCACTAGTTTGGAAGGCTTTCAACGTGTAACCATATGCTTACCATCTCTATAAAAAAATCTATCCCATGCAGTTTAAAAGTTATAGGCATTTAAGAAAAACCTAGAAATTTGGTCAAACAGTAACCATTATCGGTTATTGTGGTTAATTTTTATTACTTTTGTTCATCTAAACTTTGGAAAATAATGACGTAATTGCCGTAAGTTTTCTAGGATTAAGACCTGGAAAGGCCCTCCTTTAAAAAGAATATACTAAAGTGTCTTGCCAAGTGCCATTAAAAGTTCGCGCATTTAATCTGGATTGTAAAATAGTGCAATACGTGTTACTTTCATCAAAAAAAAAAAAAAAAAACGAGTAAAAAAATAAGAACCTCAAGTAACCCGATTTTTGCTAGCCCATTCTATTCCGTTTAAATGGTTTTTATTCGTTTTTAATTACGTTTTGGCTCGACGTTGAGTTCTTAGGCATTCTGTATAGATATATAAATGCAATAGGCAAATTTTAATATACACAGTGGTCCACAAATAATAAAAATAATTTTAATTTAAACACAAAATATTTAATGAAAATTCACAACAACGGTTCATTTGTCACCTTGTTCATTGTCAAGAATATAAAAATCTTCATTAATTTGTGGGTTAATTTTTGCATATTTCAATTTGCATATTAAATTCAATTTCCCGAATAGGGTAGAAGTTAATGCACGCAGACCCAATGTTGTTTTATCACGCATAGACTTTGTGATGATTTAATCTTGCCATCTGTGACTATGGATAGTGTATATATTGAAGAGTCAGACGCTCTTGATGTTCTGGGCATGAGAATTAATTGTGACATCCGTTGGAATGATTACATATTTTAAGTGTCGAAATAAGCATTCAAGGGCCTCGGTTGTTTAAAACAGTGCCAGAAATACTACGCTCCATCTGACCTTCTCAATATTTACAACTCTTATGTATGGGCCGGTGTTTCAAAGTCTATTTTCTGTCTTCTCAACTACGTACAGGTACTCTGATGAAATAAAGTATTTGATTCCGAATGGTCGCATATTTTCTCGGACTACACGTACTTCTTTCAGAGCACATCCATTTATAGTTGATTGTCCAGCGAATCACACAATGCATTACAGAGATAATTCGTTTTTTAGATGCACCGCTTGTGTGGAACAATCTTCCAGCGAATGTAGACCAGCACAAAGTACTGCATAAATAGAGGTCGTCCCCTAAGTGGTGGCCTTAATAATTAAAAAAAGTTATTAATGAATGGTAAAATCTATTTTGATATTCATCTTTTAAAACTGGCAAAACTTTAGTATCGGCCACTGAATTTATTCTATAGCAATGGAACAACCCTTTTAATTCCACAAAAGAAAAACAAAAATATTCATATATTATCATTATGTGTAAACTTGTATCTTTTATTTCTGTTTGGTTAACTTCCGCTTAAATGAATTTTCTAAACTGGAAAAAAACTTTTTAATTATATATTATATATCTATAAATAATTCTCACACAGCCTCATACATACTCGTACATACATGTATTCAAACACGCTGAGTTTGCATACATATTTTTAGGAGTAAAACTATTCTTTTGCAATATATTTTATTCGAAACATTAACCAACTCTACGGGAGTTTTTAACTCATTGTGAAACAATATTTGTCTTTTTTGTCTTAAGAGTAAAAACTTTTGAAAATCCTTTGTGCTTTTTTAAACAGATAAAAATTAAATAATTTCGGATTTTTATGCTTGAAAAGATAAATAAATAAGAGAATAAGTATATTAATAAATACGTAAGAAAGCATTATTAAAAGTCACATATCGTAAAAAATTTGTAGTTACAAAATTGATGTGGTGAAAACAGCAATTTTTTACGGCTATATGAATAATTCGATAAGATTAAAACAATAACTCTGAGAGAAACTAAAAACCATGACATCAAGATGTTGACTAAGGAGTCGATTAAATTCTACAATAGCTGACTTTTTGTGGACTTAATCTATTTTCTATTGTACATTACCACAGAGATGTATACTACAATTATATGTATATGCGTATGAGAGATAATTAATTAATTTTATCTATGGCCATTTAATATTAAGTATAAGTCATGACGAAAGTCATTTGATTTTAAACCAGTGGTCTTCACAAAGAGAGTCACACAAAAATACACTGACAGATGAGATTGTTTTTTTTATTTGCATTGTTTTTCACAACTTGAATGAAATTAGTGAGAATTTTCGTTTCAAAATTCTTTAATTTTAAAATTTAAACTAATTTATTAAAATTATTCATAAAATAAATTGTTTTTAAATGCTATAAACAAATTGAAACGTAGTTATAAGAAATATAAACATTAATAAGTTTATTTAGCTTATTATCATAACTTCTCAGTGTCTGACAAACAAATTTAGCTCTCTTGAAAACTAATAAAACATAAACACATACGCAATTTTTGTCTCACACACATGTTTTTGTAATAATTGTGGTTGTCGTTTTGCATGATGAAGACAAAGTGTATAGATTTCTTTTTATGAAAGATTTTTAACATTGCAAATTTTTTTATAATTAATTAAGTTTTTGTTAGGAAAATAAAACAAAAACAGGTTTCCAGAAATTCTAAAAGTGATATCTGTTAATACAGTACGATAAACTAAATTCAACACTAATATTAATTAATTAACCATACAGGTAGTTGTGGTACATTTCAAAAAGCTGTGAGGCGGGATTTTTGTTCAATTGAACAACCCTGGTTGTAACATTCACGAAGAGAGTAAGAAAAACTAAAAAAGTATCCGAACAATTTCGTTACCTGAGTAATATGGGTGAAGACCACTGTTTTAAACATTTTCTAAAGTAAACAATTCAATATATTAGTAATGCAAGCGTTTATTCCAAATTGTGTTCTAAACCTTGTTCAGCCTTAGCTTTAGCAAGCGACTTATCAATTGTTTTTAAAAATATTTTCATATTTAAATATATATTTCTTTCTTCCATATCCTCCATTTTAAATTAAGATATTGATTTTAAACTTGTTTTTTTACTTTTACTCGTATTGAAAAAAAATAATAATAATGAAAGCAAAAAAAGGAAGACAACACTCTGGAGCATTTCTCACTAATGTTTAACAATTCTAAGGAATACAACACATGCAATTTACTCGTAATGTATCGCATATACGAATAATAAAAACAATACAAACCAATGCTGATCACGCTTTCATAACGCGTTAGTGGGCATAAAATTTATAACCGATATGCAGCAGATGTTGCAATTGCAAGACTTAAATCGAAATAATGCTGCTGTGTTGTAAATATGAATTTGAAAGAAAAAAAAAAGAAACAAAAATTTTTATAACTTGAATCAAACACAAACGTTTAACAGAATTGTATTCAATACAAGCAATCGCATACTATGCAGAAGGATTATTGCGTAGTTACCCAGTAAACATTATTACAGGTGAGCAATATAACGTATGCATATTTATCTATATACGAGTATGCATTTAATAATAGTATAAAGTATATAAATTCAATATATGATAAAAGTATATTAAAAACTCATTAAAAAAAATTTTTATTTTTTTTTTGCGTAATTTGTTTAGAATATTTACTACTTACTAGTGCTGGCAAAGTATTGAGTAATGGGTACCGAGTATCGAGTATTTGTACAAATTTTTGGGTACTCAATACTTAAAAGTAACTACTCAATACTTTAAGAGTTGTATTTTTCCTTCGAAGATTTATGGAAAATTTAAAATTTAACGCTCAAAACAAAATTCTTTTTAAAAACACTATACTTTATGAAATTGTTTTCTCTTAAAAATAAAATACGTTAAAAGTATTGAGTAGTATTGGGTACCCAAATGGAAGTACTCAATACTATCGAGTAATGAAAAGTAGTCGAATTTGACAGCACTACTACTTACGCCCGTTTTACAATATGTCTCAAGAAACCCCTATTTTTTTACTTTTTTTAAAAGAAGCTTCTAAAACAAAGTTGTAGTGGCTGATATCAGCAAATTAAACTCACACTTATACTTACGCTCTTTTGTTTGATCGTCAATCAACCAATAGGAAATCAGCATGTTGAGTGGGAGAGACAAACTACACTTGCAGAACTTCTGTGCATAGCTGCCAGATAAATTGACCATGAAATCGTCAAACATCGACAAAAAAAATCGTCAAAATCGTCAAATTGATTCATTAAAATCGTCAAAAAATTGTCAACAAAATATAAGCAAGAAAATATCACCTTCTTAAAAAAACTTTTGTTTTTATTTGAGTATAACTGAAAAATAGAATTGATAGTACAAATGTATATAAAATTTCGAAACCTAAATAAAAAAAAAACATCAAAAATATATTATTAAATATATATTATACACATGCATTACTATTACCCATTTTAGTCAGTTTAGGTACAATTTTAAATTAATTACAATTTTAATTTAATTATTTTCAATTCCTTATATTAGAATGGTTTTTTGTAAACGTAATGGCCGCCAAAGACGACTTTTATTTTTTTTAGATTTATTTGTCTAAATATTGTTATAAATCTATTTTTTCCAAATAAATTTAGATAGAGTTAGGAAAAAAGAGTAGATTTTCTCATTTTCATTTCTTATATTTTTTTCAAATCTAACAGTTTAAGGTTTTATTGGGCGAAATTGTTTTTTAAATTGAATAACTTTAACTGTCTCAATTCAGATTTTAGCTCTTGCCTTTCACATTCTTCAATAAAATGGTTAAATTCATTCATAAAACGAACGATTTTCTTTGTTTAATATATATTAAGTACTTAAAGCTCAATATTCGTTTTTAAAATCAAATCTTATTTGGCCACACTGTTCTAAAAAAATGTATGAAACAAATAATATCTTTTCTTCGAAGTTTAAAATTTTTTATATCTTTATAATCTACCAAATCAAAATGTTTGATCTTGGCTTTATTTCTAATAATAATATCTTTCAAAATTAAATGCATTAAATAGTTGCAAATTTGGGATTTTACTGTGTAAAAACAGCATAAAATTCCTTTCAGAAATAGAATAATATTCTACATTTAAATTTATTAATTTGAATTTCCAAAAGCCAATTTTGGATTTTTTTGTGTTACAAATACATAAAAATCATTTCAGAAATAGAGTAATATTCTACATTTGAATTTCCAAAAGCAATAGTTACAAATAGTGTGATAATAATTGTGACAATGTTAAAGAAATAAACGTTGCAAATTTTAGATTTCCAATAATCGTCAAAATAAATAAAAATCGTCAAATTAAGGGCAAAAATCGTCAAATCCTCAAGGTGCTATTTTTGTGTCGTAAAATCGTCAAAATGACGATAAATCGTCAAATCTGGCAGCTATGCTTCTGTGTCTTATTTTTTTATCCCACCAATACTACTACCTTGGGCATCAGTGTTCTAAAACCTTTTAGCTTTTCCAGTATGCACCTAAATTCGTGCTTTTTTTTAATTACCTTTTTTTATTAAAATTATACTCGTCTTTTTTTCTCATTCATCTCAAACAAGTGCACGAGAGAAAGAGAGAGAGAGTAAAAAAGAAATACATAAAGACACAATTCATAGGTTATTTTTAACCTACTCCCCTTCTGCTTTTTCTTCTTCCTTTGTGGGACAATCACTTTGTCGCAATATCTCTCTAGTGGGGTCTCCCACGTCAGGAAAGCAGTTGAGAAACAGGAACTAAGAAGTATCCCATGAGATTGATTAAGGACAACAACATCAATACTATCTACGAACAAGAATGAATACCAGGGGCAATAACAATATCAGGCGTTGGCTTTACAAAAGTCGTATTTTTTTAAACGAAATCCTGGGACAATTGGTAGTGTCGCATTAGGGGCTCTTATGGCATTATATTTAATGGTGAAGGTATATGACTGGCCATTGAATAATCAAAAGACAGCAAGAGATTTCTTTGCGGTTCGAATTTTTAAAGTAATTAGTAAGTTTAAATCAAAGGTCCACACAATCTTTCCCTCTTACCCTCATATTATCCTATAAAAAAACAAAAAAACTTCTAAATGTACCGCATAAAAAACATTAAAAAGTCAATATGGAAATCACGGCTTAGTCGGCCTTTTGGAATTCTTTAAGCTGGTCGATCTCAAAGATCAACTCGGCTTTTTCTTTTGCATTGGTTTTAAAACAGTAGAATATCACAAAAAAAAAAAAAAAGAAAGCAAAACTTCGTATTTTAAAATTTTTAAGGGCTTACTTGATAAATTTCTATGTCCATAATATACAATACTTGTGTAAACCAACACGGCCACTCATCAAACTACTGCTTCAAACTCGCAAATTTGTGATTTTGTTAGTGAGAAAATACTCTCAAAATCAAAATACTGTCGATTTTTAATATCGTCGTTGCAGAAAATTAAAGCCAATTTGATGTGTGTAAACTGACTGACTGACGCTGAATAATAAGTACGTATAGAATTTCTTTAGAGTTTGGGATTTTATATATTTTCTGAAAAACGAATTCGAGTGAAAAATGTTAAAGTGTTTCGATAATTTTTTCTATTTATTCGCTTAATAACCGTTAATGTAACTTTCTTGAATACCAAAACTATAAAATAATTCGCACATTTGTCTTTGAAAAAACTTTCGTTTCAATTTTACTCGAATTCGTTTTTCAAAACAAACTTGCTAGCGTTTCTCCAAACATATTTAATAAATTTTACTCGCCACTGTTTAGTTTTGATTGAAACTGTAGATTATGGCTGCTGCCGATGATGACGATGCCACCGATATTGATGATGAAAACCGAGTATTCATTTTTCTGATTGTTCCCCAATGGCATTTTAACTTCCACTCGGCTTATATCAATATGAGTTTTTTTATTTTTTTTTTATTATTATGATACAACAACAAGAGCAACAACGAGAACTATAATAACAACATCATCTATAGAAACATTTCCATCGACAAATACAAAAATAATGACTTACAACTACTACAGATATATCATCATATGTGTAAGGGAGCGTGAATAAGTGAGTGTGTTTATGAATAGGAAAAAGGAAATGAAACACAAATGAATGATGATGACTGCTGACTTTTTATAACGAATTGCAGTGTTATTATGAATTTTAAATTCTTTAAGATGAATTTAAAACATTTTTTAGTATTTTTATTTTATTTAATTCATAAAACAAAACAAAAAGACATTTAAGTTCGTGTCTAAATATTATTATTTTTTGTTTGTATTCCTAAAACCATATTTTATTATTTGTAATTTCGTGGTACATGTTGTACTTGTATATTGTTTGGTTTTGTTGTTGTCATTGTTGTTCTAGTTGTTTGTTATTTGTTTTATTTATCAAACTGTTATTTAAACATTTTATGGTTTTTTATATACAAATCCTTTTGACATTCCAACATATTTTCACACTTATTGGCTAAAAAGTCTCTGGTCAACAAGCGTTGTTGGCCATTTTAAGTGCATTTTTTTAGTGTTGTTGGATTTCAACTTTTATGTTTGTGTGTGCGTGTTTATTTATTTTTAAATTGCCTTAAACCACAAAAACATGTGTGGCTTTTAGTAACTATTTTACACTTCACTACAGTCATAGCAGAAAAACAAAGAACAGCGAAAAAAAAGAATAAAAATAAACCAGAAAAACATACAAATTCTGTAAAGCTTGAATAGTCTAAATATAATACGAGAGGAGAACATACATACATACATACATACACCAGTAATAACAACATATTTTCACTTAATTTATGAACTATAATTGCGACATGTGCACAGTATTTAAAATGGGTGATTTAAATTAAAAACAACACATGAGAGTGGCAAATAATTTACCAAACTGAGAATTGTTTTATAATTTTAGTTATGAAATGCATAAATATGTACGTCACTGTAAAAGCTAGAATCTAACTTTTAAATTTTATAACAAAATTATTAAAAAAAGAAAAGATAGTTTTGATTAAATAATTTTAAAAGGAATATTAAAAAGGATTATTTTCTAAAAAGTTATTGGTTAAAAAAAAATGTTTAATTATTTTGTATTTTTTTTGAATTCTAAATTCGAATATTTATTGGATTTTTAATAGTCTCAAGATTCTAATATTGTTCTTCTTATGAGAAGTAACATACGTCAGGGAATATGTACAATACTAGCAGACCTGAACTAGTGTGTGTGAATTGGACCAATAGGATAAGAAGTTCTGCTTAACTGCAACTATTATTATGATTTATACAATTTTATTAAATGATGTTGTTCATTAAATAAAAGAAAACACTTTTAAATTCAATATTTTTAACACATTTGGATTTGATCGTAGGCTTTTAAACCAGATCACTCTCTTATAGAGCTGAAATCAGTAATTTGGTCAGAAATAAGCATAGGTTAGTGAGGTTAACATGGCAGTACTTCTTCATATTTCGCTCGATATAGAATATCTGTATATTTAAACCCGTCCTGAACATCGAACAAACTATAGTATATGCCTTCTACCTAAAACATAAACAAACTATTCTTATTGACCTACTATATGAATGATTGACATTTCTTTTACGTAGCACCTCATTAGTACAGTTGTGCACTTGATACGTGAAATATTGGCCGTCTGGTAACGGTACGTCAAATCTTGTTAAAGACCCATGACAATCGCATCGATACACACCAGCTTTTTTGATTATAAAGCAGTCTATAATAGAGAAGGATCGCGTGTATATACCAATATCTGAGCTAAGCATTACTGTTCAGTAACATGTTTAGCAACTTCTATAGCTTCGCATTATTATTTTAATAAAGTACTTAATTATTTTAATATAATTATTTGCATTCTTTAAAACTGAATTTTAAAGCAGGGCCTTATTCGGTAACTGTCCTAAGCCAAAACTCTATCGCTAAACATTTATAAACTTGATTTAGGATTTTTTGGCTACGAATACAATTCTTGAACGCATATTGTCATTTAAAAGCTTCATACCTATTATCTCTAAAATTTTTAATTTTATATATTCTAATGCCCAGATTCTTTTAAAAACCCAAAATTTTAACATTTTAGCTTAACAGAATAACAGAATAGGGCCCCAAAGTATACTTTAAACATTTCTTCTGGCACATTTTTCAACTGTAGGATATCTGGTGAATACGTATACCTTCGATATATTATTGAATTGCATATATTTTTTAATTTTATATATAAAATTTCTGTGCAAAGTTTCAAGCAGTTCGTTATACAATTTTAGAAAATATGATTTTCTTTTACAGTATATGTGTTGAATAGACTAGACTACTGAGTACAAGTTTACCAGCCAGAAGGAATTGAGTTCTATTCCCACCAAATACAATGGTCAGCAGCATTACAATTATAACTTTCCGGAGAAAAATAGTTTAATGAAAGAAAGATTAAGGCTGAAATCTACAAAAAATTGGGATAAGCCACTTTCAAAGTAATAAATGTGTGGGCGGTGGGCGTGTCTATGACTGCAGTTTTACTAAACTGATTTTGAAAAGCAGTGTTGACTAACTTTCATTAGTCAGCGATAGTTTATTTAATATTTAGTTAAATCGAGACACTGTACACTGATATATGGCAATGTGGCTGCCTTGGGTGTGTCAAAGAGTAGGGTTTTGTACGATCGGTTGCCATGCAATGCCAACCAATTTGTTTAAATACGATACAGATCTTAATTTATTGAAACGATATTTTTTTTAATAAAATAAAATAATTGTAAAAATTGCAAATTTTGTATTTATTTTAAATTTATAAGTATATAGGAGTAATGACAGACACATGAAGACGCCTTAATTGCACTATTTTGCATATTTTAATTAAGTTTTAGATGTGACAAAGAAAAATCAGTGGCACTTTAACTACTAAGACATTAGCTATATAACTCCCATTGAGATCAAACAGTTTTTAAACAAGGCAAGCTGAAATTCGGCAATTTTATTCTGTAGGTGTTTTTTCAACCTCTTCTAACCTTCCAACTTATGCTCTTATTAAGACCAATCTATTTTAATGTAGAGCATAAACATTTATTGATTCTTATTTCACCAACATTATATTTCAAATTATTACCAACACCAACGATTGTACTAACAAATACAGAGTGTCCGTCAGGAAAGTATACTACTTTCTTTTGCCGCCATTTTGGTAAACATTTGTCTTGACAGTTTATATTTGGCAGTCGTGAAGTAGAGACGTGGCAAATTTATTATGGAAAAATATTCGGTAAACCAAAGTGTTTTAATCGTTAAAACATTTTATCAAAAATCAATCATCGATTAATGTGACGATGAGAAAGTTACGTGAAATTTTTGGAAGAAAAAACGTACCCACAAGACGCACTATTTATCGTGTAGTAAATGGCTTCGTAGAAAGAGGGACTGTAGTTAATAGGTCCAAGCATGGATCGGCTAAAAACATTACTGCTGTTCAAGAAAGTGTTCAAAATAATCCATCCGACCTCAGTTCGACACCGTGTTCAGAAGCGTGGTCTTCAAAGACCAACTCTGGCCAAAATGCAAAAAAAAAAAAAAAAAAAAAAATGCATGATACAGCTCGCCCATGACAACCCCCATTCTCATTAAAAAGTCATAATGAGTGTCGAGGCACATTTTCATTTGAATGGATATGTGAATAAACAGAATAGTCAGTTCTGGGCAATGGAAAAGCCTCAAATTATTTATCAGTCACCTTTGCATCCATTAACAGTGACAGTCTGATGTGCAATTTGGTCAGGAGGAATCATCAAACTTTATTTTTTTGAAACTGAAAACAGCGTAACGGTAACTGTCAATGGGGAGCGATATCGTGATATGATTGAAAACTTTTTAACGCCACAGCTCTATACATTGAGCTTGACGAACATGTGGTTTTAACAAAACGCAAACAGCTAGGATTACAATGGAACTACCACAACAAGTTATTTCAAGGAAAGATAAAGTTGATTGGCCTCCACGGTTGCCTGACTTGACTGCTCTGGACTTATTTTTCTCTGGATATCAGAGAAGCAAGAGTTACGCACAACAAACCAGAAACGCTGGAGCAACTCAAACAAAATATTTGTGATGAAACACCGCGTGAAGTGTGTGGGAATGTAATGAACATGTGCTCAAAAAAACTCGCATTTGTGAGGCTAACAAAGGCGGACATTTATCTGATATTGTATTCCATACAGAAATCTCGACATTAAATAAAACATTTGTCAAAATGTATAAGATCCCTTGCCTTTCATTTAATCAAAAATGATAAACAAACAAAGTAGTACACCTTCCCGGCGGACACCCTGTATATTATATTTTTTTTAACATTTAAAAGGTTAATGGAAAAACAAACTAAAGTAATTCCAATAGAAATTTAAGCCTAAAACTTTAAATGCAACACATTCATAGAACATATTTACAACAAAAAGGTCTTTATTATGCCCACAAAGAATAAAAATGAGAAAAAAGAAAACCAGCTACAAATGAATAAAAGACCAACTGATAAACGGGCAACGACCGAATAAACTAAAGACCTGTTACAAAATGTCAAAGTTTAGAAAATTGCAACAGATTGTTGGCTAAAGACGGATAAGTAAAAGAGCATAGAAAAGAGGATAAAATGTCTAAATCTTTTAATTGTTGCATGATTTTTTTTCTTTCAAAAACAAAAAAAAAATAAACAAAAAAAAAAATACAAAAACAAATTATACAAATCTAGGCACAAAGTTGTATTAAAGCCTACAACTATGTACATACTTATACATACGAGTAGATGGACATATGCAACAACTGAACTACATAGTTGAGAGGCTGACGATAAGACAAAAGAAAGGATAAAAACAAAATAAAACAAGGGAAACTATTTCTCTATGTTGGACATCTGGTAAATGTAAATGAAAAACAAAACGAGCCTAAAACTAAAAAAAAAAGATATTTAAACCGGAAAAACAAAGAAACTTGTCAAAAGATCAAATAAAATACATGTTTTTTAGGCCATAAAGCCATTCACATTTACACAATTCACATCTTGTGGTTGGGTACGGCAAATAAACTGAATGTAGACAAAAAAGAAAAAAATTAACAAAATAGAGATGAAATTAAAACAATAACAAAAATGAACATAGTAAAGGTTGTTAAGAAAACGACAAAAGAGAAAAAAATGGAAAACAACAAAAACTACAACTTGTGGACATGATAAAACATGCACAACGGACAGAAAAATATTATGTGAAAATAAAAAAATGAAAAATTTAAGAAAAATATAAAATTTTCTTTTAAACTGAAATAACAAAAACACAAAATGTTTTATAGGTGATAAAGGAATTTTTTTTAAATGAAAATATGTTCATAGGAAAAGCAAACAAATAAAAACAGAAAAACTAAAACAATAGCAGCATAAGTTTTAAAAGATATGCATGTACATACATATCGTCAATGGAATTAAAGAACGCTGTAACTGACAAAAAATCGAAAATACGTTTTTTGCATCATTTTTATCAGAAAAAAAAGCGTCGAGGTCTAGGTCCCAGATTTCTACGATGAAATTAAATTCACTGACGCCGTCTGCGAAATGAAAAATCCAATGAATTTGTTCTACTTTTATAAAAGTTTTTTGCCCTTGGTGAACATTTAAGGTTTTGTCAGTTACAGCGTTCTTTAATTCCATCGACGATATGTATATATATACATGTGTGTACATAGTATTTAGTATGTGCATACACTATGCCACTTAAATCTACGGACGATCTCAATTTATGCTCTATTGCACGCCATAATTTCTTTATTTTTATTATTTTAGTGTTTTAGCCTACTTGACTAGAGCTCCGGGTTCAAACTCCAGTTCTGATATCTTGAAAGAAAGAAATGTAAAAAAATATTTCTTCCGGTGACTACCTCTTAGTAGTCTTTTGGCAAAAGCCCTAAAAGTAACTGATTGCCATGGACACTCTTCTCAAATCTGTCGTTTGGATTCGACGTTAAACTGTAGGCCCCAGTACTCATGGATAAAAATTGGCGCACACATGGGTGGCTTGAATAGATAGGTGGTATTTCTGAAAGAGTTCGAATAGCAAATTAATTACGTATATGTATTTGTATACTAGGTAGTGAGTTAAACAACTTTTATGGAAATTCTCCCATTCTGCCATCAAATTTGATTTCAACTACTACTCAGACGATGTGTAGTTCTTCCCTAATACACCTGTGGCTTTAAGTAAATTATAAAACCTTAAAATCTGGGTATTTAAGAGGGTGTTTCAACTTTGATTAGACGTTATACAACATCCGCTCTCGCACCAGAAATGAAAAATGCTTAGTTTCATTTTCATTATTTAAGGCTTAACTAATATCTGCGTTTAGAGTTTTGACGAGTGAATGGAACTCCTCTTTCACAATTTACAAATACATTTACAAACTCATTATTCTATCTACGAAATTTAAGCTTGCATCACACCCATATCATGACTGATCCCCCTCCACATATGCCATCACTGACGTAACTCCTAAATTTAGTTCGAAATGCCAATGTGTAAATTAAAATCATTCCTTTTAAGGCAATCTCAAACGAATGGCTTTACTGAACTTATTTTGAGATTTTCAGTGACTTTTCCTTCTACCACTCAGTTCAGCGTGCTTATTTATTTTTTATTGTTTTTTGGATATCCATAAATGGGAGTACTTGCATATGAATCGGTTTCATTTTAATTTTTTGTTACAGTGTTCACTGTGAACTTTGCAACGTTTTGTAAACTACCGTCAATGATGTCCGTCGCTATTCAGTTTAACAACGATTTTTCGGACATTTTTGACTCTCTTTGCATTAATTAAATTACAATAATTTTGGAAAGTTTATTATGTTAATAGAACGAAGAAATAATTTAAATATGGTTTTGTTATATCACTATCAAATAAATTTCAAAACTGTCCCCAGAGTTTTGCAGCATTTTCAAGTTCATTTTACTAAAATTATATTGAAACCAATATTTTTCAAACTTTTTCTTAATTCACGTAATTTTTTTTTTTTTTTTTTAAATTATAATTTTTTATGAATAATTTCATAATACTTTAACTGAAACTGTTGAAACTATTTTAAAACTTGAAATCAGTCTTAGACTTTTAAGGCATAGTGTATATTCTTGTACAGTAAAAAACCTGCAATCATGTAAAAAAAATAATTAAAAAATTTATAAAAAAATGTAAAGAATAGAATATTTAAAACAATTCAAAACATTCTATTCCACCTTTAGCATTGACATCATAAAACAAATGATCAGGAGAAAAGCGCCACCTATTAAGAAGTAGTAGATAACAGCCACCAACTTAGTGAAGATCCCCACCATAATCAACATCCAACGACAGATGAGGTAAATTGCTTTTGTTCATTCAAGCGTGAAGGTATAACACTGGCTTTTGAGTGCTAAACTGGCAGCAACTTGTCTTATTCATAAGGCGAAAGAGAAGAAAAAAAAATTCTATTCTTCCTCGCAAATTCACTCCCCACTGAAATTTGTTTAAATTTTAAAAAAGATTTTAGAAAATTTTCAGAAATTTTAAAATCTAAATAAACTCTAATCTTATTTCATAGTGCTTTTAGTATAATGTCTATCCTAACTTTGTCGACCACACTAACCTTAGGATGTTAATCTATGACAGTAAGGATAATTCTCTAATAAGACATGACAAAGGCGCAGGCTCTCTTCCTGAAGTGCATCAATATTGCATAGGTACCAGAGTGATTTAAAAAGATCACAGTTGGAGCACACTACGACCTATTAGACTTGTTCTCCTTCGAGTCTACTGTTCGTTTATCAGAGTCTATTACCTGTCTAACGAATGCCAGCAGGTCTAAAATTTTAGTGGTAAATATGTAACTCAAAGAAGCTTACGTGTCTCCATATTATTCGTTAAGACTCCCAATTCACTCATTTGGTACAGATAAACACAATGGGGGTGGCGTAGTGTAGTTCTTACAGAGTTCGCTTACAATACAACGTAGCCCAGGTTAAGAACAAAACATTTGTGCGGCATTTCGAAGTTTTAATTTAAAAAAATATAAAAGGTTCCCCCCTCCAACTCCAATAAATACATCCTTAAAAAAGCCGCCCCCTGTCATGCCAGCCTAACAACTTTTAAATTATCAAACGAATGATCAGGAGAACTAAGCAAGGATTTAAAAACCTCCCATTAAACTTAGAAAAGATCCTCACCACTTCACAACAGACAAAGAATTAATATCAACGCATGGGGCACTTACTGTTGATCGTTTCATGGGTGAAGGTATAACATTGATTTTTGAGTAATCAATTGACAGCAAATGTGTCCCATTGATATAGGAGCGTAAAGGAAATAAAATCTTCAAACATTTCAATACAATACACAGCATTAGTATTATTAAACCTAATAAATACTTGTAAAAATTACTGCCATAACAAAACAAGGGTACTAACTAACAAACAAATCTCTTATTGTTTTGAATTTCGTTAAATTCAATCTATGTTTGGTCCTTACACCAACACTATCACAGGAGCACTATTTCACATCAATGTGTTGTCTTTCACTTTTTAAGTTTTTTATATAAAAATAGTCACACAGGTAAAAGCCTGTGTTAATTTAACCAATATATATTCACAAAAAAAAAAAAAATTAAATTAAAAATGTAAAACATGTATATATGACACACACACACACACACGTTCATATATCTTCCACTCAGCCACATTCATTCATTTAGAGATGGCTTACATTTTGACCATGATGTGAAGTATAATGATGGCGTAGCTGAATGATGATGGTGATGTTCTCGTAATTTTACAATGTAATTGCTTTGGGTGCTGGTGTAACAAATGAAAGAAGAATGCAGGATTTTAAAAATATCATAGGCCGACATACTTCAGCCAAATGTTTGAACAACGGAGGAGAAAAAATTAAAAAAAAAAACAATTGACAACAACAATCAGAAATACAAGAATGATACCATTGCTGATGTGAGTCTTGTTTCCGATGATGATGATGATAAGGGTGGGAAGTACGCAAAAGAATATAAATGTAAATGTGGTTGTAGCCTGTAAGTGATTGTAACACAACTTTTACACATTGGCCATTGGTGACCATTAGGGCACAAAATAGCAATTTTATGCCAATAATAATAATAAAAACTCTTTGCGTAACAACATCAAGTACAACAAATAATGATTTTTGTTTTCCTGGAACAAAAAAAAATGTGGAAGAATTAATGGAAAGAGCAAAGAACCAAAACTGAATTTAAATAACAAAAAAAAAAAAAAGAAGAATTAAATCAACGAACCGCTCAACCAACCAGCTGACCAACCCACGAAATAGCCAAAAAAAAAAAATCAACTTTACATTCTGATTACACTTACAGGAAGCAAGAGGACAAAACAAAGTATTCGATGGACAACAGAAAGAGCGGTATCTTAAGTTGGTTACACAATTTGTTTTACCATTAAATATACATTTAAGGAAAAAATAAAATAAAGTAGAGAAAAAAACGGAATTGCAAAATGAAAATGTTGAATTGAAATTTAATAATATTTTTAAAATAAAGTGCTTTTGCTGTAAATAGCTTTGAAGACCAATTTAATTTAATATAGAAAAAAATTAAATGAAATTACTGAAATTTTATAGACAGAAGATTTAATTTTAAACATATTTTGAATGCATTTTAATTTTATTGTTTTCCTATTATTTATTGTTTTTATTATTATAAATTTATTGTAAGAAAACAGAAATTTTTAATGCATAAAAGTATATTATCTAAATCTACTCAGTCTCAAGATTCTGCAGGAGTCCTCTGGGACTCCTTCTCCCTACAGAAGTAACTGGGAATATATGTCTTTAAAAACCTATTGGAGGAGCTATGGGAGAAAGATGGAATATTCTTGAGGCAGAACTTTCCGAGAGAAATCATAGGGTCAATTTAGTGATAAGGCACAGAGCGTTTAGTACATCTCTGCACTCCTCCACTAGTAGAGAGGTAGTAATATACAATTCAAGTACAAGAAAAGCCCCCTGGCTATCCATGCCAAAACACAGTCGACCCTGGACGTTTCGAGAAAACAGCAGCGAGCAGGCTTTTCTATTTAAAAGAAAAGAAAACAAAGAGGTGCGATATTTGAATGGCTTTGAGATTGACAGTGAAATTTTAATTGATCGATTTTCATTTGTGATTCACTACTAAAACAGAATGAAATCGGACCATACCTAAAGCGAAGGATTTTGTTCAATTGGATCTCCTTAAAAGACATAGATATGAGAAAAATATCATGGCCGAAGCAAAATAAAACTTCGTAAATGGTGACAAAGTGTGGATTGACATAATGAAAGGATTGCAAAGAATTTGTTTATTATGAGCTTCTACTATCTGGTCAAACTTTTGACTTTGATCTGATAAGTTATACGAGATTAAAGTATGCATGATCACCTCTACCCATTCATTAGTGTCAAGTCATTTGGTAGGTACTCGGTTAACCGAACTTGTTCAGCTGCACAATCCAGCTCAAGTATTGCTCATATTTAAATATCAAAACCCATATATTTAAACAGCAACTTTTCTGCTCTCGCAATAAAGTCTAGTGAAGGAATCCAGCACATCCAATTGGTCCCTGTGTAAAAACTCTAATGTAGTTCTAAGCAGTGCCACACAGTTGAACAGAATGTGCTGTGTGGTCACCTCCACCGTAAACCAGGAGATACAATCTATTGAAATGAAATCAAAGTTACTAATGTCCTGATAGAGATGCAGAGCCCACTGCCTACTATAGTCCTGACCTCTATTCAATTAATCACTCAACAGAGCCGTGGCCTAATAAAGTCTGCTTTTAAACCCCTGCCAGTCCGTCAGCAATTTTATTTTCAGTGGTTCCGTTTGCCGCTCCGAGTTGTTAAAAATTCTAAAACCACTCCTTGTCTAGATGTCTATTAAAATGAATGTAAAGCCAAAATCTTAAACGCGGAAGGATTATCCGAAAATATGGTAATAGTCTGCACATTACTGACACCTTTCTGTAAATGTACAGCTCTCACTGAGATTGCCTTAATGCCATTCATTTAATATAGAAATTTATATCTTGGTATTGGACTTAATGTTGCCTGTTCCTACACCAGCGTGGTTCTTAGATTCATCTGTAAATTGCATTGGGCTTATTTTATCTATATCAGGACCACTCATTCCATACCATCCAGAAATCTAATCTCGAATCTACGAAAATCGAAATCGCTTTAATTACGTTTAATCAAAAGGAGAATTTAAAACGTTAAAAGACGCTAAAGGTAGAATTATACCCACTTATAGGTTTTGTTATAAGTTAGACTTTTAAAATCTAAATTCAAAGAATTCATCAACCGAAAAAATATTATGTTTCGCCATGACAATGCTAGACCACAACCTTCTTTTGTGACGCAGGAAAAACTAAGATGGAGTCGAAGCATCATTACGTCAACAGGTCTTAATGATGTAAGCTTACATGCTTTAAATCATACAGTCCTACAACAACGCAATTGATTCAGAAAACCCAGATGTTTAAATACAGATGGAATCATGACTTTACACTAAAAATAACAAGGAAAGGTTATCGGACAGTATATATTTAATTCACTTTTGGTTAAATAATGTTTTTTATATACTTATTACAATATATGGTTGGGTTTTTATTTGATTTTAGGTTTTGCATCACCTACAAAAAATCATATAAAACTTGTAAACAAATTGCCTATTAAAAAAAAACAGACTTAGGCCCAGTTTTTAACTTCATATTTAAGTGGCATTTAAATTTAAATGCCATTTAACTGCAACTTTGAGTTTTTCAGCGCAAAGTTAAATGAAACTTAAATGCCATTTAAATGACCAACCTTGCCCATTTAAGTTTCATTTAAGTTTTACATATAAACACATGTTCCCGCCATCTTGTTTTTACGTATTGCAAATAAAAATAAAACAATCAACAATGTTTTTAATTTTTTTATAAAAAATGGGCATATTATGAACAAAACTCGTCTTTAAATAATAAAATTAATATATATTAATTACGTTTATTGTTATTAATTGATGTTTATCAATAGTATTTTTATTTTATTTCTGGTGTTTTATTTTGTTGCAGTCAATCACAGCTGTTTCTGCGAAAAATTCTGCAAAGTTTATTTACATTTGGTGATGCTACCGTTTTTTTATCGCAATTAAGTACAAACTTAAATTTATGACTAAAAAACTGAAACTGTATTTAAATGCCATTTAAGTTTAAATTAAAATTAACTAATTTCACATTTAAATATGAAGTTAAAAACTGGGCCTTAGCAAAATAAATTTCTGATTCTAAATAATCACTACAAACATAATAATAAAAATCAAATCTAATAAGAAAACAAAAATAATTGAATAAATTAATTTAACTTTTAAATCAAAATATTATTGTATTTTTAATCAAAATTGAAAAAAAATATTAGAAATCGAGTTAATTTAATTATCTCTAATATACCATATTTTCTCTGAGTGTAGGCACGTTATTTCTTATTAGCACTGCTCTGGCATCATAGTCGGTCGGGCCAACAGCTTTCTGGAGGCTAAACAAATTTCATTTAATATATTTTAATTTTCATTCCAACAATGAATTTTGGGGGTATAACATGATATGAAAGATTGCATTGCCATTATATGCAACCAGAAGTCAAATAAGCCTTAAAGAAAAAAACAACGAATAAAAAAAACGTTACAATTTGTTTAAGTAACCAGGTGTTGCATGTAAATACGAGAGCGAATACACACATACAACATACTTAAATACACTGACTTTTGTTGCAAGCCACATGAAAGTACGTGTAAAGTAATTTCTGTTTACAGGTTTATTTATTTTCTTGTCCTTCTTCGTTTGCATATTTTTTTATTTTCGGTTTTCTTTTCTTTTTTTTAGTTTTTCACCAGTATTGCATTGCCCGTAAACATTATCATTTTGCATTTTATAGTTCTTTTCTTATTATTTTTTTCCAGCTTGTTATTGTATGAGTTTTTTATGTCATTTCGTTGCATTTGCATGACGACATACAGTTTCATGGAAACAACTTTTACGTAATTATAAGGCCAACATTAACCTGAATTACTACTTTAGCATTTAGTCCAATGCATTGACTTCTTTTACACACACACGCACACTTTTACTTATTTATCCATTTATCTCTTGTTACTTTCACATATCCATCCAAACATCTACTTAACTTAACCATTTATCCACCCATCCATTCAACCATATCAAGATAAACACACATACAAAAACAAAAAAAAACAACAAGCCTTGAATAAGAAGTAATTTTATCCAGAACACATACTCACTCGGTTTCATTTTTTTGTTGCTTTTTTTCGTTTGATGTAAATGAAGTTTCTTTTGAAAGGATAGTTGGTGTGGTTGAGTTAAATGAATGACTACAACGATCTACGAGTATAGTTTATACTCGTACGTAAATGTAGATGTAGAAATATCTCACATGTATGTACTTTTATCCGTGCTCTCACTCGCTCTTTATCAACTACCCATCATAATATCCCAGTTGGGTCTGTCGTAAAGACATCCTCGTAAATGGGGGGTGGACGACAATAGACTACCCATGCATGACGCATAAACAATAGCCAGAACAATTCTTCAGCGACATTTGCAAACAGATGCCAATCGTGCATGGCTGGCTGAGCCTGAATATCACTGAGCTTGTCGTCGCACATTGTACTATGAACTATGCAAGAGTGTCGTTAGTATTCGGTTTATTATTGACAACTTCAAGGAAATACATATACTACAGATAACATGAACCACTCTGTGACGTTGTCGACGATTGTGCCAACTGGGTTCTATACTATCTGCCCACAAGCACACATAGAGTTACAAATTAAAGTCTTGTTTTACAAATTACTTTTTATGACAAGTTTTTAATGCACTTTCTACCGTTTTGCTGGCTTACTTGCTCTCTCTCTCTCTATCTCTCTCTGTCTTTCCTGCTGTCTCTATCTCTATTCGGCATTAAATCAAAAATTTTTAAAATAAAGAGTAGCCATAAAACTAATGGATATTTTACACTTTGTGTCATAGTTTTTGCAATTTCGCTTAACGCAACTCAATAGTACAAGCAGGTTAATTATGAAAATTTAAAAAGATATCAAAAGTATTCTTGGCATTTACATTTTTAACAGTATGTTTCAAGTAAAATAATAATAATTAAACAGAGAGAATAATTTTAGAAAAGTTTTTGTTTTTTTTTTAATTTGAGAATGCGTGTATTTAAGCAGGTATAGAGTAGTAATATAAAACCAGAGGTGACCAAATTTTAATTGTGTGTAGTTTTTTTTTGTTTTATTGATATCAAAACTCAGGGATAAACACCCCTACTGATGGTGTGCTTTGTATTGGATTTTTTTGGTAAGGGCAGTATATTTGTTTTTCTTATATTAATATTAAGCGAATTAGGAATATGGCGAATGGCTATGAATGATCAACAGCAATTGCCTTTATTGAGTGTGGTGAGCGCCCTTGCTAAGTAGGTTTAGCTGTTATCCCTGCTACTTCCCAATAGTATAAAGAAATTAATAATTTTTATACGTTGCCTTTGTAAAAAGAAAGAGATAGAAAGATAGAAATAGATAGAAAGAGAGGACAGTTGGTATAAAATAAAAACTTAAAGGTAAGAGTGTTTTTTATTAGTGAAATTACTCAATGAGTGAAAAACAATAGGCTTTAAGTCATTGCTCGCCAAAAAAGGAACGGCTGCAAGTTTTACAACAAACATAATAAATTCGTTTTGATAGTTCCCGCCTCATTATACTATATGCAATATATTTTAAAAGCTTTAACGAGCTACAATGAATTGACAGCTGATTGACTAACAACACTTTATAAGTAATTCGCCTTGTTGAGGGCCCACATGGCCTGCCAGGTTTTAAGCAATCATTAGTGGTTTTAAATACATTCTCTCATGTTCTCTGGGGTCCTATTCTGTAATTCTTTTAAGCTAAAATGCTAAAGTTTCGGGTTTTCAAAACAGGCTGAGCGTTAGAATAAATAAAATTAAAAATTTTAGAGATGATGGGTATGAAGGTGTTAAATTACAAAACGCTTTAATGTGTTATATTTGAAACCAAAAAGCCCTTAAACAAATTTATAAATTTTTAGCGATAGAGTTTTAGCTTAGGCTTACAGAATAAGGTCTCTGGCCTAACAAACTCAATACTTTATGGTTCAATATCGTGAACCATAAAGAATCACTTTCTTATCCTGTATTTGCCATATTACTACTTAATATTAAATATGTCTTTACTTTAAAGTTGAAAATCGTGCTAACATCCTTGCGTTACAAAATCCCGTTTTTCATATTAATTTTTGAAGTTTTAATATACGTATTCAGACATTATTTGTATTGCTAAAATTACTAATAGTCATTAAATAAACAAGTAAAATTGAAACATTAAAGTATTCGTTACATCCAGTTTCAGGCTAAAAATTTTTGGTAGACAGCGATGTAGGTCGGCATGGAGGAGTGCTATAGCAGATAATTAACTAAGCAGAAAAGGCTAACATGGTGAAAGCTACCAGCAGTGTTAGAGAGCGTAAAGTAATATCAGAATTATCTATAAATACCTTTATAGGCTAATAAAAATGTCATTGACAGCAACTTAATCTCAGATAATGAAATCAGATTTCATACCAGCATATCGTCTGATGCCTGTAATTTAAATAAAATATTGGTGGATCAATTTCTAAATTTTTTTGTTTTTTCCTCTTTTTTTACTTCCTGGCTTAATATATATACTGTTTAATATCTAAGATAAGACTTTTCATAGTCATCATCATAAAATAGAAAATGTCATTATGAATTTCTAATATTAATATTTAATTTTGAAAAGAATTTGAAATGTATTGAGAAATAATTTACTTGAGAACTCGATTGTGGGTCTATGTATTAAAATAATCGTAAAACGTAAAATTAAATCTATTTGTTTGTTTATGGAATCTATGTATACTGTATTTAATATTAATAAATAAACATTTAAAATAATAAACAAATACCTGTTGTTCCGGGAGCATCTTAGATTTTTCTCGTCTTGTTATGGGCACCTCTATTTGAATTGTAATCATAAACACAGTATGAAAGCAAAAATTTTATTTTCCCTAGAATATGTGGAATTTTATCAGTGAATTCATTAATAGCTTATTGAATTGATATATAATTTCCTTAATAATTCTCCGGAAAGTAAAGGACTCAAAAACGATTTAATAAAATTTTTAAATTTAATCTCATACCCGTATTACAGTATGAAAAATCCGTTCTCACAAATATTTTAAAAAGTGTTTTTTTTAGAGCATTAATTTTCTATAGAATAAATAGTAACAGTAATATCAAAAATTAGTATTCATTAAATCAAAATAAAAAATGTGTTTCAATAATAACTTTTTTGGAAATATTACAATACTTAAGAGAATCATTTTAATTTTTTGTAAGAAATCTGACTTTGCATACTGTTGTTTTTTTCGGTAATTTCTTTGCTTATTAAGTATTTTATTACTGCAAAGTGTCATTACAAGATGATGGCCAGGCAACATATTTCCACAATATTAATAATATTGCAGTAAAAACGTATTACAAGTAATAGTGGTTGTAATGACTTTTTATAAAAATTTTTTATTTTTTATTTGCTCGCATTTATAAGAGGAAATTGAAAATTGTTTGTTAAGCAAGTACGTCTTTCAATTTTAAATTTATTGCCAGGTAAATAGAACTTAATATTGGATAGAAAAATATATAAAAAAAGGATCTACCTATATAAAAACAAACTGAACGTTTATGTATATAAGGATATACATAAGTACATACATACATATCGTCATATTAAATGCAAACGGACGTAACTACACTTTTTGATTTTTTTTACAGAAGAAGCAAAAAACCCTAAAATCAAAAATATTTTAAATCCTGAAAATCATATAATTTTCAGAATCGGGTTTAAGGATCCCTATCCCTATATACAACAAATGAGTTTGTATGTAAGGTTTTCAGATATATTATAATAAATAATTAAATAAACAAAACAAAACAAAAAAAAAAAAAATAAAAAATTTTTAAAAATTGTCGAAAATTTGTAGATTACCCCAATAAACCCCACATCCCCAAATAAATTTTTTTATCCCCATATTCGAAAAAATTCTCATATTGGGGATAAATCTCCTAATCTGAAAACACTGCCTATTTGCATGATCAAACTCAGAGATTGTCAGTAGGGTAGGTGTGTTATTTTTATGTATTCTGTATTTTTTACCAAATTCGGTCTACGAATGAGTACAAATAAGTAAGAAATATTTTTTCATCTGCAAACAAGTAGATAGGAATACCTTTGAATTTAGCCTGAAATTACTAAAATAGGTACCCTTTATAACCAGAAACAAAAATTTCGGAATCTCGAGATTGCTCTCACCAGAATGGTGAATAGATCTAGTACAAATTTCGGAGAGCACTATTACGAAAATCGTACTATCGCAAGTATTTGTTGCCATTTATACGTCAAATCAGATAGTTATGAGACCATGCATGCCAGTCGTGTACAATACTAACGAATCGACACATTGAAGACCATAAAACTTTCATAAGACGTGATAGTATTTCGTATTGGGTTCCAACATCTTTTTATTTGATTATAAAATAATATTTGATAGATAGAAGACATTGGGTGAAAATAAGGTGACTGTTATTAAAGCAGGTCTTTTTAAAGATAGCATAGTTGAATCAATCCCAATCAATTGAATCAATGCCAATAGACTTGCGTCTCAACGAAGACTGAAGTGAAAATGGACTATTTAAGGTATAAAATAATTTTGCATATTTTTGAAAACTGGTTGCATATGTACATTAATAAGATAACTTTTTTCGAGAACAGCGTTAATGATATTGCTTAGCCGGTATGATGGTGTTACATGCCACCGGGGGGTCAATAAATTCCAAGCTTGTAGTATTTAAAATCTCTCCATTAAATCATGTTACTGATTTGAGCTGATAAATGAGCAATAATGGGCGTTTTGAGGGTAAAACGGCTAAGAAATGGACGAACAGAATGCTCTTTTCGATAGCAGCAGCTTGGGCTATATGCTTGTCATCATTTTTAAAGATTAAAGCCATGTGCTGACAGCTCTTTTTTTATAATTTTAATTTGTTTTATTAATTTTATATGTTTAAAAAAAATCCGCCATTTAAGGTGTTTTAAGTAAAAAATTTTTCTTTTGTAATAATATGTTAAAACCATATTTCTTCAAAAGTCTTATTATGTATTACTCATTACATCTTTAAAATTTTCGAAATTTTTACCATGAATTTTTGTTCTTCGTTTCTCCTTTTGCATTTTTTGTTTTGTATTCTTATCGAAATGAAATAATTTGAGCAGAAACCTGCAAAATACATTTAATCACCAATAATGCTGCAACACATGTTTTGTTTGTTTGGTCTTGATGCGATTCCAATTGCAACGTCCTTGGTTATTCACATATTTTTCGTACATGCATGTACATGACCATTAAAATGATTTTTAATGAAGTATTACTATTTAAGTAGCACTACTTGTGTTTAAAAAAAGTTGCATTAAAAAGTATTTAAACCATGCCAGAACAGAGGGAAAGATAACTATTAAAGAAAAATAAAAAAAAAAATTTTTTTTGTTTCGTCAGAAACGATTTAATTAGATCAAAGTTAACTGCAATGAATTTTTTTGTTAATCAAAGGAGAAATGATTACGAACATCATTTCATCTAATTAAAAAAATTTATCACTTTTCCTGGGGCACGAACTCGAGTCTTCAGTATATAAATTTTTTTTTTATTGGCCTGAATATATGAGTTCGTATTCTAACTGGTCATTACAACCCTGTTTCAGGGTTTAGGGCCTCGCTTCTTGCAGCACAAATGTTGTATGTGTCAATTTTTATTGACAGACTTGAGAAGCTTGTTCATAGCAAACAGTCACTCTCCGTGCTTTTGCTAGAAGGCTGCTGAGAGATAGTCGCCGAAAAAAAATAGTTTTTCATATTTCTTTTTTTTAGATGGCGGAGCTGGGGTTTGAACCCGGAGCTTTTGTCTAAAAAGCTAATACACTAACCACTAGACCAGGGATGGCGAATCTTTTTTTGACTGCGTGCCAATAAATATTATTTTTATAAAATGGAAAAACATGCATTTTAAAAATTATATATAGATTCATTCCTATAATATGCTGATATATTTTTTAATAGGATTTTTGCTGAATATTTCTCCATAATGCATCAATATCCGGATCATAACTTGATCATTTTAATGAAATACAAGCCTCCCCACATTCATCGGTAAGTCTGTTTCGTACATCAGATCTTATATTATTCAGAATCGAAAATAGACTTTCACAGCTATACGTTGATGAAAATATTGTTAGAATAGCTAAAGACAATTTCTTCATCGCATTAAATGTTTCTGGGAGCGAACACAATGTCTTCAACCGCATATTATTCATGTTTTCGTATTCTTTTTCATTTAATCTTTTTTTTTCGTTATTTTCTATTTCTTGCCTCAACTCTATCGATTTTTGCTTCCAAATAGAACTTGATTGAAACTCTGCCAACTGCATTTCTAAATTCACCAACTTTAACAATTCTAATTGATATATTTTAGCAGTTTCCAAATCAAACTTGTCTGGATATTTAATAAAGTTATTTAATGGTTGAAATTTTTTGAAATCTTGAAATCTCGTAACAAAATTGTCTTGTATGTCACTTATAACTTGGCTATAAAAATTTATATTAATTTCAAAAATTATATTAATTTCATTGTCAATATCGCGTTGAAATATTACTCATTTGGACTCAAAACCTTCAATAATATCGAACATTACATCAATTGATTTTCCGGGACCTTGCAATTTAATATTTAATTCATTTTAATGATTAGAAATATATGTTAAAAACATTAATTTTAATAAAATTAAACCTATATTTTGTACTATTGTGCGTTGATTTAATATACTCATGAGCTTGATTAATGTGAATGCGAATAGAGGTTTTATATATTTTTCCTTTTCTCCCATATAACCAGAAAGTAAAATTATCTTGACAGATTAATCAAAGTATATGTATATTACATTACATTGAAAAAAACAAATAGTTATAATTGATTTAACATAATTTTCTTAATTATTTCTATTAGAATTAGGACTTAACAATTTGGTAAGATTTTTGCTGAAATTTGGTTACAAAAATTTTAAAGTCGTGGCAACACTATTTCCCATTAATGCTATAAACACAACAAAGGATACCGACCATCGACTACAAGCTGTCAAAAATAGAATACATGTGTGTATATGAGAATAATTATTTTAGTGACAACACGACTACCGACCACACGACTACTTTTGTAGCCCGTAGCCAACTTAGGCTAATTTCTATTTTTCTTGGCGACAATAAACAGTTTAGTGATGCTAATACAATAAGATGCATGGAAAAGGTGTTTAAAAAACGCAATACATGAAATATGTACATAAAAAATGCGAAAAAAATTCAAGTTGCACCACTGAAAAAAAAAATATTGTTTATATTTTTTGTTCAGTTTTCATTTACTTATTTCATTAATTTACACCAGTTTTTATTTCATTTTTAATTTATTATTTAATTACCTTTTTAGTTTTCTTAAATTTTTACAAGTTTTCTTCAGACATTTGTTGTTTTCTGTTTCCTCACAATTTAACTTACAAAAAATAAGTTTGTTAGATTTTGTTTAGGTTATGTTCAACATGTCAAAACAGATGTTTATTTTGTAGCTGTAGTTGTTATTATAATTAAGTAGCTGGCTACTTGGCTACTTTCGTAGCCAGCGATTTTTATTGTAGTCTGAACCAACTGTATGTTAAAATGTTGTACAATGGCTTTTGTGTGCTGTTGTTTTATGTTCTCTGTTTTTGCTTTACTCTTATTTATATTTGCAACTACAATCAGTATTTGCTCATGAGAAAAATACAATACTGTACAATTTTAGCGTCTTGTGCTCACCTCTATTGCGTAGGCAAATAATATAATTATATTTTAACATTATGAATAAAGGCACCAGAAATCTGGAAGTTTGTTTTTAAATATCAAAATTTACGCATTAAATTTGAATTGAGTTCACAATTTTTTGAATATCAAAAATGCATTTGAATTAGTCAGTACATATGTATGAAAATGAAAAATATTATACGTGCCAGCGAAAATTTATCTGCGTGCCACTTTGGGCACGCGTGCCATAGGTTCGCCATCCCTGCACTAGACTAAGGCGATTGCAATTGCAAGCCGAAACAGGGTGACAGGATTGATTGTAGAAAAGTTAGAAAAAATTTATCCCAGATAAGTATAAGTAGATTCGATAAAAAGCTATTAAGAAATCATTGAGCAAACCAGAAAAGACAACCCAGATACCTTCTTATTTTGTCAGAAATTAGATCAGAACAAAATTGTATTGATTACTCAATTAAGGAGATGACATACGTAAATGAAATGTACTCCAGCCGACCTGAACATGTTTTCGACTAGCTGGACTACATAAGTCTCATCAGATTTGTTTTAACATCATCAAGTATTTAACTCACTCTTATAATATGCAGATACCCAGCAGAAATTAGTGCTTACCAATAAGCTATTTTGTAAGGGATAAATTGTAAACAATCATTTACTTATGCGCATCAATAATGCATGATTTTTATATGAAATGAGCCGCTAAAATGCAAAACAAACGCAAATTTATTGCTACTAGTAAGCAAATATTATACAAAATCAAAAATAATACCTTATTCTATAGCATCTTTGTAAGCTTTAAGGTATGCATAAACAATATAATGCTTCCATTATTGCTTACAACTTTATTTATTGCTTCCAAATTTGAAAATTTTTCTGCTGGGTATCTATGAGCTTCACAACAGAGCTTAATGATCAAAAGGTAATTTTTAAATTCAAATTCCCTAGCTCTTACCAATGGCTTACCTTCTTCTTTTTATAATAACCAGGCAAATATAAGGAATTATTCCATATTGTTCACCAGCATTTAAATTATTGTTGTCGTTTTCTGTAAATAACACTTCAGTGAATAAATTTCTGCCTTTCTTTTTAAATGGCATACAAAATCACGTATGAGCAGCTGAAAGAGTAAAATTGCTGGAAAATAGAATAAATAAAAGAAACAAAAAAAAAAAAACAAAAAAAAAAAACAAAAAAAGAAAGAAGAATACTTAATAAATCGATGGTTGCATTAAGTGAAGTAAGAAATTCATATCAATAAATAATAATTATTGCCATTTTCATTATATGTGGTATATGCTCTGCTGTTGAAATTAATGATAAGAACCTTTTCTTTTAACAGGTATTAAGAAATAAGTAGTAGTCTGAGTAAAAGACATGCATTACAAGAAATTTTATATTTCTTAAAAGATATTAAAATATTGCAGAAATAATCAGTGAAAACAGTATACTGATTGACTTGAAGTTTATCAATGTGATGGAGATGGTAATTTGCATATATACTCGTATATTAACACTCTTGCAAAGCCTTATCATGGGCTATTTAATTAAATTTCGGTTAGTAACTTAAAGGGGGTATCTTAAGTATTTATGTAAATGTGAAGAATATGTTCAATTTATATACAGTCTATTACTTTTGAAGTTTTTGGTTCTTTAAACATGGAAATGGACAGTGATAGTGATTATGATTTAGCGAATCCAAAATGAAATCCAAATAAGATATAAATAATACTTTAAAATATAAGAGTTGTTTTTGTCAGCACCATCTAGCGTCAGTTTTACAATACAATACAATAATTCTCGCAGTTTTAGGTAAAAATAAAAAATGAATTCGTCAACTCCAAAAACAGTAAGTTACCATAACTTTTCGGGATATTTTGATATAATTTTCAATGATCTTTCCTTGTTAATCAGCGTTCCAAAAACAACAATTTCAAATGCTTGTAAAAAAAATCTTGCACTGTTTTGATTTTGTTACGGATAAAATCCACTTTCATTTGCAATTGGTCTCATACCATTACCATTCGGATAAATAATTCTGTATTACTGTGGTCTAGTGGTTTATGTGTTGCCTTACTAAGAAAAGAGACCCGGGTTCAAACGCCACCTCTGACATCTTGAAAAAAAAAGAAATATGAAAAAAATATTTCTTTCTGCGACTATGTCTTAGCAGTCTTCTGGGAAAAGCTCTGAGAGTAACTGATTGCCATGAACAAAGAATCTCCGAGTGGGGTCTCGCGAACAGGGTCGAATTTAATGCGCGCAAGACCCAATGTTGTTTTATAACGCATAAGCGTTGTGATGATTTAATCCTGCCATCTGTGACTATGGGTAATGTAAATATTGAGGTGGCTAACGCTCTTGATGTTCTGGGCATGAGAATTAGTTGTGATGTCCGTTGGAATGATCACATATTTCGAGTGTCGAAAGAAGCATTCAAGTGCCTCGGTTTTCTAAAACGGTGCAGGAAATACTTCACTCCATCCATCTCAATATATACAAAACCTTCATCCGGCCTAGGATGGAATATAACTATCATGTATGGGCCGGTGCTTCAAAATCAATTTTGGGGCTTCTCGACCGCGTACAGGAAAGGGCGAAGGTGCTTATCGGCGACGGTAGGGTATCCAATTCTATCGATTCGTTGGAGCATCGGCGCAATGTGGCGTGCGTTTCATTGTTCTATCGATACTACCATGGGAGGTGCTCTGATGAAATAGGGGAATTGATTCCGGGTGGTCGCATATTCCTGCGGACTACACGTACCTCTCTCAGAGCGCACCCATTTGTGGTTGATTGTTCAGTGAATCGCACAATGCATTATAGAGAGAATTCGTTCTTTAGTCGCACCGCTCGTTTGTGGAACAATCTTCCGGCAAAAGTTTTTCCTGCCAATTACGATATCAGTAGGTTTAAATCAAATGTCCACAAACACTACTCCCTCTTTCCCCCTTCCCACAACATATTTTCCTAGACCAGCACAATGTACTGCATGAGTGCTGGCCTTAAAAATAAAAAAAAAAAATGAACAAGCTTCGTTCAGAGTCGACTATGAATTGTAAATCCCAGTACTCATGGATAAAAATCAACACACACCACATGGCCGCTGCAAGAAGTTAGGCCATAACCCTGAAACAGGGTTGTAATGGTCAATTATGTATGAATGTATATGTTATTACAGATATTATAAAAAATGTGTGTAAATATAAATACAGCGATTACTGAATCACCATAACTATTTTCAACCGAAATTGCTTTTGACCCTAAAAGGGTTTAGTGAACTTGTACCACTTAAACATTGATAGGTTTTAAATTAATCGATTACATGTCTTCTACAAGAGGCGCTCTACCGAACAGATTTAAGTGTTGCTTTCCGAAAGATTATTGACTGGGTCTGGCATGAGACACATACATCGAAACTTATGTTTTTTTTATTACATTTAATTACTACTTTTGGTCTTTTATGTTTAAAGTTTTAAGAAATGCTGCGTAATATAACATTCAGAGCATATCCGCACATGTAATGAAATTTGTTACAAGTGAATAAGAACAGTGAAAGTCCTTTGAACTTTTTATTTTTCAGCTCACATACTTACTTAACTAATTAAAGTTTTTTTTTTCATAAAATGTTCAAAAGATTCTAATGAAGTGCAAATTTTTAACATTTTGCTCTTTAGCAATAATATTAAAAATAATTAAAAATAAAAGAAGATCCTTTAGGGTATCAAATGTAAAATGTTTTATGCATAAAGATTACGAATTATTTTCTGTTTTAATTGACTCTGCTTCATAACAACAAAATAGAAACTGCAACTTTAACAGAAAGAAAAAAAGAAAAAAATAAAAAACAAAAAATTAAAACCCAAGTCATATACTTTTAACATGCCAATAAAGAGGAATAATATTGGGCGAGTACTTAAAGTGTGCAAAAGTGAAAAGAGCAATAAACGAAAGAAAAGAGGAGGAAATTTTTTGTAAATATGCATTTTTCCGAATATGAAATGAAACTCTGTGAACAATTTTAATAGCTTGGGAATGATTAACAAAGAAATGATAGAAAAAACTATTTTTAAGACTTATACCGTAAGTATGTAGGTTAAGAAGAAAGTTCATATACTTATATGGAAAATAAAATCTTTCTTTGCATATCCAGAACCCAGCAAAAAAGAAAAAAAAATGAAAGTTATTGAAAAATTCGGAGCATTTTCATTGAAATTGTAAAACACCTTTGAATCACTTTTTCCCTATGACAACCACATATTATACTCTTTATCATTGGTGTTTTACCAAAAACAAAACTACTTTAAATTCATTTCTCATCAATGATTTTTACTTATTGCTGCTAAGCTCTATGTGAATAGCTGGGAATATAAAATGATTTTCATTTCATAAAATCGATATTTCGCACAAACATATCTATAAGCAGTGTTACGAAGAAATATTTTCAAAAAACAAAATCATCATTACATTTCTTAGTTTCTGTTACTACGATAAGTTATATACATAAATTATTACAATAACAAATTACATATAAAACAATCGAGTATGTTTATCATTACAAAAACAAAATACATGTAGGCTTAAAATTATATAAATATTACACAAACAAAATACATTTAGAAAAATCAAGTATGTTCGAAACTATAGAAAAACTAGTAAAAATAAAAAAGAATTTGTAAATGAAATTAATACATAAAAACAATAAAAATTACTAGAAAACCTGTAGGTAGTGAGCTCATGATGTTGGTTGCCTGTAGTCTGCAAACGCTCTATACTGTTGTAAAAAGGCAATAGGTCTAAACTGGGGTTTGAAACTAAGAACATTTACTGGCTGTTCGACTTTGTAGCTAAACAAACTCTTTTCTACGGAGCTGCGATGTGGTAGTTGGTTCTACGGAAGGAAAACCATAGAATCGAGTTCAAGCGCATTATGAGAATGGTTGCTATTTTTATAACGGTTGGTCGAGGAACCACCCCAACGAGGGAATTATTTACCATCCTGAACTGATTATCACCCGACCTTATGGCGTACCAAGTAGACGCAAATTTCACGGACATGCGAATATCTCAGATAAAGTTAATCGACAGCTATCGGTTGACTACACGATATCTGAATCTATCTTTGATCCTGGTTTCATAACGAAAATACCGGAGAGATCCTTTTATGAAAATGGTCTACACCACTCAGAAGATATTATCCAAGTTTTCACCGACGGATCCAGTTCACATGATAAAGTTGGATGTTACATATTTTCGGAACAGGTGAATCTTATGTTCAGAACAGCCACAGATACAGTATCGAAGTATATCGGTTAGGAATACACACAATTTTACTGATACTAAAGTGGCTATTGTGGTTCCATAAGGGTGTTTAGACCACATCCAAGCTTGTCCGTGAATGCTGGCTATCTCTGAAGGAGATTGCGAGACATTCAAAGGTTACTTTTATGTGGGTCCTTGCACACGAGGGTATTGAAGGAAATGAAATAGCTGATACACTTGCTAAGGCTGGTTCCACTACTAATTCAAACGAATTCAGGCGCGAGATCGGCCTTCTTCTACTGTGGGTAAAAAAACAGCTAACACAAGTTCTACTTGTCCACAGAGGAAAGTTGGAAGAATGAACATCTTTGTTTAATGACCAAATAAATCTGGCCCAACATGGATATGGGTAGAACAAAGTTCGTGGAGATCTACACAGAGACCATAGCAGTGATAACGGCCCATTGGCGCATAGGTATTCACGCCCGCAGGTTGAAATTGTCTCATAATGTCTTCTATAGAAGCTATAATGACGAGAAAGAAGAGGAAACAACGAAACATTTTGTCTGTCATTGTCCCACACTGGGGGAACTGTGTACAAACATTTTTGAGTCCCCTGAATTTATCGACAGATCCTGTTTATCTGGAGGTGATTTGACCGAAATTCACACCTTCGTGAGATTATCGGGTTGGTAAAAAAACGGACAACTGTCGTAGGAATGTTGAAATGGATATAGTGGTATCACAACGAAACCTTTATAGGACTCAAGTGTGCTTTGCCTGAAGGTGGCTGCCAATTTTACCCTAACCTAACCTAGTCTGTTAAGAGAAACAAAATAAATTCCACGGGTATAACAAGAAGTTCTTTTTTTATTGTTTTCTATTTTGGAGATGAGTTTTTATAAGAAATAAATACTGGAAAATACTCTCTAACCCAGGCTCAACTAGTTGGAATTTTACTCAGTTAAAGCTAAATATCCGCTTGCGTTATCTGGAAAAATTTCAGCTGTTATAGAATGTGGTTCATTTCAAACAGTTCGGTGTTGACTACAAGGTGAAAGGTGAAAAATATTGAAGTTGGCAATCTGATCTATAAGCCAATAACAATAATACCAAAATAAATGTTTTTGGCTTAACAAAAACATATGTCGACTCCTGGATAAAGTATTTCATATACGGCATAAAGCCAAATAGACAATATTAGTTCTTTTAATTCAAAAAACTAAAAACTTTTTCTATTTGTCCATTTATATAGAAATTTATATATCAGTGAACTTTTTATTCTTTCAAATTCTTTTTTTGTAACTCAATAAAAATGGTACACAAAGCAATCAAATAATATTGGGAGGGACAGTAATATCTGCTTCACTAAGCAGAATAAAAAAAAAAACTTCTAAAAAAAGTAACCAGCAATTTACCTTAATTTGGTAGAAAAAAAAAAGAAAATGAAAAAACAAAAAAATATGAGAATAAAAGAAAGCAAATATTGGAAAATTTAAAGGCAATGCCAGAGACATCCTATACAAACAATGCGTGACAACATTTGATTATTGGGTCAGTTTAACACTCAATTTTATGTTCATAAAAAAGTTCTTATACATGCCTTCCCTATCTTCCACCCTTTAGTTCCATTAAAGACGAAGAAAAAACTCTCTTTTTTAACTTATTTTGCATTCAAACAATGTTTTTCTTTCATTTTTTTTCCATTTTAACTTTACTTGTAATATCTGTCACATTGTCAATTTGCACTCAACTTAATTTTCATAAAAATAATAAGAAAAACAAGAAAAAAACAAAAAAGAAACACCAGAAAAAATTCTTATGAAATTATTATTTTCCTCTTTTTTTTTTTGGTAGCAAATGGGATTCTCATAAAAGACTCACTCACTCAACATCATTAGAGAAATAGAGGCAATAGAAAAGAAATAAAAATTTTATTTTTATAAAGATTTATTCACACAACGTTACAGTTTTTGTGGTCTTTGAATTTGGGTTACGGCAATATGTGTGTACGTACCAACCCCATCACTTAACCGGTACACTATTGTCTAAATAACGTTAAAGGAAGATGTTTTTTATAAAGAGTGAAATGGGGTTAAGCAGTTTTCTTTTTTATTCATCCATTCATTTTTTTTTTCTCTCAAAATAGTATTTTTGTTTTTCAAATATTTTTATTTAATCCTGATAAAATTATGCATGTTTGTGGCATTAAAAAAATAATAAAAGAAATTCATTTTTATTCTTCATAATTTAAAGGAAATATTTTCATTTCGAAATATGTAGTTTTATTGTGCATCTTCTTAAATGCATAAAATACATCTGAAACATAAAAAAAATAAATATAAATTTTTCTAATAAATGAAATTATTCAGGTTTTATAAAGACATTTAATTTTTTTTCTTGCATTTAACAAACATAGAATTGGTTTTAATTTTAATTTTTTTTCTTTTTTACTGAAAACCTGTCACAAAACTGTATACATATATTATTTTCATTAAGCTAAATACATACATATGTTCAGGATTATCTATTTTGCGATTTCAAAAGTAAGGTTAAATAAATCACCCAGCCGTGATTTCGATGACACTTTTATTTCACTAGAATGTAAATATCTGGATCATGCCCCGGCTCCGACATCTTAAAGCAAAGAAATATGAAGAAATATTTCCTATGTCGACTACGTCGTAGCAGACTTCTGGTAAAAGCTCTAAGAGTAACTGATTGCCATGAACAAGCTTCTCATGTCTGTCGTTCGGAGTCGACATTAAACTCTAGGTCCCGATACTCATTGAGAAAAATTCACACACACATCATGGGTGCTACGAGAAGCTAGGCAGTAATCCTGAAATAGGGTTGTAAAGGCCAATTATGTATATATGTATGTATGATGTAAAAATCGATGATTTTATTGTAATGTCCGTTGGAATGATCACATATTTCGAGTACCGAAAGAAGCCTCCAAGTATTACGGTTTTTTAAAATGGTGCAAGAAATAATTCACAACATCAGACCTTGTATATTTTTACTTACTACTCGTACCTCTTTTAGAGCACAACAATTTGTAGTTGATTGTTCAGTGAATGGCACAAAGCATTATAGAGAGTATTTGTTCTTTAGCCGCACCGCTCATTTATGGAACAACTTTTAGCAAATGTTTGTCCTGCCAGTTACGGAATCAGTAAGTTTAAATCAAATGTCTATAAGCACTACTTTCTCTTTCCCTATACCCAAACCATATTTTTCTATACCAGCACAATGTACTGCATGAGTAGGGTTGATTCTCTGAGTGCTCGACGGTAACTTGGCGAATGTTGTTTATCAAAAGCCTTAATGTTAATTGACGCCGCATATTCCAGAAACTACACGATCACGAAATTTGTTATGAAATAAAGCCAAATTTGGCTGTAACAAGTGGCTTACAGCCACGTCAATTCATAATTTTCAATTGCATATCAAACGCAAAAATAAAAGAAAGCCGGTTATCATATGACAACTGACAGAAATGGTTCTTCCAACCAAAAATTACGGCCAAATAACACCTCCAAACTATACTGCTCAGAAGAAAATCACTTTTTCCGAGTAACATAGCAGAAATATTTGGAATAGATTTAATCGCTAAAGAAAATTTTGTTAAAAAAATCAGCATTGAAATATTTTTGTTTACCACCTAAATAACGAGCTTGTAAACGGCCAGATAGTAAGCCAGTTTAACTTGCGTTCCTGTCCTAAAGCATAAACATACGGTACTTAAAGCACGAGTGAATGCAATGCTTCCACCATTTTGAATGGTCAGTTGTTGCATGACTTGAACTTTGGAGTAGAAGGCAAAGAACAGGAAGCTAAAGACTATGATGTACCACCATTATTGAAGGCTTACTTGGATTCAGATGATAGCGATGATGATAAATATTGCGAAGAGTTTTATATGGCTACTGCCATTTCTGATGAAAACTCAATGTTAAAAATGTTTTAAATTTGTGAAAAACAAAATTTTTAGGGCACCACGTGGTCTTTGTAAGCTATTTCGGATTCATAGACACATTCAGTTTGTATTGATATGTTCACAAAAGTTGTTCAGATTTACAATGGATACAATATTGTCATATATTGTTAGTGAAAAATTTTAAGTTCCTGTATGTTATGCTGAAAAAAGTGAAAAAAGAAATAATTTTCTCCTTTATTTTTGCAAAAAAGTGCAAGAAGAAATTATTTTTTGCACATAAAATGTTTTTAAAATTTGTTTGAAAAGTCGTTACATTATTGCAAAATATAGTTAAACAATATCTTTAAGTTTAAGGTGAGGACACCTTTTTTAGTTGTAGCATTGATTTTCAAAATCCTTTGATTTCCATAAAAAAAATTGGTAGTCAATCTGATCAAACAGAGTACAGGGTTTTATTAACCTTTGGTATTACAATCGAACGTATACTGTCGAGTCCGTGCATTTTTCCAAAAGTCTTCATTTGTCGCACATCACGAGACTTCGGCACGTGAGGCACTAAAGTGGTGGTGAACGCAGGTGATCCATCGCTCTTAGTGTCGGAAAACTTTCTGTCTACTATTTGTAATTATTTTTGTTAAGTTCTTTAGTAATGGTTCTTAAAGGGAGTGTGAAATGTGGTGTATGTATTACTCTATAAAGATTGATTTTGAATTATTTACTTATACGAGTACAACGAAATTCCGTTCATTTATGCTACTAATGCTCAAGGAGAGAAACTGTATCATTATTACGTGTATGTATTAGTGCTGGCAAAGTATTGCGTAATGGGTACCGAGTATCGAGTATTTGTACTAATTTTTGGGTACTCAATACTTTAAGAGTTGTATTTATCCTTTGAAGGTTTATGAAAAATTTAAAATTTAACGGTCAAAACAAGTCTCTTTTTTAAAAAAAAATATTGTATGAAATTGTTTTCTTCTAAAAATAAAATCCGTTAAAAGTATTGAGTAGTATTGAGTACCCAAATGGAAGCACTCAATACTATCGAGTAATGAAAAGTAGTAGAATTTGACAGCACTAGTATGTATTCCCTAACGATGTGAAATGAAGTTAATTTTTGCCTTAAAGTCTTAGTGGTCAACCAACAACTTAATTCTTATTTAAATTAACTTTTACAAATAACATGCATATTAATAAAATTCATATATAACCTGTGTTTATAGCAGTAATAATCGTAACACATACATACATACTTATTGGTCAAATAAAATTGTAACTTTATTTTGAGAATGTGCTCATATCTCTATAATAAAAATTAATATAAAACAGATGGGCATATAACATTTAAGGGTATTAGTTTTTATTATATTGTAATATAAAAGCTTATTCCGATATAACTTTTAGAAAATTTTATCTATTTTAACAAATTTATTGAAATCTGTTGTAGAAATTTTCATTAGTTACGTTAGTAAAAAAGAACAATCATACCAAGAGTACAAATTTAATACAGGAGTCATAATATTATTATTAAGCACGTTCGATGTTAATTGCCTATAAAGTATAGGTAAATCTACAACAAACTTAAACATAAGACAATACAAGTAAAATACATTTTGATACCCGGTGTGAGAATATAGATTTTGTCAATCTAAATCTAGCAATTTTTAAATCAAATTCTTCTACCATCTTTTAGTGTTTAGCTATATTTAATATATAATTTAACATACAATTGGCATTTTTTTTAAATAGTAGTATAAAAAAATAAATTAAATTTAAAATTAAAATTTATGAAATTCACATTTTTTTTATCTTTTTGATTTTTCATTTCTTTTTTCTATTTTTTTTTTATAAAAGAAAATTATTTAAGACTGTTTTATAAAACACACTAGAAAACATATGTACGTAGATTTATGTCACTACACAACAGAGAACTGCAATAATCATTGTTTGTTATGATTAAATCTTGCACTAAAATTTTAATAAAAAATAAATAATTAAAAACACTCAAGTTTGAATAAAATCTTATTCATATTCTCTAAATCATCGCTTGAGTAGTAATGATGAATAGGATCCAACAAGTTTAAATCGCTTCATTCCCGTTATAACGATTGAACAAAACTCATTATTGGATCGCATCACTATTGAATGGAATAAATTTTTCTTTCATGAATAAATAAATAAATGAAAAGTGTTCACACAGCAAGAGAATGATCATAAAAAATGCATCATTTAAAAAGGTTTCGAAAATTGTTTCATACCATTCAATAGTGATTCGAACGAACATTCAATTTTTGTTAATTTAAACCAATAATAATGAAATTATTGGTATAAAAGAAAAATTCATTAAATTCATAAGCTGTTCCGAAGAGAAAAAATAAATTCAGGCATTGAATATTTGCACATAGACAAGTTTGATTATTTGAATACAGAGGCAAGTTTGTAGAATGTTGAATGTTTTACGAATATTTTCTAAATAGCAGGAGCAGTTCTCTGGTACGCACACAATTCCTTAAAAAACTAAAACTATACTTATACACCAACAACAACAACAATGATATGTACAAAATATTGTTTTGCAAATTTTCCATCTTAAAAACAATACTATGAGTAGTTTATGAAAAAATATTTGTCTCTCAAATCTATGTTAGTGAAGAGCATTTATGAAATTGTGTGTGTTGTGTTGCTGTCTTTGTATGTGAATATCTAAACAATTCAGCAACCACTCAATTAGCATATAAATAGGCCAAGTCAAGCATGTAACTTATACACACTCACACTTGTACATGCACCAACACTTCCTGTTTTATGTTTGCAGTTGATTATTTTTGTTTTTTTGTTTGTTTTCTATTCTATAATGTAATATTTACATACAAAAATATAATTTGGATTAGTGTGCGTATAGTTAAGGGTACAAAATGATCTTGCCAGGGATACAAAATAACTTTTAACAAATTGTACTGAAGTTAGAAAGAAAGAAATTAACTTTTCTTTATTCAAATTAAGTGTATTGAACGTTTAGATCATTCATTTCCGCAGGATATGCTAAATGTCTATTTGTTTTGTTTACTTTTTTTGTAAACAATAATTTAAAATAAAAGACACTTTATTAATTTTAGGTATGGTTTTTTGTAAACCTGGTTTAAAGTTCGCTAAAATAAGTGTAAACAAAAATTCTGTAGTTGAATCTGCGAGTATATTCCAAATTTTAGCGCAATTTGTTTAGTCATTTAGGTGTGATTGATTGACAAGCGTTGAATCAGCATTATACTTCAATTTTTAATATACATCACATGTCCTCCAAGTCCATATCATCCAATTGGGGCCAAAAATATTTGGCTATCATTAAGCGGTAGCGATTCCTATTCACAGTAACGTGCTGGTCTTCATCACCACGGAAGAAGTTCGGCCAAATGACGCCGCCGTGATTTTTTCGGGATGCAATGATGACTCATGAAGTACGTGTAGATTACTGCCTAACCAATAACGCATATTTTGTTTATTGACGAAGCCATTCAGCCAGAATTCATCCTCATAGCTGAAGATTATTTTTCGATGAAAATCCGAATCATTTTCAAGTTGTTGCTCATTCTCAGTTGTTGCGAATATACGACACTTCTGGTGATCAAGCGGCTTCAGTTCTTGCGTCAATTTGATCTTCTAAGATCTTTTCGCAAAATTCGACACAACGACGTCACAGAGATGCCCAACGCTTGAGAACGACGTGTGAGTGACACATTTGGGCTTTCTGCAACTGAAGCCTCAGCGGCAGCAATCATCTCGACACTATGGGCACTTGTTTGTCTCACTGGCACGGGAACATTTTGTACTGTGCCTGTGGATTCGAATTTTTCCACTGGACGCTCAATTGTTGATCTGCTAGGATGATTATGACGAACATAAATTGGACGTAGCGCTCTTAATGTTGAGGCCACTGACTCCGAATTTTGGTAGTAAATTTTAATAATTTCGACTCGTTATTGGCTCGTATATCTTTTCATCATGGCAAACCTTACTGAAGAGAAATATCAAAAAGCGGCAAGAAATATGGCGTCGTTTGCTGTCCATGTTGCTCTACTTTTGTAGCGTCCCTGTTGAAAAACCCTGTAAAAGAACTCACTCTGTTTTCCCATTCTAAAATTAATGTCTAATCTGTCAACCTATGGCATATTTGTTGGACTAATTGGGAAAAAACTAATAATTTCTAATAATATAAAATTCTGGAACTTGATTGTTCAATACGTAGAACATGTTCTGCGATAAAAGAAGAAGGATCTCGATGAAGAACAACCTACAGAATCCCAAATCCCTGGGCCTGAAGAGGCATAACAATGAAGAGAGGGCATGATGGCCAATTCAGGGAGCCATCCTGAAGTAATACGATGAGTAGTTCCGGGGTGGAGGAAATTTCCTTGAAGACGGGAGTTGGTTTTAGTTGGTTTGCAGTTTGACTACAATTCAAAATAACCTGAGGATGATGATCCTGCAGGTATGCGTAACCGCATTTCCACCACCCGGCCCAAAAAAACAAAAAAATAAAAATAATCCTCATAGTATGAGAAACTTTTCAAACATTATTTATTGTCCTCTAAATATACACCCTTATTCAAATTAAAAAATTAGTAGCTCGTTATGAAAATTCCTACTCAAACGTACGATTTCATCAATTGACCAGTTTTTTGTTCTATATGCTTAAAAATACGGCCGATAAATTCTGTTCCATTGATCCATTTAATTAATAATATTAATAAGAAAACTGTTTTTATATGACACAAACATGTAATAGAAAGAGACATAATTGGTTATCACAGTTTTGGGTAACAATTATTCGTATTATAAGGAATGAATGCTTTGTCTGGTCACAAATTGTCAGAAAGAGATTTCTTTAGAGTTATTTTTTTATGATTCACTTCTATACATACTACGAGTATAAAAGAAAACAATATTTTATACTGAAAATATGATTTTTCGTAATATTTTTTATCAGAAAGCTTGTGTGTTGCAGGAATGTCTCTGTGTTGTTAACACAGAGGCACAACTGTGTCCTCATAAAAAAAAAAAACAAAACCAATTGGCTCTGGCTGATGAAATAATTCGATTTTAATTAAATTTTTTTACTCAAAGTTGTTAGATTTTAGATTTTCTCATAGACAATAAGACTTACAATGTGATATTTTCTATTCCTAAATTAAAGGGTCATTGGGAATATTGTGAAACAGATAAACTATAAAACACAAATACTTGCTGGCAACTAAATTGATTTAAAAACGAAAAAAAAAAACCGAAAAAAAGAATGCTTTAAAATTTATTTTTATCATTGTCGTTGATGATAGAAACCAACATCATTGTAGCCATCATTGTTGGGAAAAACCAAACACATGCAGACGTACTGGCAAAAATCACTCTCATTATTGACCGCTGGTCAGACACATACTGTGCTAATAATGTGACTGTAACTGATTAAATTGCAGCCTTTTGAGCCATTTTACCATTTAAAGTGCACAATATACGATGAAATGAGATTGTGTCGTTATCGGTTATTATTACACTGCCAGAAATAATTATAGACAAGCATAGTACATTGTTTTCTCATAACAATAGTGTAACTGTTTCTCTTTATTTCTATTGCATATTGTCCTTTGTGTAGCTTCTTCTTACATGTAATTCTGCAACTGCCATCTTAATTGCTTAAATACTGTCAATTATTTTTTGACCTATTAAGCAAACTCTGAGAACAAAAAATTTTTAATAATTTTACTCTTGAGTTCAATGTAAAAATTAAGAGACTAACATTTTTATTTATAAAGGTTTATTTACTTTTGAGAACTCCTTAATGTGTTTCCAACCTACATATAACCAAATCAACATTCACATATTCGAAATTCATGGTTCGGGTTGTTTTGAACCTAAACGGACAATTGTTTTTGGCTCTTAGTGTACTTTAAGCAAAAATCTAATCAGCTAAAATTCGTAATATGTTTTAAAATAATCTACCTTATATAATCCGGCACAATGACTAGTCAGAGATTTGCATGTAAATGCAAAATTACTTCTACGCACCTACTCTTTGCTCTGACAAATATTTTAAAGGTTAGAATTTATGCTAAAACTACTTAAATTTCTTATTTCAAATCCTAATTTACACAAAAAAATTCAGTTTAATTCAAAATGTGTAGTCTTCGCCTTAAGTCTCTTTGTCCAGTCATCAATAGGTGCACGCACCTTATCCATTGGAAAACTGGGTACAGCAAGAACCAGAGCTGTCTTAAGAGAATAAATGTTATGGTATTCTTTGTGGTAGACCATATCCTCAAAAATCGTCTACAATTTGTAATCCAAAGGATTAAAATCAGGGCTGAAAAATGGCCAATCTTCAGAGCAAATTGTTTCGAAGCCAGGTCTGTTTCGTTTTAGCCTTATGAGCCGGTGCAGAATCTTATTGGAAAGTCCAAGGCTGGTTTTGGAACAGGGAATTGTTAAGCGGCTTCACAACTGTTTCCAAAACGGTTTCTTGGTAAACTTTGGCCGATGTTTTGACCCCTTGTTCACTGAAACGCAAGTCAGTCACTCCATCGTAAGAGACAACTCAGCTGGATGATAACACTTTGTGACTCGTGGAATTAGTTCTGATGCATCTTCAGATGACCGGGCATAAACCCTATCATTTTGTTTGTTAAACTTTTCCTGTACGGTAACAATTTTTTATCCGGTAACAAGATTTTTCAATGCAAGTACTTCACGTTTGAAAGACGTTTGAATTTTTCTAACCTATTTTTTAAAGCTGCAGTCAACAAATGTCTTGTATGCCGTTTGGAAGCTCAAAGACCCACGTCTTTTTTTAATAATACGACTCATGGACTTTTGTATGATTTTCATCTCACGGGCCATGATATTCTTTTTCCGGAGAGGATTTCCTTGAATTCTTGCTTTGACGGCTTTGATTATTTGCTGTGTACGAACGGTACGTGAGCGGCCCGACCGAGGTTGTTCCGAACTTTTCGAACAATTATATGCACCTGTAGACGAACATGCGAATAATACCGAGTGGTCGGAGCATTTTGAAAATATCCTGTTTTTTTTTCTTTCCATACTAAAAAAGTGCTATAACTGCGATACGATTGTCTTTATCTGACTACTCCATGGTTAAAGTTAACACAATTTCAAATTCCCGTAACTGACTAATGCTATAGAGGTTACATTTCAAAAAACTTCTAATAATACAGGGGTATGTTAAATTTTACTATTCTAATGGCTATGTTCAAAGTAGTAACAATGTTTATGTCCCTAATGAGTATATGTTTAACTTTTCGTGGCCGCATTAAAATGAATTCAGTTGATAACTGCATAATACGGGCCCCAAACTTAACTTACGGCATATCGTAAGATGACCCTTTACAAGATGTAAAGAAAATTTCTTTCTGTAAGCAAGTAATTGCGTTTTCAGTTTTCAAGAAATAATATTTCCTGGTAATCAACTATTTTGTATTCAAAATGTGAGCTTAATTTTATCAGAAATAAATTGTATAAGTTTTTTTAAATGTTTATGTTTAAAAACCATAAATATAATTTCCTAGACCAGCACCATATACTGCATGAGTAGGAGTCATCCCCTGAGTTTAAAAAGTAATAGTGTGGCAATATTACGATAAATGTCAAACAACAGCTGTCTTTACAAGGGGCTATCAATTCACTATAAAACTTTTTCAGCTGCAAGTGTTAAGAAAAAAGTCAATCAAGTTGAAAAAAAAAAATTATAAATTAAAAAATGTAAAAAAAAATAAATTTTTTTAAGATTTGTGTGCAAAACTATTTAATAAAATCAATAAATAAAAAGTATTGCGATGCTATAATAAAAATACCGATTTTTCAGAACGACGTTTACAATGATTATAAAAAAAATATGACAATATAGATATGTACTAAATGACAGTTGATGAATAAAGATGCCAGATTGTTACACTTCAACACAAAGTCATATGGCCTGATATGAAACTGTGATGGCAGTTTGAACGCACAATTTTATACGTTTAAACTACACTCATATTGTAGTTTTTTTGTTCATTGCTTTAAAGAAAAACATGGCCACTTTCTTATGAAAACATTTATTCTAAAATTCCATTTTAATTCTATAGGAAAATATTCTTTCTTATTAAAATTTGCTTTTAAATAATTGTTTAAATAAAACGAAATAATTGAATAAAATATTTACAACAAATAGTGGTTCGGCTTTTATCGTCAAATATTTTTGTAATGTGACCGTAGCTTAAGTCTATTATTACCAATAAATCAATTCAAGGTTATCTTCGGTTTTTATTTAAATTGTGTTTAAACGAACGAGCAATAAAGCCACAATATAATTTGTAGTTTAGCTTTATATTGTGAAATGGACTTTTCCAAAAGTTTGAAATTTTATATTTTTAATAAAAACAAAATTCGTTTCTTTTATTGTTCTTTTCAATAATTAATTTCAGAAATTTTTTTTTTAACTTCCGTCTTACACTGGCCAATGGCATAAGTTATGATGTTATTTTAAAGCACAAAATGAAGAGGAAAAAAGATGATAACTCGTTATTAATTTATTTAAAATTATTTTTTACTTTTATTAAATTCTTAAAGAACTTAAAAACCAAATACATAAAGATATCGTTTGTTGAGGATTATTTTTTAAAATAAAACTTAAGACTAAAATTCGTTTTTTTTTAAACAAAAAATTTCATTTATTATTCTATATTATTTAATAACCAGATGATGTTGTAGCAGCTACATCAACGCTAGTTGTGGATTCGGGTGTAGCTGCAGGCTTAGCTGGAGCACCACCACCAATATAAATTGATTTACGAATGACGAAAGGTGGTCGAACTCTAGAGGCTACACTGTTGGCTTGACTCTTGAAACTACCCAAAGTACTTTGTATTGAATTCAAGGCATTTTGTTTAAGAGCTACTTTTTGTTGAACCAAAGAACCGACCAAACTTTGGACTTGTTGCAGTTTACCAGCAATAGCAGATTGTACACTCTGTATAAGAGCACCCGCATTTAAGGCAGGAGCAGATGTAGAAGAACCTGCAGAAGCTGAAGCTGGCGCACCTTAAATTGGAAATTTTTTTTTAAATATTATTTTTTTTTAATCCTTTTAATTTTGCATTAAAAAAATTCATTAAAACTTTGACACACACCTGCATGAATTGAAATCACTTTAAAGGCCTGAGATTCATGCATTAAAGCAATGCAGACACACAAAACAAACACGTATTTAATCATTTTGTTTTTTTTAATTTTTTTTTTAATTATTGTAATTAAAGTTTTTTTTCTATAAGTCCTTAGAATTATATATTTATTTTTATTTTCTTATTTTTCAAACACTTCTGTTTGATCGTTATTTTATTGTTCTCAGACACACCAGTGCTTCGCTTTAAAGTCTTTTCAGTACTCCCGTTTAATTTTCATATCAATCGTAGTTTAAAGCATTGAAAAAGCTTTTTATAACAACAACATTTTTAAATATTAGTTCTATACAAATAATTACTGGCCAGAATAGAAGACGTCCATAATTATTTGTTAATACTTAATGTTCTCTATATGTCTACGGATATTAAAAAAAACACACTAAATTAAGCAAAAAAAATGTGCTTTAAAACTATTAATAAAACATATCAGCTGCTGCTCATCAGCACCAAAACTAAATTCATTTATTCTTACCAGTATTCAAAAAAAAAAAAATATTGGATAGGGGAAAAAACAATTTCAGTGTTTATATTTTACAATCTTAACAAATAATTATAGACCACAATTTATCAACTGAATAGAGTAAAGAATATATTTTCGAGCCAAAAAAATTACTCTAGTAACAGATATTTCTTTAGTTGTATGAAAAAAATCAATATAATTAGGTTAATTAAATTAACTATCGTTTAATAGCAGAGAATAAAAAACACAATTAATATCAACAGATGGGGCAAGTGCTGTCATTTCAAGGGTGAAGATATAATACTGGCCTTTCAACTGACAGCAACTTGTCTATTGACTTAAGTCGCTTAATAGACAAAAAAATATATATATATATTTTCATCTAGATCTTACCAATTCAAATACAATGCGCAGCATTAGTAGGGGTGTAAACCCCTGAGTATTGTTCTTATCAAAATAAAAAAAAAAATAAAAAACAAAATGTCAAAGTGTGTTGACAATTTTGTTTAGAAAGTTTTGGCAAGACATTATAAATAGTTTGTTCGCAGAACTACGTTTCCAAATTGTAGAAATTTACTTTAATTTAAAAGAATAAATCTGTAAGCTACTTTCATAAAGCCCTACTTATGAAAATTAGTAAAATAATGGGCGAAAACAAAAAAGCATATTGCAAGGACAATAAACAAACCCCAACTACAGTGCACTAGTAATAAAGTGAACTTAATAAAACCAAGGGAGTTCATGTTAGGTAAAAATTGTTAACGTTAGCGATTGTTGAGTTTCATGATAAAAGTACAATACAGTTTTACAATATAAACTTTAAAAGTGAAATTATTTTTTTACTTAAGTTATTAAAATATAAAACTAAAACAAAAAGAGGTCACTAGAAAATAATGATCGTGATTTAGTTTTTCTCGTGATCATTGGTTTCATGGTGGAATAGATTGGTAGACGGGGGGGGAGACCCTCTTATTTTTAAATTATTATTATTATTATTTTTTTTTTTTGAGTTTCTGATATCAACGGTCACAATGGTAATGTTGTGCCCAAAAGCATATTCGTATATACTACTCGTATCACCCACATACCACATCCTTTTGTAATTGATTGCCCACTGAATCGCACAATACATTATAGAGAGAATTCATTCTTTGGCCGCAATGTTTGTTTATGGGATAATTTTCCCGCGAATATCTTTCCTGTCAATTACAATATGAACATATTTAAATCAAAAATTCACAAATACTTCTCCTTCTTTTCTTCTCCTCACTGCATAAATTGGGGTCTTCTCTTGAGTAGTAGTCTCAAAAAATGTCATGAGTTGCGATGACTTTTGTAGTACCAATATAGCAATACGTTGAAATTGTACCATCAAGTTGTTTACGGGCTCACGTTGGCCAACCTACCAAATTATATTTAATTCAGGTATTTAATGCTAACTGTTTCCTGTTTTAATTAAAAATAAACACGAAATTACTTTTTCCCTACGCCAATATATTTTAAATTATAATACATCATAATGTAAATTATGCGCACGCTTTTTCAATCCCACCATTAACAGGCTTTCATATCAACATATTAATAAGCATGAGCAGCGTGTTGTCCCGTCAGTTATCTAATTGACCGCCTTAAATATATTATTAGCAATTCTATTTCTAAAAAAGCGCTTAAAAACACAAACAAAAAAATTATTTAAAATATCTGCAACAACAGAGTATCGTTTACTAACGTTTTACAATTAAAATATGAGAGACTGTTGGTACCTCCCAGAACGTACATTCGCTAATTGATATGTAAGTCAAGTAACTTGTCAGTAAGTCAATTCTCGATGAGGTTCTACTATCGTCTACTGACCACTTCTTTCTTTGGTTGATATACGCTTTTTAAAGCTCATCTTCTGAATCTTAAAACTTTTATGTGTGCTGGTATAGTGTTCACTGGTTTCTTTGTATTTTAAATATTTATTCCAAAAAACTAAACAGACTTGATATTTAATCATTTGAATATTTATTTAGAATATTTGTTTAAGTATTTCTTTTTTGATTTTTATTTCATTTTTTTTTTCTTTATTTTTTACCAAGATTTTAACATACAAATAACGTGTTGTATTAAATTAATTCTAATAATTAGTTATGAGTTCAATAGCTGTGAAACAAAAGAACTTTAGAAGGTAAACTGGTAGTATAACAAGAATCTTTGTTTTTATTTAATTTAGTTTTTAGTTTTTATTTGTTTTTTTCGTTGTTAATATTTAAAGAACATACACTAAAATGTTTAAAAAATCATTCTTAATGTCAAGAATTATTATTGAAAGTGAAAGAAACTTGATTTGGTTTTATAAAATAGTGGTCTGTTTTTATATTTGAAAGACGGGGAATATCAAACAAATATCAAATATTTTAAAATATTATTTACAGGGAAATTTGATATACACTCGTTTTAGCGTACTATGACGTCAAAAAAGTTTAATATGTTTTGGCAAATATTAATGGCCAACGAAAAAAATTGTTTCTTTTTTTTTAAATTTATTCCTAACATTTAAAGCCTATTTTACAATATCGAGTGAGTATTTTCTTTTGCTTGCTGAGAGAAAAAAAATTTTTTTTTTGATTTCCCTATATCAGAATTGTCTGTGAACGAATAGAATGAGAACAGGAAAAGAAAAACCGATAAAAATCAATGTCACTATGTCGAACGCATTGTCAAAACTTCGAAGACAAATGTCAAAATGTAATGCAAAACCACGAAATACAATACAATAGATATGCTTGTACAAACAGATCTTAAGCGAACAAAATTATACCGATTCCAGTATGAAAAATTCACATACTTACTGCCATCCCTAAATAAAAGCGGCAAGCGTTTTTTAGCTGTTAAAATTTCTCATGCCCATACAATTTGTAGGAGCATGCTAAAATAACGCAACGCTTTGCGATTAAAAAAAATAAAATTTTGACAGAGCGTTCAATAGTAAAGTTGGTTGCAAAAGGCAGCTAAAATGTAAACAAACTAGGAAAAAAATATGTTATTTGGATAACCCTGTTTAATTAGTAAAGGCAAAAAATAAACAAAATAGAAGATGATAAAAATAAATAAAATAATACTATGAAATTTAGTTTACGTCACAAATACCAATAGACTAATGCACTTAATTATTAAAGTAGTCAGGATTGTTATATAAGCATATGTTGTTTGGAACCTTGTTTTTAATGTTTTGACAGAACTTTGACGCTTTTATTTAGGGATGGCGGTTTGGCATAAACGCTGAAGGTAAAAAATGGTCCGCTCACCGCTTTTATTTAGAGATGGCTCTTACCAACTTTTTTTTATATAATAATACGAAAGTACACACAGATACATAAATACTTTTGGTTTAATTTTTATATAATTTAGCTGCCAATACACGTTGCAATTACAACTCGAAATTGACCCATTAACAAAGCGTTTTTATATATGTTACAAGTTGGATGGAAGCTGTACGACTATTTATAACGGATATGTACACTATTCAACAGAGTTGCATTTGTTCATAAGCAAAATAATAGTTTTTTCTCTATTTTTAAATGAGTTGACTAAAAATGTTCATCTGGCATCATTTTGTTTTTACGATACGTAACAAAGAGCAGGCGAAAAATATAGGGAAACTTAAAATACCTTTTTTTCGTGTACCTATCTTGTTTCAACATCGTGAAATAGGCTTTAATAGTTTTCTTTTACAATAGTTTATTACGCAAAGATAATATATGTATTTATAGTTTTAAAAATTTATGTATAATTTACAAAGAATGTGGTGAGCACTGAGTATGTATGGAAATTTTTTTTTTAGTAAAAAAAGTATTCTGCCAGAATTTAAATTCGATATATTACTTATAACGCATGCTGCATTGAAGTTGTACTTTATTGCTATAGGTGCAATGTATGTACAATACACATACATACGTTGTATTACGTCTCAAATTGATCTCTAGCAGTGCGCATATGTACATTATTCGCCATTACAACGCTATTTCAGAGTTACGGCCAAGGTTCTCTCAGCACAGATTAATGTCGACTCCGAACGAGTCCGATTCTCTAAAATAACAAAAACCGCACCAGAAATTTTTTGCCTGTTCCTGCAGGAATGTGTAAAACTCCAAAGAGCTCACAATAACAGGCAAATATTCTTGATTTTCCATTCCAGTCCCATCTAGTGGTTAGTGTGTTGGCTTACTAAGACGATAGCTCCGGGTTCAAAACTCATCTCTGAAATCTTGAACAAAAGAAATATGAACAAATTATTTTTAGGCCCCGGTACTCTGGATAAAGGTTGATGTCCACAACATGGGTGCCGGAAGAAGCAAGGCCGTAACCCTAAAACAGGGTTGTAATTGCCAACTATGTATGTATGCAAAAAACAACTTAAGAAATCTCGACTACTTCTTTAAACTTCCTCACAAATTATTATTGTTTGTTATTGAAAATATGTATTCAAGAGTGACTACGAACCAGATTTTACAAATTAAATTTATTTGTTCCGCTTCACCAAAAACGCTCCAATTAGATCAGAGTTAAAATTCGATTAAGAATTTTGATATTTTTGCAATGATTATTTTTGATAATCTAAGGAGGAAATAATGTCCGTGAAGGAATACTACGTTAGCCAAACTGAACATGTTTTTGACTCCAGCTACGGTAGTCTCATCAGAGTTCTTTTTGTTCTGTACATACCTATCGTCGATGGAATTAAAGAATGCTGTAACTGACAAAAATCGAAAATACGCTTTTTGCGTCATTTTTATCAAGAAAAAAAAAAAAAAAATACGCGTCGATTGGTTCAGGTCTCAGATTTCTACGATGAAAATAAATTTACTTACGCCGTCTGTGAAATGAAAAATCCAATATATTTGTTCTACTTTTATAAACGTTTTTTGGCTCTGGTAAACATTTAAGGTTTTGTCAGTTACTGCGTTCTTTAATTCCATCGACGATATGTATATACTCATGACATATATCAACTATTTAAGTCACACTTTTTGTAAAAACGGAATCATATTTTTTCTTTTCTATATCTATTGTTATGTACATACACTTTTTTGTAGTGATAAAAAATAAGTCATTAAATTAAATTTTATTTTAAAATAAATTTAAGTTCTCTTAATTTTTTCAATTTGAAAAAAAAAATTTTAGAAAAATTAATAGTTTGGAAAACTTAACCTTAACTTAACTTGCCAGATGACGATATTCTATTATATGTCACAGAGTAAATAAGGTGATAGAAAAGTTTCTATCTCAAAACATTACTTCCTTTTTTTATTCAACCATAAACACTTTATAAATTTAATTACTTTTTGTTGCTTTTCCTTTAAAACTCATTTTAACAATTTCATTTGTTTTAATTGTTTCATACCAATACCAATATTATTTAACCTTTTACTAACCGAAAGAATCATTTATCCTGCCTGACTATCAACCAACTTGCCTGCCTATCGCCTACACATACTCAATCATTACATGTGCAATCGTTTTGTGTAAATTAAAAGTCAATAAATAAATATTAAATGTTGTTTCTTCTTGTTTTTTACCGCAAAATAAATGGACGAAATGAAAAACCTCTTTGTCGGTCGTGGTCGTGGTGGCATAACAGTGAATGACTCTGTTATTCTCTGCCACTTTGATTTACAATACCAATGTTAAGGTTTTTTAAACACCAGAAGCATATATACCTGCATGCATACCTTTGTTTGCTTGTTTGTTATTTTCTCAACATACACATAAACAAACAAACAAACAAACACGCATTGAAATCGAACAAATATTCATAGCCTGGGTTGCGTAGGTCCTTTAAAAGTAGCCTTATTGCCTGGAAATAAAGAGCAAATAAACACTGATGCGTAACTGTGATTTTTATGGCATACATCGTACATCGTACTTTTAAGCAAAAATTATTTTCCTTTTTATTCTTATTGTACTGGCAGAATAGTTTTACGAGTATAATAGAAGTCAACAAGCACACAGTGTGTGTCTTTCTCTAAAAAAGTAGGTTGAAACAAAGTTAAGGTAATAAGTAAATTGTAATAAAATACTTTTTAATCCAGTGGTTATTGTCATGGTGTAGACTTCTATAAAAATCTCCAGAGATATTGTTGGTAGTGCGTACAGTTGATATGCGTAAAAGTGATTTTATTACCCAGGCTACCTGCCGGTGATGTCCAACTTAATGTACTGGAACATTAATTCGAAACCAGATATTGTTTTTCGCCAATTTGATACGAATATATGGAAAAATAAGCAAATGATTTTTTTTTCACTCTAAATTTTTATTTTAAAATGCCAACAGAAGAAAAAATTAAAAAAAATTGTAAACAATACTCAAGAATGTACACAAACACTACAACTGTACTGTTTTAGAACAAATAGTAGAACTCTTCATAATGATTGTTAATTGCTTGTATTTGATTTAAAGAAATTTGTTTGAATTATATTCTGGCAGAAATATTATGTAAAAATATTAAATACTTAAAAATTTATATGCTTTCTATATTTGTATATATAGAGTGTTTTTTATAGAGTGCTCAACTTTGAGTTGGCATCAGTGCTTTATTGAACCACCCAGTTACCAGCTGATAGTTGCTTTTTATTAAGTTTGCTTTGAAATTTCAATATGAGTCGATTTACACCAGAGCAACGCATGCAAATTGTTGAAATTTTTAATCAAAATAATTGCTCTATTCTATTGATGTCAATTTTGAACAACCATTCAAAATTTTATTTTCCGATGAAGCCCATTACTGGTTCAATATGTACGTAAATAAGCAGAATTGTAGCATTTGGAATGTGGAGGATCCACAAGCCTTTGTCGAAACATCATTACATCCACAGAAAATTACTGTTTAGTGCGCTTTATGAGCCGATGGAGTCATTGGCCTACAAATACTGCGTAAAGTTATTGAAAATTGGTGTTCCAGATTGCGCTTGCCAGCTGTGACAGCTACATGGCAGAAATTATATTTAAATATTAATTTCATAAAATTTTCTTTTTAATAAAGCGCGATATATTGATATTAAAAATATACTTCATTTCTTTATTATCATTTAAACTTGTGTCACTCTATAAGAAACACCCATTACATACTCGTACTATGTAATATAATGTTCAGTTTATTTCCGACAACTGAAATAAATTCTAATTATGGTCTGATGTTTTCGATGAGTAGTTCAATTTATTATTTATTTATTTGTAATTAATTTATAAATAATAATAATTTTTTTTATTTTTACACAGTTTTGTTTTGCACTATTTTGGATTAATAGTGATAGATATTCGGAGTCTACTTTCAACGGTAGGTCCCGGTACTCATGGATAAAAAAAATAAACACACACAACTGTAACCCTGACACAGGGTTGTAATGGCCAATTATGTATGTATGCATGTATGTATGTACCTACAGTGTCCTTGATGAACTCATTGTGATGAAGAAGACGTTGAAATGTTGGCTTGTCATCGTTCTCAATTTCTTAGCCTCTTCATTTCTACGACGTATGACACGGTATGCAAGGATCTTCGCAGGCTTACTTATAATATAATGTCTCGTGCAAGAACTGAATCACCATCGTTGGCATCGTACTTCTGCTGATTGAAGTGAAGAAGATAAGAATTTTTATCAAAAAACTGTGAAGAAGCGATTGCTGCCTTTAACGAATCACTATTGCATTAATTAAAATTGACAGTATGGCTGGTGGGGTGGCTGCATCATCGATTTTTATTTATTTATTTTTTTTTTAAATGAGCAAGGAGCTGCAATTGCCGTAAGTGGCGAGCGATATCGAGTAATGGTGACTTAATTTTTATTTAGTTCAGGCAGATCGGCACAAATGGACATAGAGCGAACTTAACAATCGATTTCTTGCAAAATTTACAGCAACTTGTCTTCGTCTCATTTTTAAAGCGTCTAAGAAAGAAAAAGAAAAAAAACTATCCTAAAAAAAAAACTCAATTCTAATACGCTGTTTTGCTGTTCACTGACCCTTTCATTCGTACAATTTAACATCTTTGAATTTCTTTTTATGGGCATATGTTAGGTCATTGGTTTATACCAACAAACCAGCAATTCTTGAAACATTGGAAGCAAACATTTAAGCCACCATTGACTTCGTACGGTCAGAATTATTGTATAAGTAGTCAAAAATAGGACTGATCATATGAAAAATGTAACACGTAACAATGGCGGACAAATGCCACAAATCATATTAAAAACTAAAAAGCTTTATTTTGAAAATATTTCTGTCTTGTATTTAGATTTCAATTCCTGAAACTCTTAAAAAAACACCCGTTATTTCAGATTAATCAGTACTACGATAATGCTTCAGTCAAGATACATGCAATACAATTGGTATGGCTTTAAGGCTTTTATTTTTTTATATTGTTCACCTCTGGCTCATTTAAAGCATATTGGCTACAATACGATTAAGTTACTCATTAAATTTTATGATCCTTCAACTGCTTTTTTACCCTAAAAACCACAAAACAGTAGTAAAAATTCAATGTGTTCTATATTTTTTGTAGCTTTCACTCTTTCTCTTTCACTCTCTATGCAAAGCTTTAATTAAGGTTGTGGTCATGGTGTGCTTAAAAACTCTCACTATCATTTTGTTTTTTCAATAAATTTTCCTTTTAATATGTAATACCTTAAATCGAAAATTTTCGTAAAAAAAGCACACACACACACACACACACACACATGGACTTATATCATTTAGAAATAAGCAAAAAATGCCATATTCGTTTGTAAGATTTATGGGTTACAGTAGTAACACACTTGACTTTTGTTTTATCATCATATGGTGCGTGAATTTTGCTAAAAGGAAAAACAGAGGGTATGTTTGCTCTCTGAAGGTCATTTGCTATTATACAACAATACCAATAAAAATACATAAAAATTATATAAAATTATATTAAAATCAAATTGTTTGTAATTCATTAGCCTTTACTTGTAACCCATCACTTGTTCCATTTCTTCTGGTTTTGGTTTAATTTTTTTTTTGCTTTTTAGCCATTAAAGATTTAGGAAATAAATCCTTTAGATACATGCTGTAGTAATGATTCTTGATTTATGTATGTACATACGAGAATATAAATAAAATCTATGAAATTTATGGCCGATATATTTTAATGGTATTAAAGTAATGAAATAAAAATATTAGCAAATTAGGTAGAAAACAAAATTTAATTGCCCTAAGGAAAACAAAAATTTGATTCTCTTGTAAGTCAAAATCATTTTACTCATTGTACTCTAGTGGTTAGTGTGTTGGCTTACTAGGCTAGAGGTCCAGGTTCAAAACCCAGATCTGACGTCTAGAAAAAAAAAACTGAAATACGAAAAAATATTTCCTTTAGCAAAAACTTCATAGCATTATTCTGGCAAATGCTCTGAGAGTAACTGATTGTCATGAACAAGCTTCTTAAGTCTGCTTTTTTGAAATCAATGTAAAATTATAGTTCCCGGTGCTTATGGATTGACACACACAACATGGGTGCTGCTAGAAGCTAGGCCGTAATCCTAAAACAGGATTGTAATGGATAATTATGCACGTATGTCTCATGTAAAATATTATGTGTTGACTGATTGACTAATCGTTGCACAACCGGAACTGGTAGAGCGATTGATATAAAAATTGGAGTAATTATTTTTATTGTAATACAGAATGCATTTTTCAGGATTTGGAATACAAATGGACCAGAGCCCTCAAACTTTTACCTTATGTGTACAAATTATTGAGTGCTTATTTGTGGGGTTTCTCTGAATCCTATAGACCGCTAATCGGCTGAACCGATTTTCGTGAAATTTTTATTGTATTTCACTGTATGTCTGGAAGGATTTATTGGCTGGATAATATACTGGGCAGTGCCACGCCCTTGTAAAATAAGTATTTACTTGTTCATATCTTCAAAATGGCTACGGTTAGCAAATAATTTGGCATAATTTTGGTCCAAATAGTTAATATAAATCGTCACTTAAAAGATGAACGGAATCGAATACGTGGACATTAGAACGTACCACCTTACAAGGAAAAAAGGTTTCCCCGTACCGTCTCTAATATAAAGTATGTTTGCAAGATTTGAAAAAAAAAATTTTTTTTAGCTGAAAGTAGGCGTTTTCGTTATATATTAGGCACTTAAACGATTTTAAAGTATACCAAAACAAATTTTTTTGCCTCGAAAAGAATTACGTTTTGCCCTTGACCTCAATATTGGTATTTTCGAGACAAAATTATTGAAATATCAAATTTTTTTGCCAAACATTGGGGTCGATTTTTTATTTTTTTCGTTATATCTGTGGCTTGAAAAGCTTGTTCAATGATGAAAAGACTCCTACGCCCGGCTAAAATTTTTTTTTCGAAATCTCCTTGAAAAAATACTTTATATTAGAGGTGGTACGGGAAAACTTATTTTTGAAGTGCGGTCTAGTGGGCATGGTACCTGCTATATAAATAAAATATTAATTTATGTATGTCTTAAGAGTGGTAATAGCAAAATATTGAAATATAATTTTGGTCAAAAATCTGTAATATTACTCGAGTTGGACAAAATCTTAGCTTTCCTGGCGCTGTAAAAATTTTTCTAAAACTTGATATATTATTTTCTCTGTAAATGTGGAACACACATTCTCAAGAGTCTATTTAAATAAAACAATTTTCCGTCAACTGCTTTTTGACACAATTTTCAATACACATGAAGACTGAGAAAAATATATAGAAATTATATTAATTTTTCTTTTTTATTCCATGCAAAAGTTTTCTGTGCCAAGCTCTTTAAAATTTTTTGTTCTACTGCGTGATAATATTTGATAAAACTATATACACTTGGCAGCATAAATCGGCGTACAAAGTGTTCAATATAGTTTAAGTAGCAGTAAAGAGCAACAGTATTTTTTTAATTGATTTAAATGTGCAAATAAACATTGAAAAGCATACCAAGTGATTGTTTTCGCATTTTTATAGATTAGCAATGGCAGCGACATTCCACTCTATTCCACCCTGACAATAAAAAACGAACGATCAGGAGAAAAAGAGCCACCTATTGGGTAATAGCAGAAAACAACTAAAAAACCTACTTAGTAAAGGCACTCACCACATTGCTGTTGATCATTTAAGGGTGAAGGTATAACACGGAAATTTGAATGATCAATTCTAGAGGTGCGTGTTTTATTTGAGTTTGTAATGTAAACAAAAGCTTTTTCACGTTAAGCGATATTCACGTTACCGAGATTGAACTGTATTTTCGTATACAAAAATGGCACACAGTTTTAGTTAATGTTCTTGTACGCAGACTTCTGCTGTCGAGTGTATAAGAATTTAAGTATTTATGTTCTCTGTATGTTTTAGTAAATTTTATAAATTTCATATCAATTTTCCGTGTGATAATAATTATTGAAATTTTATAAAACAACAAAAAAAAAATTATACAATTAATATATCACAGGCACAAAGAGTATGAATGTGATATATTCTACAAGTATACATATAAGCAGTCATTTCATTCATTTGGAATTTTTAATTATTTGTTTTTGCCGTTTTTCATGTTTCAGTTTTAATAACAGAATTATTCTATAAATACGTTTTTAAGAAAATGAAAAAAGCAAAACAAATTATGTTTCTGGTTTTAGCCATTTTTAAATACAGTTAAACCATATATATGCCAAATTCGAAATGGATACTACAGACCACCACACACCTCGCTTTACCTTTTGGAATGGCATATATTTATAATGCTTAACTGGATTCCGGCATTTCATTTAAAATGTTTTGTTTGATCGTGCAACGCATTCCTAATGAATTATTTAAAAAAAAAAATCTTTTTTTTATATAAAATTTGTGTTCCTTTTTTTGTTTTTGTTTTTGTCTTTAAATTTAAAATTGAAATTATACATAAAAACTTATTATTATGCGTTCATTTAAAATTGTTAAACTCTCTTTTTGTGTATCGTAGAAATAAGTAATTATAATATTTTTTTAATATTTTAATTACATGCGAGTATTTTATTATTTTTATACTATATTAACATTTTATATTCTGGCGTGCATATGCACGCATTATTGATTAAAAATATTCATTTATAATACTCTCGTTATTTATATATAGATGTATAAATGTAAGTATGTTGTTGGTCTCATGTAGAAAGACCATAACTTGCAATTTTTGAAAAGTTGATGGTTTTTTGCCTTTAATTCAATACGTTTTATAAAAATACTTCTCGCCAAAAATATTTTTTTTTTTTGCTATAGCATTGAAACTTAAGACTTTATAAGGAACTATAAAAAATGCCACGAGTCTCTTAAAAAATTTAAGCTCATTATTACCACTTACCAATAAAATGTCCGATAATAAAAGTTAACTTTCGTTAATGGGAGGAATAAAGTTATCTTTCATCATCTTTCAATGTTTTTCGTTATTACAATTTACCTTTAATATAAAAGTTATACTTTTTTAAAATATTGCAATGCCGGTATAAATACCGATTACTATTGTCATTAAATTTGTTTAAAAGACAAATAAATAAAGAAAAAGAATTTCATAAATTGTGAATTTGCCCCATCTCTCCCTATTACGAGTATAATAAACAAACAAATTTTAAGATAATTAACTCAACACAACATACATACATACATAATTGGCCATTACAACCCTGTGTTAGGGTTACGGCCTAGCTTCTCGCGGCACTCTTGTTATGTTAATTTTTATCCCTTAGTACCGGGACCTACAGTTTAAAGTCGACTCCGAACGACAGATTTGATTACTCCCAGAGCTTGTGCCAAAAGACTGCTGTGAGGTAGTCGCCGAAAGAAATATATTTTCATGTTTCTTTTTTCCAAGATGTCAGAGCTGAGATTTGAACCCGGCGCTATCGTCTTATTAAGCCAACACACTAACCACTAGACCACGGCGACTACAACACTGAACACAACATTTATGCTTAATTTTCATTAAAACTTGAAATTTTCGATTTTGATAATTACAGCTTCTATAATAGGTCTGTTTCTTTACCCGCGGGATCCCAATTTTACCAAAAAGCGTTCCGTACACAAAATTTGGGTAAATGATACACAAAACTTAAAAAAAAGTTGAATTAAAAAATATTTATAAACCTGGAGTGAAAGGCTTATATTACAATTTAACCCTGCTACTACGTTAGGGTCATTTGATGACCCAAATTGTATTTTTCCGGCGAGTAAAGAGAAAAAGACCTTTACAGAATGCATTAGTAGTAATAAATCTGTCTGCCCATCGCACCGAAACACAAAACATAAGTTTATATAAAACCTACTGCAATCATCACGAGTCTTCAAAACTTTTTTCTTTTGTAAAAATTAATATTTTTATAATAAAAATATATCGGGTCATAAAATGACCCAAAACATAATATACGTAAGTTTTTTTTAACGTAGAGCAGGGTTAATTCAATATATATATAAAAAAGTTTTTCTTTGGCTTAATTAACATGTATAAGTCGAATAATTGTCGTTAATTTTTTGCGAAAGTACATGTTCAATATGTATGTGTGTGACGTAAAGTTCTGTTTTTTTATATTTTTATATGAATGGGTAAAATATTTGATTTTTTGCGATCTCATACTTTTTGGCAAATTTTTCTCTTATTGAGAGAAATTATTGCTTACTCTCTGTTTACCGAACTTTAGCCAAAAAGTAAAGAAATACACCTAATGTTTAAATTTTCTTCTGTAAAGTTAAAAATATATAAGTTAGGGCCTTTTCACACGAAGCCAGCAATGTTCTCTTAATAAATATTCAACATATTTTGACTTTTTTGTTTTGAAGGAAGCATGCAATAAAAACTATTTAAATGAGTGTTTTAATATTATTAATATTAGGTTTTGCCTATTGTTTGCATACTCTAGTTACTTATAAAGCTATACAATTAAGTAGAATATTGCCAATACCTCCAAAAGCATTAGCTTAGAAAATAAATGCATTCATTTCCTGAAATAGATATTGCTATTGTATACTCGTAGCTATTATCCCAGTATAATAAAAGTAACATATAAAATATATTTTAAGATAAAATAATTTATTTAATTAACAAGTACGAGTATTTTATATATAGGCAATTAAAAAATTATTAAAATCTGACATTATTCGACAAAATTTATTCAGTAGTTATATATTGAACTGCTCAAGCGTAAAAATAAATGAAAAACTATAGAGGTTAACACTCTTCGAAGTCTTGAGCAGTCAAATCAGGCGACAGAGAAGGCCAATCAACATCACCATTTCTTGAAATAATTTGTTTTCTACCAGAAATACGCTTAATTTTCTCCCTTTAATAATAAAAAGTACATTTTCGATGTTCAGTAATAATTGAACTTCACAGCATTCAAAAAATATGTTGAAACTATATCACTTTAATAAAAGTAGTGGAACCTGTAGTTCCTCTGTAGAGTTATGTGGTAAAGATTTTCAATAGTGTTACCCTTCAATATATTGATTTAAACACTCCATAACACTTGTAACTTCATCATTAGATAGTATTGTTGCTGAAAGCTATTTAGTGTTCAAAGTACTTTTGCATCCTGTGTAAAAGGAAAAGAGAGAAAGTAATAGAACAGTAATAAAATATAACAAATAATTCTTGTTTTACTTTTTGTTATATCGTACAGTGCTATACTTTTAACTTTTTTTTATTGTTTTATGTGAATTTTTTTAACATTTTAACCCAGAGTTTAGAGTATACCAGTACAGACACCAGCCAAATAAAATGGACAACATTTCCATTAAATTTTTGAGGCCACTGATATTGGAGATTTTTGCCACCAATAAAAAAGTCAGAGACAGTGCAACAATGTTTCTAGCTTTTCTTTCTTTTAACCCCTTTTTATTGTTTTTTTCTATTTTTTTTAATTTTTTTAATTTTTTTGTGAAGCTTTTACTTAAAGTGTGGGATTTATTTTCTAAATTTAAGATCAAACTCCTTTTTTTAGATATTTTCGATATGATGCATAAAAGGAAAAACGTGCCTCACAAATTGGTTTTTATACCCACAGTTGGCTTTGGCCATCTTTATGTATACGATTCCTACATTGGATGTATTACTTTTAATATTGCAACTAAACGAAACGATATTAAAGGTGTTTTAAAGTCAATACAAAGCTGGTAATGAAAATGATGAAATGATGATCCAAAATAAATATATACTCGTATACCGACTACATCAAAACAATTTTGCTATGGATGAGAGAGACCAGATTAGTTAACTAGAACAAAAATAGCAAAAGTGCCTGCGTAACATACTTAAAATTTGATGGCCAAGTAGAATATAAACGAATAACTTGTACAACTCACACAATAGAAATATATCAGGACATAAGTTAGGCGATTCATAAACTCTTTGATAGACTATGCCATGGAACATATAGTGCCAAAAATTTATTTAAAAAATTAATTTAAATCAAGTGAATATTTTGATGAATTTCGACAACTGACAGCTATGATAATAGCTTTTGCTTCTAACAGGCTACTTTAGTTTACAGATGATCGTGACGGAGTTTCATATTTTTAGCACAGGGATGTCGTTTTTTCGGAAAAACTATGATGTCACTAAATATTTCATTTCATTATAATGTTTGGAACTTATCACTATGTATGAAATATAATGTCCGGAATAAAGTATCGAAATTTAATGTCCGCCTCTAGTTCTTGTGCAACCAATCCTTTTGAGGTAGTTTTTTTACCAATTTTTCTTACATTTCGATTGATATTTCGTCGATTATTTGGCGTAGGCTGATTTCTAAATGCTCCAACGTTAGGAGATTATCTGTGTACCAACGGTGTTTGATGTAGCCCCACAAGATGAAAAAAAAACTAAAGCAGTGAAATCACATGGTCTCGGTAATCAATTCCAGCTGCCAAGTCGAGGAAGTATGAGAAGACTGTGTGTCTTGCTAAGACACATATCATTCATTTGATTATAATCAATTGCATACCAAACAAAGTTGGACCATAACGCTCTGAATTGGCGGTAGCGGTTCTTCAAGCATTATCCAGTAACATCTCCAGACCATAATTTGCCTCAAGTAATCACTTTTAATAGATGAAATGGCTTTTCCACAATCAATTCTAAATTTTTCTCATCTCATGTACAACAATTTTACTTGCTGACATAACTAGTGAGAAATGAGTGTCATTACAGAAGAAAATGTATCATTGTTGTTGCTTTAGCTCCCAATCAGTATATTCAAGGTCTTGTGAGTGCCTAGCCTGATTTGTTTGTTGCGTTTGTTCGATTGATATGGATGAAGGTGAAATTCCAAATGCAAATTATACTCGTATATGTTGTAATGAGCTGAAAGATAGTCAAAAATGCTATATTATCTATCGTAGTGAAATCAAATATTCAGTATATGCGGCATACTTTTACTCCCTAAAGAGATATTTTCGGAAGTGCGTACATTGTAATAATGCGAACTTCTTATCACATCTGTAACGCTTCTAGTCTACTCAGATCTCCAATTCCACGGTAGTTCGATTATGATGACCATAATCAATCTGTATTTTTTTATTTGTTTTTTTATCGAGGCCAGCAGTCAGGGGATGACCACGAATAATACAGAACATGGGGCTGGCCTGGAAAATTCGTTACATTTGAATCACAACGTTTGTAGATGTTTAAATTTCAACTATTTTTACATATTCTTCTATTTTATAATGTTTTTTTTCTCTCAATAAATTACACTTAAGGTGACTGATGTTCAACAGACCTGGCATTTTAAAACCACTTCGGATAGTATATATATGGATTTCTACAACATCTTAGTTTATGAAAATAATGTAATAAGCTTTGCATAATTAGTACCGCAGTGCTCTGATGCCTCAAATAATAATTCTTTTGAGTTGTTAAGTTTCCCTAAAAACAGTTTTGTTTCAAAGCAATGTACGGTATCTTTTCTCAAGTCGCATTTGTTGTACTATAAACTAAAGGCCGTATGTCTAATGAAAAGTTAAAAAATCGTTAGCATAGGGGACAAAAAAACTGGGAATTTTATTAGCCGCTATAGACTGGTATTATTAAAATTTTCCATACCTTCTATTCGATAACTAGTCAGAGAATCTAAAAAATTAAATGCCTTGTATGTTTGAGTAAGAATTTTCACAAACTTAGCCACTGTTTACAGCGACCTGCTCTTTATTATAAATAAGGTTGTTAATTACTAGAAATCAAAGCAAAGCAAAGAAATCTAAATTCATTAAAAAAAACTTAGTCCAGAGGCCTTATTCTGTAATTCTCTTAAGCTAAAATGCTCAAATTTTGGGTTTTTAAAACAGGCTGGGCGTTAGAATATATAAAATTAAAAGGTTAGAGATAATAGGCATGAAGCTTTTAAGTTACAATAATCGTTCAAGAATTCTATTCGTAGCCAAAAAGTCCTAAATCAAGTTTATAAATTTTTAGCGATAAAGCTTTAGCATAGGAGATTTACAGAATAAGGCCTCAGATCTAATTAAGGACATAAAAATTAAACGAAAATGATTATCAGTCTTATTGAAATACGAATAAATATATTTAAAACAATTCACTATTTTAAAGCACTGTTTTCTGTCTATATACACCTAAATAGTTTGCCAGCTATTAGGATGTAAATATTTAACACAAAAAAAGTAATGAATTGTATAAAAAAGAAATGAAAAGTGTGGAAAATGTAAAAAAAAAGTTTTGAAAAAGGAAAATACATTTATTCTCATACATACAAAGTGGTTAAACGCAAGTACTTAATCCCCAAACGATGTTGCTTCTAGTTTGACCGCATATTCTAAAAAACAGTTTTAAAGGAAGAATAGAAAAAGAAAAAGTAAGAAAGTTAACTCTCGATAAAAGTCGACCTAATGATATACTACGCCAGTTTATATTTTTAATAAAAAACGAAATCAAAATTAAAATGTTCCTCGGTATATAGACGACATAATTCAATTTTATTTTATTTCAGACTATATCTTGGTAAATAAAGTTTAGAACTGTAGCCAACTTGTCTTGTATCAAATGGACTTTTATATTACTTATATACTTACAAGATTGGCCATTACAATCCTGTTTCAGTGTTACAGCCTATCTTTTCGCAGCACCCATGCTGTATGTGAAAATATTTATCCATGAGTACCGGGACTTACAGTTTGAAGTCAACTCCGAATAAGAGACTTGAGAAGCTTGTTCAGTTACTTCAGAACTTTTGACAAAAGGCTGATAAGAGGTACTCGCCGAAAGAATAATTTTTCAAGACATCCAAGCTGGGGTTTGAACCCAGACCTCATGTCTAATTAGCCAAGACAATAACCATTTAAATTTTAAATACCAAGCTATTCGATAAATAAGTATGACGAGTAACTTTCTGGATATTTTTATACTGAAAAGCTTGTCCAGAAGCACAAGTTTGTTTCGATCAATATCTACACACTGAATTGGTGTAATTGTAGCCCCATTGTGGTGGTAGCGTAAAAAAAGTACACTGAATCCTATTACCGATACCTTTTATAAAATAAACACTATTTATAGCAGACACTTACTATACTATTTCAGTAACAAATTCATATGCATGTGTACTACAGTAGTAACGAAAAAAATACGGAATGCTGTATCATCTGGTAGTTGAAAAGTAAAATTTTTGTTCCTACTGCCAAAGCGCCACCTATTGGAAAGTAGCAGATATAACAGCTAAACCTGCTTATCGAAGGCATTTACCGCAATCAACATGCAACGATAGAGCTGTTGATCATTCACGGGTGAAGGTTAACACTGGCCTCTGAATGATAAATTCACAGCAATTTGTCTCATTCCTAAGGCGGTTAATAATATAAGAAAACAAAATATATGTTCTGTGGTCATTTTGTACTGTTTTTTCTAATAAAAAAAAATCCAATACAATGCATAGCATTTAGTAGGGGTTTACCCCTGAGTATTGGTCTCAATAAAAAAAAAACTTTAATAGTAACAGAAAATAATTTTAGTCAGTAATGAAAATACAAGCTAATGATTTAAAATTTAGAGTGGGATTCTAAACATCAGGGTGCGGCGCTACCCCTATTTGAATTAAATAAAACTTTTTAATATAAATGAATATGAAGAGAACCACATCGCAAAATCATTAAATGTAAATGGACAACTGCTTTCACTATTACGCTCTTCAAGATCTTGATCTAAACTTCCATGAAAGGTTGGGAGACTATTTGAAACAATAGTCTCTAAATAGATAGTCTCTAGAGCAATGCTTAAAACTGCGATATTTGAAGGAAAATTATAATGATAGGGCATTGTAACTTTTCTGCTCGCTACTGTACATTGTCATAGAAATAGTCCAATATGGCTGGTTAATGTGCCAATGAGAAGGGATTGGGTCTTGTTTTAACATGCATTAGATTTAACAACAGTATTTACAAAAATTTTTATTTTTTTTCTTAATATTTGTATATGTATGCGTCTGTATGTAATGCACTGAAATCCTTTTTGAATGCTACATTTTCTGCTTTTACTCTCTTCCAATATATGTTTATATGGATATGTATGTGGGTATGGTGGTTGCTGTAGCAATAAAGTTTTTGGGTGAGTGTGTATGTGTTTATCCCCTTTTTTTTGTGTGAGAGAACAAAAATAAAATAAACACACAAAAGCACAGAGAAGTGTTGTATTAAATGAGAGAAAAAAAAAGGAAAAACAAAAACAAAAAAAAAAAAAGGAAAAGCGAATCCTTTTGTTTTATTTTGCCCAGTTAAGCTTTGCTCTTTTGTCATAGATTATTTAAGACAATAGCGTCAAAATGAAAACGGATGAGAAAATGAATTATACGCTTTAGCAATTTATGAACTAAACGATTACGACGAAAACTAATGACACATACATACACACGCAAAGAAAAAGAAAGAGAGAAAAATAGATCACACATTTTACTTAAAAAAAGTAATCCTTCTTTAAAGCGAGAGTAAGAAAACGATAATACTGCTTAAACTTAAACGCAAAGCAATTTAATTTTGTTTTCCACGATTTTTTTATTTCTTCCGTTTCATTTTTGATTTTTTGCTTTTAATATCTGAATGATTTTTTCGCCTTTGTGGTAAAAAAAATTCTATTGTGATTAATTGATGACTAAACACATGTTTCATTATTTTTTTTAGCAAAAAATTTAATAAATTAATATTAAGTATATAAAGATTGATATGAATTTTTGACCAAATATTTGCGTAATGTGACCGCAGCTTAATCCCATATTGATAAAAATATTTAACATTTATAAAAAGTTATTACACAGATTTATTATAAAAATTCATTTAATAAAGCCTGTTATAAAAAAAAGAAAAAACCTTCGCGGGAATGTTATTATATAAACGAGCGACTTAGGAACGAATTCTTTCTACAAGGTATTGTGCTAAACACGGACGTGCGGTATGTAAAAATATGCGATTATCCGGAATAAAGTCCTTTATTTCATCAGAGTACTTCCAGTAGTAGTATCGTTAGAACAGTGAAACGCATGATGCATCCCACCGATGTTCCAATGAATCGATATAACTTACCGGCCCATACGTGATAGTTGTATTCCATCCTGAGGCATATAAAGGTCTAGCAAATATTAAGACGTTCATATCGAGTAAAGTACAAGCATTTATTATACCGTTTTAAAAAACCGAGGCACATAAATGCTTTTTTCGAAATTTAAAATACATAATCATTTCAAAGGACATCACATGCCCAGAATATCAAAAGCATCCAGCCAAGGTCACTGATTGCATTTTTATCATCATGCCTATGCGTGAGAAAATAACATTAAGTGCTGCACGAAAAAGTCTACTATCAAAAGAATATGAAAAACAAATATTTCTGTCTTTTTTTTTTTTTTGAGACCAATACATAAAGGTAAACCCCTACTAATGCGCTGCATTGTATTGAAATTTTGTGGCAAGGACTGTATTTTTTTTCTTATTAAGCGCCTTAGGAATAAGGCGAGTTGCTGTCAATTGTTATACCTTTGCCCTTGAATGATCAACAGCCATTGCCCCATCGTTGTAAGTTGATTGCGGTGAATGCCTTCGCTAAGTAGGTAACTGTTATTTACTACTACTTCCTCCCCTCATCATTCGTTTTTGTTGCCAATGGTAAAGGTGGAATAGAGTGGAATGTGTGAAGTTAAGAAAAGAAGATCGCTAAGAAACATTTAAAATAGAGTAGTAGACAGAAGAGAGTCTAGCGGTACTCCCAAATTTAATCTGAACTCATTGGAAGAGACGCTGTCTATAACCACTTCTAAGCGCCAACAGCAAAAATAAAAAACCAACGTTATAAGTATCAAGTTTTCAAATAGTAGAAGTAAATAGGCTCACGCCATCTCACCAGAAGAGCAACCACTGCGAAAGCCGTATTTCTAGTCCCTTAGCAAGGGCTCCATATACCTCTAGCCGTCACAATCGAAATGCTTTTCGAATCGAAAAAATTCTATAAAACAAAATTTTCTAGTTCTGTTATTCGGTACGAATCGAGTTAGTGTCCAAGCTAATGTCATATTAATCAAATATTTGTTTCAAATATATTTGTTCGAGGAAATCTCTTAAGCTACATTCACATTAATCAAATATTTGTCTCAAATATATCTCTCTGTTCATTCATAGTGACAATATTAAGTCTGTATAAAATTTTTTTAGTGACCTTGGCATAGACTTGTAATAATTAAACTCCCTATCGTTACTAGTTGTCGTGCCATTCTAAATATATAATTTATAGGGTTAATCACTGAAAATATTTGTGAAAACCTACGAGTATTTAATTTTATATTCCATGCAGTAATTTTTGCTATTATACTACCATTTTTATTTTAATTTGTAGGTCCAACTAAGTACTTTTTTGTTGATCCTTTAACTAGTCTATTGTCATGTTTATGCCCGTTTTGAAAACGTTTTCATTCGCTCAAACCCATGGCATAAACAGCTATAAAAACAGCTTTTCAAACCTGTTTGAGTCACACCAACCGTTTTCAAAATTGAGTATAAACGCATACCGTTTTGAAACTTTTATGAAAATTAGCTGTAAAGAATGTCTTGTCAAATTTGATGGGGTTGTCAATTTCTTCCATTGGTTATTTTTATATTCTATGTGTATTATTATAGAAAATATAAAAAAAATTACATATGCATAAACGCATATGAAGTTATCGTTATGAGTGAAATCGTTTTGTGTCGAACTGATTTCAAAACAGACATAGACTAAGTATATGTCGTCAATATAAGTATAATTATTTGAAAAACTTTGTTGATTTTTCTTTAAATTCTTCTGTTATAAAACGAAAATGCATAAACTAAATATTTTAATTTAAATATTATAAAATTACCTGTATTTTCTGGTAATACGAGTACTTTATTTTAAGCCTTTAAATAAAAATATATGGAATATAAAAATCCTTATTCTGTTACCTTTGGACATCATTTACCTAAAATGTTTTTACTACAATTCTATTTTTTAATTACATTTTGAAAACTACTATGTGTGTAAATGAAATTAAAAACATTTTAGCTTTACAGTTCACAGCATAAACTTTTGTCAGCAAAATTGTCGACCGCCAAGTGTTTAAGTTAAAATAATATTTTACAAAAGCTTTTCAAAACTTAATAAATGTGTAAATATTTCTATAACACACAATCGGCTTTCAACATTCAGCAACAAAAGCCAGATTTAAAAGCCCACATTTAAAACTTGTTCAACGTAAACTTGACTTTTAAATAAACTTTGGAAACTCTTATACTCAAAAAGTTAGAAAAACTTTGAGAAATAAGACGAAAACTTTAAAATATACTTATTGAGTAAAATTCATGTAAAAAACAAAATCTTCAAAACACCTGTCGTTGTCTTATAATTATTTTTATACTCATACGTGTATAAGTTTATGTAGTGACTGCTGTTAGATGTCAAGTTCAGTGCTAAATTAACCCACAAATGTTCGAAAATGATTCTGTTAGTGTTAAAAAGACAAAGAAAAAATAATTTATTAATTTGTTATTGATTCCTCTTTAGAATTTTTTTAAATAATAAAAATAAAATACATTTTTTAATCAAAGGGAAAAATATTTGTTGGTATTCATATTTAAATAAACAAAATACGAGTATATAGTTAATAAATAAACCATATTTGTAAAAAATTACATACATACTAGTTTTGTAATAATATTATAAATTAATTCATATATTTGCATAACGTGTGTTATATGGTTTTCGGAATATATAGTCCGTTGCTAAAAATTATATGGTTTATTTATTATACGGTTTAATTGATTTTAAAATATCTTATTTTTGTTTTAGGAATGACTCTATGGCGAAAACTATTTTTTGGTTCCCCTCCATATTTAACATTTTTTGTTTGTTTAATAAAACTGGCTGTATGGCGTCAATGGTGGCATGAATGCTTCAAGTGTTGATGGTTTGTCGCCATAAAGCTTACTTAAAAGAAATCTACAGGCGTTAAATCGTGCGAACGAGGGGGCAGTAAATATGACCTTTTCTGAAAGCAAAATTGCTATCGAATTAATTTTGTATTAAATACTGTAGTCGCCGTGGTCTAGTGGTTAGTGTGTTGGCTTACTAAGACATGAGCCCTGGGTTCGACACCCAGCTCCGACATCTTAAAAAAAGAAATATGAAAAAAATATTTCTTTCGGCGGCTACCTCTCAGCAGTCTTCTGGCAAAAGCTCTGAGAGTAATTAATTGCCATGAAAAGCTTCTCAAGTCTGTCGTAGGTCCTGGTACTCATGAATAAACATTTACACACACAACATGAGTGCTGCGAGAAGCTAGGCCGTAATCCTGACACAGGGTTGTAAAGGCCAGTTATGTATGTATGTATGTATGTATTAAATACTAGGGCCGATGCTTCAAAGTCTATTTTGGCGTTTCTCAACAGTGTACATAAAAGGGTGCTTAACTTGGGTGTCTAACTCTATCGATTCTTTTGGAACATGGGCGCAATGTGGGCTGTGTTTCAATGCTCTATCGATGCTACAATGGGAGATGCTCTGATGAAATGAAAAGCTTGAATCCATATAATCGCATATTTTTACGGACTACTCGTAGCTCGCTCAGAGCACATTATTTTGTAGTTGATTGTCCAGTGAATCACACAATGCATTATAGAGAGAATTTGTTCTTTAGCCGCACCGCTCATTTATGGAACAACTTTTCAGCGAATGTTTGTCTTGCCAATTATGGCATCAGTAAGTTTAAATCAAATGTCTACAAGCACTACTCCCTCTGTCCCCCTTCCCATAATATATTTACCTAGACCAGCACAATGTACTGGTGGAATCTTTCTGAAAGAAATAGAGATTAATATGGTCATATAGTTACAATTCTCGAAGGCACAGTATTTTATATACACGTAAGCCAAAACCTTTACCTAAAATCCACGTTGGCGAAGGGCAAATGCCAACCAGTTAATAACGATCACAAATCGAAACTTTGGCGTCTTTTTTTACGACCTCGCGCTACTGCAGCAACTCCTCGGTACGCGCATTTTGTATTTGGTTTAAAGTTTCTGAATCGAGAGGATTTAGTTTAGTGCATAGACGATCAATGGTTATACAAATTAAATGTTCATTGGATCAGTTAGGCGGGACGATTATTTAGCCAATAGATTTATTTTTGTTAATGCAAGTTTCCACAATTTTGAAGCGTTGTTTTGGTAGCATAGATATCGATAGCAATGCTTTTAATGTACCTAATAATATAACCTCTTTTTATAGGAGTATAGGTCCGGTTACACAGAGTCGGTAGACGACTATAAATTGCAATTAATTATATGCCTTGGGCAGCACTATATCTTCTTCGTAAAGTAGTATTTGTCTTTGTTCAAAAATTAGTTAAAATTCGTAATATTACCATCACATTTCGAATTTCTATTACTTAAGTGGTATGTATGCCTCGCCGTCTACTGTCTATAGACGGCTACACGGCTAAACCGATTTTCTCGAAAAATTTACGGTATTTTTCTGTATGTTTGGAAAGCACTGAAAGGCTTTTTAAATTTAATAAAATTTCAACTGAGAAGAAGTGCAAACTATCTGTCAAAAATTCTCATGCCCATTAAAAATGTATGAAACCAACCCAAATAGCGAAGCGCTCACATTTTGAAGTTAGAAAATCCAATTTTGAATGCGTGTAAAAAAGTGAAGTTAGTTGCAAAACAACTGTTACTTTTTTTATTTTTATCTGTCATTTTTTTAAGTAATGACATTTTAGCTACTTTCAGGCCAATTCTGTGATTTAATTTCTCTTCCATTAAAAAAAAAATGTAGATAAACATTACTGCTCTTGACACAACTTTGACGCTTTTGTTTAAGTTAATCATTACAGCGTTATGATAAGCGCAAAATTACGTTGCGTTTTACGCCCTAATTTAAGATGGTGTGTAAATATGAAATGTATTGCTTATAGGGATAATGATTAAAAATAACATTTAAACAGTAATATATTGCGCTTAAATTTTTTATTTGTTATTTATGTACTAAATTGAACATAACTCTCATTTAGTGTATAATTTTTGGAACATAAGAGTTTATAGTTTTAATACCATATTAAGGAAAAAGGTTCTTGACGAGGTGCTTGAACAGAGACGAAATGGCGTTAGAGACCATATATTTCATACTTAATATTAAACTTTTTGTTTAATTCAAATAGGGGTTTTGCTAGTAATATAGATCTAGAAAAAAAATTAAAATTCCAAAGCAAGCCACTTATTTTCCAATTGATAAATAGTATAATGGACATAAAAAAACAACAATTTCTGAAATTTCAAATACAAATGTTTCAGTTGAATTTTGTTTTCTCGTTCACGACAAAATTAATTAATTAATATTTATATATTCAAAATTCGTATGCTTAAAATTAAAATTAATAGCTATTGAAATGCATTTGTAACACAAATAACTGATTTGAATCACTTTTAAATTTCATTCATAGACTAGATGATCATCAAAAAATCTCGAATGATGAAGCCAATAATCAATCAGCAGATTTTTAAAAGGTTAAATAAACAAAAATATAAATATTTTTCGCAAAGAAATTTTTGCAAAAACATTAAGTGTGCTAGTAAACATAAAAAATGGGTTATTGGTTTAACGTATATAGTGAATTATAATTAAAAATTAAAGAAATGAAAATGATCAATAAATTAAATTAACATATTAAAATAGTTTTATTTTTTGTGTGTTTTTTTTTTATAACAGTAATGAGGAAGTGTTATTTTTTTTCTTTATCTCGATTTAATGGGAAAAAAATATACAATGAGTCATTTAAACTTAAGACAGTGGAATTAAAAATTATACCATCTGTCATATTATTTTAGACAAATTTATGACAAAAATAACAGTAATTTAAATTTTGTAGAGTCATCTTCTCATATTTACGCTTCGCCATTAGCAAAAATTGCATTTTTATGATGCACAGAACCTTGCGTATAAGAACTAATTTTCCCAAAAAGAAATTTAGATAACTTCAACTAAAGCCTGAAATCTTTGCTTCTAAAAATGATCAAAAGCATTTTAAGTTTTCAGAATTTTGAAAAATTAAAAAAATTAATAGTTAAACTTTCTAAATACGTATCGTATGAAATTTAATAGCCTAAAATCCTAATACTGGTATTCTTATGAGAATTAACATCCGTTAAGGAATATGTACAAACACTAGCAGAACTGAACTAGTTTTCGACCCAGCTACGAAAGGTCTCATCAGAGTTCTTTGTTTTATACATATTCATATTTTAATACTTCTATTTAAAGCACAATCTATTGGAAAATAGATTATGTGAATTATATTTGAATGTTATTCTCACCAGTACTGAACTGAAAATTCTTTCAAATTCAACTATTCAACTATTTGTTGAAATTTATTCAAATTTAACATATTTTTCAATGTAAGTGTTACCATATTCTAAGTAACCGTAATTACATATTTATTTTTCAATTTACCCTTTATTACCAATTTTTAATCAGTAATGGGTTATGTGCTGTGGCCAGCAAATAAAGGTAATAAAGGGTAAATTGAAAAATAAATATGTAATTACGGTTACTTAGAATATGGTAACACTTACATTGAAAAATATGTTGAATTTGAATAAATTTCAACAAATAGTTGAATAGTTGAATTTGAAAGAATTTTCAGTTCAGTACTGGTGAGAATAACATTCAAATATAATTCACATAATCTATTTTCCAATAGATTGTGCTTTAAATAGAAGTATTAAAATATGAATATGTATAACACAAAGAACTCTGATGAGACCTTTCGTAGCTGGGTCGAAAACTAGTTCAGTTCTGCTAGTGTTTGTACATATTCCTTAACGGATGTTAATTCTCATAAGAATACCAGTATTAGGGTTTTAGGCTATTAAATTTCATACGATAAGTATAATAAAGATCCATTAAAATATTCGAATTTAGTTCGAAAATGTAGAATAATTACTTTCTAAATACGTTTATACGAGCATGCATGTTTATTTCAAAGCTATTGGAGAGTGAACTTTAGACAGAGTGCACACTGCCTCGACCAACAGAGGAAACTGTGGATTGTCTAAGTCAGGATATTCAGTTCTGAGACTAGCAAAGGATAAATCGTATAAAAACATGTTAATTGTGGGCGTAATTACTGCTAACTTTCTGCAAGGGGAGATAATGAGTAGATGGGATAACGAAGAGTCGGACTTATGCAAAATATACGAGAATATAGCTGAGTTGTAGTAAGAGGAACATTTTCTCTTTTATTGTCTAAAATTTCGAAGGAGTAGAATTCGATGATTAAGGAATCGCACGCTGAACAGGTTAGAGAAGATTTCTAACAGAGAACATGGTAATGTTTGTGGTTAAGAAGAAATCGTAGTTATGTCTCGTTCTTATTTCTTTCTCGTCTTCCTATTGCTCTTCTCCTGTTTTCTCTATTAAGGCATCTCAATGAAATACCATGTCTATGAGTGAACTCATAATTTTCTTTTTTATCTACCTATCTAATGTAAGTCAATATGAGAAAAGTTTTTGTTTCAAGTTATAAGTATTTTTTATATTCCCAGAATTTTTAACTTTTTTTAATATTTTATTTCACAGAAATCAAAGATTACTTTTTGGATACCAAAAAGCAAACCCCTTTTGTTATTTTAGATCAAAACAAATGGTGAGATGTTATCCGCTAGAAATAAAAAAACTTAATCTAATTTTTTTCCTCATTAAACTTTACATTTATTTGTAAATTATTTATTTAAATCAACTTAACGGAAAATTTTACTTAATTTTGTGGTAGAACAAAACGTGATTGAAATATAAAATTCCATTGAAATGTATTACATAAAGGCATATTTCTCTATAGTTTTTATTTTTATATATAAAAAATTTTTTTCTTTTCTTTATTTAAAGAATAATATTTTAGTTGTAATAAAAAATAACAAAATCTTGATAAAGAATTGGTTGGTTTGTGGCGCATACAGCAATAAAAGATACTTTTAATTTTAAATAATAAAAAACCTTAGCTCAAAATTTTTGAAAAGTATTTTTTTTCCAGTGAACGAGTCTTTCATTCTGCAAAAACTCGCGACTCCGACTCTATATTTTTTTGGTATTACACGTGTAAAAATAAATTATATGTTTTCATTTGTTTTGTGAGAGTTACTTCATTCAAGTACCCGAATTAATTACTATTATAGGAAGTATGGTATTTTATTTACTGGTGCCAGCTAGGGTCTCAGTTGCATTACACAACTTATACTTGGCTGACAAAAAAAAAAAAAAAAAAGCTAATATAACACGTTCGGCTAAATTGAAAAAATTCAATTTATTTTCGATTAATCTACTAGGTAGGACAGTATCTAAAATTTATCCTGTTGACATGGCTAACTCAGCTGTAACAATAAGAACCTGCCCTACTATGTCGTACGTAAAACTATGCGAACGTAAACAAGTTCTCATTATTGTTCGGAAACGCGTTCCACTATTTTTAAATGTATTGTTTTTCTGGTTTTATATTTGAGACGTAAGATATTTAAACCTTTTTAATTTCAATGTTGGTTAATCAACAGTTTAATAAGTCAACCGAAATTAAAAAGAAAAAAATTCCCTAAAATGGCTAAATTCAGGCCCTAAAAGATTTACGTTATCGTTCGAATTATTTTTTTTAGACTTGTCGTACTGAACACAGTTGTTGCTATCAAAACAACCAGCAATTTTAAGTTTTTCTACTTCTTCCCATTGCGCACACTTATAGCCAGTCCCACTATATCCAACGTTTTCATTTGTTCACATTCTTTATTTTCTATACACAATTGTGCGATAGACGCATTTCATTTATTGAGAATTTTGGTTAAATATGTCTTAACCAAACTTTTACCAGGAAATAAATGAAGAAAAAATTATGAATTTGCTCTAAATTTGGGAATAAAAGATGAGATTTCATTGTAGTGTGAGATTATCCACATCCGACTTTGCCAGCCACACAACTGTTGGTAGAACTATTACATTTTGTAAATTTTTAAAAATTTTATTATTTTAACTTTTCAGTAATATAGCACTTTATTTAGGTTGCAGGTATTGTTGAGTGAATCACTTTTCAATTTTCAGAATTATTAATACATCCTCAAAATCTTAAGATATCACGAAGGAATTTTTCGTTTTAAGATTAGACGAACTTAAAAATGAGTAATTTAATTAGTTCTGAATTTTAAATAGTTTTAAAAAATTAATAGTTAAACTTTCATAGTATGTATGTATATATGTATGTATGAACGTTTATCCTTTCAATTCCAAAATATTTGCAATTCTCTATTTTTTTGCTTTTTAATTTTGGCGTCATTTTTTTTCTTATATGTATATAAATATTCGTTGACCGGGCAAACGTTGTTTTGCCATATAAATTATTTCTAGGAAATATCTTTTTAGTTCAAATATATTTGATATTTAATTTTTGTTTCGTCAGAAACGCTTTAATTAGATCAAAGTTTCCTGGGGCTCGAACTTCGGGCCTCCAGCACATTAAAAATTATAATGCGCTCGCTTCTGGCGCTGCACTCTAACCACCACGGCTACAGTCGTACATGTCGTCGATGTCGACTAATGTGGATAAATGGAATAAGAGGGCAAAAACAAAAATAAATTGTAAGTCTGTTTCATCCAAATAAGATGACAATTACAAAAACTGCAATGATGGTGAGAAAAGGAGAATATGATAGAAACTATTGTGTGACTTTACTTCGACTAACTCATACAAGTGTATGTACATACATATGGAAGAAAATAATTTCAGTATGTGATTTCTTGAAAAGTATGAATTTAATAGTTGATGTTTCGTTTTGAATATACACAGGACACAAAGAACTCTGATGAGATTACCGTAGCTGGAGTCGAAAACAATTGTTCAGTTTGGCTAGTGTACTATTCCCTCACGGACATCATTTCTCCTTTAACTGCCAAAAATATTCATTGCAGTCAACTTTGATCTAATTAAAGCGTTTCTGACGAAACAAAAACTAAATTAAAAAATTGATCACACCTTTCCTGGGGCTCGAACTTCGGGCCTCCAGCATATTAAAAAATATGTTTGATATTGTTCACGGAACTTCAAACATCAATATTGATATGAGCATTGAATGTTCTTTCACCAAAGGTGAATATATTACGACCCAAAGATTATTAACATTGGGAATAGAGAAATAGCGCCTGTACCGCCCAGTCTGAGTACTTCTTTAAAAAAACATATGTTCTGTGGTACGCAGATCCATCTAGTTTAAAATTGTTTTGAAGTCGGTATGTTATTTTTAAATAAATTGTCTATTGGATCACCCTTAACATTTAAGGGTATGAAATATTGATAGGAATTCGGCAACAAACACCGCGACACGAGAATTTCATATATTAGATTGATATTTGAGACCAAATTTCTTTTTTCCTTTCTTTTACAATTCCATTAATATTAAATAGATTTAAACCGTTCTCTTTGAAATCGGTTAAAAACTGTTAAATAATTTTTTTCTTTTAATCCAAAAAATTACCGGTTGGAGTCGGAGTCGGTCCTGTATTCTAAGATAGAAAAAAATATTAATATATAATAATATAAAAAGCTGTAACACTACATATATGTACAATTATTTTGTACGAAATATTTGTGAAATAATGTTGCAAAAGTAGTATTCTGTTAGTATTGTGAAAAAACATGTGAGCTCTGTATGCGAGTATCAATATCTTTCCAACTACAACAAGTTTCTGGCAGCATATTTATTTTCATATGAATTTTCTTTCGCACGAAATTATACAAATTTGCCGAAAACTACAACAATGTTTGTTTTAATTTTGTGAGCAGGATTTTATATCTGAAATATTTTTTGAACATAAAACTGTGGTAACGGTAAGCATTTAAAAAAGTTATTGAAATTTTGATTTCAATTACAAAAAAAGCTAATTAAAAAAACTTAGGACCAAAAAGCTTATGAAAAATGTCAAATAAAAAAGAAAAACTAAAATATCAATCAAAATAACTGTATGTCTGTGCACTATTTTCACTCTGTAATTTTTTGTTACACTGTTTTTAGAAAATAATAAAAATTTCATTTTGAGGGCTGAAGGCAAAAAAATTGTACATTTTGTTTCAGAAAAGAAAAAGCCATTAAAATAGAGTTTTTACTCTTTTTGTAGCGATGGCTATTCTAAACAATTTGTCTAATCTTAACAGACAAAGTCAACAGATAAAAATATCAGAAATGTCAACACTGAATGACTGAAATCTGACTGATTTTGCATAGAATTTGAAATTTGCATGGGCTTGATCGGCCCTAAGATCTACTAATTTTTTTATTCATAATTAATTAATTTGATTTTCTTTTTAAACTGGTGGTAATCAATTCTTACATTTTATTAAATCTTTAAATTTCAGTTACAAAATTAAAAAAATATATGTATTGAATTACTTTAAGAAAAAGAAGTGTTTTGAAAATTGTTTTATAGAAAAGAAGAAAAATAAAAAAAAAGAAATTAAAGAACAAAATTCCATGAAATTTTGTTTAAATGAAGAAGAAAGACAAACAAACTCAACAATTGCTCGTACTTAAAAATCTCACGAAAAATTCAGAGGCTTGTAAAAGTTCATATTAATTTAAAAGTTAAACAACGAACTTGAAGATCATTGTACTTTGAAAAGTATTTGTTTTGCGAAGCCTTTATTTTTATAAAACAATTTAATTGCTTTTTAAATCTTTTTTTTTAAATAATATAACGGCATATGTCTAAGTTAACTTTCTTTAGCATGAATATGTAAATTTGGATCAACAAATTTGGGGATTTTTCAGGTGGAAAGTAATAATAATCAGCATATCTGAGGCATTTTGACAAAACATCCTAAGTTGAGATAAAATACAAAAAAAAAGTTAAAAAAAACTCGGGGAAAAAATCATTTTTATAAAGAAATTAAACAAAAATTTCTTCTATAATACAAAATTTTAAAAACAAAATTTTTTCCAACTTTTTAAATTTGACTTAAGATGTTTTGTCAAAATGCCAAAGATATTTTTTTATAATTTTAAACAATAGAAAGGGGTTAGCCTATGTTGTTGAAACTAGATCCATTGCTTAAATTTTTCCTTACGCCAGTACGGGGTTGATTGCTGTTAGATTGTTCAGTGGTGAAGGTTTAACAATGGCCATTGAATAATCAAGCAACAGCAACCGATTTCCTTGCGGTTCGCATTCTTAAAGTAGGACCTTTTTTCTGACTGATATCAGATACGATATTAGTATGTCTAAATCAAAGTTCCGCTCACTCTTTCCCCCTTTTCCTAATATTTTCGTAGACCAGCGCAATGTATTGCATAAGTGCTGGCCTCATTTAAAAAAATTATTGGGAACTCAACCCCTTAATATGTCTTCTCAGCCGTATTTGCTCACTGACACTGACAATCTCCGTTACTTACTTACTTAAATGGCCATAACAACCGGTTAACGGGTTTCGGCCTGCCTTAAAACTAATCTCCAAGCGCCTCTTCTAAGCTCGCACTTTCTCCAATCAATCTCCGTTAGTAATGTTTTTAAATATGAACGAGTATCATAACTTGTAGAATATCTAAAATCTTATACTGTTTGGATTAATGTGACCATAAAATTCATAAACTGATTCGTTACCATTTACTCATATAATAATAATAACATGGTGCCGCATAGAATAAATATTTGGAGAATGCCGTAGTGTTAATTAGAGTTCTTGTTGAGTACATTACACATTGTATCAACAACTTTCAGAAACACTCTCAAATTGTCAAAAAGTTTTGCTAGGAACGCAATTCGAGCGAACAACGAATTTCGACCACCTCGACGAATTATTATTTATTATCTTTTTATGGCTTATTTTGAGATAAAAGTTTATAAAATTTTTTTACTGTTATACCGAATAAATTTAGTTCTTAATAAAACATCTTCTTCATCAACTGGGAGCAATTCGAAAGACCGGGTTTACATGAACCAACAATAAACAACTAATGGTCTGGAACGAAGGAGTTGATTTATCGTGCGCACCGTCCGTGGACATATCACACGCCGCCCATGTCCGGGCGGTAGTTGAATTACAGACGTCCAACCAACGCCACCCAAAGCCGGTACCCTCTAATTTCGGACATCACTATGTAACACCGGTCAGAAGAGAGCCCATGGACATTAGGTTAACAATTACGCCACTACCATTTCCTGGATAGTAGCAACCCCCCTTGTTTAGGAGGTTTAAACTACTACCCAGCATACCAAGCCACTACGTGTACCTCCCAAAAGGGAGGACCTCACCATCCATGAGGCCGCCTTACGGACTCCCCGAAGGACAAGGGAGCACAGCAAGTCGGGGCTTTCCTGATGCCTGTAGTACCAGATTAAGGCATCTCTGGTCAGTCCTTGAGAACGCCAGAAGAATGCCAGCCACGTACACTTACATCGACAAGGCCAACACCACCAGGAACAAACTATCGCCACCAGCGCGACAGCCCCCTGGACTGATGTCAGCCGAGTCTCCGATAGCATACGCAGCGTATATGCACCACCAACATATACTCTACCTATAGCAAGTGCCAGGACACTTAGAGCTAGGTTGAACTCCATATTCCCCGGGGAAAACTGGTCACTGATGGAGGAATTCACCAGCAACCTTTTTTGTATCCCCGGGGGGGCTAATGGTCTGGAATATCAAATTCGGCTCTGCATTGACGAGATAAGCAAAGCTTTGATGCAAAATATGGTTCAAAATTTTGTGAGAAGAGCGGACGTCTGCCGACATGCTAGAGGTAGACATTTGCCAGACATCACATTCCATTATTAATTCTTACATTTCTACATTACATTCGTATCAATACATCTGGACTTGTCAAAAAAGAGTGTGTTTTTATACCAATTTACTTTCTAACCTCAAATTTGCCTACCTTGTTCATCTTAATTCTTTGTCTCTCCGAAACTGTTTAAAAAATTTTGGAATCCGTCAAAAATTGTGTGAGCCAGAGGTAGTAAGATAGTACGATCAATCCTATACAAGTTTTTTAAAGTTCTTTTTTGAACGAATCTCGTATTCTCTTATTTTATTGAATTATGTGCCAACTGAAGAGCTTTAATCATAATCGTGACAAAAAAAAAACAATAAAAAAAAAATTAAAGGAAAAAACAATAATAAATTCACTTACCATTACTGGCTGTTGCATACCCAGTCTGTTAGAATTGCTGGGCATCTGTAAACGATAAAAATAAGAAAGAAACGAAAAAATTACAATAAAATGAAACCTGATTTTGATGTCTGTCTGGCAAACAAAGAAATGAATGAAATAAACAAAAGAAGAGAATGTTTAGAAAGACAACAAACATTGTTAAACAACAGCAACAACAAAAACCGCAATAATAGTTTAAAAACCTACAACAAGAATATAAAGTTTGTAAACTTGACTAACAAGACGTTTAAAAATTGTTTTTTTTTTTTTTTTTTAAAGTTACAACAATAATAATAAAAATTGTTGTATGATTCATAATGGTTGTAAGAATGTTGTTAGTGTTGTTGTATTACTTGTTCTATGTTTACATTAATGTACAACAACGACAAGAACAAATATAATTGTTTAATAAGAAATTGTCTTCATTTTCTTTTACTGTGCTCGCTATAACCTACAGTAACACCAGAGGCACTATAGAACACTTAAGTTTTTTTACATAAGTACATAAAAACATAATTGGCCTTTGCAACCCTGTGTCAGGGTTACGGCCTAGCCTCTCGCAGCACTCATGTTGTGTGTGCTATTTTTTATCCATGAGTACCGGGACCTACAGTTTAAAGTCGACTCCGAATGACAGATTTGAGAAGCTTTTTCATGGCAATCAATTACTCCTAGAGCTTTTGTCAGAAGACTGCTGAGAGATAGTCGCCGAAAGAAATAATTTTTTATTATTTCTTTTTTTCAAGATGTCAGAGCTGAGATTTGAACCCGGCGCTATTGCCGTTCAACTCCGATAGGTACTTTGCGATGAGAATTTCTACTAAATCAGAACCAATCGAGGGGACATTTGTATGATTTCGTCATTTTACGAATGGTCCCAAGATAGACCTGGTTAGACCTGGTGTTTTCTTTCTAAAGTTTTTCAGGCCAGATAATAGCTATTGGATTGTTGTATTGAAGATGTAGTTCACATAGTTCCATTTAAGCGCCTTATGTTAATGGGAGAAGTTGCTATTAGTTGATCACTCACCCGTGTTAATTCTTTGTCCGTTTGATATTAGACCTACTAAAGCGCTGTTGTTACACAGTGTGAAGGATATGTCCAGGTTGGTAGCAGTACTTACTAGAAACTGCGATTAAAAACATGACAGCCGTGCAGAGGAGATGGAAAACATTCCTACTGAATAGATAGTCAATGCAATGATCAGCGTTGCAGCTGTGAAGTTGGGGAGAAGGTGGGGACTGTTGATCATATTCCTTGAGATTGCCTGACTCTTTTTAAATGACGTCATTATGCTATATACATACTTGTATTTAGGGTTTATACAGAATATCTAACAGATATCGAATATTAAAGTTAATAATTTTTTTATTAATGTCTTCGAAATTGTAACAGTAAGGGTCGTCTAAATTTGTTGCAAATAGCTTCATAGTGAGTACTAATTATCAGACAAAAAGGAGGCGAAATCACTTAAGTGGGCGTAAATATTATTTTTTTTATATGTTGAAAACGGTTAAAAATAATGTTTTTGCATATTGACTGAAAGATTTCTTAGTCAAGACAAATCATTCGTCAAAAGGTACTGGGAATTGGGCAAGTGGTTATGGTTTCTCTCATACAAAGTAAATGTTAATGCCCGTATTCATAAAAACTATTTTAGGTTTACTGGGGACTTATTTGACAAATTTCTATGCAATACTTATCAAATAAACGCTCAATAAACCCAAAATAGTTTTTATGAATACGGGCATAAGTCTATAATTATTACATGAGGTCGAAAGTCAGTAGAAACAACTTCGTTGTTTCCCAATTAAAAAGTATACACCACAAGCTTATATGATTCTGTCAATTGGCGTAGGGTAATTGTACAGTCGAGATTAAGTAGCTAGAAGTATATGCCTCACCCAAAATAACTCTATTATGTTGTTGTTGATGTTGCGGCCATAATGGTACAATACCATGTTTGCTTTCGCTTGGGTTTGTAGTTCTTTGCTTTCCTTGTTGAATACAAAGAAGAAAGATGCTATCATAGTCTCTGTTGTAGTAGTTGTTATTATTCGCAGTTATTTTTATTAGATATATCATAACACTATTGTTCTTGTTGTTACTTTACTGTAGCTCTAAATTGTTAATAGTTGTTGGCCAAGATCACAATGACCGCTAAACAACAAACTTGTTAATTTGTGAATGATAATAATTAGAAGAAGAAGAGGAGAAAAAAAAGCATTTGAATTGTTGAATTTATAGAAGAACATATAGAAAGAGGGCATGAAATACAGAACAAAAAAAGGTTACTCAATAGTTTAACACACACACACACCTTTAGCATATAAACAATACATTTATAAATTTCAACAAAAAGTGTAGGCACGTAAAAGCATTCTTATGAATGTATTTGTGTGCGTATTCATATTAAAACTTAATATTAAAAAAAATCATGCTTAAGAATGTCCCAAAGAAGAAGATATTTTCAGTCTGAAACCAAACACCGGTCAATAAAGTTGTATCGATTAAATTGGAAGAAAACAAAAAAAAAAAAAAAAAACGAAATTATCGAAAAAAAAAAAAAAAAAAAATTACAAAAATGCGTATCTTGTCCATTTGCTGTACGTTATTATTGATCACCATGTGCATCATTATGCAACATCATGGTGTTGAGGCAAAACCCTTTATATTCAAGTTTTTTGCACCACAAGGTAAGAAAATGCACAAAAATAAAAGACACTCAACAGACAGCAAACAAAGCTTTTAAGAGTAAAACCCTAAATAAAGTGCATTTTGTGTTAAAAAAGGGGGAAAATTGTTTTAAAAGAAATAATGAAAACATAATAATTTGATGATTTGCATTAAAAAATGTGCAGAACTAAATTTGAAATCATAACTGTTGTGCTAAAAACTAACCGAAGTGCAAGCGAAATTTTACAACTTACAAGTTCTAGCAATAAAAAGATAAACTGCAGAACATTTTTTAAAATGTAACTTCAACTAAATCGAGGATAATGCTTTAAGGAAAATTTTGCGGAATTAGCTAACTTATTCAAAATTCTCAAATGGCTACACAAAAAGTGTTCAAAATAATCTTCAACATGTTAATATTACTGATGTTTGATAGGACCAATGCCTGACACGTGGCAGAAAACAAGTATTACGCTATCAAACTTCACCTGACAGAACGGTCTGAAGATATGCCATCTATCTTGTGTAATAGGGAAAAATTCGTGTTTATTAACCTGAGGCCTTATTCTGTAACTCTCCTAAGCTAAAACTTTATCTCTAAAAATTTATAAACTTGATTTAGAACTTTTTGGCTATGGATAGAATTCTGGAAAGCCTCTAAACTTTTTAATTTTATATATTAGAACGCCCAGCCTGTTTCAAAAACTCAAAATTTCAGCATTTTAGCTTAAGAAAATTATAGAATAAGGCTCCTGGCCTGATGAGTTCCAAATTGATATTTAGTATTTGTCATCAGGCCATCAAACGCATGTAATGTCAAGTCAGTCAAATATAGCGAAAACTTAATTTGTGTTTTTACAAACGAACAGCAAAAATCCTTCAATACGATCTATAATGTTTTGTGGCATGCATGCTTGTATGCCGATGTTTGACAAAACTGGTTAGATAGTGTAATACTAAAGCACTCCCTCTCATCAGGTCGCCCTGTCAAGCCTAGCCTAATAGTGTAATACCCGCTTAAATCAGTTGTGTCCAAGGACACAAAGTTTAATATTTGCATTTGTGTTAAACAGCTTTAGAAGCTTTTAAGGTAATAAATTTGATCTAGGAAACATTTCTTAGTACAAATATATTTAATACTCTTCACCGAACTGCAAAACTTAACATTGATATGAGCAATTAATGCCTGCGTTACTAGTACTTAATTTTAATAAATGATTATCCGCCATTTTGGGTTGTAGTTCAGTTTGATAGTTGGGGATAGGGAGAAATATCCCCACTATCGCCTCCTCTGAGTACTTCTTAAAAAAACCCTAAACCATATATGTTCTACGGTACCCAGATATACATATCTAGTTTCAAATTTCATCAATGTCGGTACGTTACTTAGGTGAGGCACAAATTTCCCCTTGGAGCGGGTACCTCAACATTTAGGGGATGAAAAATGGATGTGAAAATTGTCTTTTGTTAACCTAAAGTTGTGTTAAGACACCAACAAAATTTAATCAAATTCAGTTTATTAGTTGGGGATAGGGGTGTAGTCGCCGTGGTCTAGTGGTTAGTGTGTTATCTTACTAAGACATGGGCCCTGGGTTCGACTCCAGGCTCCGACATCTTCAAAAAAAAAGAAATATGAAAAAAAATATTTCTTTCGGCGACTACCTCTCAGCAGTCTTCTGGCAAAAGCTCTGAGAGTAACTAATTGCCATGAACAAGCTTCTCAAGTCTGTCGTTCGGAGTCGACATTAAACTGTAGGTCCCGGTACTCATGTATAAAAATTGACACACACAACATGAGTGCTGCGAGAAGCTAGGCCGTAATCCTGACACAGGGTTGTAAAGGCCAGTTATGTATGTATGTATGTAGTTGGGGATAGGGAGAAATAGCCCTTGTACCACCCCCTCTGAGTACTTAAAAATAAAAATTAAACCATAAATGCTCTACGGTACATACATATATATTTTAAAATTAATCAACGTCGGTACGTTATTTAGGTGAGGCATAAATTTTCCCTTGGGGCGGGTCACCTTAACATGTAGAGGTATGAAAAATAAATGTTGACCGATTCTCAGACCTAACCGATATGCACACAAAATTTCATGAAAATCGGTCGAGCCGTTTCGGAGGAGTTTGGCAACAAACACTGCGACACGAGAATTTTATATATTAGATATTATTTATTTTTATCTAGAGGCATATTCCGGCATTCGATATCGATCAAAACTTCATATAGTTTTAAAAATGTGTTCATAGAAATTTCGTTCGATATCGAATGAGGTAATTTGCCAACTGCTTAAAAAAAAAAAATAAAAAAAAAAATTTCCTTTAAAAAGAAATTTTGAAATATAGTGTTTTTATAAAAAAATGGACATGTTTTGTCAACTGTTAGCCTAATGAACGTAGCTTAAGCCTTTGTTTATTCTCAAATTTTACTTAAAATAAGAGAACGAAAAAAAAATTTGCATATACATATTCATGTGTGTCTATATAAAGATATATTCACGTAGCAAACCTTGCATATGTGCTACGTTACCACTTCACATCAACAAAATATAGCAGACATGCTAGGTTTTCTACGGCTCTATATATTTTAGGAAAATATGCCCATTGGGTTTGTTCTATAAAACGAATCCGAAGAAAATTTAAACAAATAAATCTTAATTAAAAGTTTATATATTAATCAATAATGAGGTCAACTAAACTTATTGATACAAACAAATAAAACTTCATTGTCACAAGAAATCAAATTAATGGTAACTAAGGGAATGAATGGAAAAAACTATCACAACCTTCTCATATTGGATTAAACTGCGTACTTACTTACTTACTTACTTAGCTGGCCATAACGACCCGTTAACAGGTTTCGGCCTGCTTCAGCACTAGTCTCCAGACGCTTCTGCTTAGCGCGCGTCTTCTCCAGTTGGTCACACCAATTGATGACAGGGCTTCATCAACCTGGTCCTTCCAAAGTAAACAGGGTCGTCCTCTACGCCGACGTCCAGTGACCTTCGCATTGGACATTTTCTTCGCTGGAGCAGATTCTTTCATCCGAACAATATGGCCGATCCAGCGTAGCCGCTGGATGTTAAAATGCTCAACAACGTCTACATCGCCGAGGAGCTCATACAGCTCATGGTTGGTTCTAATGCGAAACTCATCGCCATGCCTTAGAGCACCAAAGATTTTACGATCTTACGTATGAATATAACCCGGCTTTTATTTATTTGATAATGATTTATTACTAATCATCATATATTTAACCTTTTTAATAAAAATAAAACAGCAAATTATAATTCAATAAACATTTAAACTATTTTAAGCAATGTGAGTACAAAAGTCAAAGATTGAGCGATTATTGCAGCTTTAAAATATTTGTGTACAACAAGTTATTAAAACCTTCCAGATAGTTAAATTAAATTATAATTCTGGCAAAAAGAAAAAAAAAATGTATGTCTGCGGTGATGTAACACGAATTTTGATTTATTAAATACGGTCATCGCTGTCAGGATTACTGCCTAGCTTCTTGCAATAACTTTGCATAATAATCGGTGATCGGTTTTTACTTCCTCGGTTGGTCCTTCATCCCAAAAATGAGATGCCATATCCTCCCCTGCAGATGGAACTGCATTCGTGTACAATTTTTCCATTCCATGCTACTACTAAGATTGTTATTTAGTTTCGTAAATGAAATGTGTGGACCCATGCTTCATCCATGTTTACGGATAAACGCAAAAATAGCCAAACACTTTACTAAAGCATCATAATGATTTTGTTCTTTATAAAACAATAACGAACTTTTAGGAATGCTTGATATCTCAGCTGTCTTACAGACTTTCAGTCCGTGATCATGCAATATGATTTTTGTAATTTTTGTAATCGTTTCTGCCGTGGACACTCCATTTGCTTGGCAACTACAATATTCGTCTTTTCAGCCTGTAGGACCTTGTTTAAATACCTCAATTTTATACCCATAAACAAAGTGGCAGACTACTTCAGAGTACAATCTATGTGAGTTTTAATATTATTTTGACTCACACTTTTTCAATGATTATATTGAATTACGGGGCGATTACCAATTTTTTCCACGTTTAGAAGGCTCTATAAAAAGAAAAATATTTAAAATATATGAATTAATTTTTTTAATTATCTTTGCCTTTCAGTAAAAAATTTTCTTATTTGTTTTCATTTCGAATATAGCTCCTGCACGTGATGCCAGTTCTTCTAGCTCAACGTCCTCTTCTTCATCCATTTCTACGGGCATTGACATTTCCAGTCTTATTAGTACCAAATTAAATCTTTTAAGTAGTTTTCTACAAACCGGTCTTAGCAAAAGTATGTCTGGTGGGTTTAATGTTGGTTTCAATAAATTCTTTTCCAACACACGTATCGGTACCACCAAACGACCCAACACTTCCACCACTAACACTACACCTGATGCAGTATTTGAACCTGAATCAACTATTGTTGTTAGTAAACAGACTACTTCTACAAATAAAACCACGACAACTACTACGGAGTCAAGTAGTTTTGAAAAGTCAACTGGCTCGGCCATTGCCTCCGAAGTAATAGCAGAAGATGTAACCACTACTGAAAAAAGCACAGGAGATGCTAATACCATAGCAAAAGTTACCACTGCTAAAACAAGTAGTGGTTTCGATATTGTAACGGGTAAATATGAAATTAGTTATGGTAGCACTGAAAAATATAATGCTGACAACAGTGGCAGCTCCACCGAAAAAACTATCAATGGGAGTAATGACAGTTCTGGCATCAATTTTGAGTCTAAACTTACTACTGATAATATTTCTACCGGTGTTGCCATTAATGGCGGCGTTGATAAGGCTTTTGATATTTTAAAAGTAACCAATAATGATGGTAACAGTGGTAGCTCCACCGAAAAAACCAATAATGGTAATAACGACAGTTCTGGCATCAATTTTGAATCTAAACTTACTACTGATAATATTTCTACCGGTGTTGCCATTAATGGCGGCGTTAATAAGGCTTTTGATATTTTAAAAGTAACCAATAATGATGGCAACAGTGGTAGCTCCACCGAAAAAACCAATAATGGTAATAACGACAGTTCTGGTATAAATTTTGAGTCTAAAATTTCGACTGATAACATTTCTAGCGGTGTTGCTGTTAAAGCCGACATTGATAATACTTCTGGTGTTTCAAAAGTAACCAATAATGCTGACAAGAGTGGTAGCTCCACCGAAAAAACGATCAATGGTAATAATGACAGTTCTGGCGTAAATTTCGAGTCTAAACTTACTACTGATAATATTTCTACCAGTGTTGCCGTTAACGGTGGCGTTGATAATACTTCTGGTATTTCAAAAGTAACCACTAGTGTTCGATTAGGTAACAGTTATGATTATAATGCCAACTCTAAAGTAAACAATAACAAAAATGAAGATAGTGGTTATGACTACGCTACCTCGAAAGTAACTACAACTGGCAGTAAAGACAGTGGTTATGACTATACTACCCCTAAAGTAACTACAAGCGGAAGTAATGAGAATGGCTATGACTACTCAACCTCAAAAGCAATAACAGGTGACAATAAAGACAGTGGTTATGACTATTCTACTTCAAAAGTAGCTATAAGTGGCACTAAAGACAGTGGTTATGACTACTCTACCTCAAAAGTACCTACAAGTAGCAGTAAAGACAGTGGTTATGACTACACTACCGCAAAAGTAATTTCAAGTGGCAGTAAAGACAGTGGTTATGACTATTCAACCTCAAAAGTAACCACAAGTGGCACTAAAGACAGTGGTTATGACTACTCTACCTCAAAAGTAGCTACAAGTGGCAGTAAAGACAGTGGTTATGACTACACTACCGCAAAAGTAATTTCAAGTGGCAATAAAGACAGTGGTTATGACTATTCAACCTCGAAAGTAACCACAAGTGGTAGTAAAGATAGTGGATATGACTATACTACCTCTAAAGTAATAACAAGTGGCAGTAATGACAATGGCTATGACTACTCAACATCAAAAGTAATAACAGGTGGCAATAAAGACAGTGGTTATGACTACTCAAGCTCTAAAGTAACTACAAGCGGCAGTAAAGACAATGGTTATGACTATGCTACCTCAAAAGTAATAACAGGTGGCAATGAAGACAGTGGTTATGACTACACTACCGCCCGTATTACCACTTTCAAACCAAATGGCTACAAGTATTCAACCCCAAAATCTGGTTATAATTACGAAGTCTCTGATCTTGAGTCTATGAGTGAAAATGAGATCTCCAATGAAGTGATGATGATAAACAATCAATATTTGCCCACTATTTAGAATTTACATTACATTTATAAATACCTTTTTTAGCTTTTTTTTAGTTTATCTCATAAAATGGGTCTATAATTATTATTCTGAAGTAAAAAAAAATCAAACTGTTGTAAACAGCGAAAGATTCTTTTGTGTTTGCCTAGGGAGTGGTTATCTTTAAGTAAATAATATCATAAAAAAATATTCAATTTAAAAACGCTCTTTAATAACTTACTTATGTATGCAATATGATGTGCTAATGATTATGTTAAACATCATTATGATGCTATTTTTTATTATTATATTACTGACGATAAATATACGAGTATTTAGACAATAAGATCAAAATGACAAGACTTGATTTTATAATTTTTAAGCTAAAATCTGAAAATAAATTTTAATTTTTATATTAAAAAAACTTAAATAATTTTACGTGTTTTTTTTTTATTTATAAATAGCCATAATTGGAAAGAGAAAAAAAAGCCAAAATTTGCAAACCAATAATGTCATTCATTTAATTTTTTTGCATGTTTTTACACGGAAGTCTTTCTTTTTATAATTTTATTTTTATTTTTAACAATTTGTAAAAATTTTAGTATTAAATTCAGAGATTTCCATTTATGGGTTAATTGTTTCGTTTTATGTTTTGCGCTTTTTTACCAATGTTTGAATGTGTTTTTTATTTGGAATTTGTTTTTGTTCGTTTTTGGTATTCAAGTTCAAATGTTTCCGTTACTAATTAATTGATGTTGATGTTTAAATATAAAGATTTCTATTAAGTACTTTTTATCGTATTTCCTCAAATATCTTTATAATTATTTTAGTTTTAAATCCATTTATCTAAAACTGTTATAGGTCATCTGATAAAGTACATTTTAATTGGGGGGAAAAATAAAATAAATAAATAAGAAAACAAAACTTCAACACTTTTGTTTTACCAAAGCTTTAAAAAAATTCTACAGCCAAGTATAGTTATAACGAACTCCAAGAAACTAAGTAATTAATAGGTTTAAAACTTTTTTCGCTAAATTTTTCAAACATTCGTCCTATATTATTTATTTGTTTAATTTGAAAATGAGGTATTCAAAACACATGCCGTATTTTTTTGACGGCATGCATTTGTAATATTTTCTCACATAATCTATGTATGTTCAGGCGATTGTTAGATCTAACAATAGTGCTAGTAAAATTTCCTTAAAATAGCTTAAAATCGAGTGAACTGACAAGTTTTGCCTGACAAAGTTGTCAGAAAAATCGTGGTCAGACAATTGTTTAAACAGCCTTCACAACCGTTGGCAGATTATTGCCAGCTATATTGCAAGCTCTGTAGGAAATTTATGTTTCTGACAATAAAATCATTGTCAGATATTTCTATATACGCAAGATACAAGAAAAATTAAGGCAATTATAAAAAAATTATATATATAAATTATACAATAGTATGAAAATATCATAATAAAATAGAAAAAAACAAACAATTACACTATGCTACAAAAGTAAAGAAAAAAATAATATGCAGGAGTTCTGGCATATCAATTCTGCATAAGTCATGACACATGGTTACGGCCAGCTTCTCGCAGCCCTCATGTTGTTTGTGTTAATTTTTTATCTATAAGTACCGGGACCTACAGTTTAAAGTCAACTCCGAATGACAGACTTGAGAAACTTTTTCATGGCAAACAATTACTCCCAGAGCTTTTGCCAGAAAACTGCTATAAGATAAGATATAAGTCGCCAAAAGAACTAATTTTTTCATATTTCATGTCAGAAGCTGAGTAATCCAACACACTAACCACCAGACCACTGCGACTACTAATTAAGTATTTAATTAAAATAGCAAATTTTTAATTAAATAAAGATAGAGTCTTTCAAGTTTTTTTTTAAAGCGATCTCCATATTTTTGCTCATTTTCTCTCAAAATTTCTGGATTCTTTACCATTCTAATTGAAATTATTCCTCGGAATACTTTTATTAATTTCCATGGTACTATTATTATAAGGTAGTCGCACATCTACAACACAAAAAGCAACAGGGCATTTTTATTGTTGTTCATTGTAATTTCTGTCAAACAACAGTTGGCTGTAAAAAAAAAAAAAAAACATTATATACACATAAGGTCTGTTTGACTATTTTTTTAGTAAAATCTACTACAAAATACTCGGTAAGAAATTTAAAATTTACTTAAGCCCCTATGACACCTAGTTTTTTTTGTATTGAATATTGAATATAGAATTGAAAGAAAGAAACAACAAATGCTAGAAAGAGTGGAATATAAAAAATGTAAACAAAATATTTATTTTTGTTTTTGTATTTATATTTATTTCAATGTTGATACTTTTTATTTTGTAAAAAAACGCTACCTTGAAGGAAAAAAAACCCTAAAATCGCTTAATTGTAGAATAACACCATATAGTTAGCAACACTATAATATTTTAAATTCTAAATGCCAATTTTAATGTAAAATATTTTAACTTGTTTTTGACAAACTCCACTTTTTTATCGATAACATTTGTAAATTTTTTTTTGAAATTCTGTATTTATATGAATATAGTTGAACTCTTTACACCCTTTATACTTTCTTATTATTTTATATTTGCACTGTTCTCCAAATCATTTTTAATACAAAAAAAGGTAGGTGTTATACGGGCTTTACAAAAATAAAAAATAATATAGTAAAAATAGCTGATTGTGAAAATAAAAATAAACAAATATATGAAGTTATAATATAAATGTGCGATTTCTTTTCCATTAATAATTTTTGGAACATTGTTTTGATCATATTGTTTAATAAAGTTACAAATAAAAACGTAACATGTAACAGGGGAAGATATTTACGATTAAATATTCTTAGTGATTCACAATAGCCCAATATGAAAATCAAACAATATAATAACCAAATTTCCATGCATGTACTTACATATATTTTTATAAATGTTTTGTTTTTCATATAGTATATTAATATGTATCTCTAACAATTATTTTTTATTTATTTATTTTTTATTTTTCTAAATTTCAAAATTTTTCAAGTAAAAAGCAGAAACTTCTGTTTTTTTGTACTTACTGGCTATTTATATTAACAAACACGGCACAGTAAAAACTTTTATAAATTAAAAAATGTTTGAGTACACAAACATACCTATTGTGAAAAACTCCTAAAACAAAACAAAAAAGCAAATTTATAGCTGCTTAAAAATTAAGTTCAGTTGTAAATTATAATAATAATTTAACAACTAAAAAACAGTTCTCAATATAGTCTTAAACACATTAAAATTAGAAATCCCGAGAGAGACATCGTAGTTGTCAGTTAAAGCCAAAATTGACATGAGTTGTAGTTTGTAGTTAAAAAAAATAAATAAATAAAAAAATAATCTGAAAATATTTTTTTTTACTTTTTTTTTGTGAATTTAATCTGGCAATCCCAATTTATATTTTTTTTATTACTTTGTACTATTTATCTAAGGTCTGCTTTTAAATGTTAAATTCTAAATAATTTGTCAGAATAAAAAATTTGTATTATTATTTCTTTTTTGATATTTTGGTTAAACATTTAATTTATGTACTACACTTAATACGATTATTTCCAAAATAAAAAATAATAATTCACACAAGTATGCTAATTAATGTTATGGAAACAAATTTAAAAGTATTCAACAGACTTCCTATATTGAGAGAAAAGTATGTCATAAAAACGATTGCAGATTTGCATCTCAATGCAAATTGATAAAAGAAACGAGTTTTTTTTTTTTTTTTGTTTATATTTTTTTTTTCAAATTTTTATCATTTTCAATGTCAAATTCATAATAATTTTAAAGTTAACAAATTAATTAATTCTACGCTGTCAGACGCAAGTCATGAATTAATTCGACTGGTTTCATTTTAATAACTGACGAAAAAAAAAATGTTTAGAGTAAAGTTCGTTTATTTCATTGATTAGATGATATGAGTTTTCTAATTAGATGTTAAAAAGAATTCTTATAGATCTCAAAATATACATAAGTCTTCTGGGCCGGATGGTATAGCAGCACTGTCCTGAAGCACTGCTCTTCGACGCCTGCGCATTCATGGGCTAGCTTTTTCAGTGCGGCTTATTGTGCTTCTAGGTGGAAGGTTGCAAATGTAACGCCTATCCCTGAAAAGGGTGAAGCTAGTAATCCCGAAAATTACCGCCCAATAGCAGTGTGTTCAAATCTCTCCAAAGTTATGGAGAGTATGATAACTAATCACCTTATGAGGTATTTAGAGTTCAATAACTTGCTCAGTGACCGCCGGTATAGCTTTCGTTCCGGCCACTCCACTAATGATTTGTTGGCTTTACCTTCCGTGAAATGCAGCGAACCTATTCACGGCTGTAGTGAAAATAAAGTTGTTGCTCTGGATATCTCAAACGCGTTTGATAGAGTCTGGCACGAGGCTCTTATCTCCAAACTAGCTTTGGTGTTGGTAACCATTTTGTAGTTTCACAACGAGATATCTTAGGGAGCGTTCTATAAGAGTGGTTTTAGACCATAGTTAACTAAAACTCTCAATAAATGAAATGCGTCTTTAGTACAATTGTGTACAGAAAATGGAGATTTGGATAACATTGTTTTAGACGGTGTCACTTCCAATGAGTTTAAATTAAATTCGGGATTGCCGCAAGGCTCTGTACTTTCTCTTACCCTATTTTTTATTTTTCTAAATGACTTTCTCCTTTTAACTTCAAATCTCATTTATTCCTTTGCAGATTGCAGTAAAATTTGTCACTTATATTTACTTGATCGTAGGCCGAGTCTTTTGGAGATCGGTGTGACATACTCACAAATGATCTACAAAGAATTTCCGAGTGGGGTCTTACGAACAAGGTTGAATTTAATGTGCGAAAGACCCAATGTTGTTTTTTCGCGCATAGACGTTGTGGTGATGATTTAATCCTGCCATCTGAGGCTATGAGCAATGTAAATATTAAGGACGCAGACGCTTTTGATGTTCTGGGCATGAGAATTAATTGTGATGTCCATTGGAATGATCACATATTTCGAGTGTCTAAAGAAGCAAGTGTCTCGATTTTTAAAACGGTGCAATAATTCACTCCATCTGAATTTCTCAATATTTACAAGAATACAACTCTCATGTATGGTCGGTGCTTCAAAGTGTGTTTTGGGGCTTCTCGACCGCGTACAGTAATGGGCGGAGTTGATTATCAGCGACGGTGGGGTATCCAAGTCTATTGATTCCTTGAAGCATCTTCACAATTTGGAGTGCGTTGAATTGTTTTATCGGTACTACCATATTAGGTGCATATGAAATAAAGGATTTGATTCCGGATAGTCGCATATACTTGAATACTACCTGTACCTCTTTCAGAGCACATCCGTTCGTAGTTGATGGTCGCACAATGCATTATATGGAGAATTCCTTCTTTAGACGCACCGTTCGTTTGTGAAACAATCTTCCCGTAAACGTATTCCTATTAATTACGATCTTAGTAAGCTTGAAATAAATGCCCCTCTTTCTTTCTTCCCATAACATATTTTCTTAGACCAGAACAATGTACTGCATAAATAGGGGTCATCACCTGAGCGCTGACCTCAAATAAAAGAAAAATTTATATTTATTGGATAGTTATTATTTTATTGAAGCAAATAGTAAATAAAATAGTTCTTTATGAAATTCAAATTGCACTTTAATTGGAAATTTGCTTAAAGTGAATGTACGCACTTGTTTGGCCAATCTGCATAAACTTGTTAGAATTTCATTGATACAGTGATTAACTTCTTTCTATAAGAAAACGTGCAGTCTTATTAACACTAACCTTTGACTTCAAAAACCTTAAAATAGAAAGAAATCTCATAATTCTGAATCACAGAATCTAAAGGGCATACAACCAGACAATTCGACTTATAATTATATATAAAAATTGAATTGATAAGGTGTGTCAAATATTATTAAAGCTGCTTAATTATATAATACATATTTTTAATTAGAATAGCCCACAAATCTGTGGCATTTTGACAAAACATCTTAAGTCAAATTTAAAAATTAAAAAAAAAAAATGTTGTAAATGATACGAATTTTTGTTCAAAAAACATTTTTGTGGACGTTTTTAAAATTTTGTATTATAGAAGAAATTTTTCTTTAATTTGGTTTATATTATTTTTTTATAAAAATGATTTTTTCCCCGAGTTTTTTTTAACTTTTGTTTTTTTAAAAATGTTTTTTAAAATTTTGTTTTAATAAAAGCCTTAACAACGTATTCAAGTTTTTTAAAGGATTTTTTAAATCAGGTTTGATTTTTCAATTTACTTCGTTATTGAAAAAATAAAATTTTCGAAAGTAAAGGGCAACAATAAAAAAAAAAGAAATAATAATAAAAATAAGTACTATCTTTCTGTTCCCTCTCTCTCTGTCAACATTTTACCAAGATTTTATTGATTTAGTGAGAGAAGTTAAAAAGCCAGCTCCTTAAACGTAACTTCACTTTTGAAAGCACTTTGCAATCAGAAAAGTGGTAGGACTTTCCAGGAATTTTAAATTTAATCATCTTTGTCCCCAATTGCAATAAATAAAATAGTTTTAATTGTTCTAACGAAAATTAAAAAAAAGAGGTTTTCAATGTAAATCTAGAGTCCCATGAATAAAAAAGTCCATTTTAAAAATTTGTTTTTCCTTTTTATGTTCCCAAGCAAATAAGAAAAAAGTAAAAAGAAATAAGGAAATAAAAAGGACGCAAAAAAAAAAAAACATTTTTATGGTAAAATCTTTTTGTTGAACAAAACAAACATTATTTTTAATTACTGAGAAGATTTCATTTTTTTTTCTTCATTTCTTGGTCTTCCTTTTTTTTTCTTTTTCTTTAACAGTTTCTTACTTAATCTGTTTATATGGAAATTTTTCCTTTGCGAGTATTTCTACACAAATTAATATCTTACTGGCGTTTTTAAGATTTTATTACTGCTTTGGCTAAAAGGATTTCAAGACAGAGGCAATAGGCGACAAAAAATTTCTTTATAATCAATATTATACCTTTATATTCTTCATTTCTGTAGTCGCCGGTTAGTGTGTTGGCTTACTAAGACATGGGCCCTGGGTTCGACTTCAGGCTCTGACATCTTCAAAAAAAGAAATATGAAAAAAATATTTCTTTCGGCGACTACCTCTCAGCACTCTTCTGGCAAAAGCTCTGAGAGTAACTAATTGCCATGAACAAGCTTCTTATGTCTGTCGTTCGGAGTCGACATTACACTGTAGGTCCCGGTACTTATGGATAAAAATTGACACAAACAACATGAGTGCTGCGAGAAGCTAGGCCGTAATCCTGACACAGGGTTGTAAAGGCCAGTTATGTATGTATGTATTCTTCATTTGTTGCGGTGACTACCTCTTAGAAGTCTTCTGGCAAAAGCTCTGAGAGTAGCTGATTATCATGAATAATCTTTTAAAGTGTGTCGTTCGGAGTCGACGTTAAACTGTGGGTCCCGATACTCATGGATAAAAATTTAAAAACAGAACGTGGGGGTTGAGAGTAGCTAGGTCGTAATCCTGAAATTAGAACTAAATTTTATTAAGAATTTAGATTGCTTTATTCTTTAGTTTTATTTAAAAATGTTCGATAGTTTCTTTTGAAAATAATGTACCGTAACTTAACGGATTTTTAGCACATGGGGCAAGTTATGAGTAAATGAAAACTTATAACTTTTTCGATATTCTGCTGTATAAACACTCAAACGAGTGATTATGTTTTATTCTAATAAAAGAAAGACTCCAAATCAAGCATGAACTGAATAATTATTTAAATGCGTTACAAACTTTAAAACAAACCCATCTTGTGTGAATCACCTACAGTAGGGTTGCAGTGTGTATGAAAATGAAAAATTAAAAATCAAAGAGAAAACCCTATAATACTGTTTAGCATGTACTTTCATATAAAATATCCGTATCTGCACACTGGACATTTATTTAACTTTACACAAGTTTTATACAGTTTTCCATATTAATTTTTCTTGAGCTGTTTTTTTTAGAAAATTTTCTTTCTTCTACTCTATGCTTAACTAAAACTTTCATATATTCTTATTTACTGACTCGAAACAAAGAAAGAATTTTTAAACATTTTGTTGTTTAAGTTTTATAAAAATTGATGTAAAACTATAAAGTTACTCGTATATGCACTGGAAAAAATAATATTGTTATGATATATACTTAGATTCTTTATTAAACTGTTAAACTGATAAAAGTTAAGTAAGTTTTAACGTCAGAAGTCATCACGAAATAAAACAGCACAAAATGTGCGAGATATCGTAGTCACCGTAGTCGAGTATGTATGATGAGAACTTAGGGATCAAACCCCAGTTCTGACATCATGAAAGAAAGAAATATACAAAAAATATTTATTTTGGCAACCACCTCTTTGTAGTCTTCTAGGAAGTCACAATTAAACGATTTTTTTATTTTATTATTTTTTAAAAATATCTTCAGACTTGAAGTCTGAAGTGTTCTTTATTATTTTAAAACCAAAAAAAAAAATTGCCATTAACAAATTTCTCGAATCTGTCTTTCGGATTTGACCTCTGAGAAGAGGTTTAAATTGCCAATTATGTATAAAAGGGTTTACAGCCAAATCCAGAGGTGAGTAACAAAGACTCAATTGTATCAAATTTTAATTGTAACTTGTCCTTTTGGCTGTGATGACTGGTTACGACCATGTCTTGTAAGTGCCTTGGAGAAGTCCATCCACACGAAACCGCCCCTTGACATTCCACTTTATTCTACCCTTGGAATGCCATCAAAAACGAGAAAAGCGTCACCTACTGGGAAGATAACAGCTACCTACTTAGCGAAGACACTTACCACTTCCCAGCAGAACATTTTTAAGATTTGGAAGCAATATATAAAATTGTAAGCAATAATGGAAGCATTATATTGTTAAAGCTTCCAAATATGTTACAGGATAAGATATTATTTTTGATTTTTTGTACTATTTGCTCACTGGTTGCAATAAATTTGCAATTCTATTGCATTTTAAGGGCTCATTTCATATAAAAATTATGCATTATTGATGCGCACGTGTAAGTAATTGTTCACAATTTCTCCCTTACAAAATAGCTTACTGGTAAGCACTAATTTCTGCTGGGTATGTCACTTGCCTTCTGCTTGGAGTACTGTATCTGGTTGGAAAAAGTAAGTTTGGTGTCCAATCTTATTCCATAGTAATTTATGAACCTCTTCGTAGTTAGAACGATATCGCCAACACTCATATCAATTTGCGTCGGGATTCGAGGTCCAATTAGTAGCAGCAGCGTGGTTTTATGTGTAGCTAATATTCAACAAGACCACTCTCGCCTTAATAATTTCAACGCTGAAAATACTAAAATTTAAAGAAATCTTTAACTCTCCTAGTGATTATATTATTATTCTCTGTGTAGATTAGAAATACTAAAACAAAAAACATATGCTTTATACTCGTAAGTAAGAATATAAGTAACAATAAAGTTAAAAGGATAAACCGTTTTTTGTTGTTATTTTTTTCGCTTCATACTGCTTTCATGAAAAACTCTAAGTGAAGTATATTGCTTATGCATAAATAAGTAATTAATTAATGAATTTGCATGAAAAAAAAGGAAACGAAGAAATAAAAACTTTTTTTTTATTTTTTTCCAATCTAAATTAACTACAAAGAGAATGGGCAGAATGAGAAGAAAAAAATCGCTACAGTGTACAAATTAAAATGATTAACGCCCAACTGCGTTTATATGATTAAAAAGTTTGAGCTTTCAAAACCCTTCTATTACATTTTCATTCATAATTATCAAAGCAAAAAATTAAAAGAAAAAAACTGTAATTTATTAAATAAAATAAAAAATGGGATGTATGTATGTGTGCATATTTATTCTATTAGAAAGGGATAATGAAAAAAGTACTTTTAATATTATTTCCATAATAATTTTGTTGTTAAAAAGTTTCATTTTATATTTAATTTATTTTTTTTTTTTTAATTTAAAATATTTTTTTTTAATTTTTCTTTTTACAATATTGAATTTTTTTCAGCAATAAATTTACGGAAATACTTGAACTTTTACGCTACTTAGATTTGTGAAAAAGTGCTACAAGTCCCCTTCTCAATGCCGATTTAATTCTAAAAAAAGTACTTATTGAATAAATATATGCTCTTGTAAACATTTTTTTTTAGATTTTTTAGATTTTTTAGATTTTTTTAGATTTTAATACTCTACTTGCAAAAAGAAAACATGTTGAGGTACATATACTCGTATGTACAAGATTTTATATTGAGTTTCATCCGTAAAATTATATTTATTTGATTTTATTTTTAATAAAATTTTTGGTTTTAGTTAAACTAGCACATGTTTCCTTTTTGTGTTGTCAAATTTTTTTGCTATACTCATGTTACGGATAGGACTACCACTGTCATGAAGGCCAAGTACAAACTTATATAGAGCAGAACTTTTTAATGTAAGAACTGAGTGAATGAGATAAGATAGCAAATAATTTATACACGTTACCTTTATATAGTACCTTGCATCTCAATATTCTTCTTGGAAAAATATTTTATTGTTTACGTATGTGTGCATAGGTGTTGTTGTATACGTTATTGTTATGCAATTGGCTGACAGTTCTCCTGTTTTCTATTGTCTGCACTTGCAAACATTTCTAAATTAGTATGTAAATTCTTCTTAACTATTCTACAGTTTAAGGGCACATGCATTATTTGGAAAATATTTTCAATAGCTTATTTTTCATACCATTTATTACTATATATTCGCTAGTTAATGCTTTAAGGTAATGCCACTGTTAAGTATAATTAATTCTGTACAGGAAATGTATTTAGAACCTCTTAGCTTAGTATCTAATGCAGTACTGTAACATTAAATACTGTAATTTTAAAACCCTAAATGAAAAACAAATTCCTTGACTGCGTACAAAAAAGGGCAAAGATGATTATTAGGGCCATGATACATTATCATACACAGTCGTATGATTCATTAGCAAGAAAAACTTATCGATTTCTGTCACACTTTTAAAAGTCTCATCAAAATGGCAATATTGGTGCCACACCATCAAACAAAATAAATTGCAAAGCATATGCAGTTGCTTTTTGCTAACATCTAATAAAATGCAACCCTGATCACATAGAGAAAAAAATGTTTATGATCACAAGATTATAAAGTCGGACAGACTTTTCAACAAATCTGTTCTACAGATGCATTTTTATGCCAAACTGTTATACTTTTTTAACGCACACGGTTTTTTTTTACAAATCGTACGACTCGATCGGCCTTTAGTGGCACTAGAGTATTTAATTCTGTTGATTTGCTAGGGCATTATCGCAATGTGATATGAATTTTGTTGCTTTATCAATACTACAATGAGTGTTTTATAACAAAAGAAAGGTACTGTTTCCCAATAATTGCAAACGTCTCCTAAGCGATTTCAGAATGAACTGCTAAATGCTCCATGTCCAAAATTTGTGAAAGAGTTCTATGAAATTAATTATCTGATATGCACACATCCTTTGCAGCTTTTCTGAGAGTGATTCGACGTTTCTCAAGAACAATTTTCTTTTAATTTTTAAGCATTTTCATCCATCTTTGACATTATGAATCATTCACATCTTCTTGACTTTCTTTGAAACACTTGTAAACACTTTGTCTGACTCAGAGTTCAACCACCATATGCCACTATTAACATTTCAAGTGATTTTGAGCATTTAATTTCATTTCGCACAAAAAGTTTGAACAATTTTTATTCCTCAGGAGAAAAACACTGAACAACTACACATTTAACTGTTATGCCTTGCATAAACAAATTAAATTAAGAACATCTCACGGAATCTTACGATGCCAGACGAGGCCTCGAACAAGAAAATAAATTACAAGAAAAGCTGCTGTATACATACTTATATGACTCAGGTGATCTTCATAAATACATGAAGGTGCTCGTATTATTGGTTGAAGGTTTTGGATTGATATCTGCGAAAAGGTAAATGGGTATAACATTAGAGTAGGCAGGGATATTTGGCAAACAAAGTGGAAACCATTATTAAACGCGGTTAACCATCGGGTGTCAGTACAAGGTACACACTCCATCCGACTATCTATGTAAGCGTGTGCAACATTTGAGAATTCAAAATGTGAAAATTAAACTGATATATTAAACTGATATATATTTAACTAAATTTAATAATGGATTCAAAGAAAGAAGACGTGTACTCTCTTCAATTAATAATTAAATGTGGTCAAGACACAACACTTTCAAATGAAGTCAAATACCTTTGAATTTAATAGAAAACAAAAGTAAATGCATTTGTTTTGTATTTATCCAATTTTTTCATTTAAACGGTGTGCTTATATCCGAATTCGACTGTATGTAAGAGAGTATGTGGAATATACTCGTATATGTACTTGGTTTCATTTCTTACGATATTATCAATTTTTCTTGTTTGATTTTTAAATTTATTGCATGTTCATTTGTAAGGACACATTCTTCTTTCCTCAAGTAATAATATTTTTCATTTTTCTTTTTCAATATTATTAAAGCATCCATACATACAATGATGATCCTTAATTTTTTCATTTTACTCTTTTCTCATTTCGAGAAGTTTTCAATTGTTACTGGAAATCATATTATTGTGTGTATGGATTTTTAAAAAATCGTTTAAACATTTCAATTCAATTGCACTTGTAAAATAAATTTAATTTTACAACATGAAATATGTATCTGTAATATATTTCTTTTACTTTTTCCTTTAGTACTCGTAGACCAAAAGGATACAATATTTTTATTTCATGCATTGTTCTTTTGTTTGATTGTTTCCTCAATAATGTGTCCATAAAATGTATCATCTTTTAAAATTCTTCAAGTAGTTGGTTTAAAGTGCACATCACTCTTATGTCCTGGATATTGGAACTACTCATTGTAGTTTTAAGTTGAGTAGAAACTATTTGTTCTGATATGATTGTAAGTGTCTTTTGAGTTTGTTCATCTGTTTGCATTGTAATTTATAGGGTACATACGAGTATTATTTAAGTTTATTTCGTTTATTTCTTTTTTTCTTCTTGTAATTTAAACTACAAATATTTATGACAGTTGGAAATCTTGTTATGAAATACGTTTCTGAAAGTGCAAGAAAGTTTTCATTAATAAAATTGTGTTGTATATGTGGTAGTTTGGTAATTTCGTTATATTTTGTATTTTCAGTACAGTATCTCAGGAATATCTCAACTTGTTTTTGAACCATTGTTGAGTATAGAGCTGGTAATTTCATTTAATTGAAAAAAAAACATTTTTTTTCGTTAAAACCATACGTTCTACATAAAAATCAACATAGGAACTAAAACAAAGCCCTAAAAGACATCATGGGAACTCCGCACAGTAAATTTCATAGGGTAAGCAAAATTCAAGTTAAATATCTCATTTGTGGTCCTATCATTCAAAATAAAATTAAATGTTAGGTACTCAGCAAAATAAACCAACGTAAAATCAATTTCACCTTCTGGATTCAATATTTAAATATGGTTTTGATTCACTAGCCTTTCATGTTGAAATTTGTGCAGTTTTATTTAAAGTAAAATGTACTGAGGTCTGAAATCGTTATCTGGGATATTCCAAGTCAAATCAACCAATGGGTGTAACCCACCCCCTCCGAATTTTATGATTTTTTGTAGAAATATAGTATATCATAAAACTAAATTAAATACAAAGTTTGGGAGCACTGACACATCTGGATCGGGAAATATAAGGTCTTGAAATCCGAAAAAAATAAAAAAATGCACAAGGTTATACTTACTTAATTGTAATTTTCTTGAAAAGTATTATAGCTAAGCTTCTCGTAAAAGTCACATTTAAAAGGGTATTATTGCCTTTGATTTAATATATGATATGATTTTTTTAAAGTCAAAGTTCAATTTTCTTTACCTATAAGTCGGAAGCCTATATCTCCGAAAGTGACGTCTTTAAAAATTTGAAAAAAAAAATGATTACAAAGATAGTTTTGTTCTCTACAGTTGTGAAAAATTTCAGAGTGGAGGTCTTTTTGAATCAACAAATAAAAATCAAATCGGAATAGAAGGTATTTTACAAGGCGATAAAAACTATTCTGATAGGCGTCTGATCGTATACGATTTTTCGAATTCGATTAGCTAGAACCGCTTATTTTGTAAGTTTCAACAAACAAATATATGAGTCAAAAAGAAAGGATTGGGATGGGGGCAAATGGCTCTTAATCGGGGTCAAAGGTTGGGTTGAAGGAGTAAAAGTGCACAAAAAGCTCCACAACTGCCCTGGAGTAGACCCCAGAGGGATAAAATGTAAAACCGACCCTCACTAACTCACCCCTAACTTTTTTTTCGAACATACCTACCCCCTATCTCCACTCCCTAAGGGGGCTCCAGTACAAAGGTTATAAAATTTGCTCCTACCACTCTAGGACTAGTTTATTTTCTATTTTTAAAGAAAATTATGAAAATTGTCATTTTGCATTGCATAGCTTTTACAATACATCCCAGAGTAAAATTTTTACAATTTGGAAGCAATAAATAAAATTGTAAGCAATAGTGGAGGCATTATATGGTTTTTCAGACCTACACTATTTTCTGCTGGGATAAGAAAGAAATATGGTGAAACGTAAAAACGGGCGAAAGTATACTGATGGCTTAGAGAATTTCAAAACATCTTTCTTTCCTTTTTCTTTTCAAAGGTTTTTTGCTATTGACATTATGAAATGAGCTTTGGGGAAGTGCAAAAGAAATTTAAACACATAAGTCTCTTGTCTAGGACGATTTCCGGAATATGCAAATTTCTAGAGAATATTAAACTTGAGAGTCAGGAATCTGCCTTAAACGACAACGGCGTCTATTAAAAGAAACATCTTTGGAAATCAGTTGATTATTGTAGAATCTCAAGACAGATTAAGGCCGAATATAATTACAGAAAGACTGGATAACTCATAGATTAGCACAGTAGAAGACATGCATTCAGCAACTGGGCACTCTCTGATTAGAGTTAGGAGATAATACTTATAACATAAGGATCATTGGTTTTACTGTGCTGATGTGTATAAGAGTGAAAATGGTCTACACTTTCTATAGCATTTCCCAGCCCTTTTTAGTCACACTTACAATGTCTTCGTTAGGTTGATTATGGAGACTATTGCCATGATTTTGCCTACCAGCCAACTAAAATCTACGAACTGAGGGATGCGCGATTTTACGTTTTATGGATAGTGAGTGATAAATAACCATGGTAGCTTTCATTAACACAAACGCTTTAGAATTTAACTCAATGTAATCCATAATGTACTCAATTGTGTACAAAAGAAAAAAAAATTGACAGTTTTGGTGAACTATGATTTAACTGCTTTACTCACGAAGTTCTCTGTACTCTTAAGTTAAATGCTTTGTGTAATCTGACTTTAATAATTAAAAATTTGATAGTATTATGGAATTTTTAACCGAAAACACACCCACCCCCAAACACATCTATTGCTTAACATTAAAATAAAAATTATTTCGTCTCTACAGAACATTAGTTAGTTTGAACCGTTTAGGTTTTTTTTAATATAATAATATAAAATAAAAGTTTATAAATATGTATGTATATATACTCTTTGTTTACTTGTTTTAACACTAAACTGATTTTGACAATCAATCAAGTTCTCAATTGTCCATAGTGGTGTGCAAAAGTTTAAATTAAAACTGGATAAAACAGAATGTCATGACTCATGAGATGAGTTTGATGTTGCAAAGAAAAAAATGTCTGACGTTTTTCTAGTTCATTATTATTAAACATTTCACCAGCAATTTAAAAACGTGTGTGTCATTATATGTAAGTGAACACTGTTTGCAGCAATTCAGATAAATAAAGGCAGTTTAGAAAAGTTTAAATATTACCACGACAAATCAACACTCCAAATGACTACAGAATTCCTTTCGATTTTTTTTTGTAATTTGAAAATAAAATTTAAATTGTTACTGGCAAATATGCAATTAAAAATTGAGAATTTAAATAGATGCCATTTATGGCCAAGTGCTGATAAGCACTCTAATGTGGTGAGTAATTTACGAAGTGTGTGTGGGAAGGCGAGAAACATTCTTACAAAAAAAAAGTAGGCTACTAGAAGCGTTTTAGTAAAATTTAAATTTAAACAAAATTCTATATCAAATTAATAATAAAAAAACTTTTTAAATACCTTCGTAGTGGCTATTTTTTTAGGCTGGTGAACTTATCTCACAAACTTGGCCGTTAGTTAAACTCTCGGCAATAATAATAAACGGAGATAAACAATAAAATGTCAGTATTAATGCTCTGCAACGAATTGCATACAAATGAAAAGCGGTTTTAATAAACAGAAAATATATTCTTTTTTTTTTTTTCTTTTTTTGGTATAGAAATGAAAACTTTTATTTTGTATCGCAATGCAAAACGAAAGTGGGAATGTAATTTTGGAAACAATTATTGGAATTAAGCGCAATTACTAATTTTTAAAATGTATTAGGATGGTACTAAATTTTTAAAAATATATCCTTTTTACTTTTGGACTACTTAACTAAGTGGTGATTTGCCATTCCTATTAAAATTAAATAAAAAGCATGCAGTCTTCGACTAATGATTTGCATTGACCATGACAATTTTTATACCAAATTAAGCAGCTGTTAGTGTTACCATATTGGCAATTATACATTTATTTTATATAGGTGTGATACCCCCTCAGTTGCATATTTTTAACTTTACACATAGAAAAATACTTTAAGCATCTTAAGAAATTCGGTATATAGACTTCAAATAAATTCATAAACCCACACTCGTTTTTTTGTTGCCAATAGCCAGGACTTTGATTGAAAATTTCATATTATTAATTAAAAGTCAAAGTATTCGATAACAAAGTTAGACAAATTGGTTGTGTGCTTATTTTTTACTCAAACTCAGACTAAAATTGCTACTCCAACAGACTAAAGGCTCAATGAAGACGTAACATATTTTGATTGACGTTCATTTTGTTACACTTTTAAGATCACAGGTACTACAATTTTTGTGCGTGGTATAGTGGTTACAGCGCTCACACAAAAACTCCAATGGCCCAGGTTCAAATCCCAGCAAAGGTAAAATATGAAAAATTTAGTTTGTGGTTTTTTCAAAATTATAATCTAAAAATAAGAGGTACCCTTCCCCCCATCCAATAAGACTATCAACAAAGAAACCGCTCCCCGACATTCCACTCTATTCTGCCTTAACCGATGTCATCAAAAAACGAATGATCAGGAGAAAAGCGCCACCTATTGGGAAGTGGCAGATAACAGCCAAACCTACTTATTGAAGACACTCATCATACAATCAACAGGCAACGATGAGGAAATTGCTGTTGATCATTCAAGAGTGAAGGTATAACACTGGCCTTTCAATGATTAATTCACAGCAATTTGTCTCATTCCTAAGGCGCTTAATAGTAATATAAGAAAAACAAAATGTATGTTCTGTCATAAATGTACTGTCCTTTCCAAAAAAAATTCCAATAAAATGCACTGCATTTTGTAGGGGTTTACCTCTGAGTACTGGTCTCAAATAAAAAAAAATTAAAAAAATTAATCCTAAGTCTAACAATTATTCGTTTATATCTCAAAGTTTTTTTTTTTTTTTGGCTGTAAGTTAAACTCATTCTTTACCTCGTTTTGTTAACATTACGAACTTTTGACCACCTTATTGTACAAATGCAAACATATACACACCCACAAAAAAGTAATACATTGAGTTATAGGAATGAAAAAAAAAACAAAAATTATTTGTTTTGCATCACTTGGTACGAGTATTATATAGATTGGCTGAGTATTTGAATAAATTCCTGAATGACTGATCTGCTTAATTACTTTAGAAAACAACAAAAGAAAAATTGAAACAGTGGATTTGACATTTAGTGATGACGATGTCGTCGATTCTGATAATAAATTTTAATTCAAATGTAAAAATGCAATATATGGCTTTAATCAGAGGAACAAAAAAAAAAAAACAAATTAAGATATTAGACCGTAATCATAGTCAAACTCTAAAGTCGGATATTTTTAAAAACCTGTTTTTATTTTTTCTGCATACATATATACATAACTTGCCTTTACAACCTTGAGTCAGGGTTACGGCCTAGCTCCTCGCAGCACTCATGTTGTGTGTGTCAAATTTTATCCGTGAGTACCGGGACTTACAGATTAATGTCGACTCCGAACGACAGACTTGAGAAGCTTCTTCATGGCAATCAGTTACTCTTAGAACTTTTTGCCAGAAGTCTGCTAAGGCCGAGGCTACACATTGAACGGCAAAGCGGTGTGCGACTGACCTGTGAGCGGCAAAAAATTAAAACATATAAAATACTACTGGAGTGAGCAAGCAATGAGCGGCATTTCTGAGCGGCTAAGCGGCGTCGTTCTGGAGTAGAACTTGTTCTAATTTTTAGTTGATTTCTGATCGGCGAAGTATAAAAATGGGAAAAGTGAATGCGGAGCTTATAATTTCATCTGTACAAAGTTGGCCAGTATTATGGCAAGACAGATTACCAAATTTTAAAAATTAAAATATAATCCATAAATTGTGGAGTGAAGTTGGTGAAATTTGTGGTTGCACTTGCCGCCCAAACTCGCCGCTCACCGCTTAGCCGCTCATTACGTGGCCTCGGCCTAAGTGGTAGTTAAAACGAAATATTTTTTTTTTAATATTTCTTTGCTTCAAGATGTCAGAGCCGGGGCTTGAACCAGAGCTTTCGTCTTAGTAAGCCAACACACTAACCACCAGACCACAACGACTACTATTACGTAAAGTAAATGTGTAGACAAAATTGTTGGCACAGTGTTGACGTGGTACCACATTGAGCGACAAGTGTGGTGAATTTGGGAACTTTTACCCCATTCTTCCTACAGTATAATTATTGAAGTTGTTAATCTGTGTTCACAGTGATCCAGTTGGTTTTGTCTTGCAGATATCCACGAGGATAGTTGGACGACAACATACTATTCTGCATAACAAATAGATGACAGACCGAATAATTCATCAATGATATTTTAAACAAATTTTGAAAGAGCCGTGCAGGATAATGTCAGTGAGTTTGTTATTGACCGCATACTGTATGGACTATTCAAGGATCTGGTCAATACTTTGTGTATATCATCGACAGCTCTAAGTTTATATTCCACAAAATATCGTGCACAAACACCTCCGCGATGTTATGGACAACCGTCAGGGATATATCTTAAGAAATTCTAGAAAACAATATAATCACTTTCATTGTGTCAATTGGGGAACATCAATACCAACACATCAATCAGACCAGTATTAAAATTATTATTATTTAATTTTTTGACACACCTAAGTCGATGGCAACTATGATGTATGATTAAATTGAAAGTTGCAGGAAATTATATAACACTTGCCTTCCTACGAAATACAGTGATCAAAAACAATAATGATATCACAAATGAGACTCTCTATTAAATTTCGACAAACGCATGTAAGAAATAAGGAAAGTGTAATAATTACAATACGAGATTTATAGAAAATTATTATTTAGATCCATGCAATGCAAATCAATAAAAACAAAAAAATTTCGACTCACTTTAAGGGTTAAAAGAATTAATTAAAACTTTAATTTAGTGAAATTTCTTTTAAAAAATTTAAATAAATGTGAAATTATACTAGAATTTCTGCTAAATATACATCAAAGGTTTATGATGCTTAACGAAGGAAGAACAAAAAAATTAAATAAAATACCATATATACTCGCAAACAAAAACGTAAGCAAATAATCTCGTAAAATCATAAAAAAACCAACATTAGCAAAATTTAATCCATATTGTTTTGCGAAAAAAAAAAATAAAAAAATCTCTTTTTAATTTTTGTAATTAATTTGATAATGTTGTCTTCCACATGAATTCACACAGATAGTTTAATATAAAAAAGAAAAAAAAAAAATTATGCAACTGCATGTTTTCACACACAAACTATCAACTAAAGTTTAGCGTCTCTTACAATCGCTTACACTTTGGCTGTACAAAATGCTGGAAAAAAATATTTAAAGTAACAAAAAAAAAAAATAAAAAAATCCTGACGACATTCATTAATACTTTACCTTAAGTGGGGCTGTTGTAAAAGATAATGTTGTTGCAGCAACAAATTTACGTTATAGGAAGCCAACACAGAAACAGGTAAGAAAAGTATGGAGTGAGTGAAAGAGATAGAAAAAAACCTTTAATATTTTATGCTGCAATAAGTTGCAAACATAAGTTTTACAATGTACATACGCACATAACAATAAGCGAAATATAAAATGAAAAAATATATTTTAAATGAAAACTTTTCCATTTTAAAACTTTAAATAGACATGCTTTGCTATTTTTGCCTTGTTATTTGTTGCTATATTGCATGTTATTGCAAAAAATTATTTTACTTGCCACCATTATTATCATCATCATTATCAAATACAAGTTTATACCACTGCAGTTATATATCTCAATTCGAAATTGTACAAGTAAAAGTACAAGTAGTCTGCTAAACGAACAGGCATCAACTTAGAAGTGGATAATTGTAGAGTTAATTAAGCACACGCTTAACTTTTACAATGACTAACGAGGATTAGGGTAAAGGATACTGAATGAATAGCTTTAGTTGAACAAAAGCTTGTACTTGCAAACTGCATTCATTTCTGACTTTCCCCAGCCCTTCCCCTCAATATGTTTCTATTACTTACTGCAATTAGACAAGGCAGAAAAAGGAAAAAAGGCAGAAAAGAAAAAAATTATGTGAAATTAATGAAAAGTAAAACTGACGTGAATTTAAATAATAATTAATTATTCACGTAATGTATTCGTGGAGAAGAAACATATTTTTACAATTTTAACAAATTACTTATTGCTTTTGTGGCTTTAATTTTTAATATTTTTATGTTTAAAACTAAATGAGTAGAATAGTACAAGGATGCAAATGTTGAAACAAATTTACACAGAAATTTTTTTGGATATCGAGTAACAGAACCAGTATGTCAAACTAAAAAAATATCTGCCCTCAGAATTTATTACTTTTGGAATCGAGAAGGTAATTTCATGTGGCACACAAGTAAATATTGATTGCCATGTGTATGGCCACATCTTCAGAAGAAGAAATTCATTGTTCCAAAATTTAAAAAAAAAAAAAATCGTTATTTCTCATTATTCCTTCCAATTATTAATAAAAAATAAATGTATGCGTTACAAATAATGAATTCTGATACTTATTACGGGGTGAGGGGGGGGGGGTACATTAAAAACATTTGTTACTTTCGTAAGCGATGATCTGTGTTAAGGGTTAATGGTTTCCGGAATTAACACATTATACATTCATTGTATTACCTTCTCGATTCTCATTGATTTCTCTCCACTTCCCACTGGGTATATTTCTTTATAACTTATATTTCATATATGGCTATGGGGACGATCAATATTGAGGAGGCAGACGCTCTTGATATTCTAGGCATGAGAATTAATTGTGATGTCCGTTGGAATGATCTCATATTTCTAGTGTCGAAAGAAACATTCAATTGCCTCGGTTCAATAAAGAGTAGTCGCTGTAGTCTAGTGTGTTGGCTTACTAAGACGAGAGCTCCGGTTTAAGCCCCTGCTCTGACATCTTGAAGCAAAGAAATGTTAAAAAAAATATATATTTCTTTCGGCGACTACCTCTTAGCAGACTGCTTGCAAAAGCTCTGAGAGTAACTGATTTGTCATGAACAAGCTGCTCAAGTCTGTCGTTCGGAATCCACATTAAACTGTAGGTCCCGGTACTCATGGTTAAAAATTGACACACACACAACATGAATGCTGCGAGATGCTAGGCCGTAATCCTGACACAGGGTTGTAAAGGCCAAGTATGCAAGAAATACTTCACTCCATCTGACTATCTCAATATTTACAAGATCTGTATCCGACCCATAATGGAATACAACAATCTGGTATTGGCCGGTGCCTCACGACTGCATACAGGAAAGGGCGAAATCGCTTTTTAGCGATATGGTATCCAACTCTATCAATTCATTGGAGCATCGGCGCAATGTAGTGTACATTCCATTGTTCTATAGATATTACCATATAAGGTGCTCTGTTTAATAAAGGATTTGATTCCGGATGGTCGTATATTTTTCCAGATTACAGGTACCTCTCTCAGAGTATATCCATTTGTAGTTGATTGTCTAATGAATTACACAATGCATTATAGAGGGAATTCGATAATTGGCCGCACTGTTCGTTTGTGAAATAATATTTCCGTAAATGTTTTTCTTGTCAATTACGACATAAGTAAGTTTGAAATAAATGTCCAGAAGCACTACTCCCTCGTTCCTCGCTCCCATAACATATTTTCCTAGACCAGCATAATGTATATATATATAAGCGAAAAAGTAATTTTTGCTTAACAAATTTCCTTTTTTTATTCCTTTTGTCTTATATTTTGTAAATAAACAAAAAGTTTTTTTCCGTATCTTGCTTCAATAAAAAAAGCAGTTTGATTTGAAACAAGTGTCTGTAAAGAAATATTTTATATACAAAATAATCAAACAAGCAATAATAATAAATAGTAATTGAGCCCGTAATACATAAAATCATAATCATAATCTCGTTAATTAAATCTATCATTATTATATCGGTCTTGAGATCCTAAAAACTAGTTTAGTTTCGCTAGTGCTTATATATCGATATAATAATTACAGATTTATAAAAATTAAGATCGAAAGTTTTTCCAGTTAGGAATTCAAGAAACAAATGACTCTCGTATAATATTTTTTCATACCCAATTTTAAAATGTATTATTTTGAATGTAAGTATGTATGTATTATAAAGTCTATTGCCCGTATTCATAAAAAATAAAACAGTTTTATTAATTGCTTATTTGACAATTAATCCATAGAAATATGTCAAATAAGCACTCTATTTATTTAACAAGAATTGCATAGAAATTTTTCAAATAAACCCTCAATAAACCTAAAATATTTTTTATGAATACAGGCATAAATATGTAAATTATATAATTTATTATAAAAAAATATTTTTCGCCATATAGGCAAACACATTTAATAGTTAATATGGAAAGTATCACTTATGGGGATAAGCATGTCTCTGTGTTCAAGATACTCATTAGGAGGCTTTTTCAATATAAACTCTTATGTTCATAAAGTCATAAACTAAATTAGAATCATATTCTATTAAGTATTAAAAAAAAACAAAAAATTTAAAAGCAATTAATTCCTGTTTAAAACAAAAAATGTGTGAGTACTCATAGAAGAGATTAATGTACCAAATATCTGAAACTTTCAAATTGAGTGAAATTTTTTAATATACAAGTCGTAGAGAACAATAATGGAACTACTTTAGTTGGCAACTACTTAATAATATGAAAGCCTAGCCTATTCAAGGAGAAGTTATATTACTCGTATAAATTTGATCAAATATTGAGTGTAAACATAGATTTAGATTATGAGAGAGAAATATTAAAGCACAAAGAGCGTTAATTGCATTCAGTTGTAATAGATTTGATGCAGGCCTGTTCAAAAGTAAACGTGTAGTGTTGAGAAAATGAGAACTACACTGCCGAACGTGTTAGTAGTAGTTTAAGCATTTATATGAATTTATTTTTAATTAAAAATTATATCTTATATTTATCTAAAAATATAATTACAATTAAAAAAATTTATAAATGCTATTCTGCCATAAAGAAACAAAAAAGTACTTTTAAATTTTAAACAAACAAAAAAAAATTCTTTTTTTTTTATAAAAGTTGTTCTTATATATTTTGTTTAATTTATTAACAACTTTATGAAAACAATGAAAATGTCGCAGAAATCTATTTACAAATATTAAAATAATAAATCTTATTATTGCATTTTTAAAAACAGCTCAAGCAATTTTTTTTAGCTATTCGTAGTATTTTAGAAAATTTAATTTCTTTTAAATGAAAATTTTAAAAAGTACTCTTAATAAATTTTTCAATCTTTAATCCTTTATGCGCATCATATAGCTGTAGTATAATTTGCGTATTTAAAAAAAAAAACAAAAAAAAAAATACAATAAAATCCTTTAAATCATGTTGGAAATAGAAGCTTCTGTGGAAAGGGAAAAGAATTAATTTTTGACCAATGTTCGTATCATGGGAGTACAACAATGATAAAATTCCAAAAACTGATTATAATACTCTTCATAATGGATAGTTAAAATATTTAACTGATATCATATACACACATTTATGCTCAAATATAAACAGAATTTTTACATGTATATGTAATTTAACATATAAATACTAGTTTATGTATTTGTGTTGGTTGGTGATTTCCGGCTATTGTTTACGCATGGTGTCTGTAGAAAAAATCAATGGGTTTAATGGCATAAATCAGAAATCGTTTAACTCAGTCACAACAAAAACCAAACAAGCACAGCAAAATTGAATAGTCCACACTGAAACAATAGTTTAAGTTAAAGAATTTTAACGATGTGTATACGTACATACAGTAGGAAGCATAATTAAGTACATGTTGATAAATCGTTTACTTCCATTTAAGTAAAATAATTTTAATTTTAGACAGTGTTGTGGTATACAGACTAAACTCTAAAATGTGAACGGTTCTCCTCGTTACTATTTTAATTTAATTTTTAATGGGAAATCTCTACACATTTTTTTCTGTCATCAATAAAATATATGCTTGAAATATTAGTTTCACATATTTTTGCTAAAATATTATTTCTGATTCTAAAAAGAAGGTCTAAAATCTTACATTCGAAATCGTGAAAAATCTAGAAAATATGAACTGCTTTGAAAAATTAGTTCACGTTATCGTGATTTTCCTGTCTTTTTACCCAAATACTAAATTTTACATAAATTGAATATACATATTTTCTTTGTTAAAAGGCTGAGTACTGGGTTGGGTGGATTTTCAGTTGCCCAAGTGACAAGGAAAATCGTATTCTAGGCATTAAAAAAAGAAACTTTGCCCAAGGAATCATACCTCTAAAATGAATGCTGATGTTCCTTATTTTGACCCAAAAGAAAAATTTTGAAAAATCTCACTTTTACCCATTTAAAGTGACCAAAACGAGTCTAAATGTATGACCGACCCTCACTAACTTTAGAAGGTCGACCTACCATGCTAATGGCATACCTCCTGGAACCCCCTTTGGAGAGGTCGCATTATAAAAATGTAAAAAAACACAATTTTTGGCACTTTACATGAAATAATCAGTGAAATGTCTACACAGTAAACAAAAATTACTAGATAAAGTAAATTTACTAGTAAAATAATGGAAACTAACTACAAGTTTTGTACTGCAATAAATTTTTTTACTATCGAAATCAAACATTTTAGACTGCACAAGAGTACACTTTTTTATATGGGTTTTAGGTAGGGAACATCAAACTATTCCAAATAACTAAATTCCGGGAAAAATGGAAGTTGGAAAAAAAAAAAAAACACTTCTTGTATTAGCCAAAGAAGATAAGAAATTGTTGCATACTTCTAATCAAATTTCCAAAATTACACTAATGTGTTTAAGCAATTTTTGTTTTGTTATAAATTACATACAAAGTATACGTCCTCTTATTTTGTTATGGTTTTGGTCAAAACCCAGCCAGCATTTTTGGCCAATTTTGAGTCTTGTTTGACTCCTCTGGGCGATTAAAATAGTCACTTATGCTCTAATTTTTGAGTCAAAAATGAATGTTTTGTCGGGAGAAAATTGTGCCCTTGCCGCGACTCCGCTGAACGAATCATTTATGACTCTCCTGAACGAGTCATTTGTGACTCCGCACACTAAACGAGTTTTACTTAACTTCTTATTATCTTTACAATAATAAAAATATTGTATTTTGTTTAAAAATGTATACAAAAAACAAATTCATAATATTGTAATACCTTAAGTGTGCAACCGCACCACAAGTTCAACTGAAAGAATTCTTTTTTTATATGTATATTATGCGCCTTTTTATTGGTGAGACATGCTTCTTGTGGAATAGACTGGAATGTGAGGAGCGGTTTCTTGAAGATGGACTTCTTGGAGGGGGAACCTCTTATTTTTTTTTAAATTATAATTTAGAACTACCGAACATTTTATTTTATAATTTTTGTCCTTGAACCTCGGTCGTTTGAATTTCTGTGCGAGTGTCTAACCACTATACCACGACATCACAATAATTGCATAACTCTTATTCTTTCAAATAAAATAAATACCATTATAACGAAATGCAGCAGAAAACAATAAAATACGACGCAAAGTAATTATAAAAGCAGTCGTATTTCGAACGTCTGCACGATTAATTTATGATTCCGCACATTTACTCAATTTTTGATCACCCAAGGGAGTCTTAAAAGACTCATTTTGGTGATTTTTGAAAAAACAATCTTCCAATTGCTGACAGGGAATAAGCAAAATCAGAATTAATTTTAGAGGTATGGTTCCTTCGGCAAAGTTTCTTATTTTCTGTTTTTTTTTACGGTATTAATAGTTGATAGTTGTTTTTGTTTAGTTTAGTTTAGTTTTACATATCAGGTTCTATTCGCACTGATACTTCGTTTATTTAATGGCGAACAATATCGATACTTTTTGTTGAATGGGTATAGCTAAAAAAGTATCGACACCTACTTGGTATTGAATAAAAATGTCGGTACTTACTTATAAATATATCAGTAAAAAGCTTATTAAACTTTTCCTACAGTAAAAGTTGGTAAAAGAACAAATAAATTGTATATTGCTTTCGACCAAAAGATATTAAGTAGTAGACTTCGTGTAGAAGTAATTGCTCCATCAAATGGAAACCTATCCCATATACTATCGGTATTACTATGGAATAATTGCACAAAATCAATTTAATTCCTTATTTTACGAGCTTCAATAATATCATGGTAGGGTATTAAATTTTTTTTTTTTTCAAAACGGTGCAAAACTGAATATGTATTTATATATTTCTTTAGGTTCAATTATATATCGCCTTTACATAGGGAAACAAATAAAAATGATATTCAATTAAAATATTTGTAGCATTAATTAAATTTTTAATTGATTTCGGACCAATATCCAATTTTTTTAAGTGCAGTCAAAAGATTTTAATAGAAAATATTTCTAATTAACTTTTTAACGGTATTAACTAAAAAGTTAAATGGAAAACAGAATTAAAAATTAATTAAAGTTTTAATTGAATTAGTTAAATATTTAATTGAAAACGAAATCAATCTAAATTTTTATTGAATTATTTAAAAATGTGTAAAAAGAAATGGAATATATTTCACGATTTGAATGAATAATTTTATACTTTTGAAAATAAAAACATGATTATGAAAAGCTCAGCGAATTTTTATTGCTTTTGTGGCGAATATCAACATTCTTTCAATCAAAGAAATTAATTGAAATTGAAATATTTTTACAAACTTTGATTTAAATATACATATACATTTAAATAAATGTAGTTCTGTTTCCTACTGTATATATAGTATATATGTATGCGCCGGGTATGACGAATGAGATTGCATATTTTACTAACCCTGTCATATTGGTATTTTTATAATTTTCTGATATGAAAATAATCATGTGATCGAAAAGTTATATAGAAATATTGGTAATTAAATTTGCTCGGAAATATAAAAAAAGTGTTTGAAACCCTTTTAATGGTAAATACTATTGAAGTAACTTTGAGAAAACTATGTGTTTATAAGTCTTAACTTTCTATAAGTAATTTTTTTTGCCTTTCAAGCTTCTTGCTTTATCAAGAGAATTGATTTTTGGATTTTACCCAGTGTATTTAAATCAATTTGGTATTTTGTCTTTTTTTTTTTTTTGCTTTTAAAATACATATTCAAACACATAGAGTATGTACTGAGTATGATAGTAGATTATCAAGCTGAAAGTCAGTCAGCCATGTAGGAAGGAAAACCATGAATGAGCTGTGCTCTATTGTTATTATCAGCTTTGTTCATCACTATAAAATATTTAAAATATTAAAAAAAAAACTAAATGTTGTCAACGGTTTTGTGCATCATTTATTGTGGTTCATCCTTCTGTATGTAAATTTATATATTTTTTTAATACAAAACGTTGACTTTTTGCGTTTATTCGCTTTCAATGCGTAAACGTCAACATAATTTTTGTTTTAATAGCCTTTTTAATATATACATACTTATACGTATAATATATGTACGTTGCTGATGGCAGCCTTTAAAATACAAAATTTCTCTTTTTAATATTTAAAAATTATAATATTTACCCTTAATTTGTATGTACGTAACAGTTACATACATTTGTACTATACGTATAACTATATTCGTAGATATAACTTTATGTTTTTATAGACTTTCACAAAATATTTTATGCATTTTTAGTTGGTTTATGATATATTATCATATAACGTTTTTGTACAGAAAATTTGTATCAATATCAGTATAATGAATCAAAAATTTTTTTGCTCCTTATAAAATTGCAATTATAATTTAAACAAAGTTATTGCCTCTAAAATAGTTAATGTACTCGCATGTATTGAAATTCGTAATGCTTTAAATAATGTTTTAAAACCAGGGACATAAGAGTTATAACCAATATTTGAAAAAATCCTGAAATAATAATTAATCAAGAATTTTTAAAACCTGCTCTCTGAATAATAGTTACAAATAACCAATGTTTTTTTGGTCTTTGATAACCATTATATTTTTTGTTTTTTTGTTTTGGGCTTCCATAACCATAACAAAAGATTTTTATTTTTTTTGGTCTTCCGTAACGATTACAAAAGATTTTTATTTTTTTTGGTCTTCTATAACCATTACAAAAGATTTTTATTTTTTTTGGTCTTCTATAACCATTACAAAAGATTTTTATTTTTTTTGGTCTTCTATAACCATTACAAAAGATTTTCTTTTTTTTTGGTCTCTGGCTATTTATGATTGCATTTGTAAAAGGGAACCTTTACTTATAAATACAGATTTAATGAATTCAGCACTGTTTCTCGATCTACGCTTTCGGCGAATTCTAAATTTGGAGCAAAAGGAGGCTGCTAAAACTCATCTGAAAAAACTAGCCGCAAGGATTATTTCTGTAAAACAGGTTGGTAAATGTTGAAATATTGACGATTTAACCTAAAATTGAGCTTGTTGTTTTAAGGGAGAGGCAGAAGAATTAAGACCAACGCCTAACCTGTCCAGTACGCAATTCGTAAATGAAACATCAAATATGAGCACCTGTTCCGTGAGAGAAAATTTAAGAGCACTAGAAGTCGACTCAGATCCCGAAGAAGAGCCTTCAAACCATCACACGCAATTTCTGAAAGCTGCATTCGGTGAAATCGATATTTATAAGGAAGCCAGAGTTGACATTGATACAAACTTGATAGAGTATTGGCAAGCAAAAAAATATTCATACCCCTTTTTAAGGAAGCTAGCATTAATAGTTCATGCCGTTCCACAGCAACACAAGTCAGCGTTGAAAGGGCATTTTCTGCTCTGAAAATTATACTAACTGACTTACGCTGCAATTTATCTGAGCGAACATTGCGTTCATTAATGTTTGTAAAATTAAATTCTTAGAAAATACATATGTATATATATCTCAAAATGTTCCACTTTTTTAATTTCAAAGCTATAGTTTCATACAGTTTGTTAGGATTCAATTGGTTAATTTGGTTACTTATAGTGACTATGTAAGAAGAAAAAAAAATATGAGAAAGATTTGCGGATCCTAACCAAAATCAATAAAAAAAAGTTCGTCCTTTTGCAAATATAGATAAGTTAGTGTGCAAAATTTTATAAAAATATCTAAAGATTTGCGAACTGAAACGTGGTTATAGAAGACAGAAAAAATAATAATCTTTCATATTGGTTATCAAAGACCAAAAAAAAAAAAATCTTTTATAATGGTTACAGAAGACCAATAAGAATAAAAATCTTTCATAATGGTTACCAAAGACCAAAAAAAATAAATATCTTTTGTAATGGTTACGGAAGACCAAAAAAAATAAAAATCTTTCATAATGATTATGGCAGCACTACAATTTTCTGGGTAATTTATAATTATTATTACAGGCCCAATTTTTTTTCAGCTATTTTTTCCATAACCTTTTGCATATTTAAAAAATAATAAGAGTTAAATCGGGTCCCTGTTTAAAACATTATTACTTCTCATCAATAAAATTTAAAATAAAATATATAGACTCACAATAAAATAAAAACATAAGTATAAAAAAAATTAGTAAAAGAAAATAAAAATGTTAATACTGTCAGCATAAAAATAATATTTTTTTCCAGTCAAATGTGATAATTACTTATAGTTTACATTAATAGTTAGTCGCCGTGTTTTAGTGGTTTGTGTGTTGGCTTACTAAGACGATAGCGACGGGTTCAAATCTCAGCTCTGACGTCTTGAAAAAAAAGAAATATGAAAAAAATATTTCTTTCGGCATATTTCCCCAAAGCAGTCTTCTGGCAAAAGTTGTGGGAGTAATTGATTGCTATGAAAAAGCTTCTCAAGTCTATCGTTCGGTGTTGACTTTAAACTGTAGTTCTCGGTACACACACACCACATGACTGCAGCCAGAAGCTAGGCCGAAATCCTGACACAATGTTGTAATGGCCAATTATATGTATATGTATGTAAGTATGTATATTCTATTAAAAAATGTTTACCCATAAAAAAGGTCAATAAGAAAATTCAATACTTATGTGGAATTTTAGAAATGAATGTTTTCATAAGAAAGTGCTTTTCTTTAAATCAATGAGCAAAAAAACTACATTATGAGTGTAGTTTAAACGTATAAAATTGTGCGTTCAAACTGCTTTTACATCACAGGCCATATGGTTTTGATGAAAACCTAAAATGGATTATTACAAACATTTGAAAGAAAAATTTGTCAAATCGCTATATCGATTTTTTTTGATTTTACTTAAGTTAAGAAAGTGGGCGTAAAGTGGGCGGAATAAAATTTTCTTTCCCTAAAAACATAAGTTGGATCACGGCTATCATTAGAAAGAAAAAAATTATCAAAATCGGTCCAGCCGTTCTCAACTGATGCGATGACCAACGAACAGCATTGATTTTTATTTATGTAGATAGATAGATAGATATATACTGTTATTCTGTTTTGAAGTACATTGTGAATGTGAGATAATTAGCAAGATTCTGGTGGCCCATTATTGTGACCAAATCGAAAAATTACGCGTCATTGTCATTGTCATACAGTAAAGTCCAAATTGTCGACTTCATAATTTCAATTCCTAGCAAAAGAAAAAAAAAACAATCCTTAAAAATAAATAAAAGTCACCGAATAAAACAAATAGTCACTGTTTTCAAATCCTTTATGTGAGAATTTTAATGTTAACGTAATTACCGAGTGATAAAAACATTTTTTTTTTCGAATAATTAGCCATGCTCTACTACCCCTTCAGCATGTTTACGGAACTGTGAATTATAATATTTTAGTAGAACGTACATACATACATTATGTTGAAGTTGTAAATGACAACTATTTTACTAAACGGATGACCCTTGAGACAACAGAAATTAAACCACTAATTGACAATTTGGATAAATGTTTTGTAATAAATTATAAATTTCAAGTTCAACTTGATGCTATTAAATATGGTGGTCAGAAAATATCAATATTTTTGTCTCGTCAGAAACGCTTTATTTAAGATCAAAGTTAACGGCAATGAATATTTTTGGTAATTAAAGAAGAAATGATGTCCGTGAAGGAATAGTACACTAGCCAAACTGAACAATTGTTTTCGACTCCAGCTACGGTAGTCTCATCAGAATTCTTTGTGTCCTGTGCATATTCAAGACCAAACATTAACTATTTAACTCACACTTTTTTGGAAATCGCATACTGAAATTATATTCTTTCACATGTATGTACATACACTTGTATGAGTTAGTCGAAGTAAAGTCACACAACAGTTTTTATCATATTCTCCTTTTCTTACCATCATTGCTGTTCTTGTAATTGTCATCTTATTTGGATGAAACAGAATTACAATTTTTATTTTGTTTTTGCCCTCTTATTCCATTTAATCCACATTAGTCGGCATCGACGACATGCACGACTGTAGCCGTGGTGGTTAGAGTGCAGCGCTAGAAGCATGCGCATTATAACTTAATGTTTTTGAGGCTCTAGGTTCGAGCCCCGGGAAAGTTCTGATCAATATTTTTATAATTTAATTTTGTCTCGTCAGAATTAATCCAATTAAAAATGTGCTTCCTTAAAAACTCCTTTTTTTCAAATGATGTACAGCCAAGCATTGATGAGTAAGTTATAATCACACTTAAAAATATGTTTTTAAAGAGTTTTTGAGAGGCTTAACATTTATTTAATTTCTTCATTTTATACGTTTATTGAGATTTAATATTATAGTTTTATGTTCTTAGCTTGAGAAAACTTTTTCTTTTTTTTATATTCTACTAATCGTCCTGTATGTACGTGTTCCATTAGTGCGCCAACAAGGCGATGTAAAATGAAGAAGAAAAAACAAAAAAAAAGGAAACACAACCATAGAAGTGGTAATATTTCCTTTGGAAAATCAAGTTATAATACTTGATAACATTCCCAAGAGTACTGACTGGTGTTTGCCTGTTGCAAAATCATTAAATTACGATGCGTATGTCACGTACACGTACACAGTTTCAACTTGAGTTAATGTGATACATTGTCGGTGCTTAAGTTATCTTTAAACAACGAGGCCAGTTTGATAATTTTACTTGTATATCTGGAATATTGAAGGTAGTTTTAAAAAAACTAAACTTTAAATGTGTACAAGAAATGTTTTAATACTAATTTAAAGAACAGAAAAACCATTCGAATATGAAAATGGTATTGTTTTATTCAGACAATTTACAGGCTTGTGTACACTGTACAACCACTTTGGCAGAGTTTCATAAATGACTTTTGAAATTGCTCTCTCTTTAGATTTGAAGAAATAAAATCAACAAAATTGAAATCAATTTTTTTTTTGTACAGAAAATATAACTGAAATTCTCACACTTATCAAACTGACCTCGTATGTTCTTTAGTTACAATAGTAATTGTGTCCATTTTAAATTGTCGCAAGTGGATTTAGAGTGTGTACATATGCATTAATAGAATATTACCGGAAACGGATTTAACACTACAACTGCTGCTAAAACAAACAAAACAGTTATAAATGCAAATCCCTTTTTCAGTTAAAATCAAAGATGAAATAAGCATTGTACTTTAATAACATGGTTATCCTATTTTTCTTTTTTTTTGCAGATACTTTTGATATCAGTTTGTGTTGGTTATAGGCAATGTAACCGTTTTAGCTTTCTTAGAGCTCAGTTTAGCTTAATTCAACGCGGCTTAGTTTGAAATTATGCAATAAATTTTAAGCTTTGTTTTATTGTTTTTATTTTTATGGAATGTAGTTGGTATTCTAAGATGTTTTTGTATTTGCATTTAATATATGTGTAGTACTGATTTCTATTGTATATAAATGGATACAAACTAGGCTTGTGGATAATTCTTACTCCTACAACTGACAACTGTGCCTCTTACGTGCTCATTCTACCAAAAACTTGTTTCATCCGAGAACAAGTTTTTAAATTGAAATTCAATATATATATTTATTTTTGATTCTATTCATCAAATTTGCGGCGCATACGACAGTCGTTTGGTTTTAATTCCCATGCAAGTTAAATCTTAGAAGCCAAGATCAATTCCTAAAACTTTCCAGAAAAGAGAACGTCACCTCAGTGGTTGAAAACGGGGATTTTTAAACTCTGCAATTCGTTTTCGGCTAATTATCTCCGAATCTGGACAAATATCCGAAAACGGACTGCAGATTTGAAAAAGTGTCATCATTAACTCGAAAATATAAAAAATATGAAATGGCGGATAGAGCACATAAACTCCCTCACGACGATATAATAAAGGAAGTATAGACAACTGTATGTTGATTTAACATGCGCACCTGTCCGTAGTCTTAATCACACGCCGCCCGTTGCCGGAGCGGTAGTTGAGTTCAATGCGCCCAACCTCCGCCATCCGACCGGGAGTTAACCGGGGGCTCCTGATGCCCGTAGTACCAGATTAAGGCATCTCTGGTCAATCCTTGAGAACTCCAGGAATGCCAGCCACGCGTACTTAAAGGGACAAGCACCCCAAGTACGCGTGACTTAAAGACCGTGCACCAAACAAAACCAACATTCTCTGCCTATATCGAGCGCCAGACCACTCAGGGCTAGGTTGAACCCGATATTCCCCGGAGAAAACAGGCCACTGGCGTGAGTGCTCACCAGCTGTACCCCCGGGGGGAGGAAGTATAGACACTATATTATAAAAATCTTGAAATAAAAAATGTTTTACTATAAAAGTAAAAATAAAAACGCTTTGGTCGATGTCTAGTTTTTCCGCGCCAGGTAATTTTGAAGTTATTTCTAAGTCCGCCACAGTGTAATGTGATCGATTTTCTAAAATGTGTTTGATTGCATGTTGTTGTGTGTGTGGCACGATTGAGCAGTTAGTTCTGTCTTAAAGACATCCTCGAGAAAGAGTGCACGACAACAGACTATACTGCTTGACGTATAGACGACAACCAGAGCAATTCCTCAACAATATTTTGAAACAAATGTAGCAAAATTCGTGCACAACTATCTGAACAACAATGTCACTGAGCCTGTCGTCTACTGCACATTGTATGACCTATGCAAGTGACGACAATATTCTATTTATCATCGACAACTTCAAGAATATGGTTTACAAAATATCGTGCATGAACACCTCAGCGATGCTATTGACAATTGTTAGTGACATGCCTTAAAGACCTCTTTGACGACAATGTCGTGCATAGTGATTGTGCCGACTGGGTGTATTCGTAAAAGTATGTAAAGCATTTGTGATAATGTTTTCAACTTTATAGGAATTTCAAATGTTATCAATTAACGTTTGTAAGCCAAGGCATATTAAACATTTTATTCATTCCTTACATTGAGTTCTGCCATATCCTTGCATATATTCATTTATAAATGTATTTAAATTCTTATTAGATTGTTCGTTACTATAACAGCCTTTGACAAAATCTAAGTATTTTAGTCCATATTTATGTAATTTAAGCATATCTTTGAAATTCTTTCAACTATTTAGTTGGTCATTAGATCAAGGTTGAGTGAAAATTGTATACGAAATTTATTTGCAACGCAAATGATTAAACCATTATTGGGAAATATTCGCTTAATATAGCGAATTACATTGCATTAGGGTATACAAAATGTGGGAGCTTGGACTAAAAAAATTTTTTTGATAATAGAACAGGTAGAGTGCCATAGACGACTAGTAGGCACAGTTAAAAGATGTGAAGATTTTGATTATTTGACAATTTAATGAGTTAATGCTTATTTCTTGAAATCTTTTTGTTGTTTTAATATTCAAAAAAATCACTTTGGTCAAAATATGAACTTTAAAGAAATAAAACGTAGTTGAATATAAAAGAGAAAAACTCCTGAGTTAGCTCAGGTTTCTCTAAAACAATTTTCGAACAGGAAACATTCAACCCGATTCGGATCAGTGGACAATCATAAATAAAGGGTGTCATATAAGAACGCCAACATACCCATGTTCGAGTAGTACTCATATAATTTTGATTTTAAGTTCATGACTATTGTAGATCATAAAAAATTCTAACTCGCAGTAAGCATTTAACATTCGGCAGCGTAATGCATAAGGGTATCATTAAGATTTGTTATCATTTAGGAGCCTTATTGGGGGAAAAAACATAATGAAGACAACTAAATAACCAGTTAGTTTGAATTGTAAATTAGAGGATTTTATAACTACAATTATAAGGGTTGTTGGAAGAAATTTCAGACGTATTTTATAAGCACGCGTGGTCAAAAAGGGCGTGGCAAAAAAAAATAAATAACCCGGTAAACAACTATCACAAATGAAAATAAGTTAGTAGGTGTACATTTGACATACGTGACGACTATTTTACAAAAAATAAATAATATTCAGTAAGAATGACAAATTACCCATTAACTAATTTAGTGGCTGGCTTACTAGACAAAAGTTCCGTGTTCAAGCACAAGTTCTGATACAATGAAAAACAGAAATATAAAAAAAGATTTTTCTATCGGCGACTACCTCTTAGCAGTCTTCTGGCAAAAGCTCTGATTGTAACTGATTGCCATGAACAAGCTTTTCAAGTCTGGCGTTTGAATTTGACATGAAACTGTAGGTTCCGGTACTGATGGCTTAAAATTGGCACCCACAATATGGGTCCTGTAAGAAGCTAAACTAAAACAGATGTATATTATACTACAGCAATGAAATTAGGCAAATATGCGTTGTTGTGAGAAGTTTACTAAAATAAGGTGTGGCTAATAAATATGTAGTAAATACTAGTTGTGTAAATTAAATAAGCAAGAAAAGAGCTACTTTTGGTCAGTTCTACCAGTACTTTATATTTTGGATATATTTAAAAGTTTTTTTTAAATCTCGGTTGATCCACACGGAACCCAAGAAAGTTATATTTTTTTATTCGCCTTGTAATGAGTACAAAACCTCCGAGAATATACTCTTCCTTTTGTTAATCATGCTAATTTTAAATCTTACGCATCAGTTAAGACCTTGCAGCTAAATAGCGTTCTTCCGTTGTAGTTTTTTTCACAGACACGGTAATAACTGATATTTTCAGCAAACTTAGAAAGAAAAGAAATGGCTGTAGTTGAGAACTGAACATATTTTCATTATTACATATTTTCTCACAAATTACACTTCTAGATTATCAAAAATCATTAAGAAAAACCTGAAAATTAAGTGTTCATTTAGAAAATCGTGGTTGTAATCTCTGAGCCAATTTAAAAAAAAAATGCAAAAGTGCTCTAACTAATGGTTCTGTACCACCCTATTGCCAGTTTGTTAAACTTTTCATGAGTATAAATTCATTGGAACTAAATGTAACTGGTGTTTAAGATGGCGTGAAAATTATCTACTCAATATTTAATTAGTAAACTCGTGCCTTTTGTTTGAAGGGATAGCAGCAGTGAAATAAATTTACACAGAAGATAATTATACGATATTGGTTAGTGAACATGGTAGAATAATAAGTGAAATGATACAATTTTTTATTTAAAGGATAATGAAGTTTATTTTAAGAGAATAAATAAGCGACAGATAGAAATGACTTTTAAAAAGAAAAAAAAAATAAAGAACTCAAAATGATTTTTAAGAATAAAAAGATTTTTAAAGATAGATAATGGGTTGGTGTTTCTGCCAATGTGTTATATGATAAATAATGATATTAAACTTAAATATATTTTTCAAATAAAGTTCTATTTGGGAGCTCTTAATTTTGGTACTCATAAGCAACTTGAGCTTGCTCTAACACAACTTGTGTGATTACATTTTTAGTTTGTCTATGATTTAAAACCGATAAAGGCGTTTTCCAAAGTGTTTTGTTACATCACAGTACATGTACTATGTGAACAAGGCCTTTAGTATATCACAAACACTTGTCTAAATAAATATATAAGTAAATTAACTTTATTTATTTAAAAAGGGATACCATTGGGATACCAGGGATACCATTCCTAGCGCTGGTAGTCAGATGTCTAAAACTTTTGGGGTGCTTTTTTTATGAGGCTTGAAGCAACGTAAGCTCGTTTTTCTTCACTTTTTATACATCTCTATTTCAGTATATTTCTTTTTCGACTTAAGTAGTGCTGTACTGGGATCAAAACGGTGTATGAGCCTTGAATAAAACTAAAAGCTTCAGTTTCATAATAACTTTTCTGTCTGAATGTTTTTTTTTTTTTTTTTTTTTTGGAAAAAACAAACTGTTTAGAAAGAAAGCGTTCTTCCAAAGAACAATACTAAATATTCATAAAATAACTGTACATTTTCTCTATTAATATTTCGTTAAGTCTTATATCAAACTTCAGGAAGCTTTTCCCGTCAAAAATTGTATTAAAAGAATCTGAAAATTAAAAAATTATGTCGGTGATCAATAGCAATTAGCACAAGGTATTGTTTTCATATCATTATAGGACCACGCTGAACCCTTGAAAGAGAAAGAACAAAGTCGTCTAAAAAATGGAGTAGTACAGGAGGCATAGGCTCACACAAAGTGATACTCCAAAAAACTTCAAACGACTGACTGTCAGAACCTCACTCCATAATCAAAGTTTCCAGCCTAAAAAACACTACACGTATGTGGTAATCTAACTGACTCTGACTGAGCTTCCGTGCCGGATTCCGTTTTAGAACCATCCGTGAAGACTAAAATACTAAAACAAGTACAATTCCCTTCCGTTTATAATTATCCTACTGGGAAAAATGGTGGGTGTGTTACACCAAAACCGAATTTCTATGTAATAAGTAGCCCTAGGATAGTATTGTGCCCAGTAAGTAACACCCAGTAACGCCCAACTCCCTCAGCCAGATTGCAGCATTGGGAAAAGTTCTACATGTTCTAGTCATAGCTATATGCTCAGTACTCTGCACTCTATTTAGTTTAGTAACAATAACGCTTCAACGCAGAGCTATCAAGTAAGCAGAGGTCAAAATTGGCAAAACCGCCGGACTCCACAGCCAAAGAAATAGTCATGATTTTACTATAAAATAAAAAATTTTAACAAAATTAATTTGCAGGGACATAAAATGTCAATAATAATCAATATTTATCTGAAATATATAAATAATTATAATATAAATATAATACAGTATTCACCGGATAATTGCAACACGCTTAATTGCCTTTCAGGCTTATTTACTTCAATTTCTAAATAACCATATTTTTTCTTATCATTTTCTAATAAAATTCTACGGTTAATTAACTTTCGCTTAATCGCGTCATTGGCTTAATTACCTCAAATATATTTTCCCCAAAGAGAAATTACCATTAAAATTCCCTCGTTTAATTATATAAAGTAATTATTTTATAAAAAATGCAGCTTAACTCAACTATGTTTATATGTATAGGCATAAAATGTCAGTTAACTTTACTTTCAAACTACTCTTTTGATACAACCTTGCATCAAAAGTCTACCAAGTTTATGTATAAGTATAGGGTGTTTTTTATTGAGGTATAGAACTTTAAGTTGGCATCACTTTTTTAACTGGCGGCCATTTTGTCAGCTGTCAAGTGATTAATATATAGTTTGGTTTGCCATTTCATCATGAACAGGTTGACAAAAGAACAACGCTTGCAAATCGTGCAAATTTATTTCGAAAATAATGGTTCAGTTCGCGAAGTTTACCGCAAGCTCCGTCCATTTTATGGTCGACATAATCGTCCATCAAAGCAATTAATTCGGTTAACCATGGATCGTTTTCGCACTACGTTTACTCTATGTGATAATACGCATCCGCAGAGACGTCGAACAGTGCGCACCGAAGAAACAATTGCCGCTGTAGAGCAAAGTGTAGAAGAGAACCCGAATGAATCGATTCGCCACCGTGCACAGCAATTGGAGCTTTGTCCATCAACTTTATGGAAGATTTTGCGCAAAGATCTTGGCTTGCGACCTTACAAGATCCAGCTTGTGCAAGAATTAAAGCCGCGAGACCATGCAATGCGTCGTGATTTTGGTGTATGGGCCGAAAATGAGATTGATCTCGATGCTGATTTTCATCGCAAAATTTTGTTCAGTGATGAGGCTCATTTTTGGTTGAATGGCTACATCAACACGCAAAATTGCCGCATTTGGAGTGAAGAGAATCCACATGAGTCCCTTGAGACGCCATTACATCCACAAAAACTGACTGTTTGGTGTGCTCTATGGGCTGGTGGAGTCATTGGGCCATACTTCTTCCGAAATAATGCTGGAGAGTCAGTTACCGTTAATGGAGACCGGTATAGAGCCATGATAACCGACTATTTTGTTCCCGAATTGGATGGCATGAATGTGGATGAGTTGTGGTTCCAACAAGACGGCGCTACATGCCACACAGCGCACGTCACAATCGATTTATTGAAGGAAACATTCGATGAGCGCATAATTTCGCGGAATGGACCTGTCAATTGGCCACCAAGATCGTGTGATTTGACACCATTGGATTATTTTCTTTGGGGATATGTGAAGTCGCTCGTCTACGCCAACAAACCAGAAACGTTAGGGGACTTGGAAGCCAACATTCGTGGCGTTATTGCCAACATACGGCCCCATATGCTCGAAAAAGTGGTTGAAAATTGGACCTGTAGAATTGGCTTTATTCGAGCTAGCCACGGCGGCCACATGCCCGAAATCATATTTAAACATTAATGGCATAAAATTATCTTTCCAATAAAGACAAATTGATGGACATTAAAACGATTTTCTTGTGTTTTATTTCAATTCGAAGTTCTCTACCCCTACAAAAAACACCCTGTACATATAAGTATAAAGTTACTTGCTTTTCACATGTATTGACGGCAGTGTATAAGGGCAATTAAGAGTATTCGTTTATTTGCCTCAAAGATGTAATTAACCGTATTCGTTTAAATAACTTCCACACATAATTGTCTAAAAATTTTGACATTTTTGTTGCGGCAATTATCCATGGAATACTCTATAATTATTTATTATTATATTCATATTCTGTATCGAAACAAGCAATACGGCAGGTAATACATATACACGCATATACTCTTTGAAATAATTAAGTAATATAAAATTAATATTTCAATTCTCTTCAGTGGTTGGAATAGTACATAAATATTTTCACACAAAGCTGTCACCAGTTTAAAATAAATTAATTTTTATATCTTAATTACCTGATAATGTGGTTTTAATTGTACTCTTAGAAGTTTATAGTGAAACATACAAACATATGAATACCGTCTTACCTTAATTTGTAGTCAAAGTGTGTTTTTTTACTTTTATTTTGTAATATAAGAAAGTAATTTTCAATTATTCATTTCCATTCAATTAATTTTAATATTTTCAATTTTAATTTTCTTAAAAATATGTATTTGAAATACTTTGAAGAATTCCTCTTGCATATTTTGTGTGTTGTTTGTTTCTATAATGGGTATTAAAACGTTTAATTACTTTTTAACCACAACGAAGGTAATTTGACAAGTTTGTTTATTTTTTGTTTGTTGTTAAGTTAAAAGAAACAATTTAAAGTAGTCAGGTGATCACTATGCACGTGAAAAAGTAATTTCTAGCGTTGTCAGTTTAGTGCCTTAAATGTAGAATTGCCAAATATTTCATGTAGTATTTATTTTTAGTAAACACAAATAACTTAAAACTCTCTCTACAAATGCATATACAATAGTGCTGTCAAATTCTGATTTTTTTAAGACCAATACTCAGGGGTAAGAGCCTAATCATGCAGTGCATTGTATTGGAATATTGAAGATAGAACATATACAGAGAGATTCCTTTTCTAATTTTATTGATCGCCATATGTCAATGAGACAAGTTGCTATCATTACTCGGTAGTATTGAGTACTTTCATTTGGGTACTCGATACTACTCAATACTTTTAACGGATTTTATTTTTAAGAGAAAACAATTGTGTTTCTTTTGTATTGGCCGTCAGAATTTAAATTTTAAATAGAACTTCGAAGAAAAAATACAACTCTTAAAGTATTGAGTAATTACTTTTAAGTATTGAATACCCAAAATATAGTACAAATACTCGATACTCGGTACCTATAACTCAATACTTTGCCAGCACTAATATACAATATATGTACGACATGTTTAGCTATTCAGTCAATGACTTAATCAGGATAAGCAGCGATATTTCCATTAACCATAGTCAGAGATTGAATCATCACTACCACGCCTATGCGTGATAAAACTACATTGAGTCCTACGCGAATTAAATTTTACCCTGTTAGCGCGACCCCACTCGAAGATTATTTGAAGGTCATTTGTGCCTTCTCACCTAAATCATCAAAAGGCTCGGCCCACGATTAAATAAATATCAATGACAAATATTGCTGTCACTTGCGAAAGAGTAGATAGAATTGGAAAGGAAAAAAATTTGGACCAGTGTACTGGACTGAACAGAGCCTTGCACTACTTCCGAATTGAACTTAAACTCGTTGGAAGTGACACCATCTAAAACTACTCTTATAATGCGGTCCCTAAGAAAGTTCGTTACGAAACGAGACAAATGATTACCGACACCAAAAGCAGCAGGTTTGGAAATAAGTGCCTCGTGCCAGACTCTATTAAATGGTATTAAGATATCTAGAGCAACAACTTTGCTTTCACCAAAGCGTGTTGTATCGATTATCTTTCCTCCTCTTGTCATTATTAGGGTATACTATACGCTTTGACATGCGTTCGATAGATTTATAGGTTCTTTTCGAAATATTAGATATGGAAGGTCAAAGCATACCGCTTTGAGCTCCACGATGCTCATTTATCGCTCAAGCTAGGCAACGCATCCAGAGTGGCATATCCAAGTGTACAGGCAGTAAAAAGTTTTTTACAGAAAATATTTGTTTACGAAAATATAGTTTTACCGAAATAGTAAGTTTTTCGAAATTTGTACTAATAACGGTACAAAGAGAGCTATATGTATTTCTTTTATTAAAGTTGCAGTTATTATAACTAGCATGGAGTACTAGTTTAGTAGATCCCCTTACCTTTGAGTCACACAACTTAGTTTTTGCCTCATTCAACATTTGCAAATGCGATGGTTAATTCGTGAAGGGTTTGACCCATGATATCAATTATATTAACGTTTGCAAGTGGATGTACTTTTTGATCAATATTAACGAAAGATAGAACCCAATAACATTACGAACTTTTTTTTTTACAAAATTGGCCACAATGTACACAATTTACCTCAAGTGTATAACAATGAATGTAAGTTTCTTTATTGCTTCCATTTGAACTTGAAGAAAATCCGAGAAGACGTATATTTGTAGATTTAAGTTTAGTAGCAAGGACAGTATGAGCTCTCGAAATCTAGCTTAATGCTTAGCAATACGGTACATAGGTGGCATTTTAAGCTATTGTATTTTATAAGAAGTAGCACTGCAATCTTAATACTATCGATAAGGTTTCAATAGTTCTCAAATTTATCAATTACATACATACATACATAATTGGTCATTACAATCCTGTTTCAGGGTTACAGCCTAGCTTTTCGCAGTACTCATGTTGTCTGTAAATATTTATCCACGAGTACCGGAACTACAGTTTAAAGTCGACTCCGAACCACAGACATTTAGTTACTCTCAGAGCTTTTGCCAGAAGAGGAGGTAGTCGACAAAAGATATATTTTTTTCATATTTCTTCTTTTCAAGATGTCAAGTACGGGGTTTGAACCAGGAACACTTGTCTAGTAAGCCAACAAATTTATTAATTATTGTGATGAATTGAAGTGTATATTTGTAAATATGCCGAAATGATATTTAGCACCCATTATTTTAAAAACAATTTTATAGCCAATCAATTATGACACAAAATTTCTAAACTGAAAAGTAAATAAAATTGATTCTTCAAAACCGAAAACATTATTTGATGATAAGGTTTTTATTTTAAAACACTGTAAAAGTTATTTTTAAATACATCCACCTATCCATCATACCCATCTGCTCATCGTATATTTGAGGTATTGCCTGACATACATACATACATACATACATAATTCATAAAGAGCTTATTAATTAAATTTTATAAAAAATTTCGCATATAAAAGGCATTTACTTTAATTAAATTTATAAAGTTCAATAATGTTTAATAAAAATTGTACATAAAATATGCATTAAAATTTACATATGAGTGGGGTGTTTGATTGGTTGGATAAAAATTAATGCACTTACAGTATAATTTATCAGCAATTAGTCGCACCAACACTTTACTGTTTATTATCATTTTTATGTTCCATAAATTTCAATTAAATTTATAATAAAACTGCATATACGAGTGCATATGTATGTAAGTATGGACGAGTATGAAGAAGAATATGCGAGTAATTAAGTCATGCTGGATATTTTTATTAAATTTAAATGATTTAATAGCCAGTTTTTTTACAATTTTATAAAAGAGACAAAAAAAAATGTTGCAGAATTTTGATATGTGTAGTCGGTTGGATGATTGATCAACGTGACTGCTAGTGTAGAAGTATAAAGTAATATAATGAGACATATATACATACATACATACATACATACATAATTGGCCATTACAACCCTGTGCCAGGGTTACGGCCTAGCTTCTCATAGCACTCATGTTGTGTGTGTTAATTTTTATCCATGAGTACCGGCACCTACAGTTTAAAATCGACTCCGAAAGACAAATTTGAGAAGCTTTTCCATGGCAATCAATTACTACAATAGCTTTTGCCAGAAGACTGCTGAAAGGTAGTCGCCGAAAGAAATAATTATGTAATACTTCTTTTTCTTAAAGGGTAATGAGACAACGTTATAAAATAACATTTTTCCATTATACTTTTAAAAACTTACTGTCTTGCGTTCCTTATATACTATATACTAGATGGGGGCATGTTAACTATTTTAGCCATAATCTATATAGAACAAAGCTATCTGTCCCTAGTTTAGAACGACTCTCTTCTCTACCAGCATTTATACAGCCATGGCCTATTGCAACACTAAGTGGCATTCGTAGTGCTGTCTGAAAACGGTTAACCATTACGTGTACGTTTCTTCCATTGTGGTCTATAAATGTGTAAGCTCATAAAATAATATATATTTGGACCATGCTTGCTTTAATATTCTACAAGAATTTATGGGTATATATAAAGATTCTCAATATAGTGGTAAGAATACCAATTTTAATAGAACTACGTAGCTAAATGGAGTTTTCGTTAAGACGATTCTTATTTGGATTCAGTTCCTCCTGGCTTGGAGGGAAATGAACGGACGGATGAATGGGCTCGGGAAACTTTTGCCTCAAGGATATCCCGTTTTACTCCGGTAGAACCTCTAATAGGGTCTTCTTTCTTACTTCTATAGGGAAGCCAATTGCAGGTGAATGGCAGTTGACTTTTTTTTTTTCTTTGAGACCAATACTCACGGGTAAACCCCTACTAAATGCAATGCATTGTATTGTAATGTTGAATATATAGATATATGTAGATAGATAGATATTAAGCGCCTTATGTCAATAGGGCAAATTGCTATCAATTTGATCACTCAAAAGCCAGTGTTATACCTTCACTTTTAAATGATCAACAGCGATTGTCCTATCTGGATGATGAATGTGAGGGGTGAGAATCTTTTTTTTATGTAGGTTAGCTGACATCTTCCCAGAAGGTGGCGCTGTACTCCTGATCATTCGTTTCTTTGTGGAATAGGCTGGAAATGTCAGGGAGCTGCAGAATCTCGAGGTTTTTTTATATTAGACATTTAAGGTCTGTTGTGGTACAATAGAAACAACGTTTCCAGATTAATGGCTCTACATACTAGACACTAGCAGTTTGTAAGCCATGCTTCTCCAGATGGGTATTCAATACAACCATTACTGTCTCAGCTGTAATGATACGGAGGAGGAACAGCCAGTTGAGCACTTACTTTGTAATTTCTCGGCCTTTTTTTATACGATGTCGTAATATTCTCGGTTTGCGTCTAAAACGAAAATTGGGGAGATATCTGGTATTAATCCGGGGGACATCTACAAATACCTCAACTTGCCAAACTGAACATTTTGTAGGTCAAGGGCGCTTTGCTATTTGCTTTGCAAAATATTAGTTCATCAACAGTTACTAAATTTAATAGGCTTATTTTATAACGATAGATATTTTTTTCGGGTTACATTTGCTTAATTTTAGACCGTTGGCGTCTTCTTAATAGTTTCAAAAGTTTTCTGTAATTATTTTTGTTTACTTCGATTTTTATTAGATTATAATTATATCACAATACTGTACAAGTTTGGCATTTTGTAACTGTATTTGTCACTAATGTAGTCGCCGTGGTTTAGTAGTTAGTATGTTATCTTATTAAGATGAGAGCTCCGGTTTAAGCCTCTGAAGCAAAGAAAAAAAAAAAATATTTCTTTCGGCGACTACCTCTTAGCAGACTTCTATCAAAAGCTGTAAGAGTACCTGATTGTCATGAACAAGCTTCTCCAGTCTGTCGTTCGGAGTCAACATTAAACTGTAAGCCCCGGTACTCATGGATAAAGATTGACACACACAACATGAGTGCTGCGAGACGCTAGGCCGTAATACCGACACAGGGTTTTAAAGGCCAGTTATGTATGTATTTATGTATTCGCTACTAATGGGGTCATTTTATTTTTATTATGGAAAAAAATTTTAATTAATTTTACTTTGAATCTTTAAAATACGGCTTTTTTTCAATTTTGGCAAAATTTTGGTATTATTAAACCTTTTTTTTTTGCGAGGGCAAAAAAGATTAACTGCAAGAGCTGCTTACTGATATCTTTTTGTATTATTTAAATAAAAACACAATTATAGAAAAGGACTACACAATTAATATGACAAACATTTATTGTGTATCACGAAATATTAAGTGTTTACATTCCACTTGATCCTAATAATCCTTAAATTTGTTCGTTTTTTTTCTTTTCTGTAACGAACACATACACGCTCGCAATATATATTTTTTTTTCTGTGTTTTGTTTTCTCTATTTTAATAGTTTTTCTTTAGTGTTTATTTGTTACACCTCTCATCCTTGTTTTCTTTCTTTTTTTGTATTTATTTGTTACTCATACTTTTAGGTTACATGCAGACAATTATTAACAGCATGTGTTGCTGTTACAATTACTACGAGTAATGTTGATAATGCCTAATGGCAACATGTTGTTGACATTTTCATTTTATTTATTTAGTTTTTACTTCGTTTTATTATTGTTAATACTCTCGTAGCAGTGATATTATTAACAAATGTCACTTTATTTATGCTTAATTGTTATCCAGAGTAAAAAAGTGTTTGAATACTTAACCTACACTATGATAGGCATAGAGTGAGAAAATAAAACTACAAATTTATAGGTTCGTTAGTAAGAAATTTTAAATTTTATTTGTCAATAAAAGTGTTATTTTAAATTTTTATCTCTTTTTCTGTATAACTAAAAGAAAAACCAACAAAATTTTATTATTTTGGAAAATAATTTAAAAGCCGCAGGCTTTATTACTTGTAATAAATTTTTCATGTTTAGTATTGACAGAACAATTTTGTTCTGAAAGAAAACAAAGTAGGTGTTATGCTAGAATAAAACTATCGTACGTAAAGTAGCTTCATGTCACACAAACGGAAATTGGGCTACAAATGATGTTGGAAAATAAATTTTAACTGTCGGTCTTGGGTCTTTTACCAAACTTTTGAGCCTATAAAGTGAGAGTTTTTAATTATTAAAAATTTAAACCTAAGTAAACATTCTGGTAGGGATAAGATTTGTTCTATTTTTATGAACTTTCTATATTTTATTGAAACACAAAATCAGGTTTCAAAATCTTTCTTCAGTTGAATAAATAAAATTTTAGAAGATTTCCTTTCCCTTGAATATCTTATTCGAGTTTTGACATTTGTCTTCTGTGCACTTACATTAACAATATGGCCAAGACAGCACAGTTACTGTATTCTAGTACTACGTTTAACTATATAAGTTTTGACATAAAGCTCTAATTGATAATAATTTATACGATATATGTACTGGCCGTCAACCAGGATGGTCTCAAATAATTTACAAAAATTTTTTCAGTTAAAAATACAAATACTTGTGCTAACACTCATCCGACTTTCTCTTGCAATGGTATTATCATTATTTCGTAGAGTTAAGATTTTAGTTTTTTGTGAAAGCGCCTTAATCTGTTTTGTTTCTTTGTATTCAATAAATCAGATCATTAGCTCTCGACACAAAATCTTAGTTTTTTTTTCGTCCATTGCGTTAGATAGTGTTTCCTTTTGAACATTTAGAAGGATTGCAATTTCAACCTAAAATACCCTGTTACCCGCCTATTGTGCAAGATTTTTTCTACAAAATATTAAGAAGATCACTGCCCATTTAGAATTATCGTTTGTTACTTAATAATTCGGACGCCTTCTTTCTTTAATAACTGATAATCTCGTGTTATAGTCTTATCTTCGTCTCAGGAATCCTTATGCGGGAATCGAAGGCATTCTTTTAATCAACATATGTATGGTATGTGCCGATTTGGTCTGAATGACTTCATGGTCAAGGAATATCACCAATCAAAAAGTAGGCGTGGTACCTCCCATGCAAGTTAAATATTAATTTCTTTATGTCTTGAGAACTGTTAAGGCTGAAGTTTCTGAGTTTGGTGTAATTGATTTCAAATGGTAGCGGTAGATGTAGCAAAGCACGCCGTGTTTAGGCTAGTATGTATATATAAATGAAGGTAAAAAGCAAACGATTTAATCTTTTTTGGATCTTCTTAAATGCTTTCAAGAGCAGCAGGTACAGCTTATTATGTGCGCAGCGTTTGGAATCCCAGGGAAAGAACATTATCAGTACGAGTAGTAGTGTAGTTTTTGTTCGCATTAGCTACTTGGAAGAAAGATTATGTATGACATAAAATTTACATGAAAACACAATAAATTTGAAAAACATAAACATTATTTGAAAAAAAAAAAATAAACAATTTGCCTGCGTTAATTCATAATGACATTTAAAATTATTACCCATTAGATGGATGGGATTAAAGAATGCAGTAACTGACAAAACCTTAAATGTTCACTAGAGCCAAAAAAACCTGTATGAAAGTAGAACAAAGATACTGGTATTTTTGAAAACGCAGACGGCGTAAGTGAATTTAACGGAACCAATCGACGCTTATTTTTTTCTGATAAAAATGATGTTAAAAACATATTTTCGATTTTTTGTCAGTTATAGCGTTCTTTAATTCTTGCTAGGATATGTTAACTATTACAAGACGAACATATGATACATGTAGTGTAGAAGGTTAGAGCCTCTAGTGAAAATCGAAACAAAAACATGGTTGCTGCGAGAAACTAGGCCGTAAACCTAAAACTCTTAAGGCATATATCGATGGTATAAAAAATCTTCTTAAAAATATGCTTTTGTTTTTAAGGAAATTACGAACATAATTTACATTCTAAGTTGCAATACTCTTTGAGTTAACTACAGTAAATAATTACAGTATTTATACACAAAGAGTTTTGTTTTACAAATAGTGTTCTTTAATGCATCTGTTTATTTATTTTATTATTTGTTCTGTATTTGTATTTATACTTTACAATTACGAGTTATTCTTCAAGTACCATGTAGGATTGTGTAAAGGTGTATGTATGTCAATGAGCACTTATAAACCACAAAGTATTTAACCTGACACTCTATTTCATTTATTTCAACACTGTTGTACTTCGTATAAGTATTTCTTATAAACAAATATACTATTTAATAGTGACTTTTAATAATGAAGTTCATACCCAGTGTCTTAACAAAAATATAAACGTATGTAAGTGTGTGCAAAAGTAAATAAATTATATAAATTTATATAATTTCATTATTAAATAAATAAATAAAATGTTTTATACATAAAGATACTTATGTATAGTTTATAAATTTAAAATATCACTTTAATATCTCTCAACTATCAACACACGGAGTTGCAAATGTCAATAAATTATATACATACTTACATACATATATTCATAACAATTAGTGTTTAAGTAAATAATTCCTTTAATTTTATTTTGAGAGTTTATTTTGTATTTAACACTTGAGCTAGTAGATAAGTATGCATAAGTAAGTATATATGTTGTTTATATTAAATTTAAGACACACGTGCGCACAATTAATATTTTAATTTTTAATGAAATTAATCATACTCCACCGATGTTTTAAGAAAATACATACAGACAAATGGCTATTAAGTTAGGAAGGAATTAAGTCGAATTGATATTAAAATTAAAGTTCCTAAAAGGATTTGTTAAGTGGTTTTTAATCAAATAAATAAAAAAAAAAAAATTTACTAAGAAAAGAAATAAAAATTTCATTATTTTTTTATAGCCAATGTAATAGTATAGTTGTAGTCGCCGTGGTCTAGTGGTTAGTGTGTTTGCTTACGAAAACATGGGCTGTGGTTTCGACTCCAGGCTCTGACATCTTCAAAAAAAAAGAAATATGAAAAAAATATTTCTTTCGGCGACTACCTCTCAGCAGTCTTCTGGCAAAAGCTCTGAGAGTAACTAATTGCCATGAACAAGCTTCTCAAGTCTGTCATTCGGAATCGACTTTAAACTGTAGGTCCCGGTACTCATGGATAAAAATTGACACACACAACATGAGTGCTGCGAGAAGCTAGGCCGTAATCCTGACACAGGGTTGTAAAGGCCAGTTATGTATGTATGTATGTAATTTAATAGAGTAAAAAAGTGGATTTCAATACAAGTTTTTTTTCCAACGAAACAATAAAAAAAAAAACCAAGAAAAGTAGAAAAGGCTTGAGTGATACCCATGAGGCTTCCCTATTTGATACGTATCGACCTGTTTTCTGGTTTCCCGCTGTCAAATTAATATTAAGTAAACTAAATTCGAACACGAATTTCCGGATCATTGGGAAAAAATTTACTGCATAATATTATGTTTACCATGCTCTTTAAGTGCTCAGTCAAAATACGGAAAGTGGCATGTTTTGGGTGGCAAGTAGCTAAATACGTTTGTAACCACATATCAAATGTATAAAAAAAAATTAAATAATCCTTCTATTATAGGCAATAAACGAATGTAAAGCATAAAAACAAAGTATTTTAAAATATTAAAATATTATCTCTTTTATTTTCTTTTTGTTTTGTTGTTTTCTAAATTATCATAAAAATAAAATTGAGTTGAAATTATAATAGTAATTAAAATAAATAAATATTATGCAAAATATTAAATATTCTAAATTAAATGCATTAATAATTTCATTATATTTATTCAAATTCATTTAAAATTTTCTACTTTTTTTTCCCAAAATTTTGCTATTTAGCCATGAAACTGTTAATGCAAGTTTATGCAATTTTCCATATTTAATTTTAATTTATTTTCATATTATTTACCTTAGAAAAGTATATATTTTCATATGAAGTTGAGTGGTTATGTTTGTAGCTTTAAATGTAAATACTGTGTGGATGTATGTATGCGTAAATGTATATTTATCTATTACCGGCTTATATTTACAATAATAATTTTAATATTTTTATATGGTTTTTAGAAAATTCATTGCATTTGAATATTTTTCAAGCAGCCGTGTAATACAAACTCATTAAAGGTTTACCGCATAAACGAGCATGAAAAAATCGAAAAAAAGAGGAAATAATACAACTGCTACAATAATAACAACATGAGCTACAATTAGTAAAAAAAGAATTAAATAACAATATTTAAATTTAAAGTTATATATATAAAAAAAAAAACATGTAAAAGTCAAACAAACTATACATATTTATGTATATGGATGGGTGGAGAAATAAGCTTTCTATGTTGGCCACAAAATATATTTTAGAACAAAATATAGCTTAAAAAAGACATCAATCCAAGAAAAGCTACAATACAATTGCCAGAATTATTATATATTACATGACTTATAAAATGACGATAGTGCCACTGGAGTTTAATTTCGTGTTTGGAAAATAGCAACTCGAAAAATGAAGGTTCCTAATATGCATTATAAAGGTTAGGCATTGTAAATTACTACCAATTTTAAGTACACCAAAAGGATGGGCTTTAGAAACGTCAACGGTTGCCAAAATTATTGTGATTTTAATTATTGACTCAACTGACCTCTCAACTATGGTTCTTCTTATTATCCATATAGTCAATGATGATCGAATCCTCACACATTCTACTAAACATTCCAATTGTGTAGCATTGATGCACAGTAGCAAGAGGTGCCTTAGTGATTATCAGATATCAGATGGGCTATTATCTATGTTGAAACTGACTGACATTTTTAAGTTCGTCAAAGCGACGAAACTGAGGGTGGTACTAAAAAAAGTTAAGTTGAGGACTGTAAAATAGATCTACAGGTCGAAGTACTCTTAGTACCTCATGAATGAATGAATATATGAAAAACATTTCAAAATTAGAACGAAAATATTGTAATTAAAGGGAAATTAAATATTTTATCGGGCAATTTGAATTGAAATTATACATTCTGATTTAATTAGAAGAATTTCAGAATCAATAAAACCGCATAAGAAATTATTTACAAAAAACTGTGCATTTAAGTACTTCTGCTTTTAACTGTCGGTAATTTAATAACTGCAACAAGGCTAAGGTTATGCAACATTTGGATTCCATTAAAGATGACGAAGTTAAAAACAAAAGAGAAATTGTCTCCAGACGTATTCAATTTAGTTGTATGAATATCCTGTTTAGGGTCCGAGGTAACTGAAGCATACTCTAGGTTTAATCCTAGCAGAGAAGTGAATAATTTTTTTAAGCATATGGATCATTGAAATTTTTTCTTTATTCTAGAAAACCCTGAGTAAGTTTAATAGAAGCCAAAACTCCCTTGTTAACATTTATACTCAAGTAATACTTTCAAATAAAAAAATACCTAACATACATATAACTATTGATAACGGAACTGCCTCTTTAAAATTACATATCCCTACATTTCTTTAAACTAAGGTCCATTAAAATCGTATCACATCAATTATAAAAATTCTGTATAATTCCGAAGCTGGGACAGTTGAACTGAAAGATTCACGTCATCGTCATACATTAATGTTTTAAAATACATTATGTAAGATGGTAAGACGTTAATGTACAGAAGGAACAAGCGACTATTTAAAGAAAATACACTAAAACTGAGATCTAATAATTAAAATTTTAAGGGCCGATGTTGATTTTAAATAAAAACACAAACTATTTAGTAAATTATTCTCATTTCTGTTTATTATGATAATTTGGTATGGTTCAATTATGTATGAAACAAAATATCGGATAAACGGCCTCCATGACCTCGGCGGCACTCCTCCCTTCGATGGTCCAAATTTTCGATGACGGTGAGGCATAATTGAGGTTCTCTGCCGTGAATGTGCCGAATTGTCTCATTCTTTAGCTTTAGAATTGTTGCTCACTTATCGACGTACACCTTTTCTTTCAAACAAGCCCAAAGAAAGAAGTCGAACGATGTCAAACTACATGATCTTGTCGGCCAATTGACATCCCTACCACATGAGATAACACGGCCATTGAATTTGTCACTCAAAAGAGCTTTCATATCGTCCACATCCATATCTTGCAATAAAGGCCAATTCTTGAGCATGATTACGAGTTGAGGTGGACGGCTCTTTAGCCACACTATCACGAACGGCAGCAATATTTTCTGCAGAACGAGCTGTACGAACATGCACTGGTGTTTTTACATCTTCTACAGATCCGGTTTGCTCAAATTTTTGCAAAATTTTTTTAATTGTACGCATATTTGGAGGATTAAATTGACCGAAAAAATCTTGAAGTGCACAATATGCATTTTGATTTGAACGTCCATTTTCATAATAGGCGTGAATAAGTAGTCTGAAAAAATGTCAAATGAAATGAAGAAAAAAACTTGACGTTTAGGTGTGGTTCACATTCAACATCGTCTCTTAAAATTTAACCACCCTATACAATGAGCTGTGAGAGACGTAATGTCAATTTGTTTAAAACACAAATCGTTTGTGTCCAGATAATGTAATTAATTGTAAAAAAGATGGTACTCATTAACGAATACAATTCGGCCTTGAAAGTGATGATCTAATCAAAGTCAATATCTAAGAAATACGGAGCAATGATGACGCTAACCTTAAATCCACACCTAACAGTGAAATTTTCGGGGTGAGTTGGTGTGCTTGTAATTGTGTTTGTTAATGTACCCATATCTCTAGAAATGGGCCTAATCGCTCAAGATGTTTTTTTATAAAAATTTTAGAGAATAAAATCTCTATCAATACTGATTTGACAAAACAAACTGAATAAACTACAACTAATTCGACAGAGGCAAGTTATCAACTGTAAAAGTGTTAGTGTGCTCAGTCAGCGACTTTTAACTGGAATTTCTCAAACCCACAAAATTGTTTCACTTTTTGTGTGACTTTACTGCTGTTTGACTGACAAGTGACCAAAGTTTTGTATATTGTTTCTAATAATGTAATACAGGGGTGAGCAACCTTTTTAATCAACGGGCCACATATAAATTTTAAAATTGTTTGGCGGGCCGCACATACATAAATACTAATAACACTGGTTTACACTAAAAATGTACATCTGATGAGATGTGATTTTTCTCATGTATTTTCTTCCGCTAAATTCAAAAACCAAGGTTAAATTATTAGAATATGGGATTTTGATTTTTTCACTCAATAGCTTATACCTTTGTCATTTTTCGGTCGATTTTTTCTGGTTGGTGTTAGTTCTTGCGTAGAAGTATCATCTTGACGTACATGAAGAGAAACCAGATGTTTTTTCGACGGTTTGTACTTTTCCATCGGCACAGAAGCACTAGGACATACCTAGCTCGAGATATAATTTGTTAAGTGAAAAAAGGTCGAAAAAATGAGAAAATGACCATATCTCAAAAACTGTTCCATAAAAAAAATTTAGCCTTGATTTTTGAATTCAGCGGAAGAAAGTACATAAGAAAAATCACATCTCATCAAATGTACATGAAAAAAATTTCATTTTGTAAACTAGTGTAATTTACAAAACTCTCTTTATAATAAAAATTAGAATAAAAAAATATGAAATTTAATGCCAAAAAAAAAAAAAAAAGTATTTGCTTGAAATTTTTAATGAGAAATTTGGCACTGTTTTTTCGATACAACCTGATCAATATCAGCCGGAATTGATAAGGTAGGTACACATACACAAGTTTCTAATCGTGCATTACTCAGTCTTGATCGGTGGTAATTGGTCGGTAATTTTTGAGAAGCAGCAACATTTGTTTGGCGGGCCGCATAAATAGGTTGAAAGAGCCGCAATCGGCCCGCGGGCAGCGTTTTGCTCATCCCTGATGTAATATATACTTTAGATTAGTATACAGATATATTAATAACATCTAGAAAAAGTTCAATTGATCTAAATGTAATTGTGTAACGAACTGGAATCATTTGTACTTTATTAACTGCATCACATATTAAAACATAGATGTGTGCATAGACCAAAATATTTTGGGAAATATGTGTCCCTTAAAAAGTAGTAACAAAATAAGTCTACAATAAACAATAAACAGTTTTTTTATAACTTTGAAACGTTAGTTCAGCCACAAGCAAAGATTTCAATTGAAATATCTTTCTATGTTAATGCCCTTCGGTTACTAATTAAAGGCTTTTATTATTTTCTTTAAGAAAATTTTAAAAGTTTTATTAATTGGCGTAATTAACCTTTTAATCATTTTATGTACTGTTTGCACATATTTAAAGCAGAATATTCTAAAATGTGTACTAAATTCGTTATTAAAATAAATTAAAAGCAAAAGAAAAAAACATGTTACAATATTATATTGTATTTGTAGATTTTAAGTGTTTGTTTAGTTTAGTGATAAATATATTTTAAAATATAGTTTTTATTTTGCAGGTATTCCATGTTAATTTGCTTGTAAGCGGATTTTGTTAATTACACAAAAACATTTAAACATACACACAAACACACACATATACATACAATTACATACAAATGCAAATATTAGATTTTGCCATTGTAGAGGAAAAACTAGATTTGTAACTGTTCAAAACACATACAAGCACAAAACCATGTTGGCAACCATTTAAATAAATTTGTTAACGAAAATTTTGAAAAGAATTTAAAAAAAACAAAAATTACAAATAAAATTAGTTTTGTGTAGAAAATAAATTTGAATAAATAGTTTTAAATATAAACAAGAAGTTATTTAAACCAATTTAAATCAGACCGACAACAAGGTACTCTACCATCGAAAGTCGGTTATCAAATATGTAACTGAGTTACATGGCGGCAGAAAGAGACTAGTCTTTCTGGGCTTTTTTTTACAGGAATATTAAGGTTATCATTCATATGAGAGTACGCTTTTATATCTAGAATGGGCATTTAAACGGTATTTCATTATATGTTTATTATAAAATATACTTTTTTTTTATTTGAGTCCAATACTCAGGGGTAAACCCCTACTAAATGCTGTGCATTTTATTGGAATTTTTGGAAAGGACAGTACATATATATTTGCTCTTATATTATTATTAAGCACCTTAGGAATGACACAAATTGCTGTGAATTTATCATTCAAAGGCCAGTGAATGATCAACAGCAATTGCTCCATCGTTGCATGTTGATTGTGTGCTGAGTGTGCCTTCGCTAAGTAGGTTTAGTAGGCTTAGCTGTTATCTCCTACTTCCCAATAGGTGGCGCTTTTCTCCTGATCATTCGTTTTTTGTTGACATTGGTTAAGGTAGAGTAGAGTGGAATTACAATTACTTTGTCTTTAAAACTTCATTTGAAGACTCTGATGGCTGAGAGTTAACCAATACAATACATTTTTATTTCAAAGAACTTTTTACAATATCTGTATACTTGAAATGAATAATTTTATTAATAATTTCATACTCAGAATCAAGTCCACCGACAAACAATACCACACAACATATCCTCCAACAACTATCTACAGTGGTGTGTAGAGCACAACCTATTTATGTTTTATAATTACCACTTAGTTTTTATTATTTTTATATAAAAACTGTTATTTAAATACACGTAAGAGTACATAACTATTAACAGCTATACAGGTCATATAGATTTTTTATATTCATTTTATAGAAATGAAATTTATTGCTGACCACCTGCTCACAGTTGTGTGATAAATTGTAAAATGAAAGCAAATAAAACCTTTTAAATTATTGTTGTACAAACAGTTTTTAAAAAGCTGAAATTTAAGTGTTTGGCTTAAGTTTTAATAGGAGAACCCAAGTTAAATCAAGAAAAGTTTTTTTTTTTAGTTTTGTTGCAGTACTATTTAAAAAAGAAATTTGGACTTTAAATTTATGTTTTTTTATGTATTCGTAAAAAATATTTTTATTTTTGTCTCTAAAGCAAACAAACTATATGCCAAATGTCTTTAAAATTTTCTCTTTATTTACAAGGTTTCGATGCCATAAAGCTAGTCTTCTCGAGGGGTAACAAGAGTAATTAAATTTGGTTTAATGTAACAAATGCAGCAGAGAGAGTTGATTGAAAAAACTACTTAATTCTAGCTACTTAAATTTCGAAGTTGAACGATAACTTCGTAACGCCTAATTTTCTGCTCAGCCTGCACTAAGGATAGTGAATTTCAATAATTCCTCCTTAACGCCGTTAGTAAAAAATATAGCAAGTGGCATCTCTGTGAGAATGGATAAAACTAAACGCAAATACAATATGAAAAGTCCGTTTCATACAACTTTAAAAAAATAAAAATTATTTATTTGAAGTTTTTAATACAACCAAGAAAAGTTATAATTGAAATGTATTTATTATTGTTTGACTAAACTATTGCTAACTATTTGCTGAACGTTTGCCAACGAGCTGCTAATTTGTAAAAAATGTATGAGTTTAAAAATTTTTGTTTGTTTGCCGGTTGATGTATAAGCAACTTTCTTCTTAGCAACACTATTTTTGACAGTGGTGGTCTAGTGATTAGTGTGTTGGCTTACTAAGACGATAGCTCAGGGTTCAAACCTCTGCTCTGATATCTTGAAAAAAAGAAATATAAAAAAAAATTCTTTCGGCGACTACCTCTTAGCAGTCTTCTGGCAAAAACTCTGAGAGTACCTGATTGCCTTGAACAATCTTCTCAAGTCTGTAGTTCAGAGTCGACTTTAAACTGTAAGTCCCGGTACTCATGGATAAAAATTAACACACACAACATGAGTGCTGTGAGAAGCTAGACCGTAACTCTGAAAAAGGGTAGTAATGACCAATTATGTATGTATTTATGTATTTAATTTTGGCAATTATGTATGAAATACGTTACCAGATAAATATCTGCCTCTGTTATTTTTCACTACATTCTCGCACATTTCAGGCTGTATTTCATGAATTTCAAAACGAATATTTTGTTTGAGTTGTACCAGTGTTTCTGGTTTAACAATTAACAAAAATTAAATAAACCATTCAATATATAAGATCCATTCCCTCAGACTTCCTGTATTATTTCGATCATGCGGCCGCCATTGATTTTCAGTTGTACAATTGTCTTTGACTGATCGGCGTAAAACCATGCGGTTTAATTTGATGATCTTAGTGCGCAATTTCGTTAATTTTTTATTTGAATAAATCAATTCTAGCAAGAGCCTCATAATAAATATTTCAAATTTTTTAAGTACTTGTTTGACAAGTACTGCACGGAAATTTGTCAAATACTTTCTTAATAAAGTTTAAACATTTTCTATGAACATAACATAACATAACTGGCCTTTACAACCCTGTGTCAGGATTACGGCCTAGCTTCTCGCAGCACTCATGTTGTGTGTGTCAATTTTTATCCATGAGTACCGGGACCTACAGTTTAAAGTCGGCTCCGAACGACAGACTTGAGAAGCTTGTTCATGGCAATTAATTACTCTCAGAGATTTTGCCAGAAGACTGCTGAGAGGTAATCGCCGAAAGAAATATTTTTTTCATATTTCTTTTTTTTGAAGATGTCAGAGCCTGGAGTCGAACCCAGGACCTATGTCATAGTAAGCCAACACACTAACCACTAGACGACGCCGACTACATTTTCTATAAACATGACAGTGAAAACACATATTTAATATTAAAAAAATAAAAAATCTAAATTCTAATTTTCCTTGTTTTCATACAACCGCTTAATAAATCATTTGTTTTAAAAACATTTTTACTAGTTTTCATAAATATTGTCCATAACGTTTAAAAATAAAAATTTCCATAATTTATATAAAACCAATTTTGTAGACGAAGCATTGTTTTTAAACTCAATGCAGTTGTTGTTTATGGTTGCGGTCTATAGTAATTGGCTAAAATGTTTTATTAAAAAATATAAACTTCTAATAATAATAGAAATAATAATAAAAACAAAAATTTAGTATTTAATTGCGTTTCTGTTTTTTTTTTTTTTTTGTTTTTGATTAAAATGTTTATAAATTTAGTGATTTGTTAACTAAACGCATATGAATATACAGGAAAAATTATTATATTTGTTGGTAAACCATCATAAATAAAACCTAATAAATGAATATGTAAATAGTTGTAATGAATTTGATTATATTAAATAAATTATTTTTGTAAATTACACTGTTAATTAATCAGAGTGGGCAAACAAACAAAAATTTCGCAAACGTTACAACAAAGTCATACACTTTTCAACATTTTTTTTATGATATTGTACATGAGCAAAATCAAAACAAATACTTTCTAAATGAGAAAGAGCGCAAATGAAACAATCAGCTTTTCGCTCTTGTGCTTGCTTTGTTATTCCGTTACATTCGAATAATTTGCTCTTTTTCTCTTCTTCTTTTTTTTCTTCTCATTCATTTTTTGTTGTACTTACGCACATTTGAGTTAGTGTATTTGTAGTACTCAAAACAAAAACAATACACAAAATTAAATGGGACAATCGTTCTCACTGTTTCTGTTTTATTTTTGTTTTACTCATTGTAAAGAACACATCAAAATGAGATCAAACGTTCAGTTTTGTTTATTTTCCTACTCTGGTTTTAATAGGCAATCAAAACAAATTGAGACACTCTGCACATAAAAGTGCTCAAAGTTTTTTAAAATTTTTGAGATGCTCTTATAATTTATTTACACTGGTCTACAAAATATGTAAAAATATTTTATGTCACAAGAACCAAAGTGGTAAAAATGTGAAAGTTTACATATCCTGAGCAAAATTGCGTTTATTGTTTTTTATAGAAGCAACCTTTCTCTAATACATCACTACTATAGAATGATTAATCGGATTTTACAAAATTAAAAGGCAAATAATGCTTTAGGTAATAGCTTCTTAAAAATGTAAACTCTATTTTTTTTATATTGTGCTAACAGTTTTAGAATTATTCAAAATTTAGCGTTAAAAAAAAATCAAAAATACAAGACAATTTTCAATTTTTTTGATTTATTTTGCTCTACAAAAATTTAAAGTTTTCATAACTCTTCCTAATTAATTATTAATAATTATTATTATTATTAATTTTTCTCTTCAGGTGTAAACCCCTACTCATGCTGTGTGTATTTAAATTTTGAAGATAAATAGATTGATTTTAGATATAAAATATGTGCCTGTTTTTTGATGAGACAAGTTGCTGTAAATTGGGCCACTCAATTACAACGTTTCATATCGAATAAAGATTCTTTAAAAATCGGAAAACGGTTAAGAGTTGCTTCTCTTTTGGCACTTACATAAATAAAAAAACGTCTTCAAAAAATGAAGAAGACGAGCACTTTCCAAAAATGTGAAGTAGTGGTTTAAGCACTTTTCGTGCTGTGTATGTTATCAAACCTTTTTTAAGTTTTTTGTATATTTGAATTTATATTTTCCTTAAAATAATTTTTTGTTTGCTTATAACTGTGAGTGCTTTTGAAACTTTATGTATCAAACTTTATACAAAATAATATAACCAGAGTAAGAAAATAAACAAAACTGAACGTTTGATCTTATTTTGTTGTGTTCTTTACAATGAGTAAAACAAAAATAAAACAGAAACAGTGAGAACGATTGTCCCATTTAATTTTGTATATTGTTTTTGTTTTGAGTACTACAAATACCCTAACTCAAATGTGCGTAAGTACAACAAAAAATGAATGAGAAGAAAAAAAAAGGAGAGAGGAAAAAGAGCAAATTATACGAATGTAACGGAATAACAAAGCAAGCACAAGAGCGAAAATCTTATTGTTTCATTTGCGCTCTTTCTCATTTAGAAAGTATTTGTTTTGGTTTTGCTCATGTACAATACCATTAAAAAAATTTTGAAAAGTGTATGACTTTGTTGTAATGTTTGCGAAATGTTTTGTTTGTTTGCCCACTCTGAATATAACACAAAAAATTTTAGTCACATACATATGTATATACTTCCAATGACATCACACGATTGTCGAAAATACATCAATTATGGGGTTCAGTTTAAATGTCAATATTCATTAATATTGACTTTACTTTGCCAATATTGACTTACTTTAGTCAGTTATTAACCGGAAAAAATAATATGAAAACTTTTATAATCAAATGGAATAAATATAATGAAAATGTTACGTTAGCTTATCAATTCTCAAGCCAACTTGTACATTTTTCCTTTTAGCTTAAATTTAAAACGGCAATTATGCCCAATTTAAAATAACACACACTTGCCAATTTATAAAAAATAAAAAAATTAAATAAAAATAGGCAGACAGACAGACAGATAGATCGACAAGCAGTTTTATCAAATGTAAAACTAATTGCTTCACAGTGTTAAACAAATGTTCCAAAATATAAAAGAAAAAAGCAACGAAAAATTTAATACGAAAGATATCTGCAAGCAAGTACAGATATAATGACTTTATTGCCACAAAAAGAAGAGAAGGAAAAAAATACAAAAAGAAATAAAACAGAATTTGAAATACAACGAAGTAAAGAGAAAAAATTTAATAATAAAAAAAAAAGAAAATTAACTGCCAACATTGCAACTGTTGGGTAATGAAAATGACCACAGAGTAATTAGTTGAGCCTTTTCATTTCGAAAAATTATATATTTTAAGGCTTTCTTCTTAACAGAATAAAAAAACTACCTATACTGTGTTCATAATTTGTACCACACAAATTTTAAATTGAAAACGGAACACCCTTAAAGCCAAGTACTGTCTTTCTCTATTTTTTTTTTCTCATTCTCTAACATAATAGCCATAAAACAGTCTCTGCAAAAGTCATCAGTCATAAAGTATTTTTGATATGATTTTTTTTATGGCTGCAAAATTTGTAGTGCTTTTTATTATCTTTCTTCAACTAAATTTATATAAAAATTAAATTAAAAGCTAACATTTAGGCCAAACCGATTGCAAAATATTCTACAGCAATTAGCTAAAAAGCAAAAGTTTGTGTTTCTTAAATGTCAACAATAAAAATATAGAAATCTTAAACAAATTAGATATAGGAATGATCATAATTTGTAGTTTTTAAATATAAAAATTGTGACAAAATATTTCAAAGACAATAACATCTTAGGTTTTTGAATCCATTCTCTTAAATTCTTATTGATCAGGAGCAACTGTAGGTTTTGTCTCATTTACAGATGAGAGATGCCTCTCTAATTTAAATTTTCAATTGTCGAATTTAGAGCCAGCAAATTGCACAATACAAATTGATTTCTCCATGATACCCTTAAACTGTAATTAAAATGAAAAATCAACTTTTATATTTAAGCTATATATGTATATGCAATACATATACGGGTATGTTCTGTAAAACGAATTCGAGTGAAGTTGAAATTGGATTAAATTTAAAACTGCTATAATATTAAAATGTAAATATTTTTTCATACCTTTTTGCATTCACCTAATCACCAGTAATGTAACTCCTTTAATATCTAAACTATAGAATAAATTCTCGCAATTAAGTTTTATATGTCCTTAAAACTTAAGTTTTATATGTATGTATGTCTCTGTAACTATCTAAACATACCCGATATATTTATCTGTATACAGACTGTTCTCATCAAAGTACAAAATATTGCAAGTAGACTACAACAAGTATACTATCCGCCATATTATATATCTCGAGTTAATGACGCCACTATAGGTTTTTGACACCAAAATTTTTAATATCTGCAATCCGTTTTAGACTATTTATCTTCCAAACTGGACGAGATATCCGAAAACGGATTGCAAAGATGAAAAATTTGAGGTCGAAAACCGAAAGTGTCATCATTAACTCGAGATATGTATATGAAAAATATAAAATGTTGGATAGAGCACATAAACTCTCGCACGACGATATAATTAGTAAAGGACCACACGAACTGGTTTAAATGGCATTTCAAAACATTCGTTCATTTTCCAAACACTGTTTTACTTATACTTTTGGCAAACATAACCAAATCAGCTTGATTCTGAATACTAAAAACGTCACAAAGTTGTAAGCAAGCAAATCGTAGTGCTTGTGCGTAGCGTGTAATCAACGACTTGAAGAGCACGAAACATTTGAAATCAGACATTTCATTACTGATATTATGTTTGGGTTGAATTGTTTGCAATGTAACATTTAAATACATTATTGATGTTATATTTGAGTTGGTATATTGGTAACAAGCAATCGAATCATTTAATAATGTTATGTTTGAGTTAAACCGTCCAAAGCAAGTATACATACGGATGAAGATACAAAACTTATTTACTTACAAGATTTTTTGGAATTAATGCAAAGCAATATGTTATTCTTCCTATCTTCATCCATATGCCTACTCGCTACATACGAGTATAGAAAAGGAAAAATAATACTTTCAACATATGATTTCTACAAAGCTAAACAGTTGATGTTTGTCATGAATATGTACAGAACTTTGATGAGAATACAGTAGCTGGAGTCGAAAACATGTCCAGTTTGGCTTGTGTACTATTCTTTCACGGAAATCATTTGATTATAAAAAAAAATAATTGCAAAAAACAAAAGTCCATATTCTTAATGTAATTTAAATTTGATTTAATTTAAGCTTTTCTGCTGAAACAAAATCAATTAAAAAGTAAAATTTTTTAGCTTTACAAACAGTATCACAAACTAAATATACCCCAACAACTTATAGCGATTTGTTTGGTAATAAACCAAAAGCATATTTAAGTCGGTGTAGTAAATTAAAATCATAAATAAATGCATCTTTTTTATGCAAAATGTAAAGATATAAAAACTAAAATTTAATTTTATATAGCATTCTTTAGATATGAAAATATACAAAATCTGTAATAAAATCAAATAAATTTTTTTTTATGTTTTTCTCCTTAATATTAATTTTTTTCATTTAAATCACCGGTAAATACTTGCTAACGACAATAAAGACACGAATTATTCTGAACTAAAACAGCCAATGATTTACCGTCTTAAACTGGTGGCAATGATTTGGTACAGTGCACACATCAAATTAAAACTTTAATTTGGTTGTAAGAATACATGGTCGTTAAAAATTAATAGAAAACTATGTGAGCCAACTAAGGAGCCAAAGATATAATTTCCATTGCTTAAAAATTATAGTTTTGTGTGAAAGATTAAGTACTAACGTCAACGGTATAATTTGTCTGATCTGCAAACCCATTACCGAAAGGTATTCATATTGAGACTTTAATATTTATCCGGAGGGGATTATTTTGAATTGGAATAGGAATAAATAAATAACTACAAATTGTTTAGGTTCTATAATTAGGACAACAGGTTAAATTTACAAGTGGCACACACAAGCCTTAACTGGCAAAAATACAATGTACAAATGTATATATGTATGTATTCGCATGGGTCTATCACAGGATTTCATAAGTGCAAGAAAGAAAAGCTTCAAATTCTCACACAGTACACTCGAATACAAACAAGGGGTGTCCCTATTTCGAAACCGCGCAGAAGACAATAAAGGCTGGTGTATTCATTTGTCTCAAAAACATTTCTATACGGACAATATTTTTTATATGTACTTTGAAGAATCATTCATATTTATTTAGCCGTTTGACTGTAATTAATTTTGGCTAATCAAGAGTGGTAAAATTTCCTGTATTGCATATGAGCGCATCTATAACTATGTTAATGATTACAAATCTGTAGTATCTAGAATGCTTTAGTATTGAAACTCCTTGAATATTTGGTAAACTTTTTGAACATTATTCCGTACTTTGTATACATCTCCCTTCATCTGAAACGGTGTGGTTGAGCGCTCGCACAAAACTCAAACCACCGAGGTTTAATCCCAGCGAAGGACAAAAATTATAAAAAAAACATTGCAATTTTTCTAAATTATAATTTAAAAAATACGAGGTTCCCCCTCCCCCTCCAAGGAGTCGATCATCAAGAAACCGCACCCTGACATTTCCAGTCTGTTCCACCAAAAACGAATGATCAGGAGTATAGCGCCATCTGTGGTGCATTCTTATTGTTCGGAGCTTTAATATAAGATGTATTGGTATAAATTAAAGGAACGATAACTTCAGGGACTGTAACGGTTATAAGTTTTATCGAAAAACTTATTTTTTATGGTTATTTTGAGAGTTTTTCCAAAAAAGGTCAGCAGAAAAAGTTATTTTTCAACGGAAAAATAAAAATTAAAAAAAACTCTCAAAAATGGAGTTTTATTTTTTCGTCACAAAATAAAACTTATTTTGTGAGTTTTATTATACCGTCGTAAAATAAAACTCAAAAAATGAGTTTTGTTCTTCCGTCATAAAATAAAATTCTATTTAGGAGTTTTATTTTTTCGATCATAAAATAAAACTCGTTTTTATGAAAAAAATTTTTTACACCTAATCCTGATTTGACACATTATCGTCTGCAAACTATTACAAATGTCATTTCTATCATATTTTGTTCCGTGCAGAACGTCGTAATAGACGCTGTCATCGAACTCGCTTTCATCCTCCTAGTCAAATATTTTTAACATTTTTAGCAAGTTCCGGCTATTATCGGTTATAATTGTGTAAATTTGCTCTTTTATTAATATTAAAGTACCCTAAAAATCGTTTAACTTGAGATTTTAGGTATTCAGCTATAAAAAGCAATAGAATAAAGATACCACAAGCAACGGGATTAGATTAAAAATAAAATCTTTCATAAAAACGAGTTTTATTTTATGACGGAAAAAATAAAACTCCTAAATAGAGTTTTATTTTTTTACTGAAAAACAAAACTAAAAATTAAGTTTTATTTTATGACGAAAAAATAAAACTCACAAAATGAATTTTATTTTATGACGGAAAAATAAAACTCTCTTTTTAAAGGTTTCATCTAAAATTTTATTTATCCGTCAAAAAGTAACAGTTAAAATCTGATTAATGAACACTTATGCGAGATCACCACAGATTCTGTGAGAGCTCTCCAAGACGATTAATTTGGTATATAACATCATATATGTCTGTCGACTCGAATACGATGATTTTTAAGCAATAACTGTTATTTGCGGTCCCTGGATAACTTTGACTACACAATCGCTTGTAGTTTTATTTATTCCCAATTTAAAATCTTTTTAACTATTTTAACGTAACAAAAGTAAGTACAATCGTTTACAAAGCAAAAAGGCTTAAACGGAAATTAATTTATACGCAAATCTTAAATTTCATCTTAACTATGTTAACTGTTATTTTTTGTTTTCCTTTTTTGGTGAATTTTAAATACCAGTATTTCCTTTATTATAATTTGATTTCTTATTTTTTTTTTGTTTGTTTTATTATTTTATCTGTTAACCAGAATTGTTGTGCGTTAACATCTTATTCATATGAAATATGTTTTTATTAAAGTCCAAGTTATGCACAAGAATATGCATCAATATACGAGTATGTTGTAAAACTATAAACTCGTATACCTGAGTTTAAGTATTTAAGTGTTTGGGAAATTTTAAGTCCATGACCATAACCATTTTACCGCAGTAATTTACATGAATCCAATTAAGTTAAAATCTTCTCATAGGAAGCGCAATCAATGTTGGATGTTGCATAAGTGTACAACTTGTATGTGTGTGTGTGTGTGTGTGAGAGTATAAGAGTATTAACTTACACAACTACTAACTTGCATCTATACATACATATATAAATCAAATTTTTATATATTTTACCCTACCATTGGTAATGCTGTAAGGGTAGATTGGTGCCAATGTTTGTAACATACAGTGGCTCATATCGAAAGCCGCACAGCTATTGTTAAAAATTTGTTAGTGATTTATAAAAGTATCCCGTTTGACCGGAGATTCGAATTACACTTACATTCTCTAAAACGAAGAATTCTCTCAAGAAAAATTTTTGAGAAACTAATATTTCTCTGAAAATGTTCGAATATTTTTTATGTATATTAAGAAGCATGGCAACAAAAATTTTTATATTAGTTTTCATGTCGCCAAAATTTCGTAAATAATATCTCGATCTTGTATTTATCGAAGTTTCTTAATTTTTTTTAGGACGAAAAAATAAAGGCTTTCTCGATATATTATTCGCAAAAAACACTATCGAGATTTTTAAAACGGCACGTATTAAATGAGTAAATTTAATTAGAAGATAAAATTCAATGGTGATGTCATGGCATATTGGCCAAAGGGTTTAACTATGGATCGGAAGGAGTTCAAATCCAGCAGAGGAAGAAAATGTATACTTGGTAGGAACATTAATAGCGATACTGATATGTTGGGCTATAAACCAATACTAATTTAAACCAGGGCTGCCCATGGCCGATCTTCAGAGCATATAAAAGCTGGCAAACAGTTTCCAAGAATAGGGAACTGGGAATTGTTAAGCAACTTCACAACTCTTTCTAAAACGGTTTCTTGGTAAACTTGTTCACAGAAATGCCATGTCAGTCACACCATCGTAAGAGACACACCACAAGACCATGACTGCAGCTGGATGATGATGCTTTTCGATCCATCCATGAAACTAGTTCTTATATCTGTTTTAATGACCAGGCATAAACCCTATCAGTTTGCTTGGTAAACTTTTCCTGTACGGTAAAAATTTTTTTCATCCGTAAACAAGACTTTTCTATGCAGGTCATCAGCGTACTTCACCAAAAGTCGTTTGGATTTTCTATCCTTTTTTCTTTTTAAAGCTGTAGTAAACAAATGTCTTGTATGTGGCTTGAAATCTCTATGACAAGAGTATTTTTAAATAATACTACATGCGATTTCCATCTCAAGGGCCATGATTATCTGTTTCCGGAGGGGATTTCGTTGAATTCTTGCTTTGACGGCTTTCATTACTTGCTGTGTGCGATCTGTACGTGGCCGGCCGAGCGAGGGCGGTCTTTTATATCTCCGGTCTCCTCGAACAATTTTATGCACCTGTAGATAAACATGCGACTAATGCCGAGCGGGTGGAACGTTTCAAAAATACCATTTTTTTTTTCTTTTCGTACTTGAAAAGTTAGATTATTAACTTTCTCTGTAAACCAACATTTTGTATATAAATTAATAAGGAACTTTCAAAAATAAAAATAAAATATAGGAAATCATATAAGTTGTATATAACTGACTATATCGTTTTTAGTAGTTTATGCCGTTATGTTTATTGTTTGGTTAACAAGTCTGTATATGTCAGAGTTAAAAAAACACAAACATACTCACACTATTGGTAAACCCCTCACCCCCATGCACTTGCATCTACCACACTGTATAATATAGATTTTAGTTAAGGTTTATGTCCATAAATAAATATGAGAGAGTATCTCTTAAATATAAAATACAGAACAAGAAAAAAATATATGGTGAAGTAAAACACATCATCGTAACATCATTGGAATGCTTGCATTCTCGTTTACAAATAGATTTAAATACTTATGATGTCTATATGCAAACATATATGGTTGCCTTAAAGCAATTTACTTATAACTTACAAGAAAATTCATTTTGTAAAATTAAAAATTTTTTAAAATATAGTTTTACACAAATATTGAGCAAACTTTACAACTAGTCTCAACAAAATTTTGAACGCAATAAATTAATAATCAGCGCGTGAAGTTTAGGATGTGATATTCTGAAGTAATTTCTGTCACCTCTTGTATACATCAGGGTAGTCATCTTTGTCTGTTTTTGTTCTTAATATATGTGAACGATTTTTCCTCATACATTGAAGACTTGTATATCTTAATATAAGCTGATGAGCTGTATATGATTTGTTGTGATATGACCGGCCATTTGGTACTCCAGAAGGATTTATATGGATTTGTTTGTTGTGTAAGGTAAACCTGGTAAGTAGTCGACGTGGTCTAGTGGTTAGTATGTTGGCTTACTAAGACGATAGCTCGGGGTTCAAAGCTCAGCTCTGACATCTTGAAAAAATAAATATATATAAAAAACATATTGCTTTCGGCGACTACCTCTCAGCAGTCTTCTGGCAAAAGCTCTGAAAGTCACTGATTGTCATCAACAAGCTTCTCTAGTCAGTCGTTCGGATTCGACTTTAAATTGTAATTGTAACATGAGTGCTGCGAGAAGCTAGGACGTAACTCTGAAACAGGGTGGTAATAGCCAGTTACTTATGTATGTATGTATGCACATGTAATTTGATGCGTTGCATCAGAATCATTCAAAAAGTAGATTTTAAATTTTTTTTAACTTATGGCTTTTTTTATTTCATATGACGATTTATACTATACAGTGTTGTATGTACATATGTATTTACAATTTCGTATATACATATAAAGAGGGTTTTATTAAGATATTCTTTTTGTTAAAATGCCGCTACAAATTGTTTTTATTTATTTGAAAAGTGTTTCGATGCCATTACGTATTGAATTTAGCATCTTGCATATGCACACTGAGAATCGCTGGGCTTTGCGCATTGAAAATGTTAAATTTTCTATGACTCTGATGCATAAGTCGCTGTTGGTTAAGGATCAGAATTCTTAACTGAAACTGCTTAAAAAGGTAAAGTCGCATGCGGTTACAATATCTTCACATAGGATGACCATTCATCCAAATCGTTCAAGCAAAATATGCAATAAGGCATGAGGTGTGTGGCTTATGCTTTTCTTTTGAAACTTCATGGCGTAGGTACGCGTATTTACATCAGGTCAGAAGAAATTAGTAAGTGTTGTACTCACCATTGATGGTGGTTGTCTACCCAATGAAACTCGAAAAAAATATGGACTGATAATATGATACTAAATTGAGACTCAATCAGTACGTACTAGTTTCAGCAGTTGGAAAAATTACGTTCGAGAATATCGCTGAGATTATGGCTACAAATATGGCACACTGGAAATATTGCACGTTACTTTGAACGTATCCTAAAATGAAAAAAGGGACCTTAAAAAATTGAAAGTGCGGGTTCTGGACGCAGGACAACTTAGACGATACTGGCAACCATGCCAAAAAAGGGTCCACCTTGAAGTTATGCGAATGTGGTTCCGAGGTTGTATTCTTCCACTGTTGAAAAGATTAGGGGGTTTTTAGTCGGTATATTCTTTTGGGTGAAGCCGACATATCATGCGAGGTGACGATTTCCGTAAAAGCATAAGGCGAAAAAGCAAATTGTCTAAAAACTTTTAAAATGGAGAAGTAACTTTTTATTATCAGGGAGAAAACGATTAATATCGGCGACCAGTTTTTTTTTTTTTTTTTTTTTTTTTTAAGACCAATACTCAGGGGTAAAGATGGTTGATAGATAGAGATTTTTTTTGTTTGTATTTGTTTGTGGATATTTGTATATTATGCGCCTTTTTGTTGATGGGACAAGTTGTTGTCAATTTGACCAATCAAGGGACAGTGTTATACCTTCACCCTTGAATAATCAAACAGCAATTGCCTCATATGTCGATGGATGTTGAATGCGAATGGTGAGCGTCTTCAGTAGATTAGCTGTTATCTTCCCAGAAGGTGGGGCTGTACCTCTGATCATTGGTTTCTGGTAGAATTGTTTGGAGGGGGAGGAAACTTTATTTTTTTAATTTAATTTTTAATTTAAATTATAATTTTAGAAAACCGCAAATTTTTATTTTTTTAAATTTGTTCTTCGCTGGGATTGAACCTCGGTTGTGTGAGTTTCTGTGCGAGCGCTCAGCCACTACACAGCGACCCCCCATGATGACCACCAGAAGTGCATGATCTGTATGGCAGGCAGCATCTACCTGTTAAAACTACATGTCATTAATGTTCATATTATCTAACTTGGGTCAGAAGTAGTTGATACTTATTGACCTATGGCACTCGCTGTTGGTGAAAATATTAAGCCGGCGCTGCAAAATCCACAACAAATATTAACATTTCCGAGATATATTAAGCATTCTAGGTTGTTGTATGGGTGGACGTCTTTTGAAATTTGAAGAAAAAGTTGGTTTTTTATTAAAAAATGGGCCTCATTTTTGACGATTTCTTCTAAAGCTTAGGATAAATTGCCACTCATTTCAAAAAAACAACTTAATTACTTGCACACGTGCACTCTTAGAAATTTGCTAAAACTTACAGAAAAAAAAAGTAGAAATAAAATCTTTTAAATTTTCAAAGTCAATTTTAGAAAACCCTTTCCATATAATTATATACAGACATATATAAATATATACTGTATATATCTATATTATCTTACGCAACTGTATACCCAAACATATGTACATATACGCATACGAGTATGTATGTCCACATAAGTGTTGTCAACATTTTGACATCAATCATTGTTAACTGAAACTAATTCATGCTAAAATATACCCATCACAAAGCATTACAATATAATACTCTACAACATTTTAGGTATGACGTTTGCATACACACACATGCATAAATGAGTGATAACTTAACTGAAATATTCAAAAACTGGCACGTGGGTAATAGATAATGTTGCGAAAGCACATACACAAATCTGTAATGCAGTTGTTTTCGGTGTAAAGGGTTAAACATTTTTTTTAAGTAAAAGTTAACCTTTGTTGCCAGATAGCGATATTATGCACATAAATATAAAGATTTTATAATTTCCTAATTACGGCATGATCTAAGACAACTATAAATGTCACCTGTCTTATATCTTCTACAACATTCACTAGGGATATATTTTATAGAAGATGATATTTGCATTAAATATACTCCGAATCCATTTTAAAAACATTAAAAACATTTTACCAGTTACCGATTCTGCAGCAACTAAGTTTGTAGGTACAACGTTGACGTGGAAGAAGAGCAAAGCACAAAAAAGTTACTTTATTTTATCGAAAATAAAAGATTCTTAGGCACCCAGAATTTATCAACAGAACTCGTTAAGGAAAGGGGTTGTTTATCGAGACCTATATTCAGGGGTAAACCCATCCCCACTAATGGTGTGTATTGTATTGGAATTTTTTTGAAAGGACAGTATATGTTTGTTTTCTTATATTATTATGAACTCCTTTAAGAATGAGATAAATTTGCTGTGAATTAATCATTCAAAGGCCAGCTTTATATACCATTATCCTTGAATAATCAACAGCAATTGCTTCATCGTTGTATTTTATGTTGACTGTGTAGTAAGTGCCTTCGCTAAGTAGGTTTAGAAGTTTAGCTGTTATCTGCTATTTCGCACTAGCTGACTCTTTTCTCCTGATCAGTCGTTTTTTGTTGTCAATGATTAAGGTGGAATAGAGTGGAATGCCAGTGAGTGGTTTCTTTGTCGAAGGACTTCTTATAGTGTGGGGGGACCTATTATCTTTTTAAATTATAATTTTGTAAAAACAGAAAACTAATTTTTTAATTTTTTTACCTTTGCTGGGATTTGAATCTGAGCCGTTTGAGTTTTTGTACGAGCGTTCTGTACTGGTTGTACCATGGTAACCCGTATACCATCCTTGACACCAATTATGAACACTTCCAATTAACATCTGTTAACAATAACAAATTAGTAAGGATTAATTTTAATTGTAATATTACAATAACAATTATAATTTAGCTTTTAAGGTACTGTCAACCCTATTAGTATATAAGGACGGCAAATTGTGAATAAAGAATCAATACTTAGCCAAGTCCCATTGGCTGATGGTATTATTAAAAAAACTTAAAATCTATATTTTTTTATTTTATTTTGGAGCCAAGCTTATTAAAACTGACCAGTTTATTCCTTAAGAGCCGATCATATTTCATATATATTTTTATATACAGTTTTGGTGTATTTATATGCCCTTAAACCCCTTACATCTATACCACATACCCTCACAATTTGATTTAGATAAAATCTACAACTTTATAAGATTCTTAAACTGTATGTCTGCCAGAAATCCGTATGTCCGAATATTTATTAAAAAGGAAAGCTATAGGATCAAAATTATCTTTGTTATTAGGCATCTGTCAACTTTATCTAACCTAAAACGTTGTTTTGTAAAACTGGTATTTAACAATATGTATGGTAGTCGCCATAATCTGTTGCCTTTTCTTACTATATAAGAGCTCCGGGTTCAAACCATAGCTCTGACATCTTAAAAAAAAACATAAATATAAAAAAATATTTCCTAAGGTGAGTTAGCTTTTTAGCAAAAGCTCTGGTAGTAACTAATTGTCATAAACAATCTTCTTAAGTCTGTCGTTTAGAGTCGACATTAAACTGTAGGTTTGGTACTAATGGTTAAAAATTAACCCACACAACAAGAGTGCTTCGAGAAGCTAGCCCGTAGCCCTGAAATAGGGTTGTAATGGCTAAGGTAATGTAGTGTGTTCAGGGTATTTAGAAAGTGCAAAAAATTTGCTTTGCTGTTGCTTCAGTAACAATGTAATAAAGCTGTTGAAAGACATGTAGAGGGCGTGCTCAATAAAGACTGCAAATCGAAAATATATTAAATAATGTAACCTGCGTCATGAAGTATGCGTTACAAAATATTAAAGGCTTGACGAATGAAAAACGCTAAAAATTTTGGGGTGCAAATAAATTATTTAAATATCCGATCCTATTTATTTTTCTTTTAGGGATTTTTAAAAAAACATTTTTTGGTTTGTTTGCTATTTTTTTATATTTTTCTAAATGGCACCTACGCTCTACAATTATTTGACGTCTCAGTGACCAAAAAACAAAATATTTAACTTTATGTGTGTGTGAGTAGACATACATACATACATACATATAAACTTATTTATATATAGTAAGTTTGTATATACATTTTACTGTACTATTTAGCATTCAATTTATTCATATTTACGATTAAATTTATTTAATCCGACACATGTAATTAAAATTTTCTAAAATGTAAACCAAAAAAGAAGTTTTTGTGTCTATTTAGAAAAAAATAAAAATATGTTTAAAGGACCAATAAAGATAAATACTGGTCAACTTGAATTTTAATATTTTTGTTTTATTTTAAAAAGACAAAACCTAAATCAACGAATCAATAGAAAAAGATTTGAAAATAAACCATTTATCTATTCATCTATGAAAGTGTGCATCCGTATATTTAGATAATTAAGTTTGTAAAAATAAAAAGAAAAAAAAAAGAACTAAAAAATTATAAATTTTTAAATAAATAGAAGACTTAATTCAGCATCAATCATTTTCAGAAATAGAATTATTTATTTTGTTTTTTTTTTAATTTGCATAAACGGATTATAGAAAATTTAAAGAAAAACATAGAACTGAGATTTAAATATCAAATCACTTAAAAATTTTAAATCTAATAAAAGCATAAAATAATTATCTTCTTATGATTGAAACAAAGGATTCATAAAGCTGTGCTACAAACCGAATTTATTTCTATGAATGTCTGTATGTATGTTCGAGTATTTATAGATATCAGCAATGAATCTTATTTCTATCATTACCAATACGATATCATCTCATTATCTACAGGACACTCAACCGCATTTACATATGTGGTGTGTTCTAATTAAAATTTATAATAATCGAAATTAGGTTCTACTTTACAGACTTGGATCAGTAACTTCTTGGATAGTGAGAATTAATATTGAATCTGCTTTTTGTCTCACTTCGTATATATTCCAAGTTCATAAGTTTGTTGAAGAAGCACTAGTCTTTGTTTTCAAATCATTACATTGCATTCTTTCTGAAATTCCATGTTATTTTTGCCTAAATCCTCTAAATAGTTTAGAAACATCTTAAAATCTATTTTGAAAACAACGATCAAAGAGGAAATTTGTTTTTTATTTAAAATTTAAATTAAAAAAAACAAGAAATATTTTTCACCATATACGCAAATACAATAAATATGGAATATGAAATGTATTGCTTATGGGGATAAGCAAGTCTCTGTGGCAATTTCATCTCTGCTTAAGAGACTCGTCAGGAGACTTTTTCCCAAAGATGGTATTAAAGCTATAAACTCTTATGGTAAAAAATTTTTACACTTATTGGAAATGGTAGCAACTGTTGGCCAGTGTGATTCTTCCTTTGATCTCCAGACAAATATAATTTTTGGTAGATGAACTCCTTCACCGTATCGAATGTAAAGTTGCCGGCTGTAATCTGGTTGTCGATACGTTCAACGTCCCTACTCGTCGACAATATGTACTTCGTCTTGCTATCACTTACCGCGTGACCCATTTTAGCAGACTCCCGTTCAATACCATTAAACCCTGCGGTGACATTTCGCTTGGTATGCCCCATGATATCTATATTGTCTGAATTCGTAAGCAGCTGAACACTTTTATTAAAACTAGTGCCATTACGATGCACACTTGCCTTTCCCAGAACACTCGCCATGACGAAATAGAAGAAATCGAAGATAAGGGATTGCCCTGTCCTAAACCTCTCACGGTATTAAAAGGCTCGGAGTGGTATTTTTCAACCTTGAGGGAGCTGCAGGCCTTATCAGCTGTGTAGGAATACCGAATGTTGCTTTATAATCCACAAAAACGTGGTGTGTGTTGATTTTATTTTCATGGACCTTCACCAGGATTTGGCGCAGTGTAAATATCTGAAGCATTATTCTGTAACTCTCTTATGCTAAAACTCTATCGCTAAAAATTTATAAACTTGATTTAGGGCTTTTTGACCACGAATAAAATTCTTGTCATTTAAAAGCTTCATGCCTATTACCTCTAAACTTTTTAATTTTACATATTTTAACGCCCAGCCTCTTTCAAAAATCCAAAATTTTAGCATTTTAATTTAAGAGAATTACAGAATAAGGCCACTGGCCAATGGTGGACTTACTAGGTCTGAAGCCGCACTGTAAGTTCCAATACGCTCGTAAGAATCATATATGCGACAGGAAGAAGGGTTATATCCCTGCAGTTGGTGCATATCGTGGGTCTCCCTTTTTCAGAATGGGACAGAGGGCACTGAGATTCAAATCATAGGGCAAACTTTCTTCCAGCTATATTCTGCAAATGAGCTGGTGCATGCACGTAACTTAAAGAGTTCTGCGGACAGACTGTTAGATTCAGCCGCATTGTTGATTTTCAGTTTCTATATGGCAACCTTGATCTCTTTATAGCTAAGCAATGGGATCTCAACATCGTCATTATTTTTGGCTGAATTTCTGTCGTCATTACCTTGCAGTAGAGTAGAGAAGTGCTGTCACCATAATCGCAGTGTCCTTTGTGCATCTATAATCAGACTACCATGTTTATCCCAGCAGGAGTTTGCTTCTAGATTAAAACCAGTAGTAAGACGCCTTATACTTTTGTAAAAATTTCGAACACCATTTGTAGAAACCTGCATATTTCGATTTCCTCACGATCACGGCTTTTTTGCTCTCTTTTCTTTCTTGTAACTACAAATTAGTTTTTTAAAAAACAACTGCATTTTAAAAAATTTAATACCCGTATCGTACATACTCCGTAAAATTTTCAATTTAGTCCTCAAAAATATTTAAGAGAGATTTTCTATTATATTTTATTTTTTGTAACATTCATTTGCGTCTATCACATATACTCAGTATTTGGCTGAAATGTGAATTTTTATTTTTAATTACCACTTGCATTTCATCATCCTATTGCAAATGTTATTGCCTCTGTTCTTTATTTTCGTATTAGAAACAACAACATAATTAAAATCTAAAAGCTTTTGTTATGCTTGTTTGTATTTAATTTCTTAAAAATTAAAAGAGAAAAAAAAAATAAATTGAAATTGAAAACAATGAAACAAATACAACAAATAAAACTAAAATTCAAATAAAGAAAACACATCAAATCTGTTAAACAACAGCACAATACTGCTACTACGAGCAACACAAGCTGTCAGCATAAACAACAATGGCAAGAGGAAATAAAAAACGGCAACAACTATAGAGACAATAATTTCAACAGCAATAACAAATGCTTTATAAGCTTTTAAGAAAACTCTCTTTCATTATCTCTTTCCTTGGTATTATTTCTCACTCACTCTATCACAAGATAATACATTCTTTTATTATTTTACAGTTTTTTTGTTTTTTTTTATTGTTTTATTTCTTAGTACACTAATATACTTGCACTTGAACATGCTCTTCTTGGTTTTTAATTCAAATTTTTAAGTGTACACACTCGTACATATTTATGTATAGTATGTCTGTGGCTGGTTAAGTGTGTCTGTTGCAGTACGAAAACACTTTGTAGTTATTGATGTTGTTGCTCTTGTTTCTATTTTCATTTGTTAACAAGAACAACAAACAATTACCACAGTTGTAGCAACATTAATAATACGATAAGAACAATACCAGAGTATGCATTTTATATCTTCCGTAGATTCTCATACATTTTATAGAAAAAGGAGAAAAAAAAAAACAAAAATGGTTTTGTAGACAATTTCATATGAACCTAATCGAGTATTGTACTACTATACTACATACCCATTGGAGTTAATATTTAAACCAGAAATAATTAGGTGGCTTATAATTATTTTTCTTACCAACAGAATATTACATGCAAAAATGTGGTTGCAGTGTGAGTTCTAGTGACGACTAAGTGGTTCTATTTAGGTGAATAATGCAATGATTTTTATATTAACATGTCCTTCAAGATCATGTGTTTGAATTGTGGAAATCAAACGTATAATTCAAACACATTTTTTCATGTGTTTTGGAAAGCAATTTTAATTTGATTTACTGAATATCATTGAAACTTATTTTTTATTTAAAACCTGCCATCCTAAGTAGGAGTACATTGCAATTGGTTTTCTATTTTGGCTCCCGTAAACTCATTTCCCAGTTAGTTTTTTTTTTAATATTTTCTTTTGTAAAATTTGATTTGTTTTTGCAACCTTTTTGTTTTCTTAATTACTTCACAAATATTTAAATGATGTCTTGATAAACCCAACAAGAGAAATAAATTGAAAAAAGTTAAAAAGAAAGGAAAGGGTATGAAAAAAGGAAAAACAGGATGTTAAATTTAAAAGTCAGTCATTGTTTACTCAACAAAACCAACTTGAAAATAAAAATCTAAATAAATAAGAGCGACAAAAATTAAGACAAAATTTGTTTACTAGAAAAGGATAAAAGGATTGAATAACTCAATTAAAAATTTTACACTAATTAGTTGATTTTAGAAATTAAAAACTGAAAACAGAAAGTTACTACAAAACATGTTTTAAGTAAATCCGTGGCATTTGCAGTAATTCAAATTTTTTATTAAAAGGATAATTCAATTGAATGTAAATTATCTTAATATATATAAAAACGTTTGTGCCGCGTACGTGTTACAAAAACTCAAGAACCGCTGGACCGATTGACAACAAACTTGGACAATATATAAGTTTAGTCAGGAGCCAGGTTTCTCTTAAGCTTAACAACGATAGGTGGCGCTATTGTCGTAATATTTCATTTTTTTTTACTTACTTATGGTACGATTTGGCTCAAATTCACAAAATATATTTATTAAACAAAAATAAGTATCCTATTCGTTTATGGGCATTCAAAAACAAAAAAATTGTCAATATATTAAAAATTGTCTTAAAACAATTTGTAAAAGAATTTAAGTTTCAAAAGAAATAATTGGAGACAAAATCAAATTATTTCAGGGCAAAACAATGTTTGCCGGGTCAGCTAGTAATTAAAAATTTATTTATTTACTAAATTAAAACACAATATTAATGAAATTATATTCTAATTAATTACTCATATTACGAACGAAGTAACTAAGACCATAAGCTCGGTGCAATTGATTTAAGAAAATTGTATAAACACTTTATTAAGCACGTGAAAAGTATTCATTTTTAACAGACAGCAAGGCAAACTAGAGGCAGATTATTAAAAATGGCACAGTTTTGGAACCAATACTCAGGGGTAAACCCCTACTAAATGCTGTGCATTGTATTGGATTTTTATGGAAAGGACAGTAGATTATAACAACAGAACATATATTTTGTTTTGTTATATTATTAAGCACCTTAGGAATGACACAAATTGCTGTGAATTGATCATTTAAAGGCCAGTGTTATATCTTCACCCTTGATTGATCAACAGCAATTGCCCCATCGTTACTTGTTGATTGCGGTGAGTGCCTTAGCTAAGTAGGTTTTTAGCTATTGTTTGCTGCTTCCCAATAGGTGGCGCTTTTCTCTTGATCATTCGTTTCTCGTTGTCAAAAATTAAGGTGGAATAGAGTGGAATAACAGGGAGCGGTTATCTTATTGATGGTGTTTTTGGGGGAGAGGGGACCTACTATTTTTCAATTATAATTTTGAAAAAACCGAAAGCTAACTTTCACATTTTACACTTTTGCTCTAATTCGAACCTGGGCCGTTTGAATTTTTGTGCGAGCGTCTTAACCACTATACCACGCGAGTTACATTCTCGTCCCTTGTTCTAATATTAACGGCTGGTCAAGTGTAGGGAACATTTATAATTTTAAGTTACATTTTTATTTTCATTCCCAGACTTTGCCAGACAGCAACGTAAGCATTTATGTTTGCGTTGTTTAGCTTAAATTATATTTAGAAATATTTTTGTATTTTTAGTCTTAGATTCTCTTTAATAAATAAGGATATATAATTCGCGTCATTAAAAAATAAATGGAACCCAAAAATGTAAGCTGGATGCGAAAGTAAATTTACTGAATATCCACTTTGGTAGTCTCAATGTTCTATCGACAGTCAATAATGTATTTATATGAGAATTTTTGTTATTTTTTTAATAGAAAATATGTGAATATCGGCGATAAAATCGAATGGAATTAAGCAAGAGAATTTTAACTCTAACTGCCTTATTTATAATAAAAAATTAGCAGATCGTTGTACACAGTGGCTAAGTTTGTCATTCCTGTACGTGGAAATTCTTACTCAAACGTATAAGTTATTTAATTTTTTAGATTCTCTGACTAGTTATTACATAAAAGGTATGGAAAGTTTTAATAAGATCTGTGAATAGCAGATGATAAACTTTCCAGCTTTTTGTTAACTTTTCATAATACATACGGCCGTAAGTTTCTTGAAGCATTAAAACTAAAAGTATTCGTATTTATTTAAATAAAGAAATATGATAAAAATATTTCTTTCGGCGACTACCTCTCAGCAGTCTTCTGGCAAAAGATCTAGGAGTAATTGATTGCCATGAAAAAGCTTCTCAAATCTGTCATTCGGAATCGACTTTAAACTGTAGGTCCCGGTACTCATGGATAAAAATTTACACACACAACATGAGTGCTGCGAGAAGCTAGGCCGTAATCCTGACACAGGGTTGTAAAGGCCAGCTATGTATGTATGTATATAAGTCAGTGAAAAATATTTTTCGTAAACCTCAGAGTTAGACAACATCAGGGATACTGTAAAAAATTAGAAATCAGACAATGATGCGCATCGTATTATTCCAAGAATTATGAGATCTTAAAAAACTTTTTATACGGTGTTACTTATTGGCAAGTTTAATTTTTATTTTACAAAATTGGATGAAAATGGTAATTAATGCTTCCGGTATTTTCATGGTTAAATTAAATATGCAAATATCAATCTACTGTACCCCTATAATATAATCAGAGTCAGTGAATTGGTAAAAAATATTCTATACTGAATGATATAATGTTAACTTAAAATTTTTTCCAGAAATAATATTATATGCCTCACTATTAAAATATATATTTTATGTGTAAGAAGAATATTAAATAGTTTTCACCTGTTTACCTCATAAGCCTGAGTTTTTTTTTTCTTTTGTTTTCTTAACAACAATTACATTTTTTAATTACCGCACACACATACATACATATTTTTGCATGTTAAAGTCTACAAATGTTGTTTTCAAAATCAATATATTTTTTTATTGTTTTCTTTTATTAAAATTATTAAATTTTGTAAACAGTTTATAATAAAAATTTAATGCAAATTGAACTACAGAAAAAGTTGTAAAAATGGAAACAATTAAAATAAACAATCCTGAATAAATAAAAATAAAATTCTCTTAAAATATAATCGAGTGTGAGAGAACAAACATAAAAAACGATATCACCACATATAGACACTTGCATGGAAAATGTAAATTAATTACAAACACATACATATTTATACAAATAAAAATATTGTAATATAAGACGGATATTAAGGTGGCACCAATTTTAAAATATGAAATTTTAATATTCGTTATAATCTATAAAGGAATAGCCAGCATATTAAATACTGATTGGACCAGTAAGGTTTAACTTATTCTTCATCTCTTTGGAGTTGACAAATTTTTTTAATAACGATCCATTTTTTAAGTCGGGCTCTATTTAATAATCTGAAGGGTTCTAAATATTGCGAATAATGGAATGAGCGTAATGAAGCATTCAAATTTGAATTCATTGCTGTTGGTCATTTTAAAAGTGAATCTCGAACTGGCAGAATATCTTAATAAAACAGCACTTACATATGTTTTTCGGTTTTTTGCAAAATGCAACTTGTTTTTCTTTAATTTTATCACATAAAGGTTGCAATAAGTTAACATAATACTCGCCATGGATTATTCCTTTTTGAAGATAAACCACTTTAAATAATACCACTCGCATCCTAAACAAAAGACGCAATAGCTCTACATACAGATGGAACGACTGGATTGTCAGGATTGCTTTAATTGATCATTTTTTCACGCGAATTAAAGTAATAGCCGGCATTAAAGCGTTTTTAAAAAAGACTTATTGTGATTAATTTCGATGGTCAAATAAGTCAGTCTTTTATTGTATTTTATTCAAAAACTTTTGCTTATTTAGCTTAAAACTACTCTTGCTGACAATATTTTCATTTATGCAAGTGTGAACTACTAATTAATCACATTTTGTGATTTTGATTGTTATTAGAACTTATTAATATGCTGATAAGTTACTTTAAGAATAATATATCTTGCGAAAAACACCCGTAATATGGAATTGGTTTACTCAGACTTTATTAATTTCATTTAAATATTTCTCTAATGTATCCAGTTCATTAAACTTCCTATCAATAGGTAGCAGAACTGTCCTATATGTTAACATTTTCACGCAAATACTCGCCATTATTGCCATTAAGTGTCACCAAACACTCAATTTATATATCCTGACGTTGCGGGTTTTGTTTTATTGTGAGCAATCGCGGCACTCAACCTACTCATAGATTTCGTCGCAATAAATATTTTATTCAATATGCAATGCATTGTGCTTTTTTGAAATAAATATCTGGTCTATACAGCTTTTGTCGACAAACACCGATTGGCAGTTCGTGAATTTTCTAAACTCTTTTTAACATGGTTGACTACTAGGGTGTTCGAATTAACAGGTAATTTTAATATCACAAAAAAAAACCAATATTTTTAAACAAAGAGAAAATCTCTCCCACAGTAGCAGCTAGTGAGATCGGTTTTAATATTGGTTGGACCGAGAACTTTATAGCTACTGTTGGTCCTTTAACTGTGTTAGAAGTAGTGCTGGCAATGTATTTATTACTTGTTGCCGAGCATATAGTATTTTAACTAATTTTGGATACTCAATATATAAAACCCTTCAAACTACTTACTCAATACTTTTACTTTAAATACACTTTTAATTTACTTTCAATATTTTACATATTTTTGTTTTTTTTTTTATAAAATTCTTTTTACATGAGAGTATGAAATAGGATGCATCACCATATAGGGAACAAACTGCTAACGAAAAACTTCAAAAAGCATATTTAAGCAACAACAGTCTCAGCGGCGAGTTTGATGACGATATCTGGCCTGGAAATAATGTTTGTCAAAATTTTGGATTTCGGACACATCGACATCGTTTTTGAGTGTCAGACTTGATTAAGTAGACATCTTTGCTTTTTTTCAAATACACTTTTTTACTTTGTAAGACTAATGGGATCAAATCCTCCATAAAGCATTGAGCTAAAGAATTTTGTATCCCCTATATGACCAAACTACGCTGTTTTTATATTTGAATTTTAATTCTTTAATTATGACTGTTTTCTAATTTCTTTAATTCAATTTTCTCACTTTGTTTTTTGTGTATTTTTTAAGCTGTGGGGTCTTATTTTGTAATTCTCTTAAGCTAAAATGCTAACTAAAATAATATCAATAAAATGTATTATATTTTCTCCATACATATCTAATTGTGCATTACAACCCTTTTTCAGAGTTACGGCCTAGCTTCTCAAAGCACCCATATTGTGTGCGTCAATTTCTATACAGGTACCTCCAGTTGAATGTCGAATCCGAATGACAGACTTGAGAAGCTTGCAAGATTTCACTTTACCAAATTGCTAAAAATTTAAAAACTTCTCTTCTCGTAGAGCCCTAATATTGTATGCCTTTTACAATAAATACTATTTACCTTCAAAATACAATAGGATGACACCAAAAAAAGAGAATTATAAAAAAATAATGAAACGAGCAAATTTATGTTTATTGAAAACATTAAAATAAAAACAACAAAAGCAATAACTACACACACACACGCACACATACAAGAAAAAAAAAGAACAACATACAAATTTTATACGAAAACATCGAATAAATTGTTGAAATATGGTGACACATAAAAATAATAATACTTGTACAAAAATGTGTATTTTTTTTTTTTTTTTTTTTTTTTTTTTTTTTTTTTTTTTTTTTAGCTGTACGAGCTAAGGCTAGGGAATCTTCATAAGATATTGGCAGCCCGGGCAGCCAATATGCACGATTCGTCTCGAGACTTGTCCACGCTCTCAAGACGCCTACGTGCTAAACCCTATCCTCGTTCGTCCTTCTTCAACCAGTCATCCCCCCGGAACCACTGTCAAGTATTACTTCAGGGGGTGGTGTTTAGCTAATGCTGCTCTACCGTTGTGCAGATCTTGCCCTCTCTGCTGTTCTCTGTTGTAATAGCACTTCCTTTGCAAAGGCACAAACATAGTTCCAATTTTCCTCCGATGTTAGCATTAACTCAACAATGTTGCTGGGTGTGATCGGGGTTTGCGTAGCTCTCTCCAGGGAACTTCGTTGTCTCTCATATCGAGAGCAACTGAAGAATACATGCTCCGCTGTTTCCATTTCGTTTGGGCACTCTGGACATATATCACTATCGTCATGCCTGTATTTGAAGAGGTATGCTCTGAAGCATCCATGCCCGGTTAATAATTGGGTCAAGTAAAAATTTACCTGCCCGTGTCTCCTCCTTGTCCAATCCGCTAGACTCGGTATGAGTCTATAGGTCCATCTTCCTTTTTCGGAGGTGGTCCAATCGTGTTGCCATCTTTCCATTGCGCTGTCGCTTGATTGTTCAGAGTACGTTACACCCGCTCTTTTTGCAGCATATTTGTCCTTTTCGATGTCCGCTACAAACTGTAACGGCATCATACTTGCAACCACAAAAGCTGCCTCTGAAGACACTGTGCGATAAGCACAAGCGACTCTAAGAGCGCACCTTCTGTAGGCTCCGCTTAATCCCATTCTGTAGGTCCTTTTGCCAAAAGCGTCTGCCCATATAGGGACTGCATACAGGGCTATAGATCTAACTACCTTAGACAGCAACAGCCTCTTCTCCTGTTTCGGGCCTCCCAGGTTGGGCATAATTCTCGCAAGTGCGCAGGTTGCTGAGGCACATTTCCTACTAACATATTCCATATGCTCCCTGAATGTTAGCCTGTGATCAATCATGATTCCCAGGTACTTGATCGCCTGCTTGGATCTTATTCGCTGATCACCTACAGTTATCGTCACAGATTCTACTCTCTTTCTACTGCTTACGAGTACGGCCTCGGTCTTGTGGTCAGCGAGTTTAAGGCCCCTGCTCATAATCCAGCCTCTTACAATGGCGACGGCATCATTGCACACTCTCTCTACCCTGTCTAGGTGTTTTCCTTTAACCACCAAGGCTATATCATCTGCGAAGCCAATTATTTGTGCACCGTCTGGAAGCTGGAGTCTCAGTACGCCATCGTACATAATATTCCAAAGTATTGGGCCAAGTACCGAACCTTGCGGGACCCCCGCTGTTACCACATACGACTTTCTGCCATCAACCGTGTCGTATAAAAGTACCCTGTCCTTGAAGTAATCTGCAACCATTTCGATTAAATATTTCGGCACATTCTTATCATCCAGAGCTGCTAGTGTTGCGTCCCAGTCAGCAGAATTAAAGGCGTTCTTAACGTCCAATGTGATAATTACGCAATATTCCTTGTCGCCCTCAAACCAGCGTTTGCCCTTAATTGCATCCTTTGCTATATTTATGACGGCCTCTATGGCATCGACAGTAGAGTGTGCTTTCCGGAATCCAAATTGGCGATCAGACAAACCGTCTGTCCCCAAAGCAGTTTCCAGTCTTCTGCAAATTATCTTCTCTAGTAGTTTTCCGGCTGTGTCGATCATGCAAAGTGGGCGATATCCTGTTGCATCCTGAGCATTATTACCCTTCGGGACTAGCACCAGCTTCTGTCTCTTCCAAATCTTGGGAAATGTTCTTTCCCTGATACAGGTATCATACACTTCTCTAAATGCATCTGTATTACATTCAATAGCCGCCTTGAGTGCAATGTTCGGGATTCCATCAATCCCCGGGGACTTTTTCATCTTCATTTCCTTACATACTGCTTCGAGTTCCTGTTCGCTAACCTCTGGGATTGTTTCTTCGGGCACCACGTCCTGCACATGATATGTTATTTCGGATCTCCTTGGAAAAAGACCTTCAACAATTGACCTCAACCTAGATGCACATGTTGTGGCCGGTGGGCGGAAGCTGTATAGTTTCTTCATTACAACTTTATACCCCGTTCCCCACGGGTTGTTATCGACTTCAGTACACATCTCCTTATAGCATCTTGCCTTAGCCTGAGCGATGGCCCTCTTTAGTGCCGATCTCAGTGTTCTGAATTCTCCATGCAGATGATTAAAGTTGTGGTGACCCCTAGACCTCTGGCATATCCTCCGCGCACGGTTGCACCTTTGTCTTAGTTCAGCTATTTCTGCAGTCCACCAGTAAACGTGTCTCCTGCTATTCTGCTGACTTTTCCTCACCATGGATGCGTTACAAGCATCCGTGATGGCTCGCACGAGTGCGACTGCCTTATCATTCGCGTTACCGGCCAACTCGATGTTGCCCAATGTAAGGATGAAGCTCTCCCTGTCAAAGGTGGAATCTCTCCACATAGGGTGCGGTGGTGCCACAGGAACAGTGGGCCTGCCGATGCGCCCGCTGATCTCGAAAACAATGGCCTGGTGGTCGCTGTGTGTGTAGATATCGGACACATTCCAGTCAGTCAAGTCGGCAAGTGCATCGCTGACGAACGTCAAATCAATTTTCGATCTTCTTCCGTTCCTTGAAAAAGTATCCTTTTGCCCGCAATTCAGTAGGACAACATCAAGTGCCGTAAGCGCATCCAGAAGACACTCTCCTCTTGGGTTTGTGTAAGCTGAACCCCACTCAACTGCCCATGCATTGAAATCTCCGGCGATAACAATAGGTTTATGGATTTTCGCCTCATTTACGAGTTCATCTAACCTGCGCTTGTATTCCTCAATCGATAAGCTGGGCGGAAGATAGCAGCTGAAGAAATTAATTCCATTAACACAGCTTTTGACGAAACATTCGTTTCCACCATCGATAGCCTCAAGTGGAAATTTACCACATGTCCATATGGATGCCTTGTTGCATTTGCTAGCAACAAAGCGATGTCTGTCAAATGCTCTGTGATGTTCACTTAGCAACGTCAGGTCTATTTTCAGATCGCGAACAGTCTGCCTCAAGAGATCTTGTGCTGCTTCACAGTGATTAAGGTTAAGCTGCAAAACTCTCATCATTTCCCGCTCAATAGCCTCCGTCGCGCCGCCACATAGTTGGGGCACTTAGGCCCCCCTGTGACATGCTTGGAGTCGATGTCTGCATTGCTCCTACAAAGCAGACAGTAAGGGGTGCGTTGGCAGGTTTTAGCACGATGGTCCTGCCCGCCACACTTATAGCAGTGTCCGGACCAGTCGTTGTCGCTCCGGCAGTTCCTAGCCACATGACCAAAGTCCAAACACTTATAGCATCTCCTTGGGGTCAGCTTCCTCAGTAGTCGGCAAATTGTCCATCCGACACGAAGTTTGCTCACCTCTTCAGCTTTACATGCCAGTTTCATAGGAATTGCGATTACGGCAGTTCGAGAACCTCCAGGGGCATTTCTGATTGTCTTGATCGCTGATGGCTGTATTTCGCCTATTTGTTCACTCCATGCTTTTATTATTTCTTCTTCAGTGGTTATCTCGTCCAAGTAACGAAGCTCAAAAGTTGCTTCCTGCGTGAGAGATTTAACCTCCACATCCTCTGATAGCATGCTCTTTATCTTGGCTCGATGCAGCTCAGTACTTGTTTCAGCTGTCCTTTTAAATTCGAGTAGAATTTCACCTTTCTGCGTCTTTTTGACGAGATGGACATCATCGCCAACAGATTTGAGCTCCGGTGCGTTTCTTACTTTCCTAAGTATATCTACAAAGGAGAGCTTTTCGGTGGGTTTAATTATCACCGCCTCCGGTCTAGGTGGTTTTTTCCTTCTTCTGGTCTTGACTGTCCACTCATTCGGCTCTTGGCTATCCAAGGGTCTTTCTCCTGCAGGCCTTGTTTCGCCCATCTTAGCAACATCGGTCGTCTTTGTCGATTGTTTACTCGAATCCTTTGAGGCTGCCTTCCTTGGCATCTCCGGGCGGTTTGATTTGGATCTCTTGGGCGGTGTTTTCCTCACAGCTTCCAATTCCTCTCTCAGCCTCTTGGATGTGCCTGGGGTATGTTCCACTGGGGTTGTTTGCGTGCACCTATCGTTTGTCTTGACAGTCGCTGTTTGGATTGAGGATCTATCCTCAGCGGCTTGGTGGTATAATGATGATATTAAAGCCACTAGATCACGCATTGGTTGATGAATGGACCACAAAAATGTGTATATACCTGTGTATATGCGTGTGTGTGTGTGTGTATTTTTATAAATACGTATAAGAGAGCGGAATATACATACATCCGTTTCCTATAAAGTTGGCATACAAACATATCTATATATATTCCTATAGAGACAAAAAAATCCAAATATAATAACAATAACATTTTACTTATGCTCAAAAAAAAGTGTCCTCTCCCTTGCTCCACACACCTGACCCTTGAAAACATCAACAAAAAAAAACTTAAATTAAAATTTAAACAAAATTGCTTTATCATATACATACATATGTTAATCTATTGCCTTGTCTTCCCTGCTACACATTCTGATACTACTTTTACGCTATTTCTCTGTATGTTAATAGAGCGGGAGAAAGATATGTTATAGTAACTTAATCTCACTGTTTCACATGTATTCATGCATACATATGTACACATACATACATACATACATAAATAATCATACACATAAATTTTCATATGTTTGTCTCATATGTTTTGTTTTGTTATTATTCTGTTTTATTATTGTTTGCTACCTTTTATAGTTTGTTTCTTCTTCTATGACCTTATAAATACGATAACTTTTGTTAATCTTTCTCTCCCTCTATTCAGTTTAAGTACCATTCTTATTTGGAGAAGAAGGGATGTTCTCTTATATACTTAAAATAGAATTTGATGTTTATTATCCTCTTATAGGCTATTAAATGTTGACTAAACTTGAGCATACACCCACACATAAATGCCACCATATAAACAACACATTCAATACATTTACAAAAAAGCTATACTTTTCAATGTCTTAGCATTTGTTTAAGATTTTTTTTTTTATTAAAAATTTCACACCCTACATCACTTCAGTTGAGTGTTAATATGTGTAAAGAGTATAAACAAAAATGATTTTGTTTTCTTATAAAAGAACATAGAATTCTATATTAAGTTCTGGAATTAATCTGTATATATGGAGTGGTATGAAAAAGACTTAGCACTCGGTGTAGAGTAACAGATCAGTAACTGGGGTGGGAATCTAATCCACAATTATCGCACTAGCAATCTAGTACACTACACTACACTACTAGACTTCCGCCTCAAAATTTATTAAAAACAGACTGGGGTTAACAAAATTACCAACAATAATGAATCGTCGTACCATGTTACATATCGAATTTATCTAGAAGAAATTGATGACTGAAAACGAAAACATACACCATTTTTGTACTAACGCATAAAACCCTTTTTTATTGGTACTAGATTTGCCATTAATTCGTTTTTTGTGCAAAATTATAATGTGTTTTTTTTCAAATGTTAAATTAAAATTTTATTTCAAATTTGTTTAAAAAAAGAAAAAATACAACATTAAAAAATTTTAAGGAATAAATAACTAATTTTGTTTAAAATTTGTATGAAAAAGGTGATGAATTTTATGAATTTCTGGTCGTTAATAAGAAAATATTTTATAGGAAGAATTTGTTGCCTTCAACAGTATATTTATTGCCATTATTAATTTTACTCAGGGGTTTACACCCGTACTTAAAGGCCAATGGAACAAGTTGCTGTCAGTTGATCATTCAATGGCCAGTGTTTTACATTTACCCTTGAAATGATCAACTGCTATGGCTCCATCGGCTGATGTCAGTGGTGGGGATATTTGCTAAGTTTAGTAGTAAGTTTTGATCATTGCTTCATTCTGCCTATTTCTGTCCAGTAGGTGGTGCTCTCTCCTGATCATTCGTTTGATAACTCAAAGGTGGATATTTAAACTAAACTAACTAGTTTTAGTATTATCAGCTATTACTGAAATATTAATCGTTATTTATCAATCAAAATTCTTTCGGCGACTACCTCTTAGCAGACTTTTGGCAAAAACTTTAAGAGTAACTGATTGTCATGTACAAGCTTCTTAAGTCTGTAATTCGACTCTAGGCTTTTTCCCATTCGCCTATCTACCAACTAAAAGCATCTCCCTTCTACGAGGAAATTTTTTTTCCGCAACCCCGGGACTACTCATCGTATAACTTCGGGCGGTCCCCTCCTATGGCCAGCATAGGCCACCACTTCTCTTTCACGTCAGATTCCCGCTTTGTACCTCATATTAAAGTCTCCCTTAAGTATTGACAGGATCAGCACCGTTATCGAAAAACTGATCCAACTGTCTCTTCCTCTTCCGAAGAATCTGCTCGACGAATATAGAAATTGAATTTTACATGTATTCTCTATATAACATTTTGTATATTACATTATCGGCCGTCAAAGAGCCAGATCGCCGTTCGATTCCTATTCTTAGGTCCTGCACCTACAGCACTGAAAGAACATATGTTCCGCATCATCCTCGTTGGAATCTCCGTATATACATTCTGGGCTGCTTGTTTTTCCCATTCTATTTTATATTTAGTAATGTACCCGTGTCCCGGGAGGAGTTGAGTAAGATAGTAGTTTACTTCTCCGAATTTTCTGTTCACCCACTAGTCTATGGACAGAATAAGCCTAGCCGTAATGATGTAACTCCGTATGGCGCTCCATAAGTGCTCTCATTTAATCTAATCTAATCTACTATGTTATCGGGATTAAAATCCCTGATCTGTTCCGGCAACACATACCTATATATCAACTTGACTGGTTTTATATTGCAACTTTTTCGTCCATTTGAAGAACTAATAACTCCAGATATTTTTGTGTATTTCAATTTTTCATTTTTTTATATTAATTGCAGTCATTGTACTCTGCTTAAAATAAAAATATATTTTAGAGTTTTTTTTTTTCTAATACAACAGATTAATATAATCAATACGCACGTGCTAGAATAAACTAAAAGGTAAATTCAAATAATTGTAATTCATTGAAGGTTAAATACAAAAATAGATTTCAAGGAATATGTAATTACAATATGTGCAAACGTAAATGTAAAACCTGTACAAATATAAATAAATCTCATAAACAAGGAAAGTTGTAAAAATAATATAAAATTAACACAATGTTAGTCTTTCTTACATATTTTTTTTATATTTAAAAAAAAAAAAAAGGATTTGATGTTGTTTTTATAGGTCAACTGATTGATGACTTTTTGAGAAAAAAAAACAAATATAGCATTACATTTTCCAAGTTCGAAAGGAATTTATTGGCAATTTTAACAACAACTAGTGAAACAAAATAAAAAAGATTTTAAAGAATTATTCAAATTTTACTACTCCCCTCTAACCATACTACCCCAAATATTTTTGATTTTTTTAGATTTTTGTAATACAAAACTTGTATTATTTGTCATTTATTTTTAGTCACAAAAAGCAAAGGCATTATAATAAGTATGTAAATGAACTTTTAGCTTTTTCTTCCTTATAATGATGACTTTTAAAAACACCTGTAGCGGAAGTTATAAAAATTACTTTGAAAATAATGTAAATTCAGCACTTAATTTTTAGGAAACATTTTTTTAAGTCATTGATTTCAGCTTCATCGAGTTGTTTAGTTAACTTTATTTGAATTTCTTAACTTTTGTTGACAGAAAGAAAATGGTTTTTCTTAAAGTTAAATTTAATGAGTATTATTTTCTTATGCTTGCAATTACAAACAATTTTGTCACACGGAGCGTATGATTGATAAACATTGTGTGACATTAATAATAATCATACGCTCTGTTTATGAAAATTGATGAACAATTTTACTTTTTTGTTATAATGACTTGCTTATTGTAAATTATAGATATTATTATAAAAAATTTTGTTAGAAGTAGGTAAAAATGTTTACACTAATCAACAAAGTGTTGAAAGATATTGAAATATTCGAATACTATATTAAGGTGTAATTTTAATCAGGAGCCAAGTTAGTAAAAATTGGCGTAATTATCTGTTTTCTAATTATGGTATTCGTTACCATAGATAACATAGCATAATGGTTAGAGCGCATGCACAGAAATTCAAGCGACCGAATTTCAAATCGAAGCGAAATATAAAAAATAAGAAAATATATTTGCGGTTTTTCAAAAACCCCTCCCAGACATTTATAGTCTATTTTACACCAAGAAACAAATGATGAGGACTACAGCGCCACCTTCGGGGAAGATAATAGATACCTTACATAAATGATGCTCACCACTCACATACGTCATCCAAATGGAGCAATTGCTGTTGATCGTTCAAAGGTGAAGGTATAATACTGGCTATTAAGTAATAAATTGATAGCAAAAATTTACTATAAAGCAGTTTTTTCAGTGTACAAATATATCGTGGCATACTGGTAGAACGCTTGCACAGAAACTCACACGACCAAGGTTCAATCCCAGCGAAGGACAAAATTATAAAAATAAATATTTGCGGTTTTCTAAAATTACAATTTAAATTAAAAATTAAATTTAAATAAAATAAGATGTTGCCCCCCCCCCCCCCCTCCAGCAAGACCATCTGCAAGATACCGCCCCCTGACATTTCTAATCTATTCCACCAGAAACCAATGATCAGGAGTACAGCGCCACCTTCTGGGAAGATAACAGCTAATCTACTGAAGACGCTCACCATTCACATTTAAAACATCCACCGACAGATGAGGCCATTGCTGTTTGATCATTTGAGGGTGAAGGTATAACACTGGCTCTTGAGTGGACAAATTGACAGCAACTTATTTCATCAACAAATAAAGGCGCAAAAATATACAAAAAAATCTATGAAAAAAAAAAAAAAAAAAAAAATACAAATGAAAAAAGAATTTTCTTTTATTGGAAAACATTTTATGGATCATTTTGTACAGATTTTTCTTAAATGGTAATTCTTCTGTAGACGTTACTAAAAAAAACAAGAAGGTGGACGGTGTTATAATGGTCAGATATGTTTCACTCAATAAAACAAATTTATATTTAATAATTAAACAAAAAATCAAAAAAGAAATCAATAGTTTTTAATCAACTGTTTCCTTTAAAATTCCTTTTTATTGACTAATTCTTTTTGACTCAGAAAAATCTAGTTCTAGTCCACTGAAATCGAAATTAATTTTTTGTGTCTCTTTCTATTTTTAAGTTTTATGTTTTATAGAATTTATTTCATTTTTGGTGGTAAAAGTTTACAATCAAAAGCCAGCAATACAACAAAACAACTTTAAAGCAAAATGCGTTTCCAACTATTTTCTATAAAATTTATAATTCATTTACAGTTTTATTGGCATGTAGAAAATTGTTAAGAGTGAGAGAGTGTTTGTGTGAAAAATTGAGTGTTAATTTAAGGATGTACGAGTATACGTTGTTGTATGTTTGTTGCTTGAAAAACCGCATAAAGTTTTGTTGTGCGTGTAGCTTTATATTCCGTTTTTTTATTCTGTATACAACACAGTTACTACAGAATGCACGATATTTTTTAAACCTTCTTAGGAAAGAAGCAAAAAATCAGAAAACTAAAAAACAATCTATAAAACAATATCAAGGTGCCAGCAAATCAAACCGCACTAACCAGCACAAAAGTAAAATGTGTAAAACTTTTTTAACTTTATTTGCCACTTCTCATATAAATGAAAGAAAAAGTTGTTAGGTGGTTTTGTTATGCGTTTAATTTTTCTCTTTAACAAAAAAAAAAAAAAAAAAAAAAAAAAAAAAAAAAAAAAACGACAATAATTAGGATTATTTTTCCTCTATCAGTAAAGCTGCTAACTAAATGGATAGCATTTAAACTATAATGGAAATTTATATCATATATCTTGTTTAAAAAGTTAAGTTCAGTGTTTCAAAATAATGAGAACATTCACTAATTCAACTCTACAACAAGACAACAAATAAATATGAGTATTCAGCATTTGGATTGTAAATATCTCTGACAGCTATTTGTCCCCGGTCTGCAAATAGTATCCTCCCCATAACTAACCCTTTTCACTAGACCGAGAAGTGCTCGTCCTATTTATGAAGGAGTACGTACACGCCATTATCCTTATGATTGTGGGTTAGTTTGAATGACTATATGGTTAATTAATAAACTATAGACGCTTTAGTAATCCGTATATTTATTTACACAAACTAAATACAAAAATAAAACCAATATTTATACCTCTCAGGTATATAAGCAGTAGACCATTTAAAAATAAAAATTCTTTGGAACAATTGAATTAAAAAATTCTACACGATCTAAATAACATGAACTAAATATATCACCTACATTTCACAGTGACTTAACACCAACAGATAATCTTCTAATTGGATCAGCAGCAGCAAAATTAAAACGAACAGAACGAACATGAAAAAAATCATATCAAAAATGGTTGACATATATGTTCATACTAGAATGAAAAAAAAGTGTCCTGGAAATATTTCTAACCATGCAAAAGATATGGAAATATCAAGGTAGTAAACTGCGAGGGGAAATATTCGCTGATTTCTAAAATTCGTATTATAAACAGTGTATTGAAGCTATGGAATATAGCTGGGAAATGCGTATCTAGCTTACATATGTATATGGAAATTATGTTGAGAAAAGAAAAATTTTTTTTAATAAATGTTTTTTTTTTGAGGTGGTCAGCTGTCGGAAATATGTTGTTAAATTGTAGAAAAGATATTTGGGATATCAAAAATCCCATAGACTGTTTTCCATAAACCCCACATAGATATGAAAATTAACAAATTAAAAAACAGATAGCCTGGATGTGCCGCTCTAAGGGTTTCGGTATTTTATAAGTAGTTCAAATTTGTCCTATTGAGATAGAAGAAAAACGTTGAGCATCTTATCTACCATATTCCAATCACAATGGCCTTCAGCATAAACACAATACCATATAGTAACGATTAATAACCAATTGAATTGAGCCACCCAAAAGACATGAGGTTCGCCTAGTCCCAAATGAGTTTGTAACTGACAATTTTTGCTACGTAAAGCACTGGATCTTGTAGACACTGTGGTTTGAATTTTATATATATGTATGTTAGTGTGTTTATCAAGGTATGTACCCATAATGAACTTGATTTAAAAAAAAGCAAGGAATTTGTTGTTGAGTTGCATAGCCACTAATGCTGCCCATAGTGCAGTTATAATAAAATACTTACTGCTGAAGAGGAGCACTAAACAAGAAAATAAGAAGATTGCAATATATTTTTAGTATGGGTGACACATACTATGGCATCTAAATAGAAGAACTTTGTTTACTATCTATGAATACGTTTATATTATAATTCTGTTACATTTGGACTTCATAGTAATGTGTATTTTAATTATTATAATATTCTAATAATGCAGAGAATGCAGTTTATTACGCGCTAACTCTTCTTATAAAATAAGACTTACTTACTTACTTAAAATAATTCTCGAAATACACTATTTTTCAAATTTATTATTAGCATTGCATGCCTTTGAGAACTGTCTTCCAATTGAAATATTATATTCGAACTCAGGTACCCGGTTATGTTAGCTTGTTTTGAAATTTTTAGCGTATAAATGGGCCGCCCTATTCTATATATTAATAAAAAACAAAAATAATTTTCGCATTTATAGGCAAATAAATTCAATATTGCAGGGACCGCAAATAACAGTTATTGCTTAAAAATTAAACTAAAAAAATCATCGTATTAGAGTCGACAGACATATATGATGTTATATACCAAACTAATCGTCTTGGAGAGCTCTCACAGAATCTGTGGTGATCTCGCATGAGTGATCATTAATCAGATTTTAACTGTTACTTTTTGACGGAAAAATAAAAGTTTAGATTAAACCTTTTAAAAGAGAGTTTTATTTTTCCGTCATAAAATAAAACTCATTTTGTGAGTTTTATTTTTTCGTCTTAAAATAAAACTTATTTTTGAGTTTTATTTTATGACGGAAAAATAAAACTCTATTTATGAGAGTTTTTTTTAATTTTTTTTTTCCGTTGAAAAATAACTTTTTCGGCTGACCTTTTTTGTAAAAACTCTCGAAATAACCATTAAAAAATAAGTTTTTTGATATAACTTATAACCGTTACAGTCCCTGCAATATTGTTTAAGAGACTCATCAGGAGATTTTTTCCCAAAGTTAGTAATCAAAACTATATATTCAAAAAGTTATAAACTAACTGAGAATCATATCCCCTTTATTATATAAAAAGCAAACAAAAAATAATTTAAACAAAGTCTGTTAATGCGTTTTAAAAATTGGAATTTATTGGCATAAGAATATATTTAACACTATGGTAGATACAGTGTTTCTGTTCCTTTTTACCAAATTTATTGTTTTCTTAAAATACCTATTTTCCTTTATTTAAACATTATTTTAAAAGCATACAATTTTCCACTCGATTACTATTTTTTTCATTTTTCTTATTATTGTTCAGAACAATTTTCAATTACAATTTATGTCATGATTTTATTTTTACAAAAATATTGTACAGTAAAATGATACTCATTAAACAAATTGTCTAATGTAAACGGAAGACCTAAAAAGGAATATACACATAAATATAAATATCGAATCATTTGGTTGATTTCCCCAAAGTTTAATTTCCATTAGCGAGTTCTGCTACTTTCCAGTAACCGCTATGCTTTATAGCTTGACTAAAAAGCAATTTATAGAAAGAAAGATAGAAAATATTACAGAAAAAAGGAAAGCAATTCCCAGAATAAACAAAAATAATAAAAAAAGAGGAAGAGAGCTTGAAAGATAAAACCCAATGAATTATGATTTTTGGTGTTGTCAACATCACACCTGTGTTTTTAAGAATAACAAAAAAAAAAAAAAAAAAAAGGCATTAAAATGAAAAAAAATTACAAATAAAGTACAAATATTTCTTTCTTTTTTTAGAACAAATAGCAGGGGGTTAAATCTACACAACAAAACCGTCATTGCCCATGCCAGCGCTAAAAACAATATGTTCCATTTTAAAAGTAATTCAAAAAAAAAAAAAAAAATGTGCTCTGCTTTTTATCAATAATATTTTAAATATTTTTTTTTTCTCCAATTGTATGTTATAAAAAAAATGTATATACATTTTTGTTGCACATATGAAATATGTACATCAAAAATGAAAAATAAATGAAAACAATACTCACATATCAGAGATTAAAAATAGAAATTCTGCTATAGAATATTTGAAATAAACTCGAATGAAAAATATTAAAATTTTATCTCAATAAATGAACTCTATGTATGAGTAATTACATTCATGCTCATACATCAATTTATCTCTCTATACAGCAACTACTACAGGGTTTTCAAATACATGCGTTAGAAATTAATTTTTAGTTCAGTGCTAAAATGTACTTTCTCCAAAATAATAATTTCCAACATAATCTCCCTTTAGCTCCCTTTTTTCCAACTATATTCAGTATCTCCAATACTCTATATATAATAAGAATTGTACAGGTCCTTAAAATAGTCATTAACCTCTTGATTGGGGGGATCGTGGTATAAAGTCTAGACCGCTCGCACAAAAACTTAAACGGCCCAGGTTCAAATCACAGCAAAGATTAAAAAGTTAATTTGAGTTTTTTTTTAAATTATAATTTAAAAATTAACGAATGATGATGAAAAAAGCGCCATCCCTATTGGGAAGTAGAAGACTACAGCTAAAACCTACTTAGCGAAGGCACTCACTACAAATCAACATGTAACGATGGGGCAATTGTTGTTTATCAGTCAAGGGTGAGGTTTAACACTGACCTTTAAATGATTAATTCACAGCAATATGTCTCATTGCTAAGGCGCTTAATAATATAAGAAAACAAAATACACTTTGGCCTCATGGCCAAATTGCACATCAGTCTTTCACTTTTAATAGGTGCAAAGGTAACTGATGAATAATTTCCCAGAACAGACTATTCTGTTTATTCACATATCCATTCAAATGAAAATGTGCCTCGTCACTCACTAAGATATTTTCATGAAAATCGGGGTTGTCATGAGCGAGCTGTAGCACCCTATTGACATATGTAGGACGGACGTAAATGGTCTTCTGGAAAAAGCTCTTGTGTCAACTAAATGCAAATCTTTGTGGAAAATTGTGGCCAAAAATGTTTTTTGAAGACCAAGCTCCTAAGCACGGCGTCGAACGCAAAGCGTCGAATTGAGGTTGATGGATTGTTTTGAATATTATCTTGAACAGCAGTAATGTTTTCAGGCGATCTTGAAGTACGTTGTGGAGGGAGGTAGGGACATAACGCTACTGGCGATACTCACGCCAGTGGCACAAAACTCCCGGGGCATATGGAGTTCAACCTAGCTCTGAGTGGCCTGGCGCTCGCTATAGGCAAAGAGTGGTTGGTGATGCATGGCGCCGCGTGTGCTGTCGGAGACTTGGCTGGCATCAGTCCGGGGGGGCTGTTGTTCCCGAGACAGCGTAGGGTACTCAGTTGGTTACTGGTGGTGTTGGTCTTGTCTCTGTAAGTGTGCGTGGCAGGCATTTTCTGGCGTTCTCAAGGACTGACCAGAGATGCCTTAATCTGGTACTACGGGCATCAGGAAGCCCCTGGTTTGCTTGTGCTCCCTGTCATCCAGGGAGTGAGGCAAATCGGCCTGATGTTTTGGGTGCGGCCCCTCGGGTAGTACACGTAGTGGCGGTGGTATATGCTGGATAGTAGTTTAGCCTCCTCAACAAGGGGGGTTGCTGCTATCCAGGAAATGGTGGTGACGAAATTGTTAACCCAATGTCCATGGGCTCTCCTCTGACCGGTGTGTCTTGGGCATATCCGAAATTGGAGGGTACAGGCTTTGGGTGGCGCTGGTTGGACGCTTACCTATTCGACCGTTGTTGTCCATCCTATCAGCTACAGTCCCTCTTTCTTCGAAATCATTCACTACACGATAAATAGTGTGTCTGTCTTGTTGGCACATTGTTTCTCCCAAAAATTTTACGTAACTTTCTCACCGTCTCAGTAATCGATGATTGGTTTTGATAAAATGTTTTAGCGATTAAAACATGCTGGTTTACTAAATATTTTTCTATGGCAAATATAAACTGTCAAGACTAATGGCGGCAGAAACAAAAATAACTATACCTTCCCGGCGGACACCCTGTAGTAACATTTTTTTTAATATTACCTTAAGGTATCATTGTTTTATTATCTTTGGTATAGAACGATGTGCTCGAAATAGAGAATTAAAAATAAAAATAAATAAGAAAATACTTTTTGGTTTCATATTTATGTATTTTATCTTGTTTTTTGTGGTTTAAATATCGTATCATTAGTTGTATCAGATTTTTCTTTTTTTTTGCTTGGAGTTGTTAAATATACACAAACATACGTACAAATGTATGCATGTATGTAGGTGCACATATTTTTATTAAAAAAAAAAAAGAATTATTTTTTTTATAAATTTTTTTATTTTACTTCTCTTATATACTGGTATCGTTGCTACATTTCATTACCTTTAACTACGAGTATTGAATTGTATGAACTTTCAATTTTATTCTTTTTATATTTATTTTTATATTTCACATATTACGAGTACATATGATTCATCCTCTGGCGTCAATTACTTTTTGATTGATTTCAACAAAATAAATTGTTTTGGGAGAAGTCTCAATTTTCACGCCAATGCATCAGGCCAGCAAATGAAAATTATTATTGGAATAAAAACAAACAAATACATATACGTATATACGTATATATAAATTTTGAGAAAATAAAAAAGTAAAACTCTAAAATAAAAACCAAAAATTGTTTCTGCCATAAGCCAATGAATTGGTTAAAAAATAGAAACCAAATAAATACAAATCAGTAATGGCAATCAGTTAAATTACTTTTTATTTTCTTTTAATTATTAAAGATCTATTTGTGTTTTTTAACTTTTGCTGTAGTAATTTTTCATTTTCATTTATAAAAATATAGAAAAACTAACATATAAATACGGCAATTAAGTGAATAGATAATCCATTTTCTTCTACTTAATATATGAAATTCTCATGTCGCTGTGTTTGCTACCAAACTCCTCCAAAATGACTCCACCGATTTTAGTGAAATTTTATGTGCATATGGGTAAGTCTGAGAATCAGTGAACATCTATTTTGTATACCTTTAAATGTTAATGGTGACCCAAGGGATAATTTATTTATAAATAACGTACAGACTTTGCAGAAATTTTAATCTAGATAGATCTGCATATCAAAGACTATAATTACGGTTTATCTTATTTTTTTCAAGTACTCAGAGGGAGTGGTACAGGAGTTATTTCTTCCTATTCCCAACTTTCAAGCTGAAGTACCAAAAACAGCTGACATTCATTCATTAAAACGATCAGTAATGCATACACTGACCCTCATAATCATTTCTTGGTACCGTATTCACCTCTATGTTGCGTTCGATGAAGCTCAAATATATTTGAACTAAAAAAGTATTTCCTAAAAATAATTTATATAGCAAAACAACGCTTGCCGGGTCAACTTGTTCCAAATAAAAGAATTTTTTTCTTTAGTAGACCTAAAAGTCTGTACATATAGCGCCGATTTTCAATAGATAATCTACCCAGCAGAAAATTTTTGAAATTTGGAAGCAATAAATAAAATTGTACGCAATAATGGAAGCATTATATTCTTTATTTATACCTTAAAGCTTCCAAAGATGCTAGAGAATAAGTTATTATTTTTGATTTTGTATAATATTTGCTTACTCGTTGCAATAAATTTGGGTTTTTTTGGCATTTTAGCGGTTCATTTCATATAAAAATCATGCATTATTAATGCGCACTAGTAAGTGATTGTTTACAATTTCTCCCTTACAAAATAGCTTATTGGTAAGCACTAATTTCTGCTTGGCTTAATTTAGTCGATTTGAAGATGAGAATATTTAATAAATCCACTTCCTTCAAAATTTTGGACTTAAAAATTAATTGCTCATTAACTTCGGTTTTATGCGATTTTATAAAAATCCTTAAATTTCCTAAAAACTAACATGCAAACATTTCAAATACATTTTTTAATTCTAGACTGGCTTGGATTATAAATTAACTTGACCACCATTGATTTTTAGTAACAAGAGGGTGAATTTTGCATAATTTTTTATCTACTAATTTCAAGCTGCCGTTGCCTAGGGGTTCGTGTGTTGGCTTTAACATCTTGAAAAAAAATGTATAAAAATTATATCTTTCTCCAGTACCTCTCAGAAAGCTTCTGGCAAATACTCTGAGAGTAACTCATTGCCATGAACAAGTTCTCAAGTCTTTCGTTTATATTCGACATTAAACTGTAGGTCCCAGTACCGATGAATAAAAATTGATGCACACAGTATGGTTGCTGTGAGAGGCTAGCCCGTAGCTCTGACTCAGTGTTGTAATGGTCAATTATGAATGTATATCAATTTAGTGTGTTGGCTTACTAAGACAAGAGCTCTCCAGCTCTGACATCTTAGAAATAAAGGAATATAAAAAAACATTTCTTTGGCAACTACCTCTTAGTAGTCTTGTGGCAAAAGCTCTAAGAGTTACTGATTGTCTTGAACAAGCTTCCCAAATCTGTCATTCAGAGTCGACATTAAACTGTAGGTCCCGGTACACATGAATGAAAATTTAGGCACACAACAAGGGTCCTGAAAAAGGGTTGTAATAACCAATTATGTGTGTAAGTATGCATTAATATTGCTAGTATATACATATTTTACTTTCATCAACAAATTCAAATTAGAAAAATGCTTTTAGAATTAACTCTGTTCAACATAGTTAAATTGACTCTTGCAAACAATATAATTTTTGCATCCACATAAACTTAATGTACTACTTAAAATGTTCTAAAAATTATATTTTCTATAATTATAAAGTCCCTTCTTTCTATTTTATTTTCTGGTACGCACTAAAAAAAATCTTAAAGTTTTAACTTTTTCCCACTTTTACGTATTCATATTACGCACCTTTAAAGTGCAGCATTAATGCAACAACTTTTGAAATGCAAATTTTATCTAAACGCAGTTACTATTTACATACTGACTTTTTTAAGTGCCAATATGAGTTTCTAAAATTATTATCTGGCAAAATGCTGGAAAAATACGAAATAATATAAAAAAAAGAAAGTAATGCATTAGCACAAAACTTTTTCAAACCTTAACTCACTGTAAAATAAAACTCAATGATATAAATAGTAGTGTCCGACTATCAGGTACCTTCAAATTGTATATACGAGTAGAATTAAGTAGCTAATACACTTAAATTGAGTGGTTAATTCTAATGAAATATGGACTGTATAAACATATATATTTTATAAATCGGCTTTCTGATAACAAACGTCAAAAAAAAAAGAACAAACTATTAGTTTAAGTCGAAGCATATAATTAAAGAGATGGCATAAATTTCAGTTTTTTAAACTGTTTTTTTTTTCTAGATATTCTGTCGAGGCAAAGCAGAGACCATTGCAATGAATATCGTAAGTCGATAGTAAACTTCGGAGCAAAATAGAATTTCAATATGACAAAGTCAGTTTTATGCAGGGACCGTAACCGTTATAAGTTATATCCAAAAGCTTGTTTTTATGGTTATTTTGAGTGTTTTTCCAAAAAAGGTCAAAAGAAAAAGTTTTTTTTTTAACGGAAAAAAATGCTAAAAAAGCTCTCAAAAAGAGAGTTTTATTTTATTACGAAAACAGAAAACTCTCTTTTTATAGGTTTCATCTAACCTTATATTTTTCCATCAAAAAGTAGCAGTTAAAATCCGGTTAATGATAATATGACCACAGATTCTGTGAGAGCTCTCCAAGACGATTAATTTGATATATAACATCATATATGTCTGTCGACTCTAATACGATGATTTTTTAGTTTAATTTTTAAGCAATAACTATTATTCGCAGTCCCTGGTTTTATGTTTAAAATTTACTATTTTCGAAGACTTAATGAAACTTAATGTCAGTGAGATTTGTTAAATTTGTATGTAATACTAAAATTTTTAGGCCTTAAGAACTATCTAATACGCCAGAAAATCAACGATAGAAATGTTCGCTGTTCAAGAATCTCATGTTCTATAGTAGGGAAGAATGGGAAAGGGCAGAGTTTGCACAGGTTGTGGTATTACAGTCTTCACAGATGGTTGATAGTATTTTCTACGAGTCTGTTAACTTTGCAGAAAACACCAGATTACTAGACCGCGTAGTGTTTTTGCAAATTTTTCAAAACTGGAAGATCGAGGCTCTGTGTGTACCAATGGCCAAAGTTCGCCTGTTGAAAACTCTGTGATGGTTATTCAATGTAAAAAAATGCGGAAGCTTTTAATAATGCTTATAACAATTTCATTGTCTAGAATCCTGTGCATTGGCCACAACAATGCTTCAGATAAAAATTCCAAATCTACTTGTAAATAAAAAAGTCTCGTAATTTCAAATTTAATATTTGCAAATGTTACCAGGAAAAATAAGAATGCAATACACTTCTCTACATTAGATAGCGTAAAGCGCAAAATAAAAAAGACACTCCAAGTACAATTGCAGAATGAAAATTACTAGACAGGCTTTTATTAACTTTGTGATAGAAACCAAAAAAAAAAAAAAACTACTTCAAATGGTGCTCATGAAAGTTGAAAAAAGCCATACTTTCATAAGTATGAAGAAAAAAATAGTTGTTTCTGAGTTTTATGAATGTTTGTTTATACGAGTATACTTATATATTTTTTTCTGAGAGGAACAAAATATGGACAAATTGAAAACGTGTTATTCATTGAAATTCTAAGTGAAAACCGAACTAGTTTTATACAGAGTGACTACAAATAAAAGTGCAACAATCTTAATAGAGTTTAAAACAAACCATTATTACAAAAACTAATTGAGAATTTGTATAACAAACATTAAACGAAAAACATAAATATAGCTTTTCAAGGCTTCAACCATATCACCTTGAAACACCAAGGTTTCCAAACCAATGGCTAGGCTAGCTGATTGATTCCAAAACCAAAATCTCGATATCAGGGCGCCTTGAACTCAGTTTCTTAAGACATTAATTATGTACTACTTTTCCATTAATATGGCATATATTCATTCATATATTCTTTCCCGCCAAAAGATTCTTTACTCTTAACAAGATAACGTTCACAGAGAGCAATACCACAAACAATAGCCATCTCATTAAGTAAAAACTGACATTTATGGAACAGAACAGATGTGGTAGAAACACTCGAAATAGATTTATTTGCATACTTGTTTGTTATATCAGTTGTATGTCAAACATTTCAACTAGATATCCGACAGGATCTTATTTAGTTGAGTGCATGTAATCGTATAATAATAATCCTTCCGAAAGAAACTGAAATTATCAGGGAATCCGATTTATATTGCTCCATATCTATTTTCAGCAATACACTGTACTAGTGTTAGAAAAATAGCCTATGGAAAGGCAAAAAAAGAGTAGAGTTTGTGGATACTTAACACAGATTGTCAGAAAAAACTTTAATTGCCTCACTAGCCTTTTCGTTAGATTTATTCTGCATTTGAAGTAGTTTAACAACAAGCAAACTAAATCAAACTTAAATTGGTTTCATTTGATTTTTCTAATTTATTTTCTTTTTAATATAATTAATTTTCTTAATGGATCGTATGATTTTTTTTTTTGTTAACTTACGTTTTGGTCGCAAATCCCGAAATTATAATCTTCTTTAATAATACCATTAATACTGTTTGTCAGGGCAAAATCAGTAAAAGATTTAATTACATGTACAACTTTGTTAATTGAAATTGATTTTTATATTTTTTTCTATGTAAAGAAAAAAGTGCGCAGTTGCTTCAACAGCATTCACAAATCAAGCGCAAATTAACGTTCCCAATCATATGATATTATGCCGAAATGATATTTGTTTGTCTTTATGATTTTTGTTTTAAAGTTTTTTATGCAATAACTTAAATAATAATATTGTATAATATTTTGTACAGTAAATTAACTGTTACTCTGTGTACTTTATGCAACTGACATTTGATTATATTTTGCATTTCTGTCACTCAGTATACACATTTGATTTGATTTTTTGATATTTTTTTTCTGTCCTTCTTTATTCGTAAACAAATTTCTTTTATTTCAATAATACTGGTGTATGTATGTACGAGTATGTGCGTATGTGTATGCAAAAGAACGTTTGAGCATTAAAGTAAACGAATTGTTAATGCAATTTCTCTACTTAAACTCAAGTGATTGTGAATTAAAATGGCATGAAGAGAGAATAGCTGCAGGTTAACAACACTAATAAAATTTAAATTAAATAAGTTTAGTTTGCATTCATACATAAATACATATGTACATAAAAACATACATATGTATACACATGCATAAATATATTTAATGTTCAGATAAGTTCAAGCATTGTGTTCTTGTAGGCAAATGAAAGTGGCCCTCATTAATCAATTCAAACAATATAGGACTTGGAGCTATTCAACCAAAGAAACTTAATTAAAATTTAGTCTATTCGTATACTAAATTTTTATATCTAAACCCATACATATGTGTATAACTAACTTAAACTGAAGTTCTTGCAATTATTAAAGGTTTGATTGGTGGTCAAAATATTTTCATACTAAATATATGAAAATGACAATCATTTACTTAATCTATATGTATGTATATGTATTTACTACATATGTACATACATATGTCTATATGCATGTGCATAAAAAATATTGTAAATAAAATATGGCCATCATGCAAAATGAATGATTAATTTTATCTTAAAAGCAAATAAAGGATGCATGAGCATGTAATTAATAATTTAAATAAATATTAAACCTATAAAGTATATTTGTATTTCTAATAGATATCAAAGCTTGAAAGGGATTTAATTGAAATTATAATTGAAATTGAAATAAAATCAAATTCAAACAAATTTTTAAAATTTTGCAAATTTATTTTTAAAATGTTCAGTATTATTTCTAAAAATAATTTCTTCAATACTTTTTGTATTATACAATGTATTTGTTTTTGTTTTATATTTTTTTCAATAGTTTTATTTATTTATTTTCTAAATTAGAATACATTATTAAATTATATTTTAATTAATTATTACGAGCGGAGTGAAAAAGGCCATTAACTCGCTGTAGTGTCACAGAGTACGATGTCCGGTGGGAATCAAAACCCTCACACTAGTAGTCGTGCTAGACTACTCACTAGACCACTGAGGCACGTGATTTTTTTTACGAAAGAAGCGCCGCTACACAGCGACTTGTCCCAACATAGACAAATACAAGAATAAAACTATGTTTTAGTTATCAATCAAATTTCCGTGGCAATAACTGCCACTATCGCATTTAGTGTAGGCTGAAATATTGCTGCATTAATGCTAAGTTACTTAGTGGTAGTGGACGCGATAATGCATTATTAATTCAATGCAATAAACCCAACTCTGATCAATACTAATTTAAAAAAACAGACAAACAGGTTTTCCTTAGAAGATCATTTGTCAAAAACTTAATCCATTGTATTATTACGGATGAATTAATAAAATAAACTTAAACGCAAAAAAAAAATCACTACCTGCAATTTAATTTGATTATTTTTTGTTTATTATTGTTATCTCTTTCATTTTTCTGTATATGCACATTAGGGGCGATAGATTTGTATGGAAGGAAAAAAGTCAACAAAGCGTATAGCAAAAACGAAATCTAGGGAAAATTCTAAGAAAATTTCTCCAAGATTTTTCTCGTAGCTCCCGAAAATCGATTTGAAAATTTTATGTCACGTTTTACACAAAAAATCATTTATTTTTTGAATATCTATGTGATACATTCTTATTTGTTATATTTGTTTATTATTATATGAATTATATATACAATGGTGGCATATATTACTTATTATAGGGCTATTCAATTATATTATAATACGATTTATATATAATAATAGATCGGTTGTCCGTTTGGTCATATTTTAAAAAAGAATTGCAAACGGTAGGGGTTTTACGACAATTTTACACGCTGTCTCACCTTTTGAAATTAAAGGAAATTTCCAATTACTTGTTTATAATAGAAAGTTTTCTTTTTATTGCTCTTAGGCTCTTCAAAAACCACTGAGTGCGATTCTTTTACCATTCACGAATGTTGTCTACCATTTTCTTCTTCTCTCATCAGAGAGTTGTTGTTTCTGCCATATAATGAGAATGCTACTAAATTATAATCAGTACGTTGCTTTCTTCGAAAAGCATCCCTACATTTCTCCGATATTATTATCGATACCAAACCTATCGCATGTGCTGATCAATCATAAACTCTTGGAGATCAATGGTTATTAAGCCACAGCAGCAAAACGATGTTTTTGCTCACTGAATATAAAAACACGTCATCAATAGTTTGCAGAAATGTTAAAGACTTGCCGGAATTTGCTTGATCTTTTATTTGATATTGATGTTTTTAATTTTTTCAAGACACTTTTTTCATGAATTAACGGAATATTTAGCTTATTCCAAATTTCAAAAAATTTTTTGCTACTTGTGGAGTATGAATTCTGTGCGATTTTTTTTTCTCAGCCTCGTCTAAAAACAAATAGTATTTTAATACTTTGCGATTATTTGGTAGATTAAGCCCACTTAATTCACTGGGCAAGCCAATGTTCAGACTGGGTAGAACACAAGACCCCGAGTTCAGTGAATTTGTATAAATTTCTGAATTGGTGTAATCAAATCACATTACAGACGTTTCAATTATAATTTAATAATTAAAAACTATTTAAAAGTTGACGACAGTAATTTAGAATAAACGCTGGTTATCTGACATTTACGAGTCACTCCCACACTTCTAGTCAAGGCGAATTGTGCCAAATGTCCAAAAAAAAAAAAAGACAAAAGCACTGCATTGATAACGGCATGCTGTTGTTTTTAAATTATTGTAAACAAAAATACTAGTAGGCTTTAAAGATCAATTTAATATAACATCATAACTTGAAATCGATTTTCGGGAGCTACGAATTTATCTTAGACCCATGATTTTTTGGAGAAATTTTCTTAGAATTTTCCGTAGATTTCGTTTTTGCTATACCCCCCTAATATACATATATATATATATATACATGTATTGTATATACACAAATAGACACGCTTTACAGTTTTTCACACAATTATACACAGGCTGATTACAGCTACAGTCATATTCTCCTTACACCGACCTCTGTTTTAGATTAAGAATGTTTACAGCTTCATTTCTTGGGTATATCTATAGGAAATATGTAAACGCCTGTTAACCAATGTTCCTTTGGTGGTTTATTTTATTCAAAAATGTCACAAACATTTGTGTTTATGAGTGTTTTAATGAAAACTGTACAAGTGAAAGCCTAAAGTGAACATCTGTCTAAATATGTTATTTAATGTGTTATTAATTGTGTGTTTCAGAATTAGCATAAAACATCAAATGGGCTGGTTTTGATTAATTAACAGTTGACATAATTAATATTTCATGCATGGGAATAATCTAAAAACACAATATTTTTTTTCAATTAATTTTAGTGCCAAGAGACATAGATTTATGGTTGATTAAAAAGTGTTTTGAAAGAAAAAGAAAGTGGATATGTTTTTGTAAATATTTATTATTATTAATATAATAGAGAAATAAAGAAAGACGCAACTGTAAAAAGCCTCCGAAGTACATGTACCGAAATATATTGATACGCTAGTATTTTGATAGATGAACGAGTTTTTTATTTATATAAGTATTATAAGGTTGGAATACATTTTTTATTTATTTAAGGGATCTAAACAGTTCTTCCAATAACCAGATAATCGCAGCTTTTGAGTGCCATTATGAAAATTATATTGAACTAAAACGAGATTATGTTTCGGAATAAAAAGTTATTTTCCAAATGTGTTGTGTGTTCTCTATTATTTTGGCTAATTTTGAGATCACCCTGGTACATAGCATTCAAACGGTCTTAGTCTAATACTCAAGAGTAAACCCCTACTCATGCAGTGCATTGTATTGGAATGTTGAAGATAGAAGAAAGATACATCGATTTTTTTTTCTTTGTAATTTTATTGTTCGTCATATATCAATGCGACAAGTTGCTATCAGTTGATCACTCAAAGGCCAGTGTTATACCTTTACCCTTGAATGATCAACAGCAATTGTCGCATTTGACGGTGGATGTTGATAGTGAGTTTTGATCGTTTTCACTAATTAGGTTAGCTGTTATCTTCAAAGAAGGTGGCGCTGTACTCCTGATCATTCGTTTCTTGTGAATAGACTGGATATGCCAGGGAGCGGTTTTTCTTGCTGATGGACATTTTGGAGGAGGGGGGGACTCTCATTTCTTAAATTATAATTTATAAAAACCTAAAATTTGATTTTATAATTTTTGTCCTTTGCGGGGATTGAACCTCGGGGATTGAATCACTATGCCACGACCCCCCCGACCTTTGTTTGTAAGTTAGTCGTAGTCGCCGTAGTCTAAGAGTTAGTATATTGACAAGAGCTCCTGGTTCAAGTGCCAGCTCTTATATCTAAAAAAAAAAAGAAAATGTCTTTCGGCGATTTCTTCTCAGCAATCTTCTGCTAAAAGCTGTAAGAGTAACGTTTTGTCATGAACAAACCTTCCAAGTCTATCGTTCGGAGTCGACATTAAACTATAGATGCCGGTATTTATGGATAAAAATTGACACACACAACATAGGTGCTGAAAAAAGCTAGGCCGTAACCCTGAAACAAAGTTGTCTAAATAAAATATTTGTAAAACCAAATCTGCTTTCCTTTTCTTAGCACACATACAATATAATGTTTTTGCAGCCATTTCCATCTGTTGGTTAGTTCAGTTAATACTTTTGAATTATATTTAGTACCTTTTAATTAAATAAATCTTTATTAAAGATAACAAGAAGTTTAATGAAAAGCATAATTAAATTCTTATCTCTATTCAAGATTTTGATTCATACAATTAATTTAAAATATAAAAACAAAAGAACAATTAAAATATTTTAAGAATTGTAGGCCTAAGAAATTTTCATTTTAAGTTTTGCCCTTTCTCCCTTTTGTTTTACATATCTTGCAATCACCACTTAATATCTTATATTCTGCTAAATAGAATTAAATGTTTTAACATAATTGGAAAGGTTGAAGGTATTCAAAATTAATCCAATTGTGTATTATCATATTTACTTGAATGATTTGTTAAAATAAAAAATAAAATGTAAATGAAAATGAAAATGTACAAACTTAAATACACAGAAGGGAATTTAATATTTATTAAAACTGTACAACTAAAATTATGTAAAATATTCCGGCAGAAAATTAACATAATTATCTGTAATCACCGATGTATACAATACACAAGCATAGTATTGAATTAAAATTCAACAAAATACCCATAATCAAACCAATATGGGTAATAACATGCTTATTTGAATATAAAACAAGTAATAAAGTTCAATTATTTGATACTCTACACGGGGTAATTATTATAAAGCACTGAGAGGTCAATATTTATAAAAATAAAACAAAAAAATTTTCTGTAGTATGGCAAAGTCTTATTTCAGAGGGTATCTCAGATTCGTTTTAAGCTCATCATAATTTTCGTATACGAGTATACGAGTATTTAGTATTTTAATGTTAACAAAAGTATACAAAATATTTGTATTGCTAGCAAATACTATGACTTCTACTCTATTCAATTCATTGTTATTCAATGCTAATAAACTTATTATTTACTTAGTTCAAATTATTTGGAAATATTTTTTTTTGTTCATCTCTTACTGATAATCATAATACGATATCTATATATTGAAGTTGTATTTTGATTGACTTCGAAGATTATTTTGCACATTTTATTGATTACACTGGTCTACAAGACAATAGCCATAAAAATAAAAATAATAATAAAAAAAATTCAAGAACATCATATCGGTTGTTAAAAGAAGCAGCTAAAAATACTGTATAAAAAACGGCCGTATTTATAATGGAAAATTAGCAACTCGTTAGCATATAGGATAAAAAACTATTTACTTTACCACTAATATTATTAAAACTTTTAATACTTTCTATTTGATAACTCGTCAGAGAATTAAAAAAATTAAAGAACTCGTACGTTTGAGCAAGAATTTCCACGTATAGGAATGACAAAGTTAGCCACTACGTACAACGAGCTGCTAAATTTTTATTATAAATATGGCTGTAAGGAAACTTCATCAATTAACAAATATTGCTTTTATTTATATTAAAGTGAAAAGTATCATTCTCAGTTTAAGTCATACCTACACAGTTGCGTTTATTGCATTAGCTTAATTTTCCACTAAATTTGCCTCTAATATTTGGAAGTATGTAGTTGAAATTTAGAGCTTTTTTTGGACCATTTTTGGTATGACCACTCGTCATACCGGACTCCCGCATTACACGGCCTAACGGCTAAAATCCTTCGCCGTTACACCAGGATTCATCTCGGAGTGACATTACTTCGAGATGAAGCCCTATTTATAGGTCCTTTTGGACACTTCTTTATGCCCTTGGCAGGTCAATCTCCTTTCGGCGGAGGATTACCTTGTAAACCGAGGGATAGTCCTCCACACATCAACATCCTACTTCATAATTCCCACAATAGTGGTTGGAGTTAAAGCGCCATACTGTTTTTCTATGTAATGTCGCTCCGCCGACCACTTACTGCCTTCAAAGAATGTAAAAAAAGCGGATTTCGACAGTGATTTACAATAGATGCATGCCTGGCTTTCAGACTTTCCTAATGAAATATTTAGTGCACTAATTCTGAATGACTAGTGGTAATGCACTAGAAATCCATTGGGACTAGAGTTGAATGCAAATTTAGTTCCAATACTTCAGTTCCGCTATCGTTTTCATATACTTTCACATATAGATGTTGTACTATTATAGGCATATATAGTTATTTCCTTGATTTGCTGAGTCCAACTGCATAAAGTAAATAATTGTTATTGTTGGAGATAGATTTGAATCAATTATTTATTATACATGTACTTACATGTCATTAGTCTAAGCTTTAGATATGATTTGTTATTTTTGTTATTCTTATTAGCACATTAATCTTGTTGTGCTATACTCATTATATGAATAAATGAAAATGAAATGAAATTAAACAACGAAGATGACAGAAGAACCGTTTTTTTTTTGTGTCCGTTCCTTCTTATACATACATTACTTGTATACTTGTATACATTATACAAGGTTTGTACCTTAATAATACTAAGAGACTGTTAATAGAACACGAATGTTTAAAAGGAGAAAGTATGAGCATAATATTGCATCCTTGATAAATACAAAAAATTTTGAAAAATTAAATATATAAATAAGAATTTAGAAATCCGTTGCTTTTTCGCAATGTTCCAACAAGAGTATGGTTTCATGAACTTAAAGTTTTGGTAAGATGTAAGCATTTGGAAAAACTATCAGGTTTTATATTTCGTCTAGCATATTTGCATCCACTGACTAGACATTTCTCTCCATCAGTTTACTTGCTTGTACAAATTTGACTCTTGCATAGTTATAAATTTCTCGAGTCAAAGACCTAAAAATCGTAAGTCCATAGTTTTCCGGCTTCTAGGGCATATATTATTTGATCCGCGTACGTCCTTTCTATCCAAACAATTGTTCGTCAATGGATTATAATTTTTAAATAAGTTTTCTATGAATCTTTTCTCTATATACACTGCATACATTCTTTATCCGGTGCCTGGGTGCACTGTCACCCTTTTACATGTGTTTTTTTTTTTGTCGCACACACAAGGGCTACAAGTCATTTTAATATGTTTATCATTTCAGCTTTCTTTATATTTGAGTAACTTTGAAGACTTTGGTTCCAAACGGCCACAATTTTTGTTGAAGAAGTATCCATGTGCATAAGGTTATTGTGAATTTGTTGCAAATTGTTAGTTTTTTTGTTTTATGCTTGCAGTTGGATACTTCGGTGAGGATGAGTCTGAATTGCACTAAAAAAATTTGTAAATTCGATAGATAAGTTCATGTACGAAAAATTAACCGTCTAAATGCAATAGTAAAAAATTAAAGCTTGCACCAGAAGTGATAAAATTTCTGAAATCAGAGTAGCGAAATTTTCTGGAAAATAGTTCAACAGGCGAAAAGAATGCCGAAGGCGATATAAAGAAACGCAGAGTTGTTATTTTGAAGCCATGTTTGTTTTTAATATACTTGACGATTTGGTACTCGAAAATAAAATGTTTGAATAACATTCTCTTTAAAACATAACTTCGTTTATTATATTTTTAAATTAATAAGATTCTATTGATATATTTTATAGTGAATGTACACTCGAAAAAATATTTTATAATTAAACAGTTTGGAAAACCAGATGATCTGTCAAATATATAAAAATTGTTGTACGCGGGAACCTATAACCCTGAATACCCTTTTGCAATTAAATATTACGAAAAACTTTACGAATCCCTTCTCCCTCCCACGTTCATATTATTGGGTCAACAGTAATGTCAAAAAAATTAAATTCAGTCCAGCCGTTTAGCTGAAATTAATTTTGATATATTCTGTAGTGCATTTGCGGCTGTTCTATAAGGCACTGAAGTATACACATTTTTAAACTCCAAAAATTGTAAAAAAAAGAATTTTATTCGTATTTCGAGCGTTGGAATTTTATTACTGAATTTTGTAACTGCTATATATTAATTTCAATACGTATTTATGTTTGAATAACTTCATTTTGGCAAGTGTATAACTGGTGTATTACTATTTTACGAATATTTAACATTCTTCGTTGTTTTGTTCTTGACACCCAAAAAAAATACACATTTTTTGTAGACCAGTATTATACAAAGATAAATACATAGGCAGGTATTTTAATATAAATACGAGTGTCTACGAAATATTTTGTTAAAAAAATTTTTTTAACCATCCAAAATAAAAAAAAAGGTTTCTTAAAATACGAAACATTTTTTTTTATTTAGGATGGTTAAAAAAATTGATTTAAACATGTAGAATGCAAAAACACGTATAGCTCGATTTATACAATTCCTGAAGTATATAAAAATCGTTCACATGATACATCTATTGTATTTTTTAGACTTTAGTTGACTACGTATAAGTATACGCTTGTTTCCTTTTCCTTTTCGCTTTTCAATTTGGAAACGTTTTATAATTAAACAAGAAAAACTAGATATATATTTGGATGAAAGTAAGCCACTGGAATTTTAAAAATTCCATCAATCAATGATTTGAATGGCTCCGTGAAATGTTGTTTCGATTACTATTAAGTGGTTTTTTTCTTGGTACTAAGTTTTGTGACTGCAATAATAATGAGTTTATTTGCATTAAGAAAAACATTTTAAATATAATCAATTAAAAATTACAATATTCTTAAATCACTTTGAAATTATTTTATTGGGATAATATTTTATTTTTATTATGTGAACAGCTATGAAAGAAAAGTAAAAACTTTTTTTTTTTGAACAATTTAATAGCCTGTTTCTATATTACAATCGGTTCGACAGACAAACAATCCATAAACAAACAATTACGTAAGAAATTGGGTTTTTATAACACAATTCTCTGACTTACGTTTGTTTACGTTATTTTCTCAATTTTTCTCTTTGAGCCCAAATTCTATGATTGCCAGGGTATATAATTTTCAGTTTTGCTCAATTTTTCTAATATAAAAAAATAATTTTTACATATAAAAATGGCAACCCTATTTTTTGTTTACAAAATAAATTCAATTAGAGAAAATATAATTTATGTTGTAGAGAAAAAAAAATAAAATATTACCTATTAATAAATTTTTCATTACAGGCCTGTTCTGAAAATCGCTTTTTGTAAAAAAATTACGAAATGTATGAAATAATGGTTTTTATATATAAAATGTATGATATTAAAAAAAATGAAACAATTACCTGAAAGGCCTTTTTTTAAGAAAGTGGTATTTGCCTTTATAATTTTTCTTTATGTTTTTCGGACTTTAATTTGCTCTCAATTGTACAAACAAAGTTATTGATCTTTGTATTCAGTTCTTATTTGGATTAAAATACAAATAATTTTACAATTTAAAAGTAAAATATCACCAAAATATGAAATACTCGTATTATTTATTTACTTGTAATTTGAAACCAAGTGATTTTCAGAACAGGCCTGTATGATTTTGTTCGTACACAATTAAATTTTTTTGATTGTGTGTTTTTGACTTTTCTAACAAACGAAATTGCGATATAGAAACCACATAAAGAGACAATTTGTATACAGCTCTTACGTTTTTACTCAAAATTGTTTTATAAAAACCCAAATGAAATTTTTATACACAAACAATTGAAAATTGTGTATCAATTGTAATATGGAAACAGGCCCTAAAACTCCAATAATTTGACAAATCTGCCATAAATCATAAACCGTGTACAGTGGCAGTGCAGTGCAGTGTGTAAAAACAATAACAACAGTGACAACTACAAAAACTACAAACATTATTGAATTGCAAATTTAGCATTTCAAAACAAATGTTCAGATTTGTGTGCATAAAGTCTATTTAATGTATGAATGTGTATATACATATGTATGTGTGTGTTAGGATATCTGTTTATTCTTTCAAGGATAATAGAAGCAAATAGCTTAAACTACAAAAACAACATTAGTGACAATAGCTCTACAACAAATAACTTAAATTATGGTTACGAATGAAGAGTGTATTTGTATTAAAAAAAAATGTGATGCTTTTAAATTATATAATACGAATAACAGCAATAATAGCAAAACAATAAAAAGAAAAAAATAAGCTTAAAAGTTGTCATTAAATATTGAAAGTTTTTTCTTTATATTCATTTCCATTTCGAAGTTTAAACATTGTTGTTAAAAACTTCATGCTTAACTTGAACTATCTTTAATTCAGTAAGAACTGAATTACAACATTTTTTTTCCTTTTTGCTCTCTTGTTGCATTTTTACACATTAGTCGCTATCGAGTAATTGTGCAACCATAGCCGAGTAGATAGGAGAGCATCGACAGAGGCATTATTATATGATTACATGGTCTAAACACCTGCAACCGAATCCCAGACAGGTTGTGGTGATCTATTTTTTATTAATTTAAAAATTTTTATATAAATAAGTATGGAGAAATAATCACTTCTAAAAATTCAACATCGACCACTTTTTGATTGAGAACACAATGAAGTTATTTGTGACGAATGTAGAAACTTTTGATACTTCCGTTCTCAAGATATTAAAAAAAAATTCAACAATTTACTTCATTTGAGAGTTGCCATCAACAATTTTCCAATTCCACCCAATTTCTTAATTAATAATTTGTATTAACTGTATAAACATTTAAAACAAATTTAGAAACATTCGCTTTAATCGTTCTTTATTTTAAAGTCTTTTATTTTTACCGATCTGCAGATATGGTCAAACAAATTATTACTTTGAATGGGTGGAACAGCTCCCAGTTGTAATTTTTGTAATTGAAAAAGCCTTTAGCTTCTTCTAGATATTCAGAGAGATATTGTTAAAATTTCAAGAAAGACGGATAAACAGTTTAGGTTTCTATGAACTTCGAAACTCAATCAACAGCAACCGATTTCCTTGCAGTTAGCATTTGTAAAATACGACCTTTGTTTTGTTATAATTGATGTCAGATATGGCATTAGTAAGTTTAAATCAAAGATCCATACCCTCTTTCCCACTTCCCCACATATTTTCCAAGACGAGAACAATATACAGCCTTATTAGGTGTCATCAGGTAAGTAACCTCAAAAAAAAAGACAACCAAAAACACACTAGACCGAAAGTTTCCGTAATGTTACATATCAGGGGGGTGCGTGGTATAGTGGTTAGAGTGCTCGCACAAAAAGATGTCCATCTTCAAAGAAACCGCTCCCTGACAATCCACTCTATTCCACCTTAACCATTGATAACACAAAAACGAATGATCAGGAGAAAAAGCGCCACCTATTCTGAAGTAGCAGATAACAGTTAAAACTTACTTAGCGAAGGCACTCACCACAATCAACATGCGATTGCTGTTGATTATTCAAGGATGAAGATATAATACTGGCCATTGGATGATCAATATGTGTCATAATGTACTGTCTTTTCCACAAAAATTCCAATACAAAATATAGCATTAGTAAGCTAAGTATTACCCCTAAGTATTGGACTCAATAAAAAAAATAAAAAGCTAATGGATTTTGGCATATATGAGTAGGTGCATAAATATCAATACAAATGATAACCGAGTTTCAATGTAAATTGACTGTAAAGTAGCAAACTGTTGACAATGGAATTTTACTACAACTACAACGTTACCTGAGATTTGTTAAGCAGTGATAGACGATTAGTATGTTATTATAGTGTTTTAACTCTTCCTTGTTTTTTTTTTTTTTTTGGTACCGAAGTAGTATAAAAGGCCACGACTGAAATGGTTGACGGATCATTTTGGTTTGAAAGCACATTTGCGGACAATGAAGATCACAAATGTGTTTATATATTATGTTTAAGTGTTTTATTGGAAGGCAGAACTGGACACAAAGAATTTCATAAATCGCAGTGTATGTATTGTAACTATACTTTATCTCAATTGAAAAATAATAGTAATTGTTAAAAAACTCAGTGATTAATTGGCTGCTGTGTCCATTCCAATCTACTAAAAGCCTCTTCGAATTTAATTTTCGCAATTTTCTGTATAATAGCTTGTAGTTTTTCATAAAACCCACATTTGATTTTGAAATGAATTGCATGAAAATCTATATAAATTAAATTAGATTTTGAGCTGTTCTTTCTGTACATTGCACAAACCCCTACAAACAAAAAATATATTATAATCCTTATTTTATGTGTGGGTTTCTGTAGAAATAAAACAAACGTTTTTGAAAAAGTATAGGATTTATTGGCTAATTACGCTGTATTTGTATGCCTACAGAAAGACCTCTTTTATAGTTAAATGTTTTGCCGATTTCAAATTCAAAATCAATACGGGAGAGCTAAAATTTATAAATACATACACAAATATTTATGGAGAATAATGAATAGGTGATTGTAAACGTGTTTCAATAATCTGTTTGCCAAATACATATGAACACATACGTGCATATATGATTATACAAAAACAAAAGCGTATCTATAAGGACATGCTTATAATTCCACACTTACACATGCACACAAAATGTATGCAAATATCACTTTAATCTTTCACATTGAAAATTAAAACAAAAAATTAATTTTATGAAATTTAGTAAAAAAAAATTGAACTACACGAATTAGGAAAACTATAAATGTTTTATTTGACAGAGCAAAACAAAAGACAGACACCTCATAGAGAGGACTAACTTTTTTGTTACAATTATATATAAAAAAATCTATTTTGATTTGTTTCTAATGGGAAGATTATTAAAGGCCGCATCTGTTTGTACTTTAACGAATAAATGGAATACAATTCATGTTGTTTTAAATAAATGGAGCGATTTATCTTTTTTTTTTTGTTTTTTCTATTATTGCGTTTTTTTCTTTAAAAAATACAAATACTTTTGAATATTATATAAGTACATATATTTGAGTTTTTGATTTAAACGTAGTTTTTACTGCATTAAATAGTAAAACAAATATTGCAATACAAGAATTATCATCATCTTACATTAAATGTATTTGAAGATCTATTGGAATCAATAGAATAGAATATATTTCATAGGAAAAAAAGTAATTGTTAAACTGTAAGCGAAAGAATCATATTTTAGCCTTTTTATAAGTGGTAAACTTGCCAATTCATGCAAATCGATTGCACATTAAATTATAAAACCGACAATTTTAATTTATTACCAGATTAATTGTTGCTGATTGATAAGTATGATGTTCATAATCCTATTGAATCTTATTTTACCTATTGTCTGCAACTTAAAAGCCCACAGGTCATTTTATAAGTACATTAGAGCTGTGTCGGTCATGAACGAGTGCGTTAAATTGAACGAATCAATCAATTGAACGAAGTGAGAGAATCAATTTTATCAGAACTTTTGGATCAGTGGTTAGTTCCTTCTTTCATTCAAACTTGAATTTGTTTTATAATCTGCTGAAGACCCGAGTTCGAGCCCCTGAAAGAGTAATTATTTTTTTTAATTAGTTTTGTTTCATCTGAAAAGTTTTAATTAGATCAAAGTTAAATTCTACGAAGAACTTTCGATTTTTTGCAATGAATTTTTTTGATAATGAAAGAAGAAAATTATGAAAATTAAGGAATAGTACACTAGCCAAACTGAACATGTTTTCGACTCCAGCTAGTGTAGTCTTATTAGAGTTTTTTGTGTCCTGTACATATTTGATATGTTTCCTTTACTTTGTTTGTTCGAACAATTTTGTGTTTATTTTATTTTCTTTGCGTTCGATCAATCCTTCATTTGTTTTGTTTTCTATGTATATTACACATATAATTATATATAATATAAAAAACTATTTCTTTGGGCGTCTACCTCTTAGCAGTAGTGCTTGAAGCTAGGCCGTAACCCTCAAACAGGGTTGTAATGGCACATTATGACTTCATTACACTCAATCGGGTTTTTTTTTTTTCATTTCTTTAATTTAAGATTTTATTAATAATAATTAAATATTAATAAAAAAATTATAATTTACTGCCATCTTCATAAAATACATTTCACATTAGGAAGGGATTATTTGAAAATTTTTATGCAATATTTGTCAAATAATCGCTTAACAAATTTAAAACATTTTCAAGAAAAAGAACCAAATAGACAACACTTGGGTACCTCTCGTAAATATGAAATGAAAGAATATTCCAAATTTCTTCATTACTACGATGTAACGGCCTATAAAAAACACTGCCTATAGTTAAATAGAGCGTAATTTTAAAAGTACAAACTTACGTTAATATTTCAAAACAAAAGAATAGACGTTCGCTTTCATTTGGTATGTCGGAGAGTAAAATCCGTTTATGTATTACAGAGATTATTGATTACGAACACAATGCCAAGTCATTTTATATATATTGATAAAAAAATATAAAAATTTTAGTTTCGTCAGAAACGCTTTAATTAGATCAAAGTTGACAGCAATGAATATTTTTGGTAATTAGAGGAGAAAGGATGTTCGTGAAGGAATAGTACAAAAAAATTGATCACACCTTTTCTGGAGCTCGAACTTCGGGCCTCCAGCACATTAAAAAATATATAAATTTTAGTTTAATTTTAAAAATTTCTTAAATTAAAGAAATGTTAAAAGCAAAAAGAAAGAAACACAGTATTCAAAAGAAAAATGAAAACTCTAAAGCTTGACAACACAACAGATTAAAGCACATGAACGATGGAACTAAACGAAAGAAGTTAAAAACTTGCCGAGGTGTACGACTCAGGTGACCAAACGAAAATGACTGACTTCCTAATTAAACGATTTGGTACAGCTGTAGTATATGTAGAATTTTAAGCTGCTGCAAAAATTATGTGATTATGTGATATCATTCGATGTATCGATATATTTTTGTGATGCATCGAAAACCATACTTTTGTTTTTAAAACCAATACACAGGAGTTTAAACCCCTACTTATTCGTGAATTTAATGGAATTGAAACGAAGACAACTTGATGTCAGTTTGATCACTCAAAGGCCAGTGTTATACCTTCACCTTTTAATGATCAACAGTACTTGCCCCATTTCTCGGTGCATGCTAACTCTGAACTGATGAGGACCTCTGCTAGGTAGCTGTTTTCTTCCCAGTAAGTGGCGCTTTTTCTCCTGATCATTCGTTTTTAGATGGCAGATGGAAGAGAGTGGAATGCTAGGGGACGATTTCCTATGGATGGACTTTTTGAACGGGGGAAAAAATCTTATACATATATATACTTATTTTTTTTTTTTTTGACTAAAATCTAGAAGAACCTCAAATTTTTATTCTTCAATTTTTCATCCTTGCTTGGGCACTTACAAGTATGTCATTCACAAAACTAGAAAAATTTTGGAACAATTTTTTTGGATTTTTTTATATTTTTTGTTAGTTTTGCTATTATATAAAAATTTGATACGACTCATCGAAAACATCGATGTTTTTATTTGATGCATCGCAAAGTATCGGTGTAAGTTCACGATGCAACGCATCGGAAAAAACATACATACATACATAATTGGCCATTATGACCCTGTGTCAGGGTTACGGCCTAGCTTCTCGCAGAACTCATATTGTGTGTTTAAATTTTTATCCATGAGTACAGCGACCTACAGTTTAAAGTCGACTCCGAACGACAGATTTGAGAAGCTTTTTCATGGCAAATAATTACTTTTGCCAGAAGATTGCTGAAAGGTAGTCGTCGAAAGAAATAATTTTTTCATATTTCTTTTTTTTTCAAGATGTCAGAGCTGAGTTTTGAATCCGTCGCTGTCGTTTAATCGGAAAAAACATCGATTTATTTTTTTCGTGAGCATCGCTAACAAGGGTAAAACTCTTTGAAAAAAATTTATTGTGTTATCTTAAAAATATCTAGTCCATTAATTAAGAACTTTTTTTAAATTTTTAAAATTTTTTTTGTTAATTCGTAATAGTAAATAATTCTCATTTACACACACTTCGATTAATTTTTCGAGAGAGATTCTACTAACCTTTTTCATTATTTTTCTTACAATTTAAAGAGAATATTAAATATTCTCGGAATTACTCAATTTTCGATAGTAATCGGTTCAACCATTATTATATGTGTATTTTACACAGTTTTATATTTATTTAAAATAAACTTCAACCGAAATAAATGCTCAAAAATAAAAAAAAAGATATAATCAAATAAATTCCCTATTTTCTACGTTAACGTTGAGGTGTCAGAAAGGAATCGTGTTAAAACCCAAAATGTTGATATTTTTTATTTTTTCAATTCGTATAAAAACTTAAATGCTGTTACAATTGTAGTTGTTGCTTGAACTCTTCATTAAACTGATATGGATAAATTTATTTAACATTCAATTAACTGCCAAACAACAACAACTCCAACGACAACAACAATATGAATACAGAAATGAATTAAAATTGTTGTAATTTTACAATTTTATAATACACACATACATATGTACTTATATTTACTAGTACTTATAGATTTTGTGCATTTGTTTTAAGTAAAATGTAAAAAATATGCATACAAATAGTCAGTTACAAGAGTATGCACACACTTTTTCATTACAATTAAAATATTCGCTTGTAATCACTTACTTGTAGATTTATACAGTAGAACTGGCCGAAGAAAAAAAGAATGAGAGACTTTTTTTTGGTTTTTCTTTGGCTGTATTCCGGCGACAACATTTTGGTACTCAGGAATCACTACACTAATCAGTCAACAGTGAATTAAAACTATTGTTTGTGATGGTAATGATGATGACGTTGCAACAAACCGTTCATTTTGTAACGCTGTTCTTCTTGTTAATGATGTTGAAGCTACCAGTGTTGATGATTGTAATGAAAATCATAATGTTGTTGTCGCTGATGTCTGATTTTTTTTTCGCTACTCAGCCGTTTACATTAAAATACCAACGAAGCATTCAAATGAACAAGAATCTTTTATCTGTAGAAACATGTTAAAATATGCTTTTAAGCTGACCAGTTGAGCATATGTCAATATGGTATTAAAAAATCGAAACCGAAAACCGGTTAACTGATAATTTTTAAAGAACTGATAATTTTTAATGGTTTAGAAATGCACCCTGCATTCCATTTTCATTCATTGCTAACATCAGGGAGCCAAGTGATGCATACGACTTTCGCAAAACACTCGTATTCTTAATTTGCGATCAACTAATACCACATCGGGTTTTTTTTCAATTATTTCGCATGTAGAGATTTTAACTGCGCGCCCAGATAGTTTGACATCTTCGATGCTTGTACGGCCTCAGCAATGATGAATGATTTTATTTTTGTTTTTTTTTTCAAATCATGGGATAGTTTTTTCGTACATCAGAAAATACTGACTTCCATCCTTAAATAAAAGCGGAAAGCGTTTTCTAGCAGTCAAAATTTCTCATGCCCATATAATTTGTACAGAGCATTTCGAAATAACGCGGCAGCAACGCTTTGCCCTGATTTTGCTCATTATGTTTTGAGATAGTTGCTCCAGGAAATCATGAAAGGATTTGTCTCTAACATGAAAAATAAATCGGTTTTACACACTTTTATATGTAAAAAGTTAAAAACATTTATTACTTTAGTAGGACATGATCTGTGTTAAGTGTAATGGTTTCTAGAATCTACATTATACACTCCTTTGATTACCATTTCCCGCTGGGATGTATAAGCTGTTAAACAAGTTTGTCAGATAGTTTTCAATTTTTATCAACAATTTTGAAATTCATATCCCCAAAAATCCCCAAAACCTTGATTAGTTCATCCCCAAAAATCCCCACATGACTGCATCAATAGTTTTGCATGTACGTATATACATATGTTTTATTTGATATGTACATATATTTTAAATTTGGAGACTGTGCAGATCAACTTAAAATCTTGACGACATTAGTTTTAAACCAACGTCTTGCTCGTTTCGATGTATGTTTCGGGTGGTTATTTTGTTTATATAATGATCGCTGTTGCATTTTAAATTCAGCATAAGACATCATGTTGTTGTTTGAAATATTTGTATAGTATACGGCATCTATTTTACCTCAATTCTAAATAGATATCCTGTGCCATATAATGGAAAACATTCCCATACCATAAAGTAAAAGTGGAGAAGTAATTATGGTCGGACGATACTAAAATTGGTTTGTTTATCTACGAAAGAAGTAATTTAGCTTTAAGAAGACCCTCTAGTACTGAATTCCTCCGCAATTAAAAACCATTAAAATAGGTGGAGGAAACATAATGATATGGGGATGTTATTATTTATATGAGAAAATATATCAAACTAAAACCAAGAGAACACGTTGCAAAAATTTTATATGAAAGTAAGAGTTTTAAACCAGTTTATAAGCAAGTCTTAAAAATTCAAATTCCATTGAAATTCCTTCATCGTGTGTTTCGGATGTAATAAGTTTATAATATATAATTAAGCAAGCAAACAAATTTTAAAAATCGCCGAAAACTTTTCGATCATCCAGAATAAAATTCCCATCCCCAAATGAATTTTTTTATCCCCATTTCAGAAAATATCCCCTAATCTGACAACACTGCTGTTAGGAGTATCAGCGTTGTGTGTGTTTGAGTGTTTGGGAGTTGATTATGTTAATAACTGATTATATTATATAACTATTACTTCAAGGCGAAGAATAATTAATTCCTACGGAATCGAGAATACACGAGTAGCTATATCAGGCTCAATAAATGAATGTTAATATTACGAAGTATATTCCCATATAAGTGCAAAATATTTGTGTTTTTTTTTCTTGTCTTTGTCTTATATTTAAAAAAAATAAATCCATTATCCGTTATTTATTTTCGTAGCCTTTTTATCTCTAACAAAATTAAAAACACAGTTTGATTTGAAACATTTATCAGTAAAGAATCAAAATCTATACTTACTATATTGTATTAAATATAATGAACTATATAATTTATTTATATAAAATATAAATTATATAACACATTATAAATTATACCTTTTAAAATTGATTACGTGGGTATGAAAAAATAATGTACGAGATTATTTCCAGCATTTTAAGAATATTGAATTCTGTAATCTATAAAATATTCATTCTATGTATTACCGGCTCGATTACTATTGATTATTTTTAACACTGAGCTAGATGGCTAACTAGATGGCACACAAAATCGTTCGTCTTACATTTTCTATAATACATGTCATAGAACATATCCCCTACAGGGTGCAATAACAGCAACACTTCGACAGAATTTGTGTATAGAGAAGAGTATGACCGTTGTAATGTAGGTAAATTGTAGAAGAAGGTACACATATGTAAACCGATTCGCCGTAAGTTACAGAAATTACATCTTCAGCATATACAAACTAACGCACATGGATTTTGATCTAAGTACTTGATTAAAGATAAAGCGTGTGGTGAAATTAAAGCAAATTGGACGGTATAACATAAGAAAATGAAATTGATGCTTTGATTCAAAATTGTATTGAGCAATGAAACTCAATTTTAGGTTAAAGGGATTTGTTGCTTATGGCATAGGAGTTATTTTGTGTTTATTTTTTTTCTTTTTCTTCTTTCATGTCATTTGTTGCAAGCATTTCTCTAGAAAATTTGCCAGACTAAATACAAAATCTCAGCTCTGACTTCTTGAAAAAAAAGAAATATATGAAAAAAGTATTACTTTTGGCGACTACCTCTCAGCAGTCTTCTGGCAAAAGATCTAAGAGTAACTGATTGCCATGAAAAAGCTTCTTAAATCTGTCGTCGTTCGGATTCGACTTTAAACTGTAGGTCCCGGTACTCATGGATAAAATTAACACACACAACATGAGTGCTGCGAGAAGCTAGGCCGTAACCCTGACACATGGCCAATTAGATACCCAATCTTGGACATTAAACTAGAATCGTGAGTTCATAGCATTAATATTATGCAAACATTAAAACTACTACATTTTACCAACTGTTCACTCTTAAGAAATATTTAAAATAGCCAGCCTATCCAAAGGTATTCACACACAAGAGCGCACTTGTGATGTAACATAATATTAAAACGAACTTGTAAACATAAAGTTTGTTTCATGAAATGACTTTGAATTGAATTTTTAATCAAACGTATTCATTTCATACACATACATACTCATAGGTATGTATATTAGGGTGGGTCAATTTTTTTGCCTACTAAGCGTATAGCAAAATCGTAATCTACGAGAAATTCTAATAACTTTTCCCAAAGAAACCATGGTTCTAAAATCAAAATCGAGCTTCCGGTTTTTTACGAGAAAATTTGGAGTTCAGGTCATCCGAAAATAATGCTATTTTTTTGGAAGTATTCACTGCAATTGGTGAATAGTTGACCTGTAACGCTGGAAGAGGGCTTATTTTAAAGGAAATTATCTCAGCTTTCTATATCTGTCCTCATTTATAGAAAATTGTTTACCCAAATAATGGTTTTGGAGGTTTATGTCACAATAATAATAGTTTTAGATGTTTAACAGTTTTACTATTAATATTTTGACATAAACCTCCAAAACCATTATTTGGGTAAAAAATTTTCTATAAATGAGGACAGATATAGAAAGCTGAGATAATTTCCTTTAAAATAAGCCCTCTTCCAGCGTTACTAGTCAACTATTCACCAATTGCAATGAATACTTCCAAAAAAATTGCATTATTTTCGGATGACCTGAACTCCAAATTTTCTCGTAAAAAACCGGAAGCTCGATTTTGATTTTAGAACCATGGTTTCTTTGGGAAAAGTTCTTAGAATTTCTCGTAGATTACGACCTTGCTATACGCTTTGTCATGTTTTTCGGTCCCGAAAAAATTGACCCACCCTAATGTATATACATACTCGTATATGTTTTTCTGTGAATAAAAGGCAAAATATTTTTTCATTCCAACAGCAAGTCAGTTGCTGTGATGTTAATCCATATTCATAACAATTGATTGCTGATGCTCTTGTTGTTATAAAACTTAATAAAATTGTGTTTTTTTTTTATTTATAAATTATTAAGTTAAATATTTGTTGTAATTTACGAAATAAATGAAAAGCAAAGAGAATTCAATATTCAGATGAAAATATTTTAAGAATTTAATAAATAAACACAAAAGACTTCAAAAAAATATTGTTTTATTACTCGTTTTTGAAGTTAAATTTCAAACTAATAGAACAAAAGGCAAGCAATTTAATTTTTGAACACATCAAATATAACAATAAAACGAACAGTAAGTACATATTCTATAGATTTATTTTAAATACATAATTGACTTTTTGAAAAATGCAATATTTAGGTAAACATTCGAATTAAATTTGATTAAGAAATCAATCAAAATTTAATTTGTTACAATTTGTTTTATTTGGAGTAGAAATAAAAAAAAAGAAAAATAAAAAACATATATATACAGTTTTGCTAACACATACATACATATATGAGTACTGTAGAGTGCAATAAGTGCAGCAAAGAAAACTTTAAAATTTAGACAATTTTATATAAAATTTAGAACATGTTTTAGGGTTATTGTCACAATTTAATATTTGTTAAAAATTTTCATCATATATTTTGTGAATACCTATATGTATGAAAATTTTGTTAAGGGAAATATTTTTTTATTTAAAAAAAAGGGAAAAAATCTCAATATTAAAAATTGTATGCAGTTTAAGGTTTCTCTTGGGCGGTAGTAAAGACAAAAAGCAACCTTGGCCTATAGTATCTGCTCTGTACGGCAATTGCTGGTAAAATTAATCATCAGGAGAAATTGGAAAGTACTTTCGTGAATAGGGCTATTTATAGAAAAATACAGCGATAGTAAAATCTATACTATACTATGGTGTTATTGTATAGTGGAGGTAAAGCATATCGCTGAATGCAGTGAAGAGACAGAGACAGGACGACTTTACAATTCTTCGTCGAAGGTTCGAAACTGGATTACAACGTTAGTTATGGTATCTTCCCTTCAGATCTTAAGGATTTCGAGTAGACTGATAGATCTTTAAAGTGTATTTCAGACAAAAGTGAGAATAAAGGGGTATATTTTGACGTCGGGCTTCTTTAGTTACGGAAATAGCAGTATAAATAAGGAATAAGACTTATCTAACAACAGCTTTACTGGAAAAATGAAATTTCAAAAGAGTAGAAGCTATAGTAAAAAAAAAGGGATTCTCCTACTACATAATTAAAAATAAACACCCACTTTATTTTTTATAAATTAAGTTTTTTTTAATTTAGACAGAGTCCGACGGCACAGCTTTTTCTTGCAAAACATGGTTTTTGCATGCCGATCTCTGCTTATCTTCCACATCTTAGAAGCTAGACTACCGTTTTATTCTCCAGAATATTAAGACAGACTTTTTTTTCTGGACAGACAAAGAAGCTGTGGGTAAATATTGATTAAAAAGGAAACTGTTTAACTATATATCTCGTCTAGACGGAGGATTTCAGCTGTGTCGAACACTCTTTTGCAAAAATGACACCGAGGCCCCAAATGTTTGGTGTCCCATAAAGAAAAATTTCATGATTTAGTACAAAACTGGGAGACACAGGTCTTATTTTTTTTTTTTTTTTGGTTTTTTATCACATAGTGGTGTCCGTATATCGTCGTACGGGAGTTTATGTGCTGTATCCGCCATTTCATATTTTGTATATATCTCGAGTTAATGATGCCATTTTAGGTTTTGGACCCCAAAGTCTGCAATCCATTTTCGGATATTTCGTCCAGTTTCTGATATAAATAGCGGAAAACGGATTTTGAAAATGTCGGTGTCAAAAACCTAAAGTGGCATCATTAACTTGAGATATATAAAATGGCGGATAGAGGACATAAACTCCCGCACGACGATATGGTTATATTTCCATGACTTAAAATATTGCACGCAGTGTTTTTAATATTTCAATTTATATTTCTTAATGGTTTTAAACATTACGTAATAACCACTCTAATAGTGTTTTTACAATCACACAAAATCGATTATATAGTAAATTTATATCGTAACCTAGTGATTGTCTTCTAGATTTCCATACAAAACAAAATCTAATCGATGTTTTGAATACTTACAGATACCACCCTGTGTTCTTTATAAATTGTACTTAACAATACTACTCTATAAAATAAATAAATTGCAACCAAATTGAAGTGATTGACAATTAAATAAAAAACAAAACAATAATAAATCTCTTTTTCCGAGCTTAAGGTCTTTTTATATTAATATTAAATATTTATTTTTTAATATTTCGCTGCCCCTTCGTGTAGCGTCTTCAGGAATTATTATTTTAACAAATATTAAGAAATAAATATTTAATATTAATATAAAAAGACCTTAAGCTCGGAAAAAGAAATTTATTATTATTTAATAAAAAAGAGGTTAATAAAGTTATTATATTATTAAAAAACAAAACAAAAATCAAAAATTTATAACAGAAAAAAATTACGGCATTCGATATCGAGCGAAATTTCATACGTTCGATATTGAATGCGGTAATTTCCCCCCTGATTTCAACTACGAAAACAACATATTAAATTAATTAGTATTTATAGTTTCTCTGATGAAAGAAAATCGTTGAAATTGTTATTGTATTTTAAGGAATTATTGATTCAATTAAATTTTAATTGATTTTTTTGTTTTTTGTGTATTTCATTTATTTGGATTTCCTCTTAAAAAATATATATAATCAAGATTTATATGAAAATGTGTGTTAGGTCACCGCATAAGACTTATAAAATGTTCTTTACCTCTTATTATGTTTGGTTTATATTTGTCTTTTGATAATTCTACCTTTATTACATTTGATTAATTAATTTACCTTGGTTTACCTTATTTTACATAATAATTGTATTATTTAATATAAATTCCATTTTAATAATTTTGTAATTTGATCCCACTGTAATTTCATAGTAATTTTGCTCAAACGAACCACTGTATTATATTTTAACAATTAACCGTTAGTTTTGATTACTTGTGTCTCACTGAAATTTATACATATTGTTGTTAGTGTTAACAAAAATGCAATGCAGTTTGCTTGCACAATGTATGTCTATGCATACATATAGGAATAAGTTGAAATGGTACATTGAAGTGAGAGACAAGTAAAACTGCATCAACATATTGAATTTATATAGAGCATTTGCAGAACAACAACAACCTAAAAAACTTTACATACTCATGTGTATGAACATGTATAATTGTTAGGCTTAAGATCTTTTAAGTTGAAATAAAAAATTATTATAACATTGAAAACCGAAAGAGCAACAACCCTTTTTATATTCGTTTTGTTTGTCGCATACATAGTGAGTGCATAATTATTGTTGCCCTCAAAAATAACTCATTGGCATACAGAAAACAGAAAACAAAATAAAATATATGTTCTGTATAGCCAACGGTTGGAAAAAGCTCCTTACCGAACAATGTGTATGATGCAAAACTTGTAAGTTTTCCTCTTAATAAAGCATTTACACTTGTGCCAGCGATTTTGTGACTAAATAAGTCTTTAATAAATTCAAATGTTTGAAATATCAATGTTCAGTGCTTGGAAAGCTTGACCGTCTAAGCTCGTCGGATTGGGGAGGGTTCTTGAACATTGAATCTCATCTACGCCACATGCTAGAAAAATTAATCTTTCCAAGACTTAGTAAAATTGAAATTTTAGAATGAGATGTTTTAAAATTATGGCTATTGTAATAGAATTTAGCTAAATATCCATTATAAATGATTTGGTGACAGGTGTTATTATCACTATGAACACTTTGAAAACATATAACCCACCCGCTTCACTGAAGATACTAAAGTGTCCAATAAAATTCTACCAGTATCTTCCCTATTTGTATCTAATTATTTAAAGACGTCATCACAACTTTATGTATGTTTATCCGCATTCCCGTACTAATACTTTTACTCAAAATAGTTCATTTCAGTATAAATTAATTTATTTTATATAAAACACTCCGTAAAAAAAATTTTTTCAAAATATATAATTTTATAATGATTTAAATTAATAATAATGTCTTATAATCATTATTAAAAAAAAGTGGTTAATACTTATTACTGTATTAATTTCTTATATTTAATTAAGTTATAATTTTTCATTATTATTCAAAAAAATATTTCTAATCGAATGCATGTTAATTTCTTTGTATATTAAAACTTACGGTTTTCAAGGGCTGTACACTAAATGCCTTAATGTGCCAAATCAAGACCTTAATTTCTTTACATATAATGTCCACTCTGTAGACGTTCGAGCTCGAAATTCTGCAGAAGCTGTAACTTAAAGAAAATGTATTAGTGAACTTGTTTTAATATTATTTTCTTTTTTAATATTCTTTTTTTTTTCAAAAAAGGTAACATGCTAATAAATACAAAATTATTTAGTTAATAAATAATATACTATTAGACTTTATTTTAGTATAGAATTTTAGAATATAATAATAAAATGTTAAAAAAAATCTTTCTTTTTTATGAAATCAATATTTTACACATCTGTGCAATATTTTAACATAAAAATTACAAAGTTAATTTTTCTCTCTCAAAATATATATGAATTTATTGTTATACAAAATTATTTAAGAGAACAAGAAAAAAAATGTTAACTGTTATGTTTGCTTAAAACAAGTAATATTAAGTATATATATAGCATTTTCAGTTTAAATTAAACCTTTTTCAAAATAAGTGAAACTTTATTCAAAATAAATGAAACTTTATTCAAATTCATTTAAACATTTTTCAAATTAAATTAAACCAGTTATAGAATTTAATAGAAAACAAAAGAAAAAACATAAAATATATTAAACATATTCATTTTTATATAATACTTGTTAAAATTAATGAAGAATTTGTCCACTGACCGCTTTAGGAATTAACATGATCATATCCATAACATAGTTCGCACAATCATTTTGATTAATTTGTGCGACACTTCTCTTACTACTTATTTATTTATTTGGTCCCTTTTCTTGTATACATTCCTGGCCAACTATTTAGCTCCATATTTTACCACATTGATGTAATGACGATTTGTGGAATTAATTTTTTTACAAGGAGAACATTAATTTACTAATTGTCATAATTGGGTCCAGGAATGGCATTTAATCTGTTAACTCCTTCACTGAAAATTTTTTTTTCGATGTGTGATATAATTCTTAAACAGACCATTGAAATTTATTTGTATGACCATGTTGCACTATTAAAATTAAAATGGAGATGATCTTATGTAAATATATCACTATTTGCTTAAATTCCAAATATAACTCCTGTACTAAAACCCTAGAAATTTTTCCAATCAGTAGAATTTCTACTTATTTTAATATGATATAAATAACTTACCAAAAAAACTTGGGATTTTAATTTTAAATAATTTCATAAATTTTCCTTCCTTGTATTATATTATTAATGTTAAAATTATTAACACTTTAAAATATAATTTAAATATTTCAGGCAAGAAATTTACTTTTCTTCCCTGTAACTTTTCATTACAATTTAAAAATCTTCCGTTTCTATAAAAAAATTGTTCACTTTCAATCTCAGAGCAAAATAAAAGAAAAAAGAAAGAGCATCACCATGTGTCTCGTGTCTATTTATACTTCGTAATTTCTGGGTTTGTAAAACTCCGAAATACTAATTATTCAGTGCATTTGCCAACTTCTTACCAGTGTTGCTAATCCCTTTATGATTAATCGTAACTTTTACTATAACATATTTCTGTTATGTTTTACATTACATAAGATAAAAATATTAATGTATTATATTTTATAGCCCACAGTGTTATGATTCCATATAAGATTTACATAAAGAAAATCTTCTTTTTAAGGGATATTTTAAAAAGACAATGTAAAGTACTAAAATATTAATATTTCCTTTTAATATTTTAAAATGTTAATTGAGCTGTTATACACTGTTATTAAATAAAAGGAATAAGAGAACTTTAAAAATACTTCATAAAATATATTATTTCTGTTAAATAGATACCAAAAATAATTTTTACATATGTTTGTATACATATCATATATAATATTTAGTTTCTTCGTTTTATGTCAATCTATGTATTTATATTATTCATTTATTTATTCATTCACTTTCATTTATTATTAAATTGATTAAAATTTCAATACAACTGGCTAAATCTGTTACACACTATATGGTTATATAAAAGAAAATATAATATAAATGACTCAGATTTTATTAGATTTCGTTCTGATGTAAGGGCATTACAAATTCCATATAAATTTCCCATGTCTACATTGAAATTTATTAAAAAAAAAACTCACTTACTGAGCCAACTTTCAATATTTTTCTTTAAAGCTGAAAGAAATTGTTTTATGTTCTAAATTCATAATGACATGGTTTTTTCATTAGAAAGTGTAACAAAAATTAAATTTTTTAAGTACTTTAATATTAAAATTCTCTGCATTTATTTGTTTGTTTTCCATTATTTTTACTCTAGTCTGTAATCAGTGTCTTTAACAAGTTTTTATATAAACAATTGCTGTTTTCATACTTTTATTACTGTTGTTCATTACACAAAAACGGCCATAGATTTTCAAGCATTTTATGTTAATTTTTCCTGGTATCAGCCCATAAATCTAAAAAGACTGAAAAATTGCTAAAACCTTGTATGTATTTTGTACAAAAGAAAAAAAAATAACATAAATTATCTCTTGTACAAATAGTAATTCACCTAAAAACGAAACAGAAAATAAGTCTATACAAATTTCAAATTAAATGAACATATTGGACATACGAAAATAAAATTTATGGTTTTGTGTTTTTTAGATAATTTGGCCAATTTAATCTAAAAAAAAGAACTTAAATAACATGAAGGAAAATATGTATTTAAGCTAAAAAGAAAAATCCAGGAAATTTATTATTCAAACCATATTCGAAAAAAATAGTTTAATTATTTGTTTTTTTTTATCAATTGAAATTGTTTTTTTTTGGAAACTTGCAATCCTAGTTGCAAGCAAAATACATGCAACTCTATACAATTGTTGTATTTGGAAGTTATTAAACTTTGCAGAAAGTAACAAAAACTGTTGTAGATATGTAATGTAGTCTTTAGACATGAAAGTACTTTCACGAATTAGACAAAGAAGACCCTGATTGGTATTAATTGTGAACTTAAAATTCGAGTTAAATAATAAAAGTTTTGCATGGTCTCCTATTTTTTGTTTACAAGCCAAGATATCTGCGATGAATAAGTACTATTGTCCCTGGGGACAAATTATTTCACTCAGTCATTGCATTAACTTGAGTAAATTACAATATGTCATAATTTTGATTAAGGTTGTTCGATAACGAATGCGTTGAGTTGGTCTCTGGTGTTTTATGAGTTTATAAAATGTTGTTAAAGGGGTTCCACAGTATATTTTCAATTCAAATAATGTCCATTAAACATTTTTGTCCACAATCTATATTTTCATAGGGATGCGTTATTGAAAATGATATTGTTTTAATAAACCCAATTGACTTAATTAAATAACGACACTGCTAAGGACTAATGTTATTCCATTCTGCCTGGATGTGATTCCAAAGAGCATTTTTGCTGCAAGAGTTTTTGGCTGCATTTGTTTGTTTTTCGTGCCGCCAAAAATTTTCAATAGGGTTTAGATATGGACTTTAAACTGGCCAATCAATAACATTTATTTATTTCTTAACAAACCGAGCCTTAAGTACTCAAAACATATGCTCCGAGTCTTATTATACTGAGACATCCACGCAATAATCTTTATTCAAAGAGGATGTTTCTACCAGTAGCCCAACACCGGAAGAGTTAAAGCAATCCCAAACCACTATTGAGGAACCTCCATGCTGTACGGCTTTTTTTGTGTAGTTTGGGTTTTTAAATAAGATCTGACTGACATCGTTTCCTAAGACTTTAAACTTTGTCTCATCACTCCACACTACTAATTTTCAACATTTTTGCATCTTTAAAGAGGTGGGTTATGGTTAATATTTTTTTAGACACATAAGATGTTCTTCTCCCAACGCTGCCCTGGAGGTTATTTTCTTACAGTCGTCCTTGCAATTCCAAACTATTTTGCTTTCAGCTTTAGTGGTGCTCTTATTTTCATTCATATCTTACAAACTTCAGAGAAAACAGCAAAAAAAAAATATTAACCATATCAGTGCAATTTTTGTCATAAAAAACATGTTAACATAACGCTCTTTATGCGAATAATTTAACACCAGATTTGAACTACTTTAAGAAAATATTACAATTTAAGAGAAATTAAAAAAAAAAATTTTAAATTTTCCGTTTTGCTTATCATATTTCATAATCCTAAAGGCAGACGCCATTGGAGTATCGTAATTTAGATACTTTCTTTTTTTTAATATTATAAAAATTAATATTTAATTTACATTCATACCTACTAAAAAAAGATTCTTAAACGACTTGATACTTTTTTTATCATTTTATTGTTCATTAAAATTTACTGCCAACATTTGGCCTACTCCGGTACCTCAGTTGCTAACATTAATGTTTAAAATTAAAATATTCAACAAAATTCTAAAAGGACATCATAAAATACATAAAAACAACAATCTACTACAATTACAATGCTCATTAGAAAAATGATAGAAAAATATGTATTTGTTGTAAATTTTTATTGTAGCCATAATAAAGAACAAGATACCAGAATTAAGGGCCACAAAATGAGATTCCAACACTACAATTGTTATGGACTTAAGTGGAGCAGCATTAACATTTATGTGCTTCAAATGCTTTAAATTGACCCTGAATTGTAACATAATGGTAATGATTTTTTTTCTTGTAAAGTTTAGCAAGTTTTACAATTGGGGTTCATATTTGATGAGAAAAAAAAGGGCATTTGACGTTTAAGTAACATTTAAATTTCTTTATCATTAAAATACAAGCTGCTGGTCACTCACTAAAAGTATTCCATGAAGTGTGTTAAACATAAAGGTTGAATGGGTATAATAATAAAATAATTCTGTAAACTATTTTGGATAAATTAATTTAACTTTATTATTTACTGTGTTGTGCTTTTAATGTTTAAGAAAAAGACAACAATTTGAAGTTAAAGTATTTCAATTTTATTTGAATGATTTTAAGCAGAGTAGGAAAATAAACAAAACTGAACGTTTGATCTCATTTTGTTGTATTCTTTACAATGAGTAAAACAAAAATAAAACAAAAACAGTGAGGAAGATTGTCCCATTTAATTTTGTATATTGTTTTTGTTTTGAGTACTACAAATACACTAACTCAAATGTGCGTAGCTACAACAAAAAATGAATGAGAATAAAAAGGAAAGAAGAAAAGAAAAAGAAAAGAAGAAGAGAAAAAAGAGCAAATTATACGAATGTAACGGAATAACAAAGCAAGCACAAGAGCGGAAAGCTAATTGTTTCATTTGCGCTCTTTCTCATTTAGAAAGTATTTGTTTTGGTTTTGCTCATGTACAATACCATTAAAAAAATTTTGAAAAGTGTATGACTTTGTTGTAACTTTTGCGAAATGTTTTATTTGTCTGCCCACTCTGATTTTAAGTTATACACCGCAAGGTGTTTAAGTCTGTTTGAGCGAACAAATTTTATTTCATATTATGTTTTGCAAGCTCGGATCCGTCAGAAAAGCTTTAATAAATAAATTCATATGTTCAGTTTCATGGAGGGTGCAGCTGTGCTACTTTTTCTTTTCTAGAATTTGTGAAGAAGATTGTAAATTTTTTCCCTATTTCATATAAATTGTTTTTGTTTTCGCACTTTTTGTTTTGATTTTTTGACAGCCCTTTACCCTAACCAACAACAAAAGCCATGTTGTATCTGTTATTATTTTAGTTGTTGTAATCTCAAAGGCACCTTATGAAAAGTGCGCTGAGTTCAGTTTATTTCAAAAATGACAGATGACATTTCATTTCAGTGATGCCAGATTAAAAAATTATAAGTATGATACGGTAGCACTGACTCATTATACTTTAGAGTTTAATAATAAAACTACCTTCACATTTAGCAAATAGTTTACCAAAAAACATGGCTCTCCACACGGTATATCATAAACATATTTTTGTTTCATCATATCACAGTCTTGGCCGACCATCATTGGTAAAAGAATTGTCCGACCAACGTTGTGGTAGTAACAACTGTCATTTTCAATTTGGTGTCATCTTTTTTACATTCGCAATCGAAGAAATAAATGATGAAAGTTTTAAATTAGTCTCAGTCTACTAACATCTACTAATTAGTTTTTGTCAAATTATCCTTTAATTATGCTTTAATTTATATTCGCAACGCATTGAAGTCGCCGTGGTCTAGTGGTTAGTATGTTGGCTTAGAACCAGCTTCTCAAGTCTGTCGTTCAGAGTCGACTTTAAACTGTAGGTCCCGGTACTCATGGATAAAAATTAACACACACAATATGGGTGCTACGAAAAGCTTGGCCACAAACTTGAAACAGGGTTGTAATGTCCAATTTTCTATGTATTTATAGCTGCTAATTATAGTCTTCTATCCATTTTATTTAGATACCAATATAATAGCCAATAAAAATACTTCACAGACAAACCGCTCTTTACGACTTACATAAATGCAAAAGCTGTTCTCTGTCAAGAGTAATACTTTAATTTGTATCAGCAAGTTTTTAATGCAAATTAACGCTGTCGTCTGTCTACGTTACTACGTTCTAAAATCGGAAACTTTTGAATTATTAGTTTTTATCCAATTTTTACAAGTTTTTCAGTTGTTTTATGATTCATATTTGTAAATGGCAAAACCTTGCACTAAATAAATGACAATTTGCGGTGAGAGATACTTAAAAGCTAACAGTCTTGCAAGACCGGCAGTTTTGAAACTGAATAACCCGTTTAACTTAAACATATTTAGTCGTGCGGGAGTTTAAGTGCTCTATCCGCCATTTTTTATATATCTCGAGTTAATGATGCCACTTTAGGTTTTTGACCCCAAATTTTTCAAATCTGTAATCCGTTTTAGGATATCTCGTTAAGTTTTGGAGATAAATAGCCAAAAACCGATTGCAGATTTAAGATTGTTGGTGTCAAATACCTAAATTGGCATCATTAACTCGAGATTTAAAAAATGGCGTATAGAGCATTTAAACTTCCCCACGACGATTTATGAATTCTTATTTATTTAAAATGTTTGCTCTTAAAATACACATATTTCTTAGCCTAAAATTTGCACAAATTGTTTTTGTACAGCAAAATTTATATATTTCATACCGTATGCCGACTTTATTGGGCTACTGTATATTCAGAAATGAAATCAGGCAATTTTTGAAATGGTAAATTTCAAACACATTCATTTCATCAAAACTGTAAACGGTAACTTTTTATTTTATAACCTATGAACCTTTTAATCAAAATATGTACAAATATTTTTTTTTTAATTTCTTATGTATTTGAATACAATGACTTTCATTTAAAATTTTATATAAAAATTTTATTTCATTCTGTCAATTTTATTAATTGTTTTTTACTTAAAAAGAAAAACGTTTACATTGCAGTTCACTGAGCCATATGACATACACGAACAATAATTATTTGCAACAAATTTCCAGTTTTTTTTTTTCTTTAATCGATAAGCAAACAAAAAACAAAATTTATTTCATTTAACTAAACTCAACCAAAAACTGTTCTTAATTTACTGAAAATAATACCATTTTATTGGAAACTAAAAAAAAAGAAAACTAAAAAACATTCAAATAATTGTGAATTCGTAAAATGACATGAAAGAAAAAACATGTCTATGAGGAAAAAAATTAAACATTTTAATAGAAAAAAATGCTTTTTAAATTCAATAAAATAATATTGTTTTGGATTTCATTTTTGTCTGAAAAAAAACCTTTTTTTTTTAATTTATTAAAATAAATACTGCTTTTTACCTTTAATTTTTTTTTAATGTCATATTACATGTTATTACTATTGCTTGTGTTAAACAAATGCTCCCAACTCTGGTTAATATATTTTTGTTAATATTGAATAAGTTTTGTTTATATTTTTTCTAATGTGGGACATAATTTGGGTTATGCTCAGCTAACAGAGAAAAAACAAAACATATCCTATCAACCGCACATTATCATCATTATTGTAATCCTGAATGTTATTATGAAGAGCCTGTTTGTATTTTATTTCAATTTTATTTTTAGAGCATCAATTACAATTATTTTCAAATTAATTTATGCATTTTGAAATATTCAACAACGTTTGCATATTTCAAAATCTATAAATACACTCGAAATAATAAAATTAGTTTTAATAGATCCTCTACAAAGTTTAAAACTATTCTAATGCTGTTATTTATTTTCTTTTTGTCTGTAGTAACCCTAGTCTAGTACTTAGTGTGTTGCAATACTAAACAAGGGATCCGGGTGCAAAGCCCAGCTCGAACATCTTAAAAACAAAAAATATGAAAAAAAAATGTTTTTAGGCGACTACCTCTTAGCAGTTTTCTGGAAAAAGCTCTGAGAGTAACCAATTGCCACAAACAAAATTCTTAAGTCTGATATCCGCTACTCATGGATAAAAATTGATACACACAACATGGGTGCGAGAAGCTAGCTCATAACCCTGAAACAGTATGTGCTTTTATTTTATTTGAATACATGGGTTGTTTTATTCCTAATTTTTTTTTTTTTTTTGTCAAAGCTAATAAACTAAGAAGTAGCGAAATGTAGAAATATTTGATAATACGATTATTTTGTTCCCTTTTTTATTTTATTATGATTCTTACCACAGTTCAGGTAACGCTTAGGTAGTTTTCGGGAAATTTTTACTTTTCCGGCTACCTAAGTGCTACCTGAACGTACAACTCGTACACCTTTGTAGTTGGTTGTCCAATGAGTTGGAAAATGAACTATAGAGAGAATTCGGTCTCGAGCCTCACCGCTGGTTTATGGAGCATTCTTCCAACGTATGTTTTCCTATCAATTACGATATTAGTAAGTTTAGACCTTTGACTACAAGCACAACTCCCTCTTTTTCTCTTATCATAACATATTTTTTTAGACTAGTAATGGTGGATTTCAGCCTAGTCCCGTTAGGCCAGGCCCTAGAGCGTCATAATTTAAAGGGCGCTTAAGTTTAATTGTTAACGTATGTAAGTAAATAAGTAAGTAAATTTAACATCAAAAATTAGGTTTTGATTTAACCCTGCATGCCATATGTAAGTCGTTTTGACTACCATTGTTTTATTTTTGCTCCACATCTTTTGTTTTCCTTTTCTAACCGTTCTCATTTCTTATGCTGAAAGACTTGACTTAGTGACAAATCTGCTGTCGATAAAAGCTGTTGTATTGTGTGTAACGATTAACATTGGTCTTATTGCAATTTTTTTTTTTTTTTTTTGTGAAGAAAAAACTTGAACAAGAATATCTAAGGAAGAAATCGAAAGAATCACCATGTCCGATGATAAGGATGTATATATTATAGCTTCCGAAAGAAATTACGCATAGTATGAAATTGAGCAGGACAACTCTTGAGAAAATTTAGAAAATAAATATGGTGAAAATAATGAAAGCATTGACAATCATTAGGAAACCAACGGTGATAAACGTAGTAATACCTCTACTCAGCATAAAAATATTAATACCACTTTCAAAAAACATTTTACGAGGAAGGAATAGATATAAATGGGCTACAATCAATGGAAAACGATGTCGTTCAGCAGTAAAGATAGTGCATAAAGCTAGAGGTCAAAAAGAAATAGCAGGCGGTGTTACAGATTGGCTAGAGATGACTGACGTGTACATTCCTCAGCATACCTAACATGGCAATTGCTAACAGCTATGTATGTAATCTACGCACACAACATGTTGAGTGCGAAAAGAATACCACTTCGCGTCATCAATTTATGAAACAACTTCAAATCTAGTGATATCACATATGTCCTAACTTAAAGTCAGAATTGGGGTAAAACTAAGATCAGATTTTAGCACAAATCGTTCAGAGCTCAAATCCTGTATTACAGCATCGAGAAAAGTAAGCAAAAGGAAAATTTCCGCATTTAGTATCGACTAAAAACATCGAATTACAAAGACTGTATTCTGTATATGGCAAGCAGAAAGTTCAGTTTTGAGCCTCCTGTGCAAATCATTGAGGTACATACAAATTGTTTTATATTTTTATTAAATAAAATAATGCCTAAATTTTATTATGGCAAGAAGCCTATTAAATTTTTTAGTTTAGTTTAGTTTATTTTGTTTTATTTTATTTTTTTAGTATCACTTAGTGACAAAAACTGTCAGTTTTCAACGCATCTGAAGTCGACTAGAACCAACTGCTAAGCGTAGTAACTAAAATTCAATAGTCTGAGCTAATAAGAGTACCCCTTAAGTTGAAGTTTACTGAGATTTTTATTTTTTTTTTTTTTTAAGACCAATACTCAGGGGTAAACCCCTACTCATGCAGTGCATTGTATTGGAATGTGAAGATGGTTTATAGGTTTTTTTTTTTTTTTCATAGATGTTTGTATTTGTATTGCGCCTTTTATTGTTGATAAAACAAGTTGCTGAAAATTTGTCTACTCAAGAGCCAGTGTTCTACCTTCACCCTCGAATGATCAAACAGCAATTGCCTCATCTGTCGGTGGATGTTTAATGTGAATGGTGAGCGTCTTCAGTAGATTAGCTGTTGCCTTCCCAGAAGGTGGCGCTGTACTCCTGATCATTGGTTTCTAGTGGAATGGATTAGGAATGTCAGGGGGCGATTTCTTGCAGATGGTCTTGCCGGAGGGGGGGGGGACCTCTTATTTTTCTTAAATTTAATTTTTAATTTAAATTGTAATTTTTAGAAAGTCGCAAATTTTATTTTGGTAAAAAAATCTGCAAATTTTCTTTGATTTGAATTAGAAATAATTGATTTTATTATTACCAAGACAATTAATTTGTACACAAATTGAAGCTAATATGGAATCATAAATCTATCCTTAATTTGTGGTAAATATTTATGGAAAAAGGCTAAAAAATAAATTAAAACTTCTCTGAACAGGAATCGAAAAATTGTTTTAATTATTTAATAAAACTCAACACCTAATGTTAGAAAATTATAGAAAATTTGATTATGTAATGCTAAGACTTTTTAATGAATGAGATAAACTTTAAGTTGAATTTTTCACACACTCATATACATACTTATGTATATACTTTTACTTTTTAAATTTTTAAATTTTTTTTTCTTTTATATAATAGCCTGTTTCTATATTACAATCGGTTCGACAGACAAACAATTACGTAAGAAATTGCGTTTTTATAACACAATTGACTGACTTACGTTTGTTTACGTTATTGTCTCAATTTTTCTCTTTGAGCCTAAATTCTATGATTGCCAGGGTATATAATTTTCAGTTTTGCTCAATTTTTCTAATATAAAAAAATCATTTTTACATACATATATTGTTTGTTTACAAAATAAATTCAATTAGAGAAAATATAATTTTTGTTGTAGAGAAAAAAATAAAATATTACCTATTAATAAATTTTTCATTACAAGCCTGTTCTGAAAATCGCCTTTCGTAAAAAAATTTCGAAATTTATGAAATTATGATTTTTATATATAAAATGTATGATATTAAAAATAAAAAAAAATAAAACAATTATATGAAAGGCCTTTTTTTAAGAAAGTGGTACTTGCCTTTATGATTTTGCTTTATGTTTTTCGAACTTTAATTTGCTCTCAATTATACCAACAAAGTTTTTGATCTTTGTATTCACTTCTTATTTGGATCAAAATACAAATAATTTTATAATTTAAAAGTAAAAAATCACGAAAATATGAAATATTATATTTCCTTGTAATGTGAAACCAAGTGATTTTCTGAACAGGCCTGTATGATTTTGTTCGTACAAAATTAAATTTTTTTGATTGTGTGTTTTTGACTTTTCTAACAAACGAAATTGTGATATAGAAACCACATAAAGAGACAATTTATAAACAGCTCTTACGTTTTTACTCAAAATTTCCAAGCCTTGCAAGCGTAGCAAACTGCTTCAAACAATACAAAATGTAGGCAGGTATAGTAGGTATTGTACGTTTGCTAGACTTGCAAAAGCATTTTCAACGAATAGTGATTGGTGGTAATATATATTTTTTTTTTCTATAAAATTTATGTGTCATAGTGAATTTTTTAGTGTTTCTTATATTTATACGAGTATATACATAAATTCTTATATGTGTACAAGTGTGTATATAAATTTGTTTTCCCCAGCGCAAATTAAGCTCTGAACTACTACAGATTCAAATATATATACTCGTATATTGTTGTGTTGATTTAGAATTTTTGAAAATCTTTTGTTAAAAATATGTTATGATTTAAATATTTTACATTTGTGCACATATATATGTACATACTACATACATATGTATGTTGGTATGATACCATTGACAATATTTGAGTGTAATAGAGACTGAAAATTACACACACTCTCCTTTCTATTGTACGTACATTTACATCTGTATATGCAAATATGTATCTGTGTATTCACATATGTAAATAGTTTACCAGAAAAACCAAATTTACAGCAATCATTTTGGCCACAGGCAAAAACATTTTACACGTTTTGATGTAGACAGTCATTGTTATTCCATATAAATCAAAATCAAAATACATTTACATTTATGTGTTTAATTAATGTAAAGGATTAAATATTGTCATATGCACACAGTTGCATATACATATATGTACATACATGTAAACACACATACTCGTATACTACAATTATTAGTAAAATAATAAAACAAAATATAAAAAAACAGAAAATAAAAAATTGTGAAAAGTTTTTATTTTTGCGAACATTTTTCATCAGAGACCACATTTTACTAATTATACCCAAGTGTTTGTTGTAATTAGTTTTCAATTAAATTTAGATTATTCATATATTTCTTTTGTTTTAATAATAATTTTTGTAAAATCTACTATTGCTGTTGCTATTGTTGAATTTTAAACACAATATATAGAGAAATTGTAATCTAAAATAGACAAAAAGTTTTTTTCTCTCGTTTTTTGAATAGCATTCAAGGCTAATGTAACTTAAAAATATTTTGTCAAATATGTTTACATACAATATGTATAATCTAGTTTTACTAATCTCTGTATCATTTGATCCATATTCCGTTTGACTGGAATTGCGGTTTGCTATTCCGTTTTAACCATTTGTCACTGTAAACATATAAAATTATTATTGTTGGCATTATAATTATTGCGGTTATTGGTATGTGTTTTTGAAAAGGTGTTTGTGTTTGTGGTCAATTTAACGATAAAATAATACGTTACATATACTTATGCATATATAAATACAGGGTGCGTTATGTTTTATACATTAAGTCCGGTATTGTTTTTAAATTTTCATATGAAATGCTGTCAAATTGTGAAGTAATTACGCAAAAGCAGTACTATATTTTTGTTGTAAAAAAAATTTTTTAATATCTATAAGTATATATCGAAATGTTTTACAACTGCAACAAGTTGCTACCAAGATTTTTTTTACGTACGAAATATCAGCTTTTCAAGCCTTGAAAACGTAGCAAACTTAGCAAATCTGCCTACATTTTGTTGTTGTTTTATTTGGTTTACTACGTTTGCAATGAAGGCTGATTACCGTTAATATGTTTGTAAATACCCAGCAGAAATTAGATAGCTAGCTAGCTATTTTGTAAGGGAGAAGTTGTAAACAATCACTTACTCGTGCACATCAATACAGTATGATTCTTATATGAAATGAGCCGCTAAAATGCAATAAAAACGCAAATTTATTGCAATCAGTAAGCAAATAGTATAAAAAATAGAAAATAATACCTTATATTATAGCATCTTTGGATTCTTTAAGGTATGAATAAACAATATAATGCTTCCATTATTGCTTGCAATTTTATTTATTGCTTGCAAATTTGAAAAATTTTCTGCTGGGTAAATTTAAAAATGCTTTATGTTACTATTGGGGGGTGAATGGCATACTGGTTAGAGCGCTCACAAACAACTTAAAACAGCCCAGGTTCAAACCCCGACAAAGGTGGAAAATTGAACAATAAAATAAAGACTAAGAGATTCCACCCCGCCACCAAGAAGTCCATCAATAGGAAACCACCCCCTGATGTTTCACTCTCTTCCACCTTCTACCTAAAAATGAGTGATCAGGAGAAAAATTGCCACCTACTGGGAAGATAACAGCTACCTACTAAAGATACCGACAAGTTCAGAGTCAAAATAAAGCGAATGATGGGGCAAGTGCTACTGATCACTCAAGGGCGAAGCTATAGCACTGGCCTGTGAGTGATCAAACTGACAGTAACTTGTCTCCGTCTCAGTTGTAAGGCACTTAAAAGAAACTATCCTATCAAACTCAATTCCCATACTTGAGTAGGGATTTACACTCTTGAGTGTTGTTCTCAGAAAAAAAATTGTTTTAAAATTGGCTCAAAACAAAGCATTCAAAATGAGAAACTACGTTTGGACCATTATTTCGCCAGTTTCTTATATTAATACAGCAACGGCCAGAATAACTCGGAAGATCTTGTAGTCGGCTATGATAATTAAACACTATCACTCTCAAACGTTTTGGCTTTCATACCGAATGAGTATCGGCGATTCCGTTTACCTACTTCCTTTGCTAAAAAAAAACTTTCTTATTTTATGTATTTATTTAAATTAGAATACAATATTAATATTATACTCAATTATTCCGAGACGAGTGACTAAGACCATTGCTCGGTGTAGTGTCACAGACCAGAAACTCTGGTCTGGAAACTAAACCACTGGGGCACCCAAAGCTATTTTATGTAAATAAATACTTAAAATTTGATCAGCTTATTATCGTATGTCATAGTATCAAACCAAGTAAATTGTTATTTTTACACATTTCCTTTACTAATATGTCAGGACCGTTTAAATATTTTTACATCCTATTGTTTATATACATTTATATATACCCCCGGGGGCTCTTTAAGCTTCTGGCGACTCTTCCCACCAGGGGCCTGTTGTCTGAGTTCACCTAGCTCTGGTGGCCTGGCACTGCATATAGGAAGAGAGTTCTTAGTAAAATTACTGGCGCTCTCAGGGACTGACCCGAGACACCTATTCTAATCTACTACTACAGACATAAGGAGACCCAGGTTTGCCTGTGCTCCCCTGTCATTCGGGGAGTGAGGTAAATCGGCCTGATGATTTTGTGTGGCCCTTCGGGGAGTACACGTAGTAGATGTGATAGTATATTGATAGTTATCTATGAAATCATTCAATAAATACAAAATGCCTGGTGTATGTTATCCTAATCTTACATTAGATATCGACAACAAATTTAAAAAACCCTGTATATACATACATACATGCATCGTATATTTCATTTAATTTTTGTCTCATTGTCCTATTGTGAAATCAATCAAATGACAAATTCAGCAACATTATGAAAGTATTTAAAATTAATTACAAAATATAATATTACATATTAAAAATGATTTGCATATAAAATTTTAAAGAGAGGGTCAATAATGAGAAGAAAAGGTGGCATATACTAAATAAGTAATTTATTTTAATTTAAGAAAGCCAGGAATGAATATGTTTACATTAAGCTTTAGAAATTCGTTTATTTTAAACAAGATATTAGCGGTAATCATTGTTCGTTGCAAACGCCCTTGCAAATAAGCAATCGTGACATATATGCCTATATTTTGTTATTGTTTGACATGGTTTGCTACGTTTGCAACACTTTCAAGGGCGTTTGCAACGAGGAATGATCACAGCTAATATCTAATACAGCTAAACATCTACATCTGTAGTCGTCGTTCTCTGTAAATTCTTCCTGGAACCCCAATAAATCGTAAGGAAATCCATCATGGATTTCAAAACTGGCTTTTTGTATGACGAAAAAATTGTAAACTGATTTCCGTTTTATTGCGCTTAAGATTCCTTTGAACACTTTGGGGTGTTCAAAGCATTTTTACACTTTCAGCTTCAAGATTACAAATAGTGACAAGTAGTGACAGCCTTGTTGTCTGTTATTTTACACTCTATTTACAAGCGCTAGTTTTGCAACATATCGTAATAGTATATGACAAGTTAAAATATCATACTATTACAGATGATCTTATAAGGCAACTTGGCTGTCCGATTAAAGTTTTTTTGTGTTGTCTTTAAGCCCCTTGTCTAGGTTGATTTCCGCATACATGACAAAAGCCGACATCTCAGCCCGAAAAAACACTTAATGAAAAATTCTTGACATACTTATTAATGGTTTTTGTTTATTTTGTTTTCTTTATCTTTTTACTACCATTTTATTTACTTCGGCTTTTTTTTATTTTTTTTTTTTATTTTGAGACCAATACTCAGGGGTAAACCCCTACTAAATGCTGTGCATTGTATTATAATTTTTGTAAAGGACAGTACATATATTATTAACATTAATTATATTATTATTAAGCGCCTTAGGTATGAGACTAATTGCTGTGCATTGATCATTCAAAGGCCAGTGTTATACCTTTACCCTTGAATGATCAACAGCAATTGCGTCATCGTTGCATGTTGATTGTGTGGTGAGTGTGCCTTCGCTAGGTAGGTTTAGCTGTTATTTACTACTTCGCAATAGGTGGCGCTTTTTTTCCTGATCATTCGTTGAAAAAACCGCAAACTAACTTTTTCATTTTTCACCTCATCTGGCATTTGAACCTGGGTCCTTTGAGTTTTTGTGCGAGCGCTCTTACCACTATACCACGCACGCTTTCTCATAAGCTAAAACTCTAACGCTAAATACGTATAGTCGCCGTGGTCTAGTGGTTAGTGTTAGGGTATTCAATTATTCGACTTTTTTCTTTGGTCGATTAATCGAGTGAGTAATTATTCGGGTTTTTTTCTTGATCGATTAATCGAATAAAATTTCAAAATTGTTCGATTAATCGTATTTTGTTTTATATAAAATAACATACCAATTTTGCGTATTATTAAAACATTTTATTCAAAAAAACAAATAATAATAACCAAAAACATAGTAATGTGTAGTTTAGAAAATGTAATGAGATCGTATATTTTACTTTCGAACATATTATTGAAAAACTAAACCATAAATAATTCATTAAATAATTTTAATATTTGAGATCATATATATAACGATTTAATATATAAAAGTAATAATTTACTACTTCGTGTGCAATAAAAATATTAAATAAGTAAATGAAAATAATTCATATTATGAGTTAAAAATTTGTTAAAAAAAGTGTGCCTTTCTATTAAAGTAGTCTTTTAAAAAAAGGATGTAATTTATATATTTAGCTCTCAACCGATTGTTTTCTTTAGTTTTAATAAAACTCGATTTTGAGAACACTCTCTCGCTGATTGTAGATGTTGGAGAAATTGAGAGAAGTGCATGGAAAAGAATATATAATTTTTCGGTTCTGTTTTTGGTTTTTTCTAAATATAAGAAATCACCCATTAAATCGTTGCAGCCTCTTTTAGGTTTTTTAAAATTTTGTACACTTTTAATTGCTTCATTTAATTGTGATAATAGATTATTTTCGTTTATTTCAATTAAATCTTCTGCAATCGTATCATCATCTGACACATTTTGTTCCATATTTTCTAAAAACATTTTCAAAACCAATTTGTTTGCAAAATCTTTTTTTTTCAGATTTTGTGCAATATTTAAAAAAAGTGAAAATGTACCAGAATTTAGATATAAAATAAGTGTACTAAGTAGTTTTACACGTCTTTCATTTATTCGAATCTTAAGCCTTTCTAATAAATAATTTGAAAAAGGATTGTTTGCATTTTCCATTGTATTAATAACAAATTGTATAATGCCTTCTAAATCTATCAATGTAGCAGTATTTTACAACACTTAGGAAGTTTATTAATACCATTTATTATTTCTATAAATAAAGTATTTTTTTATATGGATTAATCGATTAATCGTAGGGAATTATTCGAGTTATTCGTTATTCGAAATTTGACTATTTTTAATTGTTCGAACAATTATTTGAACAAAATTCTTCGATTAATCGATTAACGATTAATCGTTTGAATACCCTAGTTAGTGTGTTGGCTTACTAAGACGATAGTGCCGGGTTCAAATCTCAGCACCGACATCTTGAAAAAAGAAATATGAAAAAAGAATATTTCTTTCGGCGACTACCTCTCAGCAGTCTTCTGGCAAAAGCTCTGAGAGTAATTAATTGCCATGAACAAGCTTCTCAAATCAGTCCTTCGGAGTCGACATTAAACTGTAGGTCCCGGTACTCATGGATAGAAATTTACACACACAACATGAGTGCTGCGAGAAGCTAGGCCGTAATCCTGACACAGGGTTGTAAAGGCCAGTTATGTATGTATGTATGTAAATACTTATAAACTTGTTTAATGACTTCTTGGCTTCGACATTGCAGTAATATTGTGTTGTGGAATTCAATATTTTTGGCGCGGGTTGATAAGCATGTCTTTGTCTTTAATTTTTTGTTTTACAACAACACTATTTGCAACAAAATCTTTATTAGAAAAATTAGGCCACCACACTTTAGGACATAACATTTTTTTTTTAGCTATAATATGCTCTTTATTAATTGAACAGCGGCAATCACTTTTAGCAGTGATTTTTGCATGCGACTTCCCTTAAAAAAATGTAGAATGGAATTTGGAATGCATGAGTGAATGGTTTACATTCAACCGCATGAATTGAGCATAAATAGAAATTTTTTCAAGCGTTAACTTCTGATGATGGCGACAATAATGTTAGCAATGACAACAATGTTGGAGATGACGAAAATGATGTTACTGATGATGAGGATAATATTAGTGTTTGACGAACCATTAGTGATGATGGGGAGCTTTTTCATATGAGAAAATTAGTTCTTTTGCATGAATGCATTTGAAAAGGCACAGCCTTTCTTGCCTGCAAGGCTACTTAGTATATCGACTGCCATTTTTATATGGCTAGAGCGGATGGATGGCATGTCATTTGAAAATTTATATTCCGATAACAAAGTATTTTACATACTCGTACAAACTGCCTATGAAAACTAAATGGTGTAAAAAATTTTTATAAAGCTAATTAAATTTGGTTTAACGAACACGAGGGGTAAGTGGATAACTAAAACTAGAAACTGTTGTTATAGCATGACAAACTTTTTAAATGATAAAAATAATTTTTTTAAAGAATATATCCGGAATTAATGTGTATATTATATTAGTTTAAAAGAATTAGAGAAATGACGAGAGCCAATAGTAGGTTGCCTATCAATATCACCACTAAAAAACAAATTAAATCAACTAGTAGACTACGAACGTCAGAAAAGTCTTTAATCTGCAATTATTGACATGAGGCGATTGAAAGTTGCTTTAGATATTATCTACTGTTTGTAATCCTCCACTATAAACACAAACTAACTAACTACAGCAAGTATCTCCCATCTAGCACCTATGGGTGGTAGACAATCCCTTGATGATGCATCGTCTTCCCAGAGTAATAATGCATTGCCTGCTGGAATAAATTTTTTGTTAAACAGTTACGACTCACATAAGATGAGAATATGTAAGAATGCAAATCAATTTTCCCTATAAGAATTCTGTTTTTCAAAAAAAAAAAAAAAAATACGAATTCGTTTTATTTGAAATAGTTAAAAAAAACACTGGAAATTTCTAATAAAATATGTTTTTGGACAGGCAATCATTCCATCAAAGCTTATAGGTGACAATTTTTTTATAGAACTGTTTAATCGCAATTTGACAAAATGGCTGGTAAATTATTGTGTTTTGTAGACTTTATCTTGTATACAGCCTCTCAAAAATTAAACCAGTGATGTTAAAAAGCTTGAGTGGCGCAGACAACTAACAACTAAATTATATATACTTATACATACATACATACATAACTGGCCTTTACAACCCTGTGTCAGGAATACGGCCTAGCTTCTCGCAGCACTCATGTTGTGTGTGTAAATTTTTATCCATGAGTACCGGGACCTACAGTTTAATGTCGACTCCGAACGACAGACTTGAGAAGCTTGTTCATGGCAATCAGTTACTCTCAGGGCTTTTGCCAGAAGACTGCTAAGAGGTAGTCGCCAAAAGAAATATTTTTTTCATATTTCTTTTTTTTTTTTTTTTTTTTTTTTGAAGATGTCAGAGCTTGGTGTCGAACCCAGGCCTCATGTCTTAGTAAGCCAATACACTAACCACTAGACCACGGCGACTACTAATAATTTTTGTAAAAGAGCAGCTGGAGAATATGCACCTAAGGGAAGATTATAAAGAAATGCAAAACTGAGCCTTATTTTTTTGGGTGAGCTATTAACCGAGCTCGTTGGATGATGAAAATTATATACTCTCTAAAAATATGTATTTTTCGAAAGCAGCTACCACCTTCCATTAAAAATTCATAAATTGATGACTTCTGAAACAGACTTACAGAATTTACTGTAGGGCATAGAGCAGCATCGCAAGAACCCCAATAAATGATTTGTAACAAATCTAATTTTTTTGTTGTTGTTGGTTATAAAGTTGTTGTATATTTAATTCCGATGCCAACCTAGTTCACACTTTATAGTATTAAAAATGGGTACAATACTTTAAAAGGGTATAACTCGAGAACGGTAAAAGAAAATTTATTTTTTTTCTACTAACTAACTAACTGCATCATTAGTTTTTTTTAGTCTTTACACAAATTTTAAAAATTATAAACCATTGTTTTCGATATTTGTTGAAAATTTAGGAAAAACTGTTATATAATGTATCAAAATGTGTAAAATCATTGCCGAAACTTATTATTTATGCACATAAAATTAAGGATCGGAATATTTTCTTTAACAATAGTGACTCAAAAGTCGCAAAAATATCGATTTTTTACCAACTCATAACCAAAAATTAAATAGAGCTCAAAAAGCTCGGTTTTTGATTAAAAATCAATTTGCGCGACCTCTAAACAACTTCAGAAAAATCTGAAAAAATTCCCAAAAATACTTTACCTTATGAGTATCCTAATTAAGAATGATTTTCCCACGAATTCCAATTTTTAATTTTATTTGGGACACCCTAGTGTTCACGCATCAACAATATATTGATCTAATAGTACAATCCAGTAATATCAATAAATTTAGTATTGCAAGAGTATATAGAAGAAATGGGTTCAAATAAAATTTAATGCTGAACCTCTATCAGTAAGAAGTTGTTGAAAAAATGTATCTAAAAACCGAAACATTAATTTTCAAGTATCGACTTATTATGTGTTTGATCCAAAATTTCGGGAGAAGTAATAGCAAAAAGTGAGATAAAGACATCTATCTCTAAAGCATAGTTAACAAAAACTCTCAATAAATGAAATGCTTCTGTAGCACAATTGTGTACGAAGATTTGGATTACATTGCTCTAAAAAAATTTTTGTGCTTCTAGAGCAAAGATGCCCAGTAGTGGCTGATATCACCAAATTAAACTCACACGTATACGTACGCTCTTTTGTTTGATCGTCAATCAACCAATAAGAAATCAGCATGTTGAGTGGGAGAGACAAACTACACTTGCAAAACTTCTGTGTCTTATTTTTTTTTATCTCACCAATACTACTACCTTGGCCATCAATGTCCTAGAGTAAAAGGTACTTGCAGTAACTTACCATACCAAGCTAATCGAGATTATAGAGACAAAGTGCCTATTGCAAAACTAAAGCAACATATTCCGGCAGAATTTACAGAATTTTGTGATGAAATACTTCAATGGCCAGCTACAAATGAAAAAGAACTTGCGGAAGAAGATTTTTTGATAAAAATATTCTTATTTTTGATGAAAATACTCTTATTTTTCGACATATTAATATGGTGTTTTCGTTAAGTTTTTGTTAAGTCGATATCATAAATTTCTAAAAGGGCTCATCTCATTAATTTGGAATATATAAACAAACATATATAATAAAGTCAATATCGAAATATTTCTATAATTTGAGGTTACAAATTAGTCCCAAAATATAATTCTTATAAAATTTTTTGAACTATTATACTTCAATTAGAAAATATTTAGTTTCTTCACATTTTCTGTAAACTTAAAATATTTGGACATGTGCCCTTTTCAAAATTGCACATTCATTCGAGTACTAAAGAAAAGTAGAGCTAAATTTTTGATAATTGTCAGGAATACATATGTATTTACAGAACACAAAGAATTCTAATGATACTATTGCAGCTGGTTTCGAAAACGTACTCAGTTCGGCATTTATTGTTTGATTCAAAAATTTATAGAATTGGGTTTTTATCTTAGTAAGGCGTTTTATAAAGAAACTAAAATAATATTATACCGGGTTACCCATTTCGTGGTTTTAAAAGTATGGGACTGGAATTCCACATCTGTCAAATTAAGTTGTTAAACCAATTTTTTTCTTTTCAGTTGAAAGTCTGACATTGACGAAAATGGATCGCTTAACTATTACACAACGGATAAAAATTATCAAAACTTACTAAAAATATGCTGATTCTGCCACAGTCGCATATTGCGCTTTAAGAGGAGATTATGGTTTACATAATCGTCCAGCTACGCAAGCAATTGGCAAAATTGTGAAGAAATTTGAAGAGGCTGGAGCGGTTACAAATATTGTAAGGCCTGTGCATTATCGTTGCGCTGGTTCCGCTGAAATACTCGCTACTGTAAGTGAAAGTGTTGCCGAAGATCGGAATGTGTCGATTCCACGTCTCTTCTCAGGAATTAGGACTATCTTACGGCACATTATGGCTTATTTTGCATTTAGATCTACAGCTACATCCATATAAAGTCCAGCTCACGCAACAACTGAAACCAGCTGACCATTCACAACGTCGTAGATACGTGGAATGGGTGCTTGAACAACAGGCGGGGAACGGCAAATTTCGAACAAAATTTTCTTCAGCGATAAAGCACATTTCTCACTTAGTTGGTATGTTAATAAACAAAATTGTTGTATTTAGGGTTCTGAGAATCCTCATGTAATTGAAGAGAGGCCATTACATCCAAAAAAAGCCACTGTTTGGTGCGCTCTTTGGTCCGAAGGTATGATTGGATCTTACTTCTTCGAAAACGATGATGGAACGACTGTCATCGTCAATTCGGAGCGTTATGGTCATATTATAACCGACTTTTTTTGCCTGCTATTGAAGAATACGACTGGGAGAATATGTGGTTTTAACAAGACGGTGCCACATGCCACACAACTCGAGCGAATATGGCTTTATTGCAAAGAAAAGAATCAATGCTTGCAACACTTCGTGAAAAAAATATTTTATATGTGTTTTTTTTGCGTTTACTTTTGAAACCGCAAAATGGATAACCCTTTAAATAAATATTTTGTAATGCTAATAATTTGTTAAGAAACAAGTAATCAAAACAATTAAAATTGTGGAAAAATATTTTACAATAACACGTTTGTTTGCTTAAATTTGCTCGTGATGTTGGTGAGTAATTTTAAAATGAAAACATAGTGTTGTGACAAGGACTCGTCATGTTGAGAAACAATAAACGGCCTTATGGCAATATCGTAGTATTAGAAATCTCTACTATATTTTTAAAAGATTGTAGAAACCTGTCTGCAATAACTTGAATTTACTAATTTGTTATTTGTTTAAAATTACTACAACTTCAAAGCAAATAATACTCTTAGTTTTCCATCCAGTTACTGCATTTGCAGCATCTAAATCCTGTCAAATTTTTAGTTTTAAAATTTACTTTTTCTGCTTTTTGAGGGATATACACATACATATGTAATGTATGTGTCCTATATTATTTTTGTGGAGAAAACAAAGTAAATCCTTTACGGAAATATTTCTACTAAGTGGATTTGCTAAGCTCTCTCCATGTAAAACAATTCATATTCAACACTTTTATGTTCTCATGTTTATGAAAATCATAAGCCAAACTACCGACAGATAAGGATATCAAAAGAGTTTAATTCTGTATAGTATGGAAATAAAATAAACGTGATTATATGTATAGAATAGAGAAGAAAAATTCAGAAACGTGTCTATTTGTTAAAAAAAAAAAGAAAAAACTCTTGTTTATATATTTAAAAGGAAATCGCACGGGATATTATACTACGTGAGTGGTTTACCAAATAAAAAAATGAACAACAAGAAACAAAAGAAAAATATTTTTGAATTTTATTGTTTTACATTTTATACTGAAATTTCGTTTCTTCTATGAAAAACTTTTATTTGTCAGTTAATACTGTTGATGAGAATAATGATGATGATGTTGATGACGGTGAAGGCAATAAAGTACATGATCCTGTACAGGAATATTTAACAAAAAAAAAAAACAGAAAAAAAAATTCTTCAAATTTACAAAATAATAAAGGCATGAATGAATAAAACCAACGCATTTATAAACAAACAAGTTGTTTAAATATGCATGAGGATATGCCAACATCATGTACTCGTATGCTGGTCACTTAGTCACATAAACTGCGATATATGATTTTTGTACAATTTTACTTTTTTTTAATACTTTGTTTTATCAGTATACCCCCTTTAATTTACAATTGTTCACACACACACACCCGCACACACTTGTTGTACCGAAAGTAATCCTCATAGAGGAAATTTTGGCTGTACTATTGTGTTACTTGAATTACTGACAAAATAAAAATTCTAGTGAAACCTTAAATGGAGAAATTTGAGTTCTTTGAAAAATTTTTGGTGAAATCTTTTTTGTAAGTTTATTTTTTTTAGCTATCAAAGCTTTTATAAATTTTCCATTGGGGTGTTTGGAAATATTTAACAGAGAGACAAATTTATGGCTAAATAGTTTAGTTAAGAGGCAAAACTGCATTATGTACACTGAAAAGTGAAAGATTGATTTTTTTATTTGTCTGTAAATTATAATATATGAAGGTACAAAGCTGGTTAAGCTTTGTCGCTCAACTATTTTACCAATATGATCAGCAGCTGACAAGTATATGGAAAAGATTTTAAATTTATAGGTATGTTTCTTCAGGGTGGGTTATGGCTGCGATGACCATTCGTTCTGTATAATACAGAACTGTACACTTATTGAGAATTTTTCGTAAATTATTTATTAGAAAATAAAAAACATTAAAATGTTTTCTATTTATTTTCTATACGCCTAAAATTCTCACGCCCATACAAAAGATACGGGACCAACCCAAAAAGCGATGCGCTAATGCTATGCAATTGGAAAATCCAAATTTGACAGCGCGTAAAGAACTGAAGTTATTCGGAAAACAGCTGTTGTTAATTTTTTTATTTTTTTACAATTTTGTCTATTTATTTTGTTTAGTTACTTTCAGCCTAATTCTGTGATTATATCGACGATGGAATTAAAGAACGCTGTAACTGACAAAAAATCGAAAATACGTTTTTTGCATCATTTTTATCAGCAAAAAAATACGCGTCGATTGGTCCAAGTCCCAGATTTCTACGATGAAAATAAATTCACTTACGCCGTCTGTGAAATGAAAAATACCAGTGTATTTGTTCTACATTTATGAAAGTTTTTTGGCTCTGGTGAACATTTAAGGTTTTGTCAGTTACAGCGTTCTTTAATTCCATCGTCGATATTTACCGCTATTATAGTTATTTAGCTGCTTTTATCAAACAAGATGAGGACAGTACTGTTCTTGATACAACGTTGACGCTGTCAATTTGATCACTCAATGGTCAGTGTTATACCTTCACCTTTGAATTATCAACAGCAATTGTACCATCATGATGTTGAATGTGAGTGGTGAGTATCTTTTTTTATCTATGTAAGCTGTTATCTTCCCAGAAGGTGGCGCTGTACTCCTGATCATTCGTTTCTTGGTGGAATAGACTTTAAAATGTCAGGGATATTAGATACAATTGAATATAATAAAGTGAATTGAATATAATATGATTGCACTACATAAATATTCATTCTAAACACTCCCCCTGAATGATAAATTCATCAAATCAAAAAGAAATCTTTCTCATGCATCTTTTACATAAAGAAAATAAATAAAATCAATATTTCATTTCAAATAATAATTGGAGTATTCAAACGGTGTCTTATCAAGTCATATTGTCATAATATCATAAAATTTTAAGATAGTTTAAAAAATTTGTTGTTGGTCTTTAAATAAAAAAGTCATAAAACAATAAAACTTTTCAACCTAAAATAAAAACAATACTGAAAAATAAAAAATAAAATGAAAAATAATATACTAAACTATGACGGGTTGTTCACAGAAATCATATTTTTTGGATTTATTGTTTTATGATATATGACTTTAAAACAACTATTTGAATCTCCCAAATATAATATACTTATAATAAAAATAAATTAATAAAGTCCAAGTTTAGTTATAAAATATCCCAGCTTCCTGGCAGTAACAGCTTTCGTTAATGCATCTCGTCTGTGAATAAGTATTTTAAAACGACTTCTTTCATATCGATTTTCTGGCGGATAAATTTGGCGAATAATTGCTATTGAGAGCGGCTTGTAAAGCACTCTTGTTGTCACAGTAGAGCACCATACCTTTAAAGCTTTTAGAATTAAGTTCAGCTTCCAAACGTTCTAACCAAACTGATTCTTGAATAGCAGCAGTAAATGATATAAACTCGGCTTTAGTCGAAAATAATGCCACAGTCTTTAGTTTTATGGTTGACCATGAAATTGCAATGGATTGGTAAATGAGAACGTAATCAATTGTGGATTGTCGGTTGCCCACAGTCAGCATCGCAAAAACCTTTTATTTCCTCATCGGCTTGTTTTCTATATGTAATCCCCTTTTCAATTGTTCCCTTCATTTAAAATGAAGGACATCGGAGAAGTGTCATCAGTATTGGGTATGAAAATCACAAGAGGAACAGACACAATCAAAGTCGATAAATCGCAATACATAGAAAATTTCTTGTCACGATTTGACATGAGTGAGTGTAACCCAACATATTTGAAAATTTCAAATGCAATCAATTTACACATTTATTTATAGTACCTGTTAAGATACCCAAAAACACAGCATAATGTGATATCGGAAGGGTTAAAAAACTGTTGATAATATATTGTAAGTGAATATGGCATTATTGCACTAACACGCAAACAGCAAAACACATACACACCTACTGGTGAATTAAAACAAAAAAAGCATAAAGTTTTTTTTTTTCACTCAAAATCACACACAATTGCTGAAAGGAGTTCCGTATAAAACTTTTACTTTTTGTTGCAAATAAAGTTTTATTCTCTTTTATCTCTAAAGACGATTGAGTACAAAACTTTTACTGTTTGCTCATTGTTCACATTACTGTTGTCATAGGCATGATGAAAGAATGTATTAGAAAAATTTTTGCTTCTTATAATTTTGAAAAAAGAAAAAAAAATCAAAAGTTTTTGTTGATATCTCTAAGTCTCAGTATAACTATGTTCGACTTCTTGTAGGATTATGAAATTTTGTACCCATCAGACTAATAAATTTTCAAATCAGTGAGTAAAATTATTGGTTTATATCCACAAAATCTTCTTCTATGTAGAGCAGTGTCCAAGGGATATAATTGAATATACGCTTTTTATCAAATATAGCAGGCTTTTCTTAAACATGTCAGAGTAAAGAAGAGCCACTTCTTTGTGTAAATAAGTGTCAACGTTCACTGTTTAGACTGCATTTGCTCATACACTTACTCCACTTACACATTTATTTTTCTTTTTTTTTAGGTTTCAGGTGATATCACAGCCGTTATCTACACACTTGTACTCAAACTGTTTATTGTTGAATGACTTTATTTTTAAGGATATATTTTAAGCGCAAACGCAGCCATGCGTTAATTATAAACTACTTTTGCATTATTTTTCATGTTCACTTTAAAAAGACAAACAAAATGAAAAACTTGCAATGCATTAAAATTAAATGAAAAGTTTTTGATAAACTTTTTTAAAACTAATAAAGTTTTAAAATATGAAACATTTGTTCTTTGTTCAATAAATATTGAAGAAATTAAAGCGTTAACTTAAGAAAAATGAAAGAAATTTTAAAATAATAATAAAATACACTGTGCGACAAGTGAGGATGCAAATCGGGAATGGTTTTCGCCAATCCCGGGATACCGAAATTTTTGGGTTGTATGGTCTATGAGTGATTGGCGTTAATTAAGGTAATCAGTATACTGTGTGATATTAAACCGTGTCTGTGTTAACTTTTGTTGGCTCCAATCTGAGTTTGATTTTAAGAGTTTCTAACGTCTTATTAATATATTTGAGCTGTCTGGAGTTTCTCTCGGTACCTGTCCTTTGTTAGTATTGTGAAGTTTTTCCTGTCACAGCCTTTGATTTTGAATAATTCAAGGATTATTTTTATTAAATTTGGAAAATATTTTTTGTAATATACAATTTCTACATTTACTAAAAATTGCATTCTTGAGATCAGCTGGACATTCTACTACGACAAATTACACCTATAAATATACAAAGCTGATTCATAATAGTGTGTACCTATTTTTGGTTTTTGTATATGATAAATATATTTTGGTGGCGCCATCTATTGTCAAATTGAAATTACTACCCATCAAACATTTTTACCGAATTTGATATCTTTTATAACTGTTTATTTTGAATCAATAATATGAATTGTTTAAACATTAATTGCACTATAACTGGTAATGACCGTATGATAGTATGCTGGTTGTGTATGGGCAACTACCATCTAAAATGCTCATCACTTAAGGCACGTGATGCGGATGCGTTAATGGATCCTGCAAAATCACTTCAATGGACCTGTCCTGCATGTAAAAAAATCAACATTGATTTTTATAAATTTTTTAAAAGCTACAGAAGTGAGTTTGAAGAGCTGAATAAGGATTTTTCGGCGTTGCAGTCTAAATTGGCAAAATTTGGCGAACTCTATACAAATTATTCTAGCCTGGACAATTTTACAAATAACCATGAAAGTACTTTAAAACTTAAAGATAATTCAAATACTATTCAACCTACTGGAACTAGTATAGATGTTGTGATTGAAAATAATGTTACGCCTACCTCGTCATCGATTGCATCTAATAATGACAATTTGTCATCGATAGTTGTTGATAGTAGGTCTATAAATACGCTGTCTTCTGCAGTTAATACCGATAATCCTACAATGATTAATCAGACTATTTGTAAGCTTCTTAAAGCCATTCCACCTAAAAAAACCATATTTGTCTCACGATTGGCTTCTGATACTACAACTGAGGACGTGGAGTACTATATAAGGTCTAAATTTGGTTATAAAGTGGATGTTTTGATACAAAAATTTAAATTTTCTGTGGAAAGATCAATTTCAACATTTAAAATTTCTACCTCATCTGATCATTTTGATTATATTGTTGATCCTAAGTTCTGGCCTGATAATACATTAGTTCGTGAGTACGCCTACAGGGAGAAAATTAGAACAAATGTTGGTGTGCTTCCTCAACGTGAACCAAATGTCTCAAAAAACTAAATATTAAATCATTGTCGTTACTTTATCAGAATGTACGAGGATTAAGGACGAAATTGGAAAATTTATATTTGGAAAGTTTTAGCTGTAATTACCATATATTAGTTTTTACTGAAACATGGCTCTATGATTCTATTCTTAATTCTGAAATACTTTGCAGCAGATACAACATTTTTCGTCGTGATCGCATATCCTATGGTGGCGGTGTTCTTATAGCAGTATCTAGTAGCTTGCCATCTGACAGTTTTGATATCGAACCGTCTTCTGATATGGAATTTATATGTGTTAGTATTAAACTGAAAAGGAAAAGCATATTCATCACATGCTCATATATTCCTCCGTCGATCCTGAAGATCGATACCATCCTGCAATTGAATTAATTATTGCCACACCATCCGACCGTGTTGTACCATCATCAATTGTAACTGAGAAAGTCTTTTCCTTTGCCCATACCAATTACAGTGCTTTAAATGAATTAATTATAAATACGGACTGGATTAATATTTTTTCATCATTGTCAAATTCTCCCTTTGCAATGTGCAAAATATTCGACTTATTTTACGATAAAATGTATTCTTTTATGGCAACATCTATACCGAGACGAGTACAAAAATTATCTACTGGGCCCCCTTGGAACAATAAAGTATTAAGTAGTGCTAAGAATAGAAAAAACAAATACTATAGAAAATATAAACTTTCTGGGTCTTCTGTAGATTACGCTAGATATTCGATTTACAGGGCAGAATATACAAGATTAAATAAGTTTTATTACAAGCTTTATTTAACTAAAATCAAAAATAATTTCAACCGTAACCCGAGATCTTTTTATAAATTTATTAATTTAAAGAAGAAAACAGCTGGTTTTCCTAATACGATGTCATTTCAACAGATTGAATCTAGTGATGATTTAACGATTTGTAATATGTTTGCCGACTTTTTTTCTGCAACATACTCTGATGCTAATTTTAATAAAGATACTGATTATCCTTATCCATTAAAGGGGCATCAATCAATAAATTTGCCCGTATTGGATACTTATACAGTTGCTGCTCAATTGAAAAAATTAAAATTTTCGCACACTTTTGGACCTGACAGAATTCCTAGCAGTATTTTAATTAATTGTGCCGATGCCTTAGCTATTCCTTTAACATTTTTATTTAATATATCCCTTAAATACGGTTATTTACCAAAAATATGGAAGGATTCATATATATTCCCTTTGTTCAAATCCGGCAAAAAATCTAATATCGAGAATTATAGGGGCATAGCAAAACTTAGTACTATACCTAAATTCTTTGAAAAAGTAATTACTGAACATATATATTACCAAGTTGTGAATATTATTTCTCCCTGCCAACATGGATTTCAAAAAGGATGTTCAACTACAACAAACCTTCTTCATCTTACAACTGTAATTAATCGTGGATTTTTTCAAGGAAAACAAACAGATGTCATCTACACTGATTTCAGTAAAGCTTTTGATAAGGTGAATCATGTGCTTCTGATAAAAAAACTACAGATGATAGGGTTTACAGACCCTGCTATTAATTGGATTAGATCTTATTTAATAAATAGAACCCAAACTGTTTACTTTAATAATTTATTTTCAAAGAGTATACATGCTCGTTCTGGTGTTCCACAGGGTAGCCACCTTGGCCCTCTGTTGTTTTCATTATACATTAACGATTTGCCTCAGATAATTAAGTTTTCGAAGATATTAATGTACGCAGATGATGTAAAAATTTTCATAACCCATTTGGATCAACATCAACATTATCTTCAAACTGACCTAAACTCATTTTATGAATGGTGTAAAACAAATTTAATGGAACTAAACGAAAAGAAATGTAAGATAATGCGCTTTTCGAGGATTACTCCAATATCCATAAATTATTTTTTGGGTAGTTATCAAGTCGAAGCTGTTGACCACTTTCTGGATCTTGGCATACTATTTGATTGTAAACTGAGTTTTAATTCGCATATTACGAGTATAATAAATAAAGCCAGAGTGGTACTGGGATTTATAAAGCGGTGGTCTAAAGAGTTTAATGATCCATATATTACCAAAACATTATACATGTCACTTGTGCGTCCAATTTTAGAATATGGGTCAGTAATATGGGATCCCATTTATCAATTATATTCTAATGCAATTGAATCTGTTCAAAAACAGTTCCTTTTATTTTGCTTGCGTAGTCTACACTTTGACTCCCGCCTCCTCCTCCTCCCTCCCTGCCATCGTACTCTGCCCGACTAGCTCTTATTAAACTACCAACATTAAAAAGTCGAAGAGTTATGCTGAATGTAACATTCTTATTAAATGTTATTCGAGGAGATATATGTTCGGGATTTTTGATAAATGAAATAACATTCAACATACCTCAGCGAGTATCCCGTAATTTCGTGCCATTATCTGTAAGAACTTTTAGAGCTAACTATCCTGATGCTGATCCGCTTAGAAGAATGTGCAGCGCGTTTAATCAATTTTATAGATTCATTGACTATTCATTAAATCTAAATATAATAAAAAATTTAATCATTGTTTATTTAAATTCTTAATATGTCACTATTTTTATGTTATTTATATTCTTATACTTTTTATTTAATTTTTTGTTATTATATCCTTTGTAATTGTCTGTAAGGTGGAATCCATAGACAAAAATAAATAAATAAATAAATAAATAAATAAATAAATAAATAAAAAAGCTGAAAGCAAAATTTAAAAAAACTATGACCCGATAATAAATTTTGGGTTTTATGGGTGGTGGGTAGTGGGCGTGTCCAATTTTGATAAACTTTATATTTTTTTTATTGAGGCTCAGAGCGAAATTTCAAATACTTTGGCCCAAAAATAAATTTTGATGAAACTTTACATTTCTCTTAATTGAGCTAACCAAAGGCTTAGAAAAAAAATTCCAACATTCTACGAGCACACTTTATGTATTTTGCCAAACATTGTATGAACAAATCCCACTGTACGTCGTGTAAGCAAATATTTCCAAAAATCTATATAAAAATCTATAGATTGGAAATATTGCTAAATACCAATATAAAAATTTATAGTCTATGGTAATGAACAAATGATAATGAATTTGACAAGATGAGCGTTATCAACTGTTAAAGTTTCGTACTTCCTGTTGCAAGGCCCTATGGTTTCAACTTCTCACTATATTGATAGCCGTTATTTAACTTTTTAAGTAATTTTGGTAAGATTTGAAAAAATACTGTTTTTTTATAAAAACTTTATTTATCAGTAGTAGTGTGTGTAAAGTATAAAAGTCTACTGTCATTACTGTTTTACAATATTTATTACCTTTTTGATATGGCATCTATTGCATTTACTTTAGTTTTATTACTTTACATTTTAATTATTCACTCAACAAAAATTTTATGGTTTAATAAACATTTTTAAAATTTATTTTCCGTTTCGCATCATAAAACTTTCAAACCCATTTATGGTTAAACTCCATCAAAAATCAATAAAATATTTTCATAAGTTTTTCACTTTTTTTTGCGTTTTAAACAGTTTTATGGTTCTCCATTTAATTATTTTCATTTCAATTTTTTAATCATTCATGCATGACAGCGTTGCCACTATTGGTAGAATTCTACCAAAACTGGTAGAAAATTTTTCTTTTGGTAGGATGGTAGGCTGAATATGATTTTGGTAGATTTTAGCAGAAGCTAAAAAGGAAGAAGTTTTGGATGCTAAACATGAGATTTTGCAATTTAACATTGAATTACTAAACCAAATCAATGCTAAATTTGATTTTAATCGATAATATATTAAATTGTTACAAATAATTAGAAGTATTGTCAAAAGAAAACTTGCTTATATTGTCCCTTGTTTTAAAATTTTCTAATCTTATAGATTGTGATCCTGATATTATTATGTTGCGATTAAGAGAAACAAATCTTTTAACGGAATTAAACATTGAATTATTTTGGGCTAAAGTTAGTTCAACTAGAAACGGTTTAAATGAGAAAAGTTTTGGTGAATTAAACAACTTTGTTTTAATTTACTTTTTCTTAAGCATAGTTCTTCAGCAGCTGTACGCAAATTGTAAACACTTTCCTTAACTCGAAATAAATACAATTAATAATATAATGCTCTGTAAAGAGCTTGTAAAAGCTAATGATGGTCACTATGTGTGGTCAGCAAAAATTTAAATTTCTATAACTACATATCCATTTAGATTATTTTTGAAAAATCGAATTGTTTTTTTTTTTTAATTTCTTGCATTTATAAATGTATTTTCGATTTAATTGTTTAGAAATTGAATTGTTTTTGTTATATATATATTTATTATTAAATGTATTTTCGAAAAACTGAACTCTTTTCGTTATATTTTTACTTTTGGTTATTTATATGTACATGTAAAGGTGTTAATAAAGATTGTTTTTTATCTCAACAATGTGTTTTTAAATGGTTTTTAAATAAAAATGGTTTTTGGTAGATTTTGATCACTTTTGGTAGATTTTGAAAGAAATTTTGGTAGAATAAAAATTTTTTCAATGGCAACACTGTGCATGAATAAATAAATTTTGAATTTAAATGTGTGTTGGTTGATGATTAAATGTTTTAAATGCCATTTTCTTTTTTTTTCTACTCAATATTTTACTTAAAAGTAATAACTTTCTGGGCGATTGGTTTCGTTTTTTACAACAAATTAAAATTATTATTAAATATTGTTACGAAAACATAATTTGATAAAGCAAAATCGTCATTACAGTCTTTTAAAGTAGGTTTTGCTCTTATTATTACAAATACAAATATATTAGGAACATTCTGAAATATCCCTGCAGTTTTATTCTATCAATTGACCCATTTTTCGGTTATTTTTCTGACTCAACGTTGTCTTTCGCGATGTCAATTCAGACCTTTCTGTCCCTTTGTTATCGAAGAGGTTTCAATTCACACTTTTATGTCCCTTTGTTATCGAAGAGGTTTCAATTCACACTTTTCTGTCCCTTTGTTATCGAAGTGGTGTTATTTTGAAGTTATGCCTGTACTCAGAAGCATTGTCAATGAAAGTTGAACTTTGTTGCTATGTGAGGTAAATGTGAATGCAGAAAAATAATCCATTATTCATTTATTTGGTGAGTTGTGCACATAATATCGTCGGTTGACAAGTAAAACTCACTAAGTGTAGTCAGACCACATAGCACTTAGTGAGTTTTACCTGTCAGCCGACGATATATGCTTCAGTTATTGTTCTGTTTATAAGTAATTACATGTTTATAAGTAATCACTGGCTTATCAGGGAAAATAAGATGTAAAGTACTTTGGACCTACTTATTTATTTCACCAGACCGAATTAACCAGTTAATTTACTGGTACGACGGCATCAACAACGGGGTTGATACTGTGGCACCGGTAAACAGACTATCCCATAGTTATCTATAGGGGGGTCAATTGACTATTTCTACGACTACCACATGTTAAAATCTCCGGTTGTTTTACCGGTAAAGAGACTAACAGTGTCCCTTAGTGATAGGTGAAAGTACCAATTTGGGACCGGTCCAGCGCACTGCAGGGATGTTTATAAAATTATAAATCATTACAAAAACAAATATACATGTAGGGGAAAAATGTATATAAAACACACAAACACAAATACATGTTGGTTTAAAATGTATATGAAAATTATATAAAATTATCCACCTTATCTACATTAGTCGATATGAATGATATGTACGACTGTAGCCGTGTTGGTTAGAGCGCAGCGCCATAGCCGAGCGCGAAGTATGTTAAGTGCTGAAGGCTCGGGTTTGATCCCCAGGAAAGGTGTGATCAATTTTCTGATGAAACAAAAATTAAAATTAAAATTGATCACATCGAACCCGAGCCCCAGGAAAGGTGTAATCAATTTTCTGATGAAACAAAAATTAAAATTAAAATTGATCACACCATTCCTAGGGCTCGAACCCGAGCCTTTAGCACTTAAAAGGAAATCAGTTTTTTCATTTAATAGCAAACGATTAATTGGTTATTTCAACAGTTTACTCAGAAAGCTCCTTTAAAACCGTATTTTCTTTAACTCTTTAATTGTCTTTCATTGCCAAACCAGAGAGATTCCGAAATTAGCCGACCTTACAAAGAAGAAATAATTAAAACAAAAAAATTGTATTTCTCAACATAATCTTATTTTAGCTGAATCCCCTTTTTCAGCGATATTCAATAAATTCGATTTAAGAACGTATACAAGATGTATATGTATCATTCTGGGGGGGTGTGTGATATAGTGTTTAGAGCGCAAAGGTAAAAAATGAAAAAGTTGGTTTGTGATTTTTTTAAAATTATAATTTAAAAATAAGTGGACTTTAATTCCGGCCATCCCAAAAGTGGATGAGCATAATACTCACTGTTTATTGTTTCTACGAGTACCTTTTTGAAGATAATCAATAAAAATTATGTCAGTTCCATCCCCTTTCCTGAAAATAGTGTTGAATTCTTCTTCTGTGGACACGCTTCTCCCATTCCATGTCTGGTCCGTGATTACGAATCGAGGAAAAAACTCATCTTCATAGCATTGAAACATCCCCACCATTCTGTGCAAACAATTTCACAACGTTGTTTTAGTTTTGTTGCGACTAAAATCGGCACCCATCCTGCGCTTAGCTTTTTTAACATCTGTTCTATTTTTTCGTCAATGCTCGATAGCACTTTTTGAAATGCCAGTTTACACGCTTTCAGCTAACAACATGGACGCTTCAATTGGTCGAGTACTAAGTTTGTCGTCTTGGCAGCTCAAATGAACTCGTTAATATTCTTATTACCAATATTTTATAGTCGCATATGAAGGAGCAGGCCAATAACAGAGTAGAATTTAGCTCGATTTTTAAAATTGTTTGAACTAACACCTCTAAAATAAAAAGACCTATCTTCTAACTTATTTTTAATCTTCCTCAATGATCTTCTCCTTTTAGCTTTAAATCCCCTCTACTGCTTCGCAGATGACAGCAACATTTGTCACTCATATTCATTTGATTGCAGGCCGAGCCCTTTGGAGATAGGGGTAAGAAGGCTGAATATGAATGACACACTCTCAAATGACCTGCAAAAAATCTTCGAGTGGGGTCTCGCGAACAGGGTCGAATTCAATGCGCGCAAGACCCAACGTTGTTTTATCACACATAGACGTTGTGATGATTTAAACCTGGCATATGTGACTATGGGTAATGTAAGTATTGAGGAAGCGGACTATCTTAATGTTCTGGGCATAAGAATTAATTGTGATATCCGTTGGAAGGATCACATATTTCGAGGGTTTTTTAAAAAGGTCCAAGAAATACTTCACTCCATCTTACCTTCACAATATTTACAAGACCTATAACCGACCTAGGATGTATGGACCGGTGCTTCAAAGTCTATTTTGGGGCTTCTCTAGCTCTATCGATTCATTGGAGCATTGTTCTATCGATACTACCATAGTAGGCACTCTGATGAAATAAGAGTTTGATTCCAGGTGGACTACGCTTACCTCTCTCAGAGCACATTCTTTTGTTGTTGATTGTCCAGTGAATCGCACAATGCATTATAGAGAGAATTCCTTCCTTGGCCGCATCGTTAGTTCGTGGAATAATCTTCCCGTAAACGTTTTTCCTGTCAGTTACTATGTTAGCAAGCAAATGTCACTCTTCCCTCCTTCCCATATCATATTTTCCTAGACCAGCACTATGTACCGCATAAGTAGGGGTCATCCCCTGAGTGCTGGCCTTAATGCAAAAAAAAAAAAAAAAAAATTAATGAATTGCAATTTCGTTAAAGGTAAAAAATTCATTGTGATCACTTATTTTTGAAGACAAACAAAAAATACATATCGACCTGCACCTTAAAACATGAGTTTTGGAAGTTTGCCACAATTCACCAAATTAATTTTACTTAAGAGCTACTGTTACAACCACTTGTATAAATACATTAGTTCGGCTAGTTTTAGATCCCTGTTCGTGGTATAAAAAAAACCGTGCGTTAGTTTCAATAAAGAAGTCTTGGTCCTAAAGAACTCTCATATGTCATGAATATGCCTCACTTTCAGAAATATAAGTTGAAACTCCTGCAGTATAAAATGTGGCATAAGAGTCATGATTTTCGTTTTCTCTGTTAAACAACGACAATAATCGTTCAAAATAAATAATAACAAACTTCGATATCACAGAGACCATAAGATCCTAATTAAATGACAAGTGGACTTATTATACCACGTGTGATACGTTTTAAATATCAAGCGACAGGCATATTTGTCGGCAACAACTCTACGAAAACAATTGTTAAATATTTCTATTGTTATCTTAATCTATAGATTAAATTGATTTTCTTTCGATGTGCTTTTAGAAGAAGTAAAATCTGTATGTACTCGTATCTTTAAGAAAACCTGACGTTTATCACAATCATTAAATCAGAATTGACGAAACATTGTTGTCAACAAGAGCAGTTGCAACAACACAAAGGGAATAACATCTGACGATAATCCTTTAACACAATGCTTGAATGAAATGTTTCGAGGTAAGTTCTGAGTTATATTTCTTGTATTAAATGCAAACATTCTCACATGAAGTCAACCACACAAAAGCATTTACATCCAAATAATATCATAGCAACCAAAGAAATGATCAAAGGGACAAAGAATAATACTCGTATAATAGGGAAGATGGCAAAAGTAACTATTCTGTTCATAGACGTACATACAATATCAATAGTTGGATGATGTTTCACTTTTGTTTTCCATTTTATTTGAAAACAATTGCCATCAAACATGATGTAGAATGCTAACAATACCTTGGCAAATTGTTAACAATAATAAAAGAGTGCAATACACAGATACAAGTACTGTTGATAGACAGATGCATAGATGCATGTGCACACATGAAGCTGCACATATCTATATAAACTGTTTAAAATCCTTTAAAAATGGGGGGATAATGCATGTTCTTATGTTTAAACGTGTGCAACAACTGAACATTGGATAGCAATAACATACGGAGCCAATTGATAAAATGGAGAAAAAACTTTCAACTTTAGCTGTGTTAATGCCATATTAAGAATTATAATGTTGCTATTGCTTTCATCGAAGCTACTGCTGATGTTCAAAGCTGAAAGTCTCACTTGTACAATTACCAAATGGCATTCTACTTAAGACATCATCTGTCCAAATACCCACAACATACAATTTGTTGCTACTATTGCAACTGCTACTACTACTGTTTGTCATACTGTTTTCTTCGTTTCTGTGATTTGTCTATTTGTTTTTCTTACTTCAGCATTTCATTTTCATTGAATTGCATTGTTAACTTACACTTATGGGATAAAAATCAATGTTGTAGTATAAGTGGTACAAAAATTGCCATAATTTGTAAGTTGAATTTTGCCACTGGTCTTATTGATATGCCTTGTTGTTGTGGTCTATCTTGTTACTCGAGATTAAATAAAACTATCGATGTCATCTTAAAAATATCTTGACAATTTGTACAGGAAAGAAAATATGTGCATCTTACAACAGTATTTTTATTACAAAACACTGCAATGTAAATGCAGTGACAGAGAATAACAAATGTATTTATTAAAGTGTTTGCGGTTGGTAATTTCTTAAGGCTATTAGTTTAAGCTGTTGATGTTTAAAAATCTTATAACATACCTATATTGTGAAAAGAATACAGAATTCTAAATATATGAGTTTATATTTATGTATATTAATAGGAGTAAAAACAAAATTTTCTTATTATTATTACTATCTGGTTTAGACCCAGCACAAATGCAAGACACTGCGACCTATAAGTTCTATTGTGTTCTTTTGAGTCTACCGTGTGTCTAGCAGACCAACTGCTTTCCTTACGAACACCAGCAGGTCCGAAAATTTAGTGGTGGATATATCCACCAGTGAGACCACATGTCTCCTTAAATACATCTATCTAAATCTATCAAGAGCCACACACTCACACATTATGTGCTCGGCTGTCTCTAATGCTTGTGAGCATAGTCTACAAACATCTACATCTGTGATCGCTATTCTCATCAAATGCGCTCTCACACTACAGTGACCCGTAAGAAAATCCGTTAGGATTTTCAGGTCTGGCCTTCTATATTTTAGAACATAAGACTTACCCCCAAATCGGGGACGAATCCCAGATTTGACCCGATTGGGCATTCCAATACTCCAAACATTTGCCAGTTTTCCATTTACTAATTTGATTGAGAATAGTAGAAAGCGGTGCTGCACACCAGGGCTCCGGACTCCGTCCTAGTCAATGCATCCACTTCCTCGTTCCCGCTTATACCACAGGGTCCAGGTACACAGAACAGCTGCATCAAGTTTCTAAGCGATAATTTTTTCAACGTCAGATATCATACGATGAGAGTCAAGCGAGTTTAAGACAGCCTGACTATTTGAAAATCTAATATCTTCTTCGCCGTGGTCTAGTGGTTGGTGTGTTGGCCCTGGGTTCGACACCCAGCTCTGACATCTTAAAAAAAGAAGAAATATGAAAAAAATATTTCTTTCGGCGACTACCTGTCAGCAGTCTTCTGGCAAAAGCTCTGAGAGTAACTAATTGCCATGAACAAGCCTCAAGTCTGTCATACGGAGTCGACATTAAAACTGTAGGGTAAAAATTGACACACACAACATAAGTGCTGCGAGAAGCTAGCCCGTAATCCTGACACAGGGTTGTAAAAGCTAGTTATGTATGTATGTATGTGACTATTTGAAAATATATTAATTGTCTTGCCCTTGAGCCCGATATCCGAGTTAATCTCAGAACATTGCCGGGATTTCAAAAATCTCTAGGCTTAGAAACAAAAATTTTAGATAATTGTATGGTGCAAATTAGGAATGCATTACTGCCCTTGTAAATATAAAGGTCAGATGGAGTGAGTGTGTGTGTCACATTCACAACCCTCCAAAAGGCTCTGCCTACAACAAAATGAATATGAGTGACAAATGTTGTTGTCATCTGCAAAAGAGTAGATAGGGTTTGAAGTTAGAAAGAGAAGATCCTTAAGAAAAATTAAAAATAGAGTACTTTGCGGTACTCCCGAATTTAACTAGAACTCTTTGGAAGTGACAAAGGTTATAACTATTCTTATGGCGCACTCTCTGAGAAAGCTCGTTATAAAACTACAGAAATGATTACCGACACCAAAGGCAACATGTTTATAGACGAGAGCCTCGTGGCACACTCTATCAAATGCATTGGAGAAATCTAGAACGATAACTTTGCTTCCACCAAAGTGGTGAATAGACCCACTTCACCTTTCAGAGAGAAGTGTCAACAAGTCACCACTGGAGCAGTAACTACTAAAGCCATATAGACGGTCGCAAGTTGTTGGACCCTAAATACCTTATAAAGTAATGCTTTACCATACTCTCCATTATTGTATGGAGAGTTGTTGGGCGGTTACTTTTGGGATTACTAGCCTCACATTTTTTAGGACTTGGCGTTGCATTAGCAACCTTCCACTTGGGCATTGTTTATTAGGAAGGTGCTAGTTTTGCTGCATAAACAGTAAACAATAGATCTCATATATCGCAGGGTATTGCAATTCGAATCAGTCTTGATTGAATAATGAATGATAAATCATGAATGCAGTCTAATTCGAACTGAAATTTGAATGCATTCATAATTATTTAAAAAATCTTAATACATTCATTTGCATTGCGAATTGAAAATTGAAAGAATTATAATTTTATGAATTATAAAATCCATAAGGGTATATCCAGAGGAAGGACGGAAAATTTCATAATTTAAAATTGCTATATTTTTAACTAATTTTGTTTGTAATCATATAGCCAATTTGTTGAACTTTAACAAAACAAAGGATCAATCATATAAAATAATGGCGACTCCAATTATAGTGCTTAAAAATTTAGTTTGAACAAAAATTATTAATTTCTATTGTCGAGATAATGTAAGTGTTCCAGCGGCTGGCAAAAAATATGCAATAATTGTAAATGGAGAATGTGTTGCTAAGCGCTTCATGATAATAACAGTTTCAGAAGCTTTTGTTCTGTATAAAGAAAAATTTCCTGAGGAACGAGTAAATAAGAGTGTTTTCTTTGAAAATCGTCTAGCACACATTCTGCTATCAAGAAAAACGCCTCACAATATGTGTATATGGAAGTACCACACTAACTTCGGGTATATGTTGGATAGCTGTTCAAATGTAATAAAATCTTTTCCGTCAAATTTGGAAGCATTGGCGACAAGCAACAATCGGTTACTCTTAGACTACACAGAGGCAACTTTGCGGATCTTGTCCATGAAATCGAAACGCACGTAACTGAGTTTTAAATAAAAATAAGAAAAAATAGATTTTCATATACTGCTATTCATAGATAAATGTTTGTGTACGCAACGTGCATCCACAACGCCGATTTAATTGAAATTGCATAAAAGGAAAAAGTATTTTAAATGTAAAGTAAGTTGTTTACATACATATCTTCTTAAAAAAATAATATTGATCATATAAGAAATTTCGCTAAATTTTACAAAATTTCAGGGACACTTCAAATACCTATGGAAAAGTGTGTCCATCCGTAACGCACTTTAGTGTTAGCCATAATTTTCAATACAACATCTTAAGTAAAGTTTCACTAAAAGCACATTATAATACTGTCCAAAATCCAAATTTTTCAATATGGGACATAGTCTTCAAAATATTTCAACTTTTTAAGAAAACTAAAATAGAAAAAAAAAAACATGCGTCCACAACGCAAGAAATACCCATATATTATAAATCTCTCTGTAAGTCTGTTTATGTGTCGGGCACTGATTCCTAAACGACTCAAACGATTTTGTTGAAATTTGAAGCATAGATAGACTTAACTACCGAAAGTGCAATAGGGTATATTTATTTTAAAATTGGACCTGGACATGGTACCTCCCATAGAAACCAAATACTGATTTTTGTATATCTTGAGAATGGTTAAAACTATTAAAACTATTTTTACCTGCCATACAAAATAAATATTAATTTCTTTATATCTTGAAAAATGTTAAAGCTGAAATTGCTTAACTTGGTGTAATTGTAATGGTTTTCGTAGTCATTAAAAATCATCAGTCGAAAAATGTGAACAAATGGTAGCGAAAGATGTAGCGAAGTACGCCGGGTTGGAACTTTTAACAAAAGAATTTTTTTTTATTAAATTTTTTATAAATTGCCTCGTGTTGTCATTTTATTCCAATTTTAGGAAATGTAAATAAATTCTAAATACCGTGATTTATTACTTGAACTTGTATCATTACCTAGCGTAAGTAAAAAATGAATCATATTTTTACTGCTCTGATATATATTCACTTCTTGCACATATTTTGTTAATAATTTACAGAACAAATGTAAATAAAAATGATAAAAAGACAGAAAAGATTTCTTTTATATATTACAAAACAAAAAAGAAGAAAAAAAACACAAAGGGCACACAATGTAGGCGAAAAAATAAAGTCCCCAAATTAACCCAAAAGGTCTATAAAAATGTCAGTAAAATATATTTTTATTGATTAATCACCAGAGAAAACTTTACAATTTTACAAGTATGTACACAATGAACCCATAGAGGTAACATAGAAGAAATGTTTTCTTAAATGTTGTCTGTATGCCTGAAATTTTAAGTCCGTGTATTTTAAAGTCGAGTAATGCGTCATTGCATGTATGTCAGAGTATCTCTTCTACACATATACAAATTTTATCTATCATGTTTATATATATATGTATATCTTATACTTAATGTATATAAATAAATATATTTGATGTTAAACAGATCCTTTGTATTGGCTATAGACTATATTGGTACGGCATTTTGTTCACTATTTGTATATACATATTTGAAAAAAAAAACTGTATTTAAAAATTTTTTCCTTTTTATAGGGTATATATTTTAAACGAATTTTATTGACCATTACTTTATAAAATTTTTTCTCTTGGATTTTTCTAACATAAAATATGCCAAAACACTGAAACACATATTTACATTTTTTTCAGTCTTTATTTTCTATAACAAGTACAACAACAATGTCGACATTTAATAGCCATCTATTGATTTATGGTCTATAAAAGGTTGTCAGTAATACAGGTGGTATAAATAAATTGTCTATTTTGAAGGCTTAACTGGCAGACATTAAACAAGAACTTTTAAGGGTAATCTTATGAAATTTTAATAACACAGTCTAGACTCTTAGACTTTAATGATAAAAGTAGCATGACTCTCTTACGGTATGTTTTTTGGGAATATGCAGTATATAAAATCATATATTGCAAATGTAAAAGACCAAATAATACGAATAAGAAAATCTTTGTAAGTATATGTACACTAAATATTGTATGTACAAATAAGGTTTCCGAATATGTATAGTATATTTAATATAATATGCATATGGCATATGGGCAATTTCAAAAATTTTCAACATTTGTTGAAACTGAGTTCAGATGCTTATTATTTCTCCAGTTTTTCGAATTGACCAAAACGGTCAAAAGGGAATGGTAGGCCACACTAGAAAACTCGGAAATTCTAAATTTCAGACCATCAGTTCTTTATCTCTAAAAGTTATGGGCACTCAAATATTGAAAAACTCAAAAACAGGCTTGAAATTTACAAGAGTTTTTTCATATTTCATCACTTTTCTACTTTTAGTTTTAAACTTCCGATGCCCACTGATATAAAATGAAGTCACTAGACTTTGTAGATATTTACACTATAAAAGTTATGCGCATACTACTATTTGGGAAAAAGTTGTATAGCGGTTCATTTTTGAAACCAAAATTTTCCGATTTTTGAATTTTCGCAGTTTTTTTCTATAGCGTTTTTGCGCCGTTCAAGAAAATTGCATTTCGTCAACAGTATTTAATAGATGGTGTAATTTGCTAAAATTTGCGCCATATCACGTCGATGTCAGGCTGCTAGTTGCTGAGAACGATGACCTCAAACTTTTATAGAATTGGCGTAAATTTTTCAAAAATGACAGTTTTTCGCGCCTGACATTTGCAATCTTATTTAAAACTGGTTTATGTATTGCGTGATCTAAACTTCTTAGTAAATGGCACCTCAACGTCAAGAAGGCGTTAAAATATTTTAAAACGCAAAAATGTTATAAAGAAAATAAAAATTTTGCGAAATTTCATGATTTTGTTTCGCGTTTCTTTTAATTAATCCGTGGTTTAAAATCAATGTAAAGTATTGGAAATGAAGTGCGGCGGTGAACTAAAGATCATATATAAATACCGTTGAATTCGGTCCATATTTAGAGGGTACAGTGGCATTTTTCTTCAAACACATTTTGCTTTGTGACATCTGCAGTTATGTATAGATTCCGCCGCGATTAACAGCAAATGAAAGATTTTTTTAAGCTTGATAATAAAACCGAATAGGCATTAAAAAATTTTCATGATTTTAAATTTTACAGATCGAAAAAAATCCTAACCTCAAAAATAATTCTTATATAACTTTTCTTATTTTTTAAATTTGCAAGTTAAAACATTGTTTTTCTGTAAATTAATTATGCGTTATATAAACACATATTATAACAATCGGTGAAACATTCATATTTTTGCAAAAATTAGCGTTTTTTAATGTTAAGGATTTTTTATTATAATTGATATTTTTTATGTATTTTATCAGTGCATTGATGAATTTGGACTGCATTGATGAATTTGAAATAAGTTTCATGCATCCATACAACATTTATTAAAATAAACCAACAAATTTAACTTAAAATTTTTTTTAAAGAGATTTTAACTTAAAACCTCCATAACTTTCGCGCCGTTTGCAATAAATGATTAACGCGAACTGTTTTGGTATGCTAAAATATCACCCTTCACGTGACCAAAGCGTCATTCGTGTCATCCAAAAAAAAAATTTCGAAAAAAAAATATCAAAATGTCGAAAATTTTTGAAATTGCCCATATATGTACATATATTGTAGTGTATATATTATAATGTAATGTTTTGTATGAGGACATGAAAACAATCAGCATTTTTAACATATTTTTGGATATTATTTATCTTTTTTCTTACTTATCAGAGAGTATTATAATTCCTTTTATTTTAATATATTTCTATTATTCTATATCAGTACTCGAATGTTGTAAATTGGTAACAACTCATTATTTTTAATACCAGCAAAGTCAAGTGCTTTCCTCGACGGACCTATCGAAATGTATTTGGAACCCCTCTTTCTCATGTAATGAAATTAAATCAAATTAATCACGCAACTCGAGTTCCAACACTTTCTATGAAGTAGACTTGCCACTTTTACATAGCGATATCATAGAAAAGCTCCAATTATAGATCTCCCTTTGATAGATCTCAGATGTATAATACTTGTTTTTATTATGGTTCTTGAGAAAATATCATCGAAATAGTTTAGAGGTGAATTGAATCAAGTTTTCATTAAAAAAAAAAAAAACAAATAGTCCTATGAACTGTGAAAATGCTTTAATAAATTGGTTATTTTTTTAACTAATATTTTAAACCAATTATATTGTTACCATATTAACAAGACCCTTGTATCGTCGTTTCGTTGTTTTAGACTACAACAGTGTATGCTTGTTATTGGTTTTTTTCATTAAAAAATTTTATACAGAAATACAATTATTTTTCATGTGTTTTTAAAAAGTTGTATTGGTTTCTATGCTATTAATGTAAATTGAATACCTATTATTGAAAAATAAAATAATAATACAAAAAATGTATTCATTGTCATCAGTAAATTTGCTTAGAAGAAAAAGATAACGAAATATATAAATATAGAAAGGTAACTAATGTTGATAAAGTTATAAAAATATAAATTAAATCTACATTTATTCATTTGTGAATAGTGCTTTTCTTCTTCTTATGTGATTTTTGGCGGTTTCGATACAACGCACATGATAAACTAGATGTTCACGAGCAAGTAAACAAAAATTGCTTTCAATAATGCCTACAACGTAGGCATTATTTGTTTACTTTTAACCTGATACGACTACGACGGGTAGGGTACAACTTACGTTTTCACTAATCTTGCGGCAATTATGATCAGACTAAATATCACAAAATTTCCCGCAGTCAACCTATAAACATTTACCTCTATGATCATCATTTCCCATAAATTCGCTTAAAAATCCCAATGATTTTAATGAAATTTGTCAGAAGTTTTAAGACTGGCATTTTGAAATTGAGTTTAAGCTAAATTTACATCACCAAAGTTCTCATCTGTAGTCGCCGTGGTCTAGTGGTTAGTGTGTTGGTTTACTAAGACATGGGCCCTGGGTTCGACTCCAGGCTCCGACATCTTCAAAAAAAGAAATATGAAAAAAATATTTCTTTCGGCGTCTACCTCTCAGCAGTCTTCTGGCAAAAGCTCTGAGAGTAACTAATTGTCATGAACAAGCTTCTCAAGTCTGTCGTTCGGAGTCGATATTAAACTGTAGGTCCCGGTACTCATGGATAAAAATTGACACACACAACATGAGTGCTGCGAGAAGCTAGGCCGTAATCCTGACACAGGGTTGTAAAGGCCATTTATGTATGTATGTAAAGTTCTCATCTGAGTTTTATACCAGAAGTGCACTCAGATAGTTTAATTACAAGTCTAATTTATTTGTTATTGTTTTTGCTTGAGCTCAGTTGAAAATAGAAAATTTTCTATTTTCAAAATTATTTCCGTTTGAGTTGTAACTGTTATAATCTGTTATAATCAGATGAGAGCTTAGGTGGTGTAAATATAGCTTTACCAATGCCTCCAAAGCCTATTTATAGATTATTCTAAAATGTACTCGAACCTGAAGCTATTTGACTCAATTTCTAAACGCTAGTCTTTCACACTAATGGCATCAACATAAGTCAAGTTAAGATGTAATATGATTAAAGCCGAGCACCCGTAAGTTAGTTTACATACATACATAATTGGAAATTACAACCTTGTTTCTGGATTACGGCGTAGATTGTCGTAGCACCTGTGTTGCTTACATCAGTTTCTATCTATTAGTATTGGGACCTATAGTTACTCTCACAGCTTTTGTAAGAAGACTACTAAGACGTGGTAGCCGAAAAAAATATGTTTTTCATATTTCTTTCTTTCAAGATGTCAGAGCTGGGGTTTTAACCCGGAGCTATATTCTAGTAAGCCAACACAGCAGCCACTGGACTACGGCGACTACTTCGCAGTTGCGTAAGTCAGCTTGGTTGCACAAAAAAACAACAATCAATTTTGATGTGAGCATCACCATCTCAGCCTGGAAAACTCTTACTTATGTATCTACCTAGTGAACACTAACACCAAAGTTATTGTCCATTTTCCAAATATCAATAAACTAGTTCAGATCGTATTTACTCCGAAGTAAACCACTACTATTAAGGGATTTCTGACCCGTAATCGCAACCCTGATTCATATGTCAGTGTACTAGTCAATTTTTGGAGTGAATTTTCAAATCGCAAAAACGCAATGTACGAAAAATTGTACGAAAATTGTCCCCACGACACCGGGTCTGAAGTCAAGACCCAAGGTCTAAACTATAACCCACAATAAGAAGGAAAGTAACTATAGGTATTCTGTTTCATAATTTAAAAGCTATTCGGTCTCATAATTGGTACAAATTCAAGAGATAAATGTTTTGTATATTCCGTGTAAAAAACTTTTAAGTCCCAGGGGCTCTTAGTGCTAAGACTCACAGTTTGGGCATTTAAGCTATTGATAAATTTTAATTTCTATAAAGCCTTGAGGTAGAAACACAAAAATTTTTAAAATTTATTTTTATAGCTAATGTACACGTAATACACATACTTTTTTGAAATTAATTTTAGCAAAAATAATTTGAATTTAAAAATTAAGACCGAACAAAGAAGAAGAATTAAGAAACAACAAATTTGTTTAGGATTTGCAATATTTTCTAATACATAATTCAAAGAGAGATAGAGTAAAATATTTCTTTTAATTTTATTTTTAATTCTCAATAAAAATTTTCTCCTTTTTTATCTTTAATATTTTCAAATTTAAAATTATATTTTTATACGAACATTTAACGCATTATCTCCTAAATGGCCTAATATATTATAAACATTTTAATAAACACATTATTTAATATATGAAATATATTCTTAAACTATGGCATGAAATATTCGTTTTAAGCATATTATTTTATTCTTTTTTTTAATAAAAACAAAATTTGTTGCCTCTTTTATAAAATTTTATTTTCTCTTTATAAGTATAACGAAAACAAATAAATATAATTTATTATTTATAACATGTAATACACACATGTTGCATGTACAATTTATACCACATGATGACCTTAAATTGTTTTTGGAAAGGTCTGCTTAAACAAAACAATATAACAAATTGAATATAAAGCCATGAGCAGCTTACAGCCAACCAAATATATATTTCTCTACTAAAAAGTGACATAAAATTGTAAACAAAGTGTTCAATCTTTTTAGCCACTAAATTCCCGTTAAATTAAAATTTATTTAAATTTTAAATACTTTCTAAATTTATGTACCCATAGATAATCCCTTAATTGGCAAGTTAGGAAGGACTGATATTGATATTGGTCAAGCAATTAACTGACTTGTACTGTATTTATTTCGTAACAACTGTTTAATTTGCAATGTACTTACTAACCTAGCTGGCCATAACAACCTGTTAACGGGATTTGGTCTGCATCAACACTAGTCTCCAGGCGTCTCTGCTAAAAGCGCACCTTCCCCAGTTTTTTTTTTTGTTTGTTTTTTTTTTAAGACCAATACTCAGGGGTAAACCCCTACTCATGCAGTGCTTTGTATGTGAAGATGGTTGATAAAAGGTTTTTTTTCCCGATCATTGGTTTCTGGTGGAATAGATTAGAAATCTCATGGAGCGGTTTCTTGCATATGGTCTTGCTGGAGGGGGGGAACCTCTTATTTTTTTTTTAATTTAATTTTTAATTTAAATTGTAATTTTAGAAAACCGAAAATTTTTATTTTTATAATTTTGTCCTTCGCTGGGATTGAACCTAGGTCGTGTGAGTTTCTGTGCGAGCGCTCTACCACTATGCCACGACCCCCCAATTGATGATTAGGCTTTATCAACCTTGTCCTTCAAACGTAAACATGGTCTTCCTCTATGCCAACGTCCTACGCATTGAAAACCTTATTCGCTGGAGCAGATTCTTCAATCCGAACAATATGGCATAGACAGCATAGCCACTCGTAGTTAATGCGCTGGACAACGCCTACTTCGCCGAGGAGCAATATCTCAAAAGGAATGTCGAACTCGATTGACTTAAATTTACTCCATTTTTTCGTGTAGATCTGAGCTCATCAAACTCGAGGTCTACTACTTATATAAGTATAAGCGCTACGTTTTGCTTTTCAAGAGAGATTCTAATAAAGTTAGAAGTCTTTTTATTAAATTTTTTACTTTTTGCCCTTTGTGCTTGAATTTTATTTGATTATAAAAACTTAATTTTACACTCGTAAAATAAAGTAAATATAAAGGGCTTCATTATAAAGAAATCTGATATTTAGTCTGAACTTTGATCACAATGTGTAGGTAATGAGAAAGAAAAGTGACAGTCCACACAAATTAAAAAATAAAAAATAAAAAGGGGTAATCCTCTTGTAACCTACAAATCCTGCATAAAAACAATTGAATCATTCAAATTTGAACGTGGCATAGAATATTTATAAAAGTGTTTAAAACATAACCTCATTTTTAATTATTATATAGAAAATAAATTCATCATCTATCTCAAACATTTAAAAAGGCCCAAGATTAAAAACTACTTTTGTTCTATTCAATATTTTTCCTGAATCCTTTAAATACTATTGTTATCGAATCCATTCATCAATAGAGGAAATTCAATGAATAATTGTTGCTCTATTTCAAGGATTTTCTTTTTAAATCAATCACTTACCACACAATTAAGAAAATTTTATGCAAAATTTTCATTTCTTTCTTTGTTGTAGAATATATGGGTTAAACCATATCAACTCAACTTAAAATATGCCGTTTTTGAAATGACTGTCTCCGAATTTGCTAATTTTTGGTATGAATAAAGTATATCTAAACACTAAGACAAATATAAAATTTAAGGGCACTGACACTTCTGGATCCGGAAATATGAGGTCTTGAAAATCGGAAAACAGTACAAAAATGCACAAAGTTACACTTACTTTATTGTAATTTTCTTGAAAAGTATTATAGCTACGCATCTCGTAAAAGTCGCATTTGAAAGGGTATTAAATTACCTTTGATTTAACATATAATATGATTTTTTTTTCTAAAAGTCAAAGGTCAATTTTCTTTATCTATAAGTCGGAAGCCTATATCTCCGAAAGCGACCTTTTTAAAAATTTAAAAAAAAATTATGCCAAAGATAGTTTCGTTCTCTACAGTTGTGAAAAATTTCAGAGTGGAGGTATTTTTGGATCAAGAAATAAAAATCAAATCGCAAAGGAATGAGATAAAAACTAGTCTAATAGTGGTGGAATGGTAGACGGTTTTTCGTTTTTGATTAGCTGGAACCGCTTATTTTGTAAGTTTCTACAAAAAAAACATGAAACAAAAACGGGGGATGTGGGATGGGGGAAAATGGCTCTTCATCGGGGTCAAAGGTTGGGTTGAAGGAGTAAAAGTCCACAAAAAACTCCACAACTGCGCTGGAGTAGCCCCTAGAGGGATAAAATGTAAGACCGACCCTTACTAATATTTTACCCCTCAACTTTTTTCCGAACATACCTACCCCCTATTCCCACTCCCTAAGGGGGCTCCAGTACAAAGCTTAAAAAATTTGCCTTTACCACTTTAGGGAGTGGGGATTGGGTTTAGGTATGTTCGAAAAAAAAGTTTGGGGTAAATACCTACCCCTACCTACATACCAACCCCCTATCATCATTTCCTAATGGGGCTCCAGTTCAAAGTTTATAAAATTTGCTCCTACCGATCTAGGGAGTGGGGATGGGGGTTAGGTATGTTCGGAAAAAAAGTTGAGGGTAAATACCTACCCCTACCTAACCCCTACTCACATACCTACCTCCTATCACCACTCCCTAAGGGGCTCCAGTACAAAGTTTATAAAATTTGCTCCTACCACTCTAGGGAGTGGGGATAGGGGCTAGGTATGTTCCGAAAAAAAGTTGGAGGCAAAATATTAGTAAGGGTCGGTCTTACATTTTATCCCTCTAGGGGCTACTCCAGCGCAGTTGTGGAGTTTTTTGTGGACTTTTACTCCTTCAGCCCAACCTTTGACCCCGATGAAGAGCCATTTTCCCCCATCCCACATCCCCCGTTTTTGTTTCATGTTTTTTTTGTAGAAACTTACAAAATAAGCGGTTCCAGCTAATCAAAAACGAAAAACCGTCTACCATTCCACCACTATTAGACTAGTTTTTATCTCATTCCTTTGCGATTTGATTTTTATTTCTTGATCCAAAAATACCTCCACTCTGAAATTTTTCACAACTGTAGAGAACGAAACTATCTTTGGCATAATTTTTTTTTAAATTTTTAAAAAGGTCGCTTTCGGAGATATAGGCTTCCGACTTATAGATAAAGAAAATTGACCTTTGACTTTTAGAAAAAAAAATCATATTATATGTTAAATCAAAGGTAATTTAATACCCTTTCAAATGCGACTTTTACGAGATGCGTAGCTATAATACTTTTCAAGAAAATTACAATTAAGTAAGTGTAACTTTGTGCATTTTTGTACTGTTTTCCGATTTTCAAGACCTCATATTTCCGGATCCAGATGTATCAGTGCTTTCAAACTTTGTATTTAATTTAGTTCTATGATATACTATATTTCTACAAAAAATCATAAAATTCGGAGGGGGTAGGTTAAAACCATTGGTTGATTTGACTTGGAATATCCCATATATATATTTTTTTTTATTATTAAATTATCGTTAAGAATTTTACATTTCTCTCAATGATTTCAATTTGTTTGTGTACGTTTGGGTGACTCTGAGTGATGATGATAGTGCAGCTAATTTGAATTCATGTCTTAGTAAAGATTTATGTAAATAAAAACGTTTTTATTTATCTATTTATTTGGGTCATACTAATTCAATCACTTGATACAGGGTGTAAAAAAAAGCTCAAGGGCACAAAGCAATTATTACCTTGTTTTCATGAAAAGTTTGAATAAAAGTGTTTAAAAAATCATTGAAGGTCCGGCCAAAACTGTATGTTGAGGTTTATGAAATGGTACAGGTACATACGTATAAATACATAAATATACAACCTCTTAAATATCTTTAAAAAGAATTTAGATACAGAAATTTCTTAGTGAAAAGAATTACCTAAACCGCGGCAAGTATTTTAAGATCCACATCATTTTTGGATAATTACTGCACACTGAGTACTTACGCGACTACATAGATGGCTTCTGTAGCAGACACGAGAAATACAAGAAGCTAATTTTGCAATTATTGTGAACAAGCGCGACCTTAAGGAGTATCGTAAAAAGGCTTCTACCATACATACATAATTGGTTATTACAACCCTGCTTCAGGATTACGGCTTACCTTGCCTCAGCACTTAAGTTGTGTGTTTAAATTTTTATCCATTTTGACTCCGAACGACAGACTTGAAAGGCTTGTTCGTGGCAATCAGTTACTCTCAGAGCTTTTGCCAGAAGACTGCTAAGAGGCAGTTGCCGAAAGAAATCGTTTTTTTATATTTCTTTTTTTTAAGATGCCAGAGCTGAGGTTTGAACCCCAAGCACTTGTCTAGTGAGCCAACACACTAACCATTAGACTACGGCGACTACCATACAGTGGAATATTCAAATCTGTCGGGACTACTTAGAAAACTTAGCAGCTTTCTTATGACCCATAAGGGTTTTTAGAAATTGTGAAAAAAATTATTGTGTTGTAATAATGAAATAGCCAACCAATTTTAGTCTTGGATGCCATGCCTTTAGAACTGTGCTTTGCCAGAGACTTCAGGGTTGAGGTACCGGATCGATAATCTTTGTTTACTGGGTGTTTGATCCGAATGAGTTCCAATGCTGCCAAAATAGTCAATGGATTTATAGCTGATGACTTCATTTTACTGGGAAGGCTATTGAGTGTTATTTAAGCTGAGTTAATGGTCATTTCTATATGTGTTGGACAATGGGCTCAATACAACATTTTCTCAGAAGGTTTAACTTCCTTAATAGCGCTTGCCTCTCGTCATAAAAAATCTAAACTTATCAACTGTTGCTACGACATGTTGCAAAGATTATCGCTTTAAAATAGGGTTCAGTTTCCTTAAGTACCTGGGCACTCTGTCAAACGTTCTTTTGCTAATTACCTCTGCATATGTATATGAACTATTTTAACATTCCAGTATAACACTAACAGCTGCTCATTCCCAGCTGCCACAATTTGCAAGCAAGCAAACTTATTTTAAGAAAAGAGTCGTTTAGAAATGATTTCAAGGTATTTCAAATACATATGTACTTTCTGATTGCTCTAAAATAACAACTTTTTGGCGATGGAAAAATGTTACCATTAAGATAATTCGAAAATCCTGATTAGGTTTAAGCGACCCTGTATTCTTATTTATTTACGTTCTCTAATATTTGTAGTATCTTCATTGAATTTGTGTAGTTTTGTTTTTCTTTGACAGAAAAAAAAAAATATTTTTTTTTTGTATTTCCAACTGATTAATGATGCTAATGATTCGAATAAGTTCAAAGTCAACGGAAATGTAAGAGAAATTTATTCTTTCACTTTCACTTTTTCTTTTTCTCTTTCCCTTTTTTAAAGCATTCATCTTTTTGCTAAAGCTATAATTTTATAAGTCTAAGGACACAAAGATATCCATATTTTAGCTTCCTTTTGTATTCTTACAATTATGTTGGTTGCTAATTTCTGTCTGTCCACTTACTTACTACAGATGTTTTCACCATGTCATTGTGCTCATTGTATGTTTGCATGAATGGCTGAACGATTCATTTGTGAAGTTATTTAATAGTTAGCTGTTGCCCTGCCATGCCTTTGCTCTAGTTTAGCGAACTGAGAATAAAACGGTCACAGTACTCCTAACAAAACTTTTGTTTCCGTCTTCCCTCAATGCAACATTATTGTCACAAATTAATAGGGCTTCGTTTTAATATCTGGTAGCCAACTCCCGCCTGCTTTGTTTCCTTCCTGCTAACTGTCTTATTTATGTAATTAGTCCGTCCATACGATATAATAATAAAATATTTTCTTTTTCTCATTTTCATTTTCATTTTCATCATTGTGTAGGTAGATTCTGTTATTGCTTTCTTTTGTCTTATTTTATATTAAAAGAAAATATTGTTATAGTTGCTTTGGCATTGCCAGTAATTCTAATATTCGTCTCCTCATTAATGAGCCATAATTTGATTATGTTAATAAGTTTTGGGAATTTGTGCATAAATTAAAGCAAATATGAATTCTTGCTACGTCTCATAGATGTTTTTGTCTTTTACACTTTTCTTGACACTGTTTTTACAATCTAGTTAATAATGAAATTAATCCGAATTTTACTTATACGAGTATGAAGAAAACACAACGAATTTGTGGTAGGGAAAGAAAAAGGAGTAGTCAAAATATTTAGATTATAAAAAAACATTTGTTTTTAATATTATTTTTAATGAAATTTAGTGACTTTGTAAATTTTTTCCCCAAACAATTAGAAAGCATCTTAAACTGTTTTTGTCTGACCCACATATTATAAAATTTTTGTAGGTTTATTGCCTAATTTTGGGAAAGTGTTTTTTAGAGCTAAAAAACGAGCAGTAGGACTAAATTGATATCTTTCTGAGTGTGAAGTTTTGCTGCTTTACATAAGGGTCATGTATTAAATCAATTATATAGTCTGATAGTAAAGTCTGCTTTAAAATTTTGTTCTAAATTAGAATAAAGAAGTCCGTTTTTTTCTTAATTTATAATAATAAGCCTTTAAATTAACTTTCCGAAGAAGACTAAAAATATAAATTTCTTCAAAACTAGTTTGAACATAACAATAAATTAATACCTTTTTAAAAATCCTATTCTGAATAAAAGCTTATTTCAGTACAATCTTTGTATAACGATTGAATGAAGTGAGAGTATGTACATACATACATAATTGGCCATTACAACCCTGATTCAGGGTTATGGCCTAGCTTCTAGCAACACTCATGACGTGTGTGTATTAATTTTTATTCATGAGTATCGGGACCTACACTTTAAAGTCGACTACGAATGACAGATTTGAGAAGCTTGTTCATGGCATTCAGTTAAGCCCGTATGACACCTACTTTTTTTGTAGTAAAATTTATTTGAAGAACAGTGCAAATGTAATATAATAAGAAAGTATAAAGGGTGTAAAGAGTTCAACTATATTCACATCAATACAGAATTGCCAAAATATTTACAAATGTTATCGATAAAAAAGTGAAGTTTGTCAAAAACAAGTTAAAACATTTTACATTGAAATTGAGATTTAGAATTTAAAATACTATAGTGTTGCTAACTTTATAGTGTTATTCTACAATTAAGTGATTTTACGGCATTTTTGACTTCAAGGTAGCGTTTTTTTTTTACAAATTAAAAAGTATCAACATTGAAGTAAATATAAACACAAAAACAAAAATAGGTATTTTGTTTATATTTTTTATGTTCCTCTCTTTCTAGTATTTGCTATTTCTTTCTATCAATTCTATAACAATTCAATTAAAAAAAAAGTATCATACGGGCTTTACTCTTAGAGCTTTTGACAGAAGACTGCTAAGAGGTAGTCGCCGAAAGAAATAAATGAAATAAATATTATGAAAGTCAATGTCGGCATTTATCGATAACTGTTGTCGAGTACATTTGGCAAAGCAAAATGTAGAAAATAACTCTACATTCCACTCTATTCCACCTAATCAATGACAAAAACAAATGATCAGAAGAAAAGCGCCACCTATTGAGAAGTAGCAGATAACAGCTAAACTTACTTAGCGAAGGCACTCACCACACAATCAATATGCAAAACGATGAGGCAACTGCTGTTGGTCATTCAAGGGTGGCCTTTGGCCTTTGAATAATCAATTCACAGCAATTTGTCTAATTCCTAAAGCGCTTAATAATGTTGGTATCATGATTGCTAATCCTTTCTCATAGGGCTCTCGATTGCTTGGTGTCCGCATGTCCGAAAGTTGGGAGTACCGGCATTGGATGGCGGTGGTCTGACGCGTAGAATCTCACCTCTACTCATACAAATGGGTAGCGTGTGATGTGTCTACGGACGGGTACATAGGTTAAATCTAGTTGTACATCCCATGTATGAAAAGAACACTTTTGAACACTTTCAAATCTATTACATGTGGATTATTCCGAGTACTTTCCAAAACTTACCTTGGCCTTCTTCAGAGCGGGTCAGCCGGAGAAACCCATTGTATAGACTACTACTTAGTCTTCGGAGTTTTCTAATCTATTTAGTGTTTCTATTGATCCCAAAGAGTCATTCGAATTGCGGTTAAATAAATTAAAACAAATCTTTGACGTTGTCACACAATTACATTTATGGTCAATTGAGAGCAAACACGGCACCCATCTTGTAAATAGCTTTTTTAAACCCAGTTAATCATTTAGAATCAAAACCACACTACCTATGAAATGCATCAACAATCTCATAAAATTTTACTCTTCAATCGGCCAACACCATATAGGGGATTTTTTTACATTTTTGTGTGTATTGAACTCAATTAGCAGTCCAGAACATTTAGTGTCATTTGTACTTATGCGACCACAACCTAATGTCAGTGACCCATTTTTTCACCATTGAAATCAATGGTGTAGAGTCCACGTAGTATTTATCAAGTTTTTCTTTGGTTTGATTGATGGTATTTTTTCTAAAAAAAATAATGTTTAATGAGTACCCGAAATTCTCTTCAGTCCATTAAAAAAAATTACACGAGGTTGTATGCTGCTAACAGCTGTTAAACGTAAAGTAAATGACGGAACTTGCTCAAAATTTGACATTAATATGGTAACAGGTGGTACTTAATAAGAGCTGTATTCCATTTCATATAACTACGAGGGAATTTCGAAAAGTCACAGGTTTGTTAATAAATAATTATTGCTTTTGGATATGAAATTTTAAAATAAGAAAATCTTTTAATAACTGTAAAAACTACGCGATTTTAAAATAAGTGCTTTTTAATATTTAAAAGTCAACAACGCTTGGCTTTAGTGTTCAGTATACATTGTTAAAGACAATACATACTTATTTAGCATCGCTTTATCTTGTAATTTGTGTAAGAGATAAAAATTAATTATTAAATTAATATCAGTTTCAAGAAATAAAACTACTTATTGATTGCTCGTATATACTTGTAAAACAACTACAAATATTTAAAAAATTATCTTCTTTTTCATTTGTATCACATTTCTGTATCCTTGCATACGTTCTCGTATACAATTGATGTGTTGCTGGAAGAAGCACTCAATTATTAGCGAGAGTTTTTAATTTTTTTTTTTTTTTAATTTCAAATTTAATCTTAATATTACTTTTCATATTTCATTATTTTCAAAAAACACCAAAAGTGAAAATTTTATGGCATCAATGTCTAGACTTGGCAAACAGACTGACACTGATGGATACGAGAACGTGCCAACGGTCATACAAAAATTAATATTAACTTTCCTAAAACGTTTCATTTTCTTTTCCTTGTTTGCTGATCTATAACTTATTTTTATTTACTTTTATTTTCGCTTATTGTTATTTTTATTGTTGTACGAGTATTCATTACAGAAGTTTACTAATCTTTTCTAATGGAAGACTACAAAAAGCTGAAGACAAAGACTGAACTTCTCCATTGTATGTACTCGTACATATTTATGTACATTAAATAAATGTAATGGAATCATATCAATCATTTTAATATTTTTTTTTAATTCTATTTGTTGTTTTTCTTTGGAATTTCTTATACATTATATATTACTTATTGCAATTTAAAGTGAATGAAATACAATCTGGTCAAAGAGCCACAAAGCCACAAATAAGCGTGCTAAGGACTATAGTACATCACATACAAATACATGACACATACATTTGAGGAATCTAAAGTACAGGAATTTGAAACTTAAAAACTTGCTTAATTTAATTGTTTATCTCGTCGTATATTAAGTTGTCATTCTTGTGAAAATAAAAGGGTATTAATAGAAAAACAAACAAAAAACAACAGTCAATCAAGCTACTTTGTATTACAACCTTCGTCTTTATAATAATTTTTTGATTATATGAGAATGATAAGATTTTTTTATTTTACTTTCAACATTAACCACAAGGCGCCGTGGTCTAGTGGTTTGTGTATTGGCTTACTAAGACGAGAGGTTCGGATCAAGCCCCGGCTCTAACATCTTGAAGCTAAGAAATATTTAAAACAATATATATTTCTTTCGGCGACTACCGCTTAGCAGACTTTTGGCAAAAGCTTTGAGAGTAACTGATTGCCATGAACAAGCTTCTCAAGTCTGTCCTTGGGAGTCGACAATAAACTGTAGGTCCTGGTACTTATGGATAAAAATTAATACACACAACATGCCTGTTGCGAGAAGCTACCCAGCAGAAAATAGTGCTTACCAGTAAGTTATTTAGTAAGGGAGACATTGTGAACAATTACTTACTCGTGCGCATTAATAATGCATGATTTTTGAATTGAGCCCCCAAAATGCAATAGAATTGCAAATTTATTGCAACCAGTAAGCAAATAGTACAAAAAATCAAAAATAATGCCTATTTGGAAGCTTTAATGTCTAAAAGTAATATAATGCTTCCATTATTGTAGACGCCGTGGTCTAGTGGTTAGCGTGTTGGCTTACTAAGACATGGGCCGTGGGTTCGACTCCAGGCTCTGACATCTTCAAAAAAAGAAATATGAAAAAATATTTCTTTCGGCGACTACCTCTCAGCAGTCTTCTGGCAAAAGCTCTGAGAGTAATTAATTGCCATGAACAAGCTTCTCAAGTCTGTCGCTCGTAGTCGACATTAAACTGTAGGTCCCGGTACTCATGGATAAAAATTGACACACACAACATGAGTGCTGCGAGAAGCTAGGCCGTAATCCTGACACAGGGTTGTAAAGGCCAGTTATGTATGTATGTATGTATTGCTAACAATTTTATTTATTGCCGTAATCACAGTGAGTAAGATTTTTTTTATTAGCATTACAAGAGGCCAGCTTATTAGAGGGAAAACTGTTCGTTTTAGTTGGAAAAATTTGGTCGTAGTGAATTCTTTTGATACTGATTTAATATTTATTTTGGGTGGCCAGATAATTCTTTTTCCCAAACATTGAAAACTAAAGTGGTGAAAATGCGGCTTAAAAACCTATCGATGTGCCTTGCCAGTTATAAAGTCTAATTTGATAACTTTTGTACAAGTTGAGAATTGCTTAAATCTCTACCTTATTTAGGTTCACGTGCCTTGCTTGTGCAAAAGTAAGAGACCATCACTCAAGAAATGTTCGGTAATTTAAATTTGTTTATAAAAAATACATCAATTTTGGTGTGACAAATATTCCAATTCTTTCAATGCAGGTTGTTCCAGAACTCAATGTCAAGCCAAAACGGGGTGACAGAATTGAATTTAACCATCATGAGAAAAGTCAGAAAAATCTGTGCAATGCACGACAAAGTCTAGCTGCCGCACATGCATATGTTACGCATTCCAAATAAATGGGGTGCACGTTGGCATATTCTTGTTAAGTGTAGCGCGTACATAGGCATGGTAGATGACAAGGATGCTAACACAAAAGTACCATTCCAAAAGAGAGAAGCAAAAGTTGCCGGTATGTAATAAACAAGTCCAATTCACAAAAATTTAAGTTTAAAAAGAGAAACCAAAGTTGTCAGTACTAAATCAATATTAGTGAATACGGAAAGATACACAATAGACGAATGAGCGAAACGTACTAACTGGTGTCAGACTGGAAGCGTACGCATTTGCTTGATACGGCGACTGTACTGTTTCATTCGCACTCGTTTAAACGACGCATCTCCGTCTCACTACGTCGCGTCACTATCTGTCTCGTTCACTCATAGCACATATGTCCACTATTCATCTCTCTCATCATTTTGCGTAAAATTAAAAACCTACCAAGAGCTTGAGCGAATAAAAAACATTTAAACTGAGTAAAATCGGTTAGCAAAAATCGGGTTAATTGAGGTGTTTATCTTTTTACTCGGTTTTTTTTTTTATATGAAACTAACAAGTATTGTGCCAATGCTCGAACTTTTAATGTTACTTGCCAAGACATTTTAGTACATGTTTTTTAAGGAAGGACCTTTCAAAATCGACAAATTTTGAAAATTTTAAACTAATAGTTTAACAAATAGTCTTAACTCTAGAAAACTTGAGGCAATGGCGTCATTATTTTTGACTGTGGATCTAGAAATATTACTTAGGGTTACGGTTCCAAAGTTTAAATGAATAAAAATAACATAAATTAACCACAATAACCGAAAAATTGTTACACTTTGACCAAGTTTCTAGGTTTTCTTAAATGTCCATAAATTTCAAACTGCATGGGATAGATTTTTTCTGGCTTTTCTCATAATGTCACTCCGTTTCAGCTTTACGTTGAGTTCTGGGACACCCTGTATAATTATCAAAAAAAAAAGCCAAGAATAATATCTGAGAATAAAATATACCGACAACCTGATACTAGAGTTCAATCAAATTCGTGTGCAATTAATTTCATATTTAATATTTTAAGTTTTTTTCTCTAAACAAATATGTGAATACAGGTTATTACTCCAAAAATTTGGAGACAAAAAATACCTTTTAGTCTGGAAATTATATTCAACATTAGCTAATTTTTAGTATCAAAGTTTTGAAACATTTTTAAATTGTTCTTTTAGTATAAGTTTTCTTAATTTTCTTGTATCAAAATATGTATGTGTATGTATATGTATATAGTCTTTATTGAAGTTTCTCCATTTATATTTGCAATTGTTTTTATATTGTTTTGTTTAAACAAAAATTGTTCTTCAATATTATTTCACTTCAGTGAAACTATTTATTTAGACAACAATGTTTTAAGGCCAATTGTTCATGATTTAAGACTAAATTGTGTAAATAATAACAAATAAGAAGAAATAAAATAAAATAATCAATGAGAATAAATATAATTCTATTGAAAAAAAAAGGAAGAAAGGAAGGAAAACGTAAACTACAGACGAATAATAATATAATTCATAATAATTTTAGTAAGAAATCTTTAATCATGCACAAATGTTTTTAAAGAGACATTATTTTATGTGGCAAATTTCATAGTTTTAAAGATTGAAAGATTTTTAGTTTTTTATTTGAAGAGAATTTTATAAAAAATTTTTATCTGGGATTATACGTGTATGTCCTTTCATGTGCTATAAATACGAGTGCATACATATGTTGAGCAATATAAAGCATCCCCTGTTTCCTACAATTATTCTCCGTCCTTCTATTAAATTATTTATTTGTTATAGAACATAATGATTTATTAGACAATACTCGTATAAGTGAAATGTAAACAAATAAAACTAAATGAAGCTGTCAATCTTAAAGATGAAATGTCATTTAACAATACAAATACACTTAAGGACTTGAAGCAAATTTATTTATTTATATTGGATACCATTATTATTACTTATACAATAATAACAGACATTCATACAGACAGTATGTATGTATTGTATCTAAGCATGCTCTGAAGAAAAGTGTATTTATGAAAAGTAAATATTTATTGAAGAATAAGAAATTAAATTGGAAATAATAAAATACTGTAAAGAGGTGTTAAAGTGCATTCAATTACTATCATTAAACAGAAAAGTAAATGGATCAAAATGTAGAGAAATTTATATATTGAAATTATAGAGTGTTGGGTGTTTAAATTAAAATTACTCGCATAAGTACAACATAATGGAAAAGGTGTCATTTTATTTTAGGAAATAAATGAAAAATTTCCTTTTGTTTTGAATAAGGCTTTTAATTCAAAAATTCTATAAATTTGTGTTGTTCAAATTGCGTTTCAACAAAAACTTATCACACTTGTAGTTTTTCAAATATTAATCTATTAATTATATTGTAATAATAAGTCAAAAATAGTTTCAAGAACATCTACAGATATGCTAGTTTTGTAATATATTTTTCTGTTACCAGCAATAGTACACTTAATCCTGTTGTGGCGAGGTAAATATTTAAAATCGATCTACAAAAAAAGCAAATATGTAAGCATTAACCAAATATTATTTTTATTACAGGCTTACAAAAAAATATTTTATATTTGATTAAACACTTAAATGACTTTTCTTTCAGGTTGAGGCCAGTACTCAGTGGATGACAGCTACTCATGCAGTACATGGTGCTGGTAAAGGAAAACATAAGGGGAAGGGGGAACGAGTGTGTGGACAAAAAAAAAGGTCCCACTTTAAAAATGCGAACTGCAAGGTAATCGGTTGCTGTTGATTGATTCTTCAATAGACAGTGTTATACCTTCACCACAAAATAACTCAAAATCAATCGACAACAACAAGATCGAACAGTAAAGCTTAAACTAGGTGAGGAATAAAAAACAAAAATGTACCGCTAATGGTGCCATCAAGAAGTCCAATTCACAAAAATCTAAGTTCAAAAAGAGAAACCAAAGTTGTCAGTACTAAATCAATATTAGTGAATACGGAAAGATACACAATAGACGAATGAGCGAAACGTGCTAACTGGTGTCAGACTAGAAGCGTTCGCATTTGCTTGATACGGCGACTGTACTGTTTCATTCGCAAGCATTTAAACGACGCATATCCGTCTCACTGCGTGGCGGCACTATCTGCGAAGCTCACTTATGCCAAACATGTCCACTATCCATCTTTCTCATCATTTTGCCATAAAATTAAAAACCTACTAAGACCTTGAGGAAATAAAAAATATTTTAACTGAGTAAACCGGGTTAGGAAAAATCGGGTTAATTGAGGTGTTTATCTTTTTACTCGGTTTATTTTTTAGTATGAAACTAAGAAGTATTGTACCAATGCTGGAATTTTTAATGGCACTTGCCAAGGCACTTTAGTACTTTTTTTTTATAAAACAGAGCCTTTTAAAGTTAACAAATTTTGAAAATTTCAAATTCATAGTTTAACAAATAGTCTTAATAGTAGAAAAATTGCGGCAATTGCGTCATTATTTCTGACTGTGGTTCTAAAAATGTTTTTTAGGCTTACTGTTCCAAAGTTTAATTGAAAAAAAATAATAAAACTAACCACAATAACGGAAAAATGGTTACAGTTTGAGCAAATTTCTAGGTTTTTTTTTTTTTTGATTTTTCTCATGATGGTAACAATTAGTCTTGTCACCCGGTTTCGATTTGACGTTGAGTTCTGGGATACCCTGTATACTTACATACATACGAGTACCAAAATAGTATGATACGGGCGTGCTTTCCTAGTCATGGGAACGAAAAGCCCTTGATATAGATGGCAAGTTTTAATGTGTGGTAAATGGAGGGAAAATAATTCTGTTTTAAAAATTCTCAGCAGAAGTGCATACTTACCATTTCGGTTTCAGACATTCCTCAGAGTATTATGTTGTAGATAATCTCTAATATGAGTTATTTTATTACACCTATGTATAGTACTGTGTACTCTGTATGTTTCGTATAAAATTTTATGTAAATAAATAAATTTTTTTCCTTTTTTTTAATTAAATAAAAAACATGTTTTACACAATATTTATTTATTATTTGTTTGATGTCCTTTTTTTATTTTTATTATTTTTCGTTCTTTTCACATTTCTGTTATTTTTATATTTATTTTAGAAATTTTTTCTTTGTTTTTGTTTTTTTTTTCTTATATTAATTTAATTTTATTTTTTAATACAATTAATTTTTTTTTCGATTTGTATTTAAATTTATAGCAATATCAACATGATGAATTATTTTGTATCTGTGCGACCAGCTGCTGTCTGTCTAGCTGTTTGTCTTTTGGTAAGTGTGTATGCAAGTGTTTGACTATCAGTCTGTCATTGTTTACATTATATCAATTAAATTTCACAATTGTTGTAGTTTTTTCTTTGGTTTTTGTTTTTTTTTCTTTTTATTATAAATTTTAATTATTAACCATTTAAAATTTTATTAATTATTTTGTTTGTCATTTATTAAAAAAATTTTATATTTTTTTTTTTAGTTGTGTTTTTATTTTTAATGCTTAAGAATATAAATGGTTGTTTACTTTATACTTTGTTTATATATTTTTTATATAAATTTTCGTTTTATATAATTAAAATTAATGTATAGGTTAAATATCGATATTTATTCATTTGTTCTCATTGTATGTACTCGTATAATACAATAGCTTTCCATATGTATATAGAGAAGTATAAAGAGGAAAGTTTATCACTTAAAATATACATACACATACATATACATATATTTAATAGATTTTAATTAATTTTTCAAAAAATAATATCAGTTTATGTGTTTCTTCCTTTTCATTAGTTAGTTTGTATTATTAAACAATCAATTAAGTGCTTTAATAAGAGTTGGTTTTTTAATCTATATTTAAAACATATTTCAAATAAACAACAAAAAAAAAGAAAATTATAAGTTCTATGCTTAACGTGACCATAAATTCAGCTTTTTAAGTTTGAATAGCCACAAATTTAAAAAATACATACATAGCATACATACATAATTAGCCATTACAACCCTGTTTCAGGGTTACAGCCTAGCTTCTTGCAGCACTTAAGTATGTTGCGTGTGTCAATTTTTTTCCAAGAGTACTGGGACCTACAGTTTAAAGTCGATTCCGAACGACAGACTTGAGAAGCTTGTTCATGGCAATCAGTTACTCTAAGAGCAGTTACCAGAAGACGCTGAGAGGTAGTGACAGAAAGAAATAATTTTTTTTATATATTTTTGCAAGATTTCAGAGCTGGGCTTTGAACTCCAAGAGTTAAAGAAGAACAACAAAAACATTATCTCCAATATCATTATAATCTTTTATTCCTCCTTCTTGGGGTTGTTTGCTGTTCGATTATTCTATGGTGAATGTATAACACTGGTTATGAAGTTCGCATTAAAAACTAATTGAAATTCTGTGTATTAGCCTTAAATTGGTTTCTCAATTTGAGCATGAGTTCTCAATTAAAAGTTTATTATTTTTAGTTTTTCTTTTGCATCCAAACATAACACTCTTTTGCGTAGCATTTGGTCTTAGTTTTTTAACTACAAAAGCTTGTTGGTCACATTAAATTCATAACATAATCGGGTAAAATAATATTTTATTAAATTTATTTAAACTTAATGCAAATAATATTCTGTTTTTATATTTAAAAATGTGCTTTAATTAGATTTTTTCTATAAATTTAAATATTGTATCATATTTCCAAAGAGTTTATTTTTGTAGTTGCTTTAATATTATACAATAAGTTTTTTTTTATATAAAAATTTTAAATATTATATACATACTCTTTTCATTTTAATACATAATAAGTATTATAACTAACTAGTTTAGATTTTATTTACAAATAATTTTTTTATATACCTACTCGTATATAGAAAACTTAATATATTACATTATATTTTACAAGTTTGTTGTTGTTGTTAATTACTATTATAAATATATGCGTGCATACTTTCAGGCTGGTTATAAATTTAAAACAACTATTCTTAAAGTTACCAGATGTCTGTTTCTGTCAACTTTAAAACCAATGATGTTAACTAATGATTAAATAATGAAAATGATTGCTAATTAATCTTCTTTTGTAAAATTCTCTAATTCATTAAACAGTTAGAATTAGTTAAACTAATTCCAATTAGATAATTGAATTTTTTATTTCAATTCTTTGATTCTAATTCGAGCTAATTGAATATCTAATTACATTAGCAGAATTCAATTAGATTTCTAATTGTAAAGGTAAGCCATTTTTTTTTGCTAATGGCAACTAATTGCAATTAGTTTTACCATTGGAATAAAAATTTCAATTATCTAATGGGAATTAGTTGAACTAATTCTAATTGTTTGATGAATTAGACAATATAAACTAATTGCAACAATTGCTAATTCTAATTGGAATTTAACATGTTTGGTTAAAACATAAAAAGGAGAATAACATTAGCAAGTAGTACTTACTGCCATTAGACCAGTGGTCTTCACAAATAGAGTCACACAAAAATAAATAAAACTACACTGACAGAAGAAATTGGTTTGTTTATTTTTATTTTTTATTTTTGTATTATTATAATTACTAAAATAAAACCAATTTTTCAGGAATTTTGAAAGTTATATCAGTAGGTACAGTACGATATATAAGTTAAGAGAAAATAATAAGGATTTATGATACAAGTAGTTTTGGTGAATTAGGCAAGTCTGTTTCACGAAGGGAGTAAATAAAATATAATTTCGTTAGCTGGATAATATGGATAAAAATCACTGCATTAGAATCCTAGAAAATTTTTTTTGATCTACATATTAATGAATAAGATGTTTAGAACCTGTATTACTTATATTAACTTCACTAATCAGTTTTTGCTGCCACAAAATATAAAAATTAGTCCAAAGAATTAAATATAAATGTTTCTAAGATCTGTAGTATATACTTAAGTATTATATGTGAAGAGTGCTACTTTGAAGAACTCAACGTCGCTCACATTTCGATTGATGGTGCGAACTGGCATCGAGGTTGTCTCTGTCAAATTTCCAAAATATTACCATTCTTCAAATATACATACATACATATACAAAATCAATATTAACTTTGTATTGAAAGTACCTTGCCTATATCGTCGTGCGGAAGTTTATGTACTCTATCCGCCATTTCATATTTTTTATATCGATAAAATACTTATATTTTATGTTTATTATATCAAACGGACAATAAATATGCTCTAGGCAATTCGTGTTTTACGAACATAATTTGTATGGGCTTGACACCACATATGTACATACATAGTTGGAATTTTAAAAAATAGATACTGTTATAATTGGTTCAGTTTTTTAGGTGACTATGGACATGTAGCAAACTCCCAAATAAACACACATTGTTAGGTTTTAATCCATATTTTATGGTACCTGGGAGCAAATTACGGCATTCGTTATCGAGCAAAATTTCATACAATTTAAAAACAATTTTCGTAAAATTTTCGACCGATATCGAATGCCGTAATTTGCCCCCTGGTTTCAAATTTACTTCTTTAACGGGTGTATACTTCTACCGGGTTATCCATTTTGTGGTTTCAAAGGTGTGGGACTGGAATTCGACATCTGTCAAACTAAGTTGTTAAACCAATTTTTTTCTTTTCAGTTGAAAGTCTGACATTGATGAAAATGGATCACTTAACTATCACACAACGCATAAAAATTAGCAAAACTTACTACCAAAATGGTGATTCTGTCACAGCCACATATCGTGCTTTAAGAGGAGATTATGGTTCACATAATCGTCCAACTACGCAAGCAATTGGCGATATTGTGAAGAAATTTAAAGAGACTGGAGCGGTTACAAATATTCTAAGGCCTGTGCATCATCGTTTCGCTCGTTCCGCTGAAAATATCGCTGCTGTAAGTGAAAGTGTTGCCGAAGACCCGAATGTGTCGATTCCTCGTCGTTCTCAGGAATTAGAACTGCCTTACGGCACATTATGGCGTATTTTGCATTTAGATCTACACCTACATCCATATAAAGTCCAGCTTACACAACAACTCAAGCCAGCTGACTATTCACAACGTCGTAGAAACGTGGAATGGGTGCTTGAACAACAGGCTGTGGACGGAAACTTCTCGAACAAAATTTTCTTCAGCTATGAAGCACATTTCTCACTCGGTGGGTATGTTAGTAAACAAAATTGTCGTATTTGGGGTTCTGAGAGTCCTCGAGTAATTGAAGAGAGGCCATTACATCCAGAAAAAGTCACTGTTTGGTGCGCTCTTTGGTCCGATGTTGTGATTGGACCTTACTTCTTCGAAAACGACAATGGAACGACTGTCACCGTCAATTCGGAGCGTTATGGTCATATGATAACCGACTTTTTTTGCCTGCTATTGAAGCATACGACTTGGAGAACATGTGGTTTCAACAAGACGGTGCCACATGCCACACAACTCGAGTGAATATGGCTTTATTGCAAGAGACATTTAATGGCCGCGTAATTTCTCGTCGTGGCGATATCAATTGGCCACCAAGATCATGCGATTTGACACCATTAGACTTTTTTTGTGGGGCTACGCGAAAGACCGAGTTTATGCAGATAAACCTTCAACTCTTGAGCACTTAAAAACCAACATTCGTCAAGTTATGGTTGAGATACCGCCCAATATGTGTCAAAAAGTGGTCGAAAATTACCTAAAAAGAATCAATGTTTCGTGTGGAGGTCATTTAAATGATAATGATCACACATAATGTCAACGTTCAAACTTTATAATAAAAAAGAAATATCATGAAAAAAATATTTTTTATGTGTTTTATTTACGTTTACTTCTGAAACCGCAAAATGGATAACCCTTTACATCAGAATGGAAATACTCCGCAAATTTTAAATTTAAAACTTTTTATAAAGTTGAGGTGTGACTATATTCTTTAGTTAAGTTGAAAATAGTTGATGAAGGCTTTTAGCGTTCTGAAAAAGAATTATAAAGTGTGTTTGAAAATGCGAAATGATTTGCATCACAACATGTAGAGCTTAAGTCCAAAATGACTTTGCTTTTTCATTTCAAAATTTGCTTGAACAGATAGAATGCAGTAAACTTATTTAGATGTTATTTTTTTTAAACCAAAAAAATAAAATGCTTTTTTCTTTATTATTTATAATAATTTTTTAAATCATTTTTTATTTTTATACATACATATTTATTTGGGCATTAGTATTTCGTTTTTTTTTATTTAATTCTTTATCTAATTTTATCGAATTGATATCAATAATTATAACATATAAACAAATTATATATTATAACATATAAACAAATTATATATATATAAAATATTAAAAAAAAAGAAAATAAAAATAGGATTCCAGTTTACAAAAGTACTTTACAAATTAAATATTCTCTTCAATTAATAATTTTTTTTCTCGTTTACTTTTGTGTAATTTTTCTAAATAATAAGAAATACTACGTAAATTGAAAGCAAATGTTTTAATTTTTTTTTAATAAAACGAAAATCTAGGTTTTTTTATTAAATAAAATACCAGGAATTATAAAATATCGGTAATAATAAAAAGTAAAACACAAAGTAATGGTTATACAATTGGCTAAAATGAAAAAAGGAGAAGAATATTTAATAACTATCATAGTGGATACAAACTTTACGCATTTGAAATTTTAAAAGTTTATTCTACTTAAAATTGAATTGAATATTAGTTCCTTAAATTAAACAAACGAACAAACAAAAATTCTCCAATAACCAGCCAAAATGTTTAGGATTGTTTTTAAGTTTTAAATTTTTTTTTTAAAGATTCTTGTTTCAAATCAAGTTTGAAGCTGTTATTTTTAAAACTATTTTTATTTTTTTAACTTAACTTTCATTTTTATTTTAGAATAAGGTACAATTTTCTTTATACAAAATTTACATTTACAAATATTTTTTTTATCCTTTCTATTTAATTTTAAAAAAAATTATTTATTTATTTTTTTATTATTTTATTATTTAAATATACATACAAATTGTTTTCATCATCTTTTAAGGCTTTTCTTTTTTGTTATACATCGTTTTTGTTTTTCATAAAACCTTTAACTTAAATGGTTGTTATTTTGTGAATTATTTTTTTCTTTTTCCGATTTATTTTGAATTCTATGTCATTTCAGTGTCTTGATTACTCTGCTCAACAATTGTTGTAGTCTTGTTTTGTGGCACTCTAACAAACGTTTTTAATTTTTGTGTTTGTTTTCTTGTTTGTTGTGGCAATTTTTGGTTTTTTCTATTGAGTTGATACAATTCCACATCTTGTTCTTCTGCCTCGTATTCATCATCATCATCATCATCAATGTCCTCAATATCTGTTTTGGGCTGTTGTACTATAACTTCCCTTTCATAGTCAATTTCTTCTTCTTCTTCATCATCGTCTTCCTCTTCTTCTTCAATATTGGCCTCCGCATCAATTTTTAGTAGAGTGCTGGATGAGGTAATACGATTTCTACGACGACCATTGGTGGGAACTTTATTATATCTGGTAGTTTTACGGGCTGAATGATTTGAGGAGCGCTAGAAAAATAGTTAAAGAAACAAAATTTAACTTGTAAAATGGATGAAGAAATGTGTTTTCAAATTAATTTTGATTTGCATACGCATCGAGAGATTTTTTAAGCCTTATAATAGTTTAAATTGTAAAAAATAATACAAAAAAATTTTAATTTATAAAATTAATTATTCGAGAGTAGGGAAGCTCACGAAAAAAAATCGATGTTTTCGATACATCATATCAAATTTCAAAAAAGTGAACAATTTGTTTTACCAAAAATTTAACAATTCCCAATAATTTTAGTCTGGAGTGTGTAAAAATTTTATTAATCCTTTTAGCCTGCACTCTACTTCTTTGCTGTGCCAAAACTGATGAAGCTTTTGAAACTGGCAACCACTGTTAAGTGTTTGTACGCATCATTGTACAATTTTGGGAATTATGCCTTATAGTCGGCCCATTTTCTTTTATTGAGTCCAAACTCAGGGTAAATCCCTACTAAATGTCTAGTATAATCCGAAAGAAAGTGTTGTCAAATAAACCGAAGTGCACGTATTTCCGACTACAACACAAACAGAAGCGTTTCGGTTATAACCGTAAACAACAGAACCAGAACTGCATATTACCGACAAAAGCTGAGAAAGAATCATTCAACCTAAGCAGAAACGTCTATGTTTAGTTTGTTTATGTGGTACGCTTTAAACCACTCTTTGAAGATCATAACTGTGCCTGCTCCCACATAGAACCGTTCATTCGCAAAGTAATAAGCCAATGACTCCTTGGCGTTTCTTTCGCAATAAATTATTGCTATTTCAAATGCCGGGTGTTGACAGCCACAAGACAAGACATATTCTTGCTTGAGAGTCTTATAACGAAGCTACTTCTGCTTACAAATATTGTAGAGTGGACATGTTTGCCTAGAGATAGAACAAGTAGACAATTACTTACATCGGGTGGTTAAATTTTTAATATCGATGTTGAATGTGAACCATGAAATGGACATGGATAGATGAAAATTTGCACGCACAAAATGAAGGTTGTAAAAGCCAGTATGTATGTATGTAATGCAGTAAATCAGCGATACCTCCATATAAATTCTTAATCCAAAAAATATTTATTTTATTTCTTTTTTATTCATTTAAAACGCCTTTAAGTTTTCTGTTCTTTTTTTGTGCCAAATTCTTCAAAGTTTTTTTTAAATTTAAAACCAAAATGATAGACATTCAAATATCTGCATTTAACCACATAAAGATTTGCGCATTTTTTTAATAGAATCTTTGTCTACCACCAGTCAGCTCCTTTCTTGTCAATTGGATTATTTGTATTACTTTATCTTTGCGTCTAAAACCATTAAAAGTCAAGACTATATCGTCGCAAGAATTAAAGAACGATGTAACTGACAAAAAATCGAAAATATGTTTCTTGCATCATTTTTATCAGAAAAAAATACACGTCGATTGGTCCCGGTCCCAGATTTCTACGATGAAAATAAATTCACATACGCCATCTGCGTTTTGAAAAATATCAGTGTCTTTGTTTTACTTTCATACAGGTTTTTTGGCTGTGGTGAACATTTAGGGTTTTGTCAGTTACAGCATTCTTTAGTTCCATCGACGATATTAAGTGTTAATGATTTTAAATACGTGTATGATTTTAACATAAAATCTTTGACATTTTTGTTAACATGATTTAAAGCGATTGTGCTCTTCGTTGTGTTTGATTTCAGTAAATGTAGATGCTTTTTTATTAAAAAGTTTAAGGTGCATAAATATATACAGGGTGTCCCAGAACACAACTTAATGAAACGGGGTGACAGGATTGGTTGTAGACATCATGAAAAAAATCTATCTCATGCAGTTTGAAAGTTATGGACATTTAAGACAAACCTAGAAATTTTATCCAACTGTAACCATTTTTCGCTTATTGTGGTTAATTTTTATTATTTTTGTTCATAATACAACATTTCAAGAATCACAGTCAAAAATAATTAAGAATTAAGACTATTTGTTAAACTATGAATTTAAAATTTTCAAAACTTGTCAACTTTTAAAGGCCCTCTTTTAAAAAAATGTACTAAAGTGTCTTGGCAAGTGCCATTATCAGGACTGTAAAATGGTACAATACTTGATAGTTTCACACCAAAATAAAAAACGAGTAAAAAATAAAAACCTCAATTAACCCGATTTTTTGCTAACCCATTTCGCTCAATTCAAATGTTTTTTATTCGCACAAACTCTTGGCAGGTTTTTAATTTTACGGCAAAATTATGAGAGAGAGATTGATAGTGGACATATTTGCCATGAGTCAGCGAGACAGATACATTTACACTCGATTGGGGCAGTTTAAATGGGTCAAAGTGGGATTTTTCAAAATTTTACCTTTGGCTCAAAATAAGGAATATCAGAATTTATTTGAGAGGTATGGTTCCTTGGGCAAAGTTTCTTATTTTGATCCCTAGAATATGAAGACAGTTGTCACTTGGATGATTTTTAAAGCGACCTGCCCTAATATATTTAAATATATACATATGTATGTATGTATGTTAATATGTATGTATATTTGATTTTCTGTTTTATAGTAAAACAGTTATGTATGTATTTCTGGCTTGTAACCATAAATACAATGTCCTTATATGTTACGTATATGTATATGTTTGCATATCAGTTTAACTTTATATAACGAAATTCTATATAAAAGCTTTAGTACACTAGACATTGATAAATTGGCGCCCTCTAAATAAAAAAGTCAACAAAACATACACGCAAATAAACTAAAAATTGAAAATGGTTTTATTCTGTCTCATCTCTTAATGTCATAATGTTTTTACAAGCGATTAAATTTTGTGCTTGTCAATTGACATGCCATAAAACATATATTGATGAAAAAACAAACATATTTACATATGTATGTACGTATTTTCATTTAAACATTAAAATAGATATAAACGAGGTTTGTTTGAAAATAAAAAGTCCACCCTCAAACGTAGTCATATTGTTTTTTTAGGACTAATCCACGTGATCCAAACTGATTAGGGGCGATTTTTTGAGAGATTTGAGATAAAATTTTAGATTATTATCTTGTCAATTAATTCTTAAATTATGGCTCCGATTATCGTTCACAACTCGACTTGGGCTTAATAGTTCATTTAAGTGAGCGCTGTTTTTAGTTTAATGAGCAAAACTGAACTAGTTCATTCTTCTAGTTCAAGCGCTCATTTCCTTTTACATGCAGCTGCAAGGAAAATCTAATAATATTTGAGTTCAATTTTGCAATATAGAACTTTATTTCATGTTTTATTATTTTTTATTTACTCATTTATAGGTACATTAAATGTAGTTTAAAAAATAAGATAAACGAGTGTCATAAATGTCACAATTTGTCAAATAAAATCGTCTCTTTACCATTCTTTAATGAACCCTGTCTAAAAGACAACCCTGATTACAATGTCCAATATACCAGTGGAAAGTTGTTATTCTTAGCTAAACGGCGATGTATAATATGATAAACCATAATGTATATAATATAAATACATAAATGCTTATTGACAACACTGTTTGTGCTTAATATATGCAATAATCCACCACCAAAGTATGCAAGTATTTGTAGGTATACATTGTAAACGAGTGAAAAAATATAGCCGAAAGAATCATGTACTACTTATACAATGAAATAAAACATAAAAAGACCTACTGAACTAAGAGAGCTTATGAAAAAAAGAGCGGTTCACTTAGTTTAATTGAAGGAGTAGTATAATTACAATTGAACTAGGTCGTTCATATACTACACAAGACTATTCAAAACACATAAATGGTGTTTTTGCTTCAATTTAGATCATTTGCTTATTTTGCTGTAATGAACTTCGTTTTTGGCAGACTCGTGTACGAACTATTAATTATTTTTCTACACGAACTAGTGCAGTGTGTTTCGTGTACTAACAAAGAACTTGAGTGTTTGTAACCGTTTTTTTTTTATTATTATTATCTCACGAGATTAAAATGACAATGAAATTACAATAAACATATAGAGCACTGTTATCTCTATAATATTTACTATAGTTTTTTAATGTGCAAATTATTTTTGCCAGCCAAGAAATTAACGCAAATTAATTTGTGGTTGATTGACAATCAGCAGCCAAGTTGATTTTTGTCTGACATTGAGAGCCAAAGAGCGCCAGCCAACAGGCCAAATTCTTCTAACAAACGTCGTGTTTATTAACTTTATAAAAATAAAATATGGAATATGTCATACATATGTATAAATATGTATATAAGAGTATGTATGATGTCTATACAAATATGTATATTACCAGGGCATGTATAAGTATCGACTTAATATTCAATTTTATATAGTCAGTGTGTATGTCAGCTTATACACTTACACACATACATATTTGTCAGAGTTATTGAAGCATAATTTAATTTTACATTTTTTATTATTTTTATTTTTTTTCATATGTTACATGCAATAAAACAAAAAACATGATAAATTTTACAAAATTATTCTTCTGAAAAGAGATTAAACAAAGTTTGGCATTTTAAATCCTCTACTTAACTAAACAACTTTGGTAAGATTTTTTTTTTTAATTTTCTATAAAAGTATGCAGCATTTTAAGGCAGTAAATAAATCCCAATATATTCCTTTAATTCTAGCAAATATCCTTGAAAAGTGTTTAAAATGTTTGTAATCGCTATTAAAAATATGCAAATAAATTTAAAGTTTTAATATTTTTTTTTCTTTTTTGTATGTCAAGCATACATAAGAGTTATACATCCATACATAACATATGTTATAAAATAAATTTAAATGTAATTAAATGGCAGAAAATATGAAGTAAAAGGATTAAAAGATAATTTTATAAATCAATTTTTTTTATTTTTGTCTTATATTTCTTAAAAAAAATCAAAACTACTAAGACTAATTAGAGGACTTTATGTAAAACCTTGAACCAGAGTTTATCAAATTGTAGTTCATTTCGATGAATTCAGAGATATATTTGATTACCAATGTATTTTGTGTAATGCACGCACATATGTACAGCTCAACATAATTCGCCATTACAACCCTTTTAGGGTTGCGGCCTAGCTTCTTACCGCACTCGCAATATGAGCTTCACCTTTTATCCATGAGTACCGGGACCTACAGTTAACGTCGAATCCAAATTGAGTAGCTTGTTCATGACAATCAGTTACACTCAAAGCTTTTTCGAAAAGACTGCTAAGGGATGACCGTCGAAAGAAATGTTTTTTCAGATTTATTTTCTTCAAGATCTCAGAGCTCTGTTTTGAACCCGAAAATCACGTTTACTACGCATTCACACTAACCACTAGACTACGGCAACTATTGTACAAACGGTTCTCTGCATTGATGATTTGTATTGACAATGAAGCTGTTTTGAAGAAATTTATAACTTTTGGTTTTACTGTTCGCAAGATATAAAAGCCAATACTCATTTAGTTTGCATTTTAGGTTACAAGGCCTTATTATCCGATTTCGGCAAGATATTGACAGATGATTTCTTATTGACTATAAAGCTATTTCAACCAAATTTTTTATATTTCTCTTTTTGAAGATGTCAAAGCTGGGGTGTGAACTGGTAGCTCTCGTTTAGTAAGCCAAGACACTACATTTAAGACATCGGCGACCACCTTTAATGCACCGCAGCACCTTTTTTAATTATTTTGCACAAATCTTAATATTTAATTAAACACAAAACAATTTTTTTCACAAAACACATGTTTCCCTTACCCTGATCCGATAAAAAGAAACACTGTAAACACTGCACAGCCAAGAAAAAAAAACTCTTGACGCGTTCGTTGACAATATCAGTAGAAATACACTTACCTCTAACGTATCTCTACTCGTACTTAAGAGGGAAGCTGGTAACATTTTAACTAGTCCAATTGTCACTAAGGAAAGTGTACTGACAAAGAGACATATGGTTCTATGTTGACTACAGGGTACTCAAGGGAAAATTAAAAAAAAAAATTATTTAGAAAATTCGATTTTTGTTACCTTTCTTTCACCTGTTTAGGTCTATAGGTAGCAAACCGTTCAAAATTTTAGGAAACAATGAACTACAAAAATTTACATAAAATTCAAATAAACAACTCAATCCGCACCGACGGCAGCAGCACAGTCAAAACAGTAAGCTCAGCACACACATCAAGGGAAGCAGCACACAAGAAGTCCGCTTCTTGACATTTCCAGTCTATGCCACCAGAAGAGAATGATTAGGAGTACAGCGCCACATTTTGAGGACTCTCATTACTCACATTCAACATCCACTGACAGATGCGACAATTGCTGTTGATCATTCAAGGGTGAAGGTATAAAAAAATCACTGTATCTTCAAATTACAATACAATGCACTGCCTGAGTAGGGGTCTTAAAACAAAAAAAGCGACACGATGCTCACAACGAGGCATTGCATAAGGCGACGTCAACTAGTAATTTTAAGAAAGTTGATTATAAAGATTAATTTTTGATCTTCATGACAAGACTTACAACTTTGCCTCAGAAAGTAAATCAAAATTCTAAACGTTTTGCAAGATATGAGTCTGAAAAATTGATCACTTTTTTTGCAAAAATTACACCGAGGCCCCAAATGTTTGGGGAGCCCATAAAAAAAATTTCTTCTTTTTTTGTCTTTTATCACGAGGGCTGTGCGTATATGGTTATATTTTCATGACTTAAAAAATTACACACAGTGTTGTATACTAGAACGTATTTCACTCCTTCTTTTAATTTTTTTTCATAATTGGAACGATTTTTAAAGAACAAAGGAAGCCACAGTAATTTCGTTTCAAATTCTCGGAATTTTTTAAATCATTCTTTCTTTTTCTACGAGTTCTTTGCATGTATTTCATTATATTTCTTTACAAATAAATGTTTTGTTTAAGAAAACACTTCAATCAGCAACCCTAAAGAACTTTATATTTTTTGTCTATGTTGTACTCGTATATGCCACATAAATCTTAAATCTCATAGTAAAATGCAACGAAGTAAAATCAAATCATAGGCATTAGCATGTTCTTAAAAGAAATCTTCTTTCTAAGTATAAAATAAAGTCAAAAAGAAAAATAATCCTGTACTTAGAGAAAAAGCCTTAAACAATACACAAATAGATGAAATTATTTGAAGGCTATGCTGTTTTAAAGATCAAATGTGACAAAGAAATCTGTTTAATATTGCAGACGTATACAGTTTCATAATAAAATATAAAAATATGTAAGGCAGACATAAATGTTGCAAACAAACGAACATATGCATGTACAGAAATATTCTTACAAAATATTACAAGATTTGACCTAGCTTTTATGAAAAGTACACATGTTGTATACAATAAACATATGAATGTAATCCGCTATTTGATTTGTCAGCCAAATAAAGCCACCACCACCCTCAAGGCATACGTATGCTTGGTATATGCCATTCATATTTTATTGTAAATCCTTGTTATGTTCAGTTATAGTTGTGGCAGAACAATCAAAATATAGAATTTGCACCGCAAAAGTTACCACAAACACTTGCAAAAGCAACCTCAACAACTATTACTTGTCATACAGGTAGGTGTAAGGCGAAAAGGCAATAAGAAAACGACTAAAGGATTTTTAGGATTTTCTTAAATCCTTATTAAAGCATCGTTAAATACCAACCTGTAAGACGGCGAAAACTACTGCAAATACGGTTACAATAAGTAGACAAGCAGCAACCGCAATAGCTGTTATAGTTGTTAAGGGTGAACCGACACGTGAAAATAAACCATTAACACCTGTTGTTGTACCATCCGTGTCATCTAATAAATTCCCATAAAGTCCACCGCTATTGCCATAGGAACTGCCAAACTGTTGTTGTTCAGCAGCAGCAGCTATGCGTCGTTTACCAGCAGGCGAAGCATTTATACAGCCACCTATAAACAATAGAAAAATACAAAAACAAAAGAGAATTGAATAAATAAACGCATTATATAATATTCTCTAAACAAACCTGTATCTTTGTCACAGTGACAGCACGATTGATCCTCAGGCGATGCATCGTTAGCGCAACAGGGCACACACTGGTTATTTAAACGATCCAGGTGTAGTGGAAAGGCACAGGTTTGACAGGAATATTGTCCAGGGCCTGTACAAGAACGACACGATTCATGACATGTTTTGCAGGTTTGTGTAGGTGAATCATAGTATTGTGA